>OY728138.1:296886378-298136378 GCA_963277665.1 Viscum album
ACCTTAGACTATATATTATATCTAAACATTGATGGTTATAATTTTTTGTAGATTATTATTTATAATTTCCCTAATTATTATATCATAGATTTTTTTAAATTTTAATCAATTCAAAAATAATTTATTATTATTCGGATCTTTCTAAAATATGAAATTCTTTTATCGTTATCAAACTTTTTATAAAATATTTTGTCTGTATTATCACAAATTAAGTATGTTTTTCTTATGAAATTAATTTTGTCAATACATAATTTTTCCAATTCAAATCGCACATGCTTCACCTTATTAAATATTAAATAATAATATGAAATAGTTTTACATAATGGTCTCGAATGACTTAAATCCACTACGATGAAATGATCCATTTAATGTTTTTATAATAAAAGAAAATATTTTCACTCTCTCAAAAATATATTGAGAACTCCTTCTATCAATTATACTTGACATTTCAATCTTTATAAATATTCATAAAAATTTATTTTAAATTATATTTTTTCTACCAATAAATAAAAAATAGTTTAAATGATTAATATTACACAAATTATTCTACATCATTATCTATGATATTGGGTACACTCTGTCCCAACCCCCTCTCTCCAATGATACTGCAATGAGGGGAGAGAGATAACCCCCCCTGAGTCCAACCTTTAGTATGAACTAGGTTGGAGACTATGATGTACAAATCTCATAGTATGTGAGGCATTAAACTTTATAAGAAAACAAGATCGGGATATAAGATAAATCATCCACAAATAACTCCATGACATAATATAAAGATAAATTCAAAACCTTCCTACATGCATTTAAAAATAGAACTGATATATATAATATTATCTAATGTGAATACCTAAATATAATTCTAAACCAATGACAGAAAAACTTTCAAGGGTCAGAACTAGTAATTCCCATCATGACCTACATAATACCCCCAGAAACAGGAAAACATTTTTATATTATAGGGTGAGAATACAAGCGTACTCAGTAGGAGAAGCACAAGTTTGATAGAACCAAGGTTTTTTCATTACTATAAATTGAGTATTGTTTGTGGTTTTGAGAATTCCCACATGGAAGATCAGGGAACTTGCATGGAAAAGGACCTTATAGTTCAATATGGAAATAGTATTGAGTTTGGCATGTTTTCCCAGTGTTTTCTAATGTTTTGGGCCTCAAAATCAGTATTTTTTTGAAAAATGATATATTTCTGTGAATTAATTAATAGTATGATGGCCTTGAATCATGTTTTATAGATTTCAGAGGGGATACGTGGAATTGGATTTCCGTATAGTATCATTATGCAGACCGTAAAGTATGGTACACAAGCCACATAAGGAAAACGGTTCATGGGGAGGCTTGCAGTTCCCAGTTTGAAAATGGTTCAAGGAAGAATTTTAGAATTTGCGATAGATCATAATTTTTGGAAATGATGTGGTGATTTGAGGATCTGTGAAGGAAGAGAGGTAGTATGATGATAAGAGAGAGAAAACAGTTTGTGGGAGAAGCAGTCCGCAATGATGTCTCTAACACATCTAATATTTAATTAAAAGAGATTAGTGAGATTTTCAAATCTATTATCCTATATAATAACTACTTATCCTATATTTAAAGATAGATATTTATGATTATAAATATAGGTGTAATTCGGTGATGTCTAAAGTGGTTCGTGGGAGGACAACCCCACAAAGTAGAAAAAGGTCATGAGGGGGATTCCATGAAAGGAGAAGTGATCCATAAGAGATTTCACTAAAGTTATTTTCTAGAAAATATATCCCAAAAAAGAAAAATAGGTCATTGAGGAGAGGCAGTCAACCAAAAAAGAAATAATCCACCAAGATGAGATGATTCACAGAAGAAGAGATAGTCTATAGAGAAGAAGCAGTCTACAGATGAAGGAATTCTGCAATAGCGGTGGTGGTATATAGATGCGGTTAGAAAGGGTGGTACCTAGAGGTTTTATGTAGGGGTGGTATGCCGAATTGGAATACTAGAGAATATTTCCAGTTCATGAAATATATGTTCATTGAAAAGTGGATTACATCTACATTTAGAAGTGGGAATTCAACATAGCATCTATATACAGTTTAGGATGCATGATTTAATAATGTTTAAGGAACCTACAAGTCTATAAAAAAATTTAGATTCACCCCAAGACAATGAGCTTGGGGGAGTTAATTTAAGTGTTCTGATGGACATAGTGTTATATCCCAAAACTATTTTAAAGGTAGTGTTCCTAGAATAGAGTGATCGTGTCTAAAATTTTGTGCTCTACAAGAGTGGAATAATTATTTGGCTTATCATGTCTTGAAAATGTTATCTATTGTAAAATTGTTTCTCATAACATTTTAATTCCCGGATTTCAATTTAATCTAGAGGAAGAACATATGACAGAAGTTAAATGAATCATTCTATACATTAAAATTACTCACAAGTATGGATTATACAATGTTGAAGGAAGAGATAATGAATTGCTAGCCTTTTCGGATACTGACTAGGCTGGAGATATGGTGGATAGAAATTCCACAAGTGGTAGAGAATTTTTTATTGGAAATAAATGTGTGGAATGGTTGAGTAATTAACATAAAATTACTTCTCTCAAAACTATTGAAGCTAAGTATATCTCTTCTAAAAAGGTTTTCACTCAACTGCTTTGAAAGAAGCAACAACTAACTGATATTGGTGATGAGGTGAAACAACCCACAGTTATTCATTGTAATAATAAGATCACAATTGATCATACTAGGAATACTATTCAGCATTATCATATGAAACACATTGAAATTAGATATCACATTATCAATGAAAATTTTGGACAAGGTATGATTAAAATGGAACATGTCGGAACTGATTGTCAAGTGGATGACATACTAACCAAGCCATTATTAGCACATATATTTTAGAAGAATTAGTTGAACCTCAGGGCTCAACCTCCTCTAAGTGAATGAGGAGGTCAAGAGTGGAAAGAAATTCCTTTTTTTGTTGACTATTTTAATTTTTTTATCGGGGTGATACATTTTTTTGATAGAGATATGTTATAGGGGGAGTGTGTTTTAAACATTAAAATGTAGAAATACTAGTTCATTGGGTCTATTTCCAATGGGGTAGAATAAATAGTCATGAGATGAGGCTCTAAGAGAATTGAGAAGATGTTAGGATAAATTACATGGTTAAAAGTTGGAGAATGATGAATGGAAATCTTATAGTAAATTCAAATCATAGGAGATTTTTTTTTCAAAACATAAACTTTTCAATACAAGAAAACCCAATACATTCTTCTCCTATTGTTCAGTATAAAATTTTTGACACGGTATCTCAATTCCAAAAACACTACCTTTATAATAGTTAAGGGATAGAGAAATAATTCTCTTAGAACAATTCAATTGACTACCCCTAGATCATTAGATAGGGAGGAATCCAAACACAGTGTATGGACTTTTAGGCCCCTTCATCTTCATTAATCCATGCATCCTCAACTATAGATAGATGCTTTACTGAAACCCTGCTTCTACCTATAGATGTGATCCACTTTTCCATGCATTGAAAAATAAAGAACTACTTCTCCATGAACATGCTTGTTTCCTATGCGTACCACTTCTGCGTATCACCTCCATGTACCACATCCATGTACCACTTCTATATACCACCTTTTCAAACCGCATCCACGTACTGCCTCTACTTCTTCACAATACCTTCTGCCACAAATCGATTCTTCTCCACAGACCAAATCTTCTTCTGTGAATCATCTCTAATTCTTGGGTGAGTACTTATTCTGTGGACGTCCTCTCCTCCCTAAACTATTTTCCATTATGGGATACGATTCACCACAAATCCCTTTAGAAATCCCTCTCCACGGACCAGTTCTCCTTTCTTGGAATCCTACATGCAAACTTATTCTCATTCATAGGGTTGTCTTCCCATGAACAAATTTAGACATCAACAAATTCATCTCATATTTATAATAAAAATATTTATCTTTAAATTTGGGATATGTAGGCCATATATAAAAAATATATTTTAAAATATCACTAGTTGGTTTTACTTAAACATTCGATGGAGTATTGGCTTCACAATAGATTGGTTCTTCCATGAAAATGTTTTCTCTCAACGGTCCTCATACCACCTATCTTCCTTTATGGATACTCAAATAACAACCACATTTCTTAAAATTATGTTCCATACTGTGTAACAGAGTCCTTCCCTGAACAATTTTAATTTGGTAAACCTCAAGCCTCCCTGTGAACCATTTTCCCTATGCAGTCCACGCATCGCGCTTTGTGGTTCGCGTGGTGCTGCTATGAAGAAATTACATTCAACATACTCCCTTTTCCATCCACAAACAATGATTAACAGTCCATGTATTGTTCACTCCTAAATAGAAATACTCCATTCACCAAAAACAAACTCCCAATATTGAGGCTAACAAATTTGGACAAAACTAGGAAGCAACACCACCTTCAATATTGTGGTCATAATGAACTATAAGGTCTCTTTCCATGAAAACTCCATAATCTTCCATTTTAGTATTATCAACAAACACAAACCACACTAAATTTCTATAAAATTATATCTTTGGTTCCAATATCTCATGCACATGTGGACGAATCATATTAATATATATGTGAGAAAATAGCAGGACCAAACATCACCTAAACATGCGTACTATCCATCCCAACCTCACCAACACACACTCCACAAATAACAGAAGTCGGGTAATATAATATAAATTAAATCACATAGATGATAGTGAAACCCACACCACTTTACCACTAATTAGATTCCCTCAAAACCCAACAAAAAATTCAAGGGTGCTCGTAAAACTTTCGAATAAACCACATCACATCCCACCTGCACACTCCTAGGCCTCAAAACACATCTCACCTACATTCACATGTGCCTCACAACACATCCCACCCACACACACATGGGCCTTGAAACACATCCCAGATGCACATACCTAGTCCTCACAAAACATCCCATCACATCTCATCACATATCATCTAGAAGACACAATGTAAATCACCTCAAAACACACCACAAAGACACATGGGATACCACATCACAAATTATCCTGAGGACACATGGGAAACCAGATCACAACTTACATAAATAATATTTGGCTATAATTTCCTGGAATAAGGAGCATGGAAGAGTGGGTGTCCATTTATTCATCCTCTCATTGGGATGTTGGGAAAGACACCCCTGTGTGACTATGTGGTTGTTCAACACATAATATTCAATGTGTGTGGGTTGTGTAATGAAATCACAAGGAAAACAAATGTGTGTGTATATATATATAAATGTAGTATCAAACACTAATTCCAAACCTCACAAACTCACAACACCTTCACCTTTCATACCACCTCTAAATTCATTTATTAGTATCTGCAATAGCCGTTTCCGAAGGTGAAGAGCCCTGATAAGTGGATTCATATTTCTTATAAATTTAACACATATCCATTTTATTATTTACCATCAACTTCCTTTAATCACATAACCCATCATTTAATTTTGCATTGAAAAATTTACATACCATTTGTAACGACCCGGACCCAAACAGCCACCCGAACAGTGCCAAACGGGTCTGGTGGTACTACCTTAGGCGCACCTCCCCAAACGCCAAAGGCTGCCGACTAGAAGCGAGGGTCTGTTAGGTATAGTGTTGAGGATATACCCTCTTGGAGGATCATAATAAGGGTAGTGGTCCGATTATAATAATAGTTATGTAGTGGAATAAATGACTCAGTAGACTCGAACCAGACCCGCAGAGCATAATCACATTCAATATCAATAAATAGTGGAAGCAATAAGTATAACAACAATAGCGGAAAGTAAACAAAACAACATGGTGAATATCAATGAAACTACTACTATAAACAAACAATCATGCATCCATAGCATTTCATACATAACAATATGTAACCGCGTCAATGTTTATCCAACAGTTACTATATAATAAGGTGAGCATGCTGATAAAAAAAGGAAAATAAACAAAGTAACTCCAGCAAGGAACGACCTCAAGGTCCATGAAAGTCTCCATTTAAACAGCCTTAAGGTCCATCTCTTGAGGATAACCCTCTACCTGCACACAATTTCATAAAGTCTACACGAGTCCTGAAGGGCCCGTGTAGGGTGTTAGACGAGTCTCAGTATGATACCACCCAAGGGTGCGTACCTAATATAAGTGTTTTGGAAGACATGATTATATAAGAAAAACATTAAATAGTTCAATTCCCTCAAGTAATCGCAAACATCACTGGTGCTCAGCATCCACTAGGAAGTGTCACCTGCTATGGCCAACACCGGAATCTGTAGTTTGTATCCCAGCACCACGTGCCACCTGACAACATGTGTCTCATGTACAGACATACCAATGGTATGCCCAATAATAGTAATCCATACCGAAATCTAAACCTTCCCATGGCACAACATCAGGAGGAACAACGATACCTGTCCTCAAATAATAACTGGAGGGACAATGATGTCTGCACTCAAATCATGTAACTGGAGGGACAACGATGTCTGCCCTCAAATCACAGAAATCATTTACCCCCAAGATGGCAGGCTCAATGCTATTTCCTGAAGGCTCCTCACCTCCCACGTTGCTTCCTATAGAAATCACCCCCAAACCAATAATACCTAACTGCATCTATCGGGGGACTCTACCTAGTGAGGGGTCGTACCACCTCATCACAGATTCAATTTGTGTGCACACTACTCAAAAGTACCCGGTGAGCGGTAATCACCTCAATATATTCCCAATCCACAACACCTCTGACACCTCGTGTCCCTGGGAACTAGTCGCTCAATTCGGATGGCCTCTCCATCCAAGTAATTTGGGCCAAGCCTAACCTGACAGTCCAAATTCCTCAACCGACGTCCATGAAACCCAATCCCAGGGTAAAAACCACCGAAGTAACCCGGGAAAATCCACAACCTATGATCAAAATCACTCAGTAGAATATTCGGGCCACGCCCAACATAACTAAACAGTTCAACATGACAATATCACACATTGCATATATATACTAGAAATCATCACTTTGAATAGTCAATTACTAAACAATCATGTTTCCCTAACATGTGTTTTCCCATACCAGCACCTAACTCATTAATAATTTAAAACATAAACTCATTAGTTTAACTAAAGAAATTCAATAACCAGTCTAAACAAAGTAGTTTAAACGATGGTCCAAAACATACACATTTCAGCACCCCTGACCAAACATCCCCAAATGAGAAATGACCTCTAACCCGACCTCACTCAATCACAACAGGGACACTGAATACCCAGAGGCATCCCACAAAGCAGATAATTATATAAAAACAAATAAACAGGGTTTCTCTCAATACCCAACATCACGCCTGAAGTTCGAAATCCCTAATTGTCTACGAAAACATGAAATAAGGTATGAACCACCTACCTCTTACTCGTATAATGCTACTCCTCCAATGTCAGCCTCTGAATTGGATTGAATCGCAGTAGATATGTGTTTACATCAAATTATGGAAATTCTGCTCAGATGGAAAATATTGAGAAATAGGCAAGGAATCAAGGATGAAGAGGGATGCATAGGGTTAGCCTTTCTGATGCGGTCCCGCTGCCACTGACGGATTAAAGAATGAAGGTCGTATGACAGATGTAGGAGTATTTGTGTTATTCAGAGGTTTTTGGACAAGTGGTTCATCCAACGGGGAAGAAGAATGTGTTTCCAGAAATAAGACGCAAGGGCCTCCTTCTCACACAAAAAAAGTACACTACGTGTTTTTCAAGAATACACACCATGTAGATTTCTTTTCCGTACTCTGACTTAAGCTGATTCCAGTGCATGACTTGGACACTGTACATGGGCAAAACACTTCTAGGGACTTATCCATTACACAGAATGAAAATTACACGACGTGTCAAGGAAGACTACACACCATGTAGATGGAAAAATTACACACGGACACCACATGGCATGTACTTGGTCTCAGACGGATTGAAACCTGCCTAGTTAATACAGGGCGTGTACTTGACAGTACACAGCGTGTAGTCTGGAAATTTCCAGAAACATCCTAGATTTTCCAGACTTCTCAAAAATCGGCTAAAAAACATTACAGAAATAGCATAAAATTCAAACGGGGTCAGAAAAGTAACCCTATTCAAAAACCCAGGTTCTTACAAACTCCCCACCTTAACATATCTCATCCCCAAGCTACCGAACGAAACCTGGAGATGGCACCGAACACACCTATCCCGGTTAAACAACCTAGACTACCCTGGTCCCAAGGTTCTGGCTAAATTACTCAAGGGTATCCCCACCTTAGGAATTGCCTACTCAGTCTCCACAAACAAATATCAAAGCAATCAAAATAAGCAAACAAGGACCAACGACCTATTTCTCAGACCTATGGTTCCTCCCGTGATGCATCGTCACCCCTGCACCTCCTCGGTGTTCCCGTGTCATTTCGGACACCCAACGTAACCCTAACCGCATCGGTGTCCGCCTCAAAGAGGTGATGAATCTCGTAGATGCTCCTATCAAAACCTGGTGCCTTGCACCCCATGTAACCCGCATCCACGATGCCCTGATGCCCATGGAACCTCACGTAACCTGCATCCTTGATACTCCCGATGCTATGCATCTCGAATAAATAAATAAAATATATAACACATCTGATATGATGCCAATAACACTAACTAGCATCTAGTCAGTCCCCAAGTATCATGTGCAACTCTTGCACTCAACCAGACATGCCTAAAGAGGCCAAGAGAAAAGAATGAAAAGAAAATCATGGCCACACCCGCGGTGTACCTGCCACCATTGTCGGCTCACCAGCCTGCTCAATCCCTGGAAGCTCCAAAGCATGCACATGGCCTAAAGTACGGTTGCCTGATGCCTGACATCCCTGTAGTGCTGCTCCAATCAGCAGCCAATGTCCCCTATTCTGGGTCCCACCATCTCTATCACGTCCTCCACGCACAGCTGAACCTCGACTACCCTCTCCTGGTATCGAACCTGAACCAACACCTGACTCCACAGTCTGTCCTGGACCTTGCCTGCTGGCTGTCTGAGAAGGGTTCCTGCAAAACCTCTCCAAATGCCCGACCTGTCCACAGGCCCGACACTCCTTTGGAGGGATATCATACTGAGCCTGAACATTCCTTGGATGTCCACACCAAAAGAAAACCACCATTGAACTGCCACGAGGTGGTATAGCTGAGTCCTTGGCCTGCCCATCCTGTTGGAACTCATCTCTACATCGCTTCCTATTGTCCAAACCATCACATTGAGCTATCTCCCGTCCAATCTGGGGCCTATCCCTCTGGTTTCCCTCTGCTAAAAGTGCATGGTTCACCACCTCGGAGAAGGAACCCATCCTGAAGATGATCACCTGGACCCGAATGGTGTGTTGTAAGCCATACTTGAAGCGCATCACCCATGCTGCGTCATCACTTACCATACCAGGTGCAAAGCGAGAAAACTCTGTGAAGGTAGTTGCATAGTCCATGATACAAAATTCTCCCCGCTGAAGACTCGAGAGATCCCAATCTCTCTCTACCCTTAGTTTCCCCAGATAGAAGTTCTCAGTGAACCTGTCCTCGAAGTCCTTCCAAGCCAATCCCTCGTGCATACGAGCCTGTACCTTCACATCCCAACAACGCTTCACCGGTCCTCTCAGCATGTACATCGCCAGCTTGACCCTCCTCCCTGCAGGCATCTCGAGCTTCTTGAAGATCATCTAAATGCTTTCTACACAGTTTTCGGCTACCTGTGGACCACCCTCACCCTGAAAATGTGGCAGGTGCTACTACTGGAACTCCCGCGTCAGATATGCCATAAGAAGGCTCTGTACCCTGAGCGCCTCTATCAATCCCCTATAAGACAAGTACCAGGATAGTTCTGAGATTCTCATCAAGCCACGGTCCGGACACTGCAAAACCCGGCTGATGCCCTGCCTATACTGGATTCTGAACCTGATCATGTCCACAAGCTTGTACCTGCAGCTCATGCTCTGCCTACACCGGATTTTGAACCTGATCTTGCGGAACTGTATCTTCTCCTTCCTGACAATACATCGAGTCGTGAAGGAGTAACCCACTGTGTAATGCCCCGACCTGAGTTACCCAGATCCGGTAAAATTATTTTAATACATTGGAACGATTACAAGAAATCATTTCCTGGAGGACCGAATAGTTTAGCAGTCTTGGAAAATAGATTACATACATTAACTTTACATTGCAATTTCAAGAATAAAACACAGCACAGATAGTTATTTGAGAATTAAATTTTTCCCATTATCTTAAACAGACATATAAATCATAATACACTACTTGGAATCCTGGGATAATAAAACATAAGAAAGGGGTGAGCTCAGATGCTCAGTAAGGATAACAATATAGCGAAAACTTTCATTAATAAATATAAACATTTAAGGGAATGTATAACTAAAACAAAAGGCTTTTAAACTTGAACTTCGACATAATACAGAAATGATAAAATTAAATAATTCTATTTACTTATTCACATGGATATTCTACTAGTCGAATAATCACATGTAATATCAATAACTGATTTCATAATGATGGAATGCATAATTCCAGACTATCATAGCCACATAGTCAAGGCCTTGTGCCAAGACTACAAATAATATTTTGTCAAGGCCTTATTCCAAGACACTAGTTTGTCTCATGAGACCTACCGATGCATCGAGGATCTATAGCGGGCTCCACCAATCACTTATTAAGTTCAATGCATTCCTCATCTGAATATGATTCAACATAACATAGACATTCGTATTAAAACTTACATATATAATGTCAACACTTTCTCCATAAACCATGAATGGTATAAAAATAACACATCCACAGTCAATCATATCACAAAACCTTCAATACAATATTGAAGTTTTGTATCATAATAAATCAACTTCGAATAGGCTTAAAATTCATCAAAGGATATTGACGTAGATGAAATCAAAACTATTTGAGAGAAATATCTCTTTCTTTTAAATCATTTAAAATTCACATAATTATAAGACAAAACATTTAATTTGAAAATATTCTTATAAACTTGTAAGGTAAGCTTCAAAGATTTTATAGTGGTGGAAAATAGCCACACCCGCCCTATAAGTTAAAAAAAGTCATTCTTACCTTAATTCTATCGAAAAGATTAAAAATGACTTTGTTTGGAAAATAACAGAATGATTCCTTTATAAAATTATTATGAAAAGTCAAACAAGGGTATAAATGACTTTAACCCATATTCTGTAGAATAGTAAGAATCTTTCGAAATACATTTTTAAGAAACATGGATGTGGATGATAAAGAGGTCCCAGTAGATAATTACTTATAAACAACCTCAGATAATGAAGAGATTGTGAAATATACCCTTACCTTGTAATTTTTCATGGTAGAGGGTAGGTTAAACTCTTTTATAATAGTTAAATCATTGTTATTAAATAATAATATAATCATAAACATAAATATTATATCATAAATGATCTTTTAATATTTATTTGTTAATATTATTTTAGGATTATCGTCCTTTCAGGTGTTCATTTACTCGTTTTATTTTATATGTTTTGGTACATAAGCTGTGTTTTTCATCCATAGGTCGCATATTATTCATATCTTTAATGATATCATGTCCTTAAACATTATTTTTAATCATAAAATGAAAATTATACTTGAATGGATATGATGGGGAATAAATCTCATCGCGTTCGTGGAGACGGTAGTCTGTACGTACGCACGAGCGACAATATCATTCATTTGATATTAAAATAACATATAATTGGACGATATATCATATATAAATAATCATTATCATGTTATATTTATCATTTACATCAATTACACACCATTATCATACCCATCCAAATAATAATGTTTTGAATAACAATTACACCACGATGTGGAGACGCTAAGTCGTACGTACGCACGTATGGTGACATGGCATTCAAAGGATAGATAGAATACTGAATATGGTTGTACCATATTTATAAAAAAATCACATTATATTGAAGATATTGTGTTTATTATTTTAGAATTGAAATAACAAAAAAAGAAGAAGTGGAAGAATAAAAGAACTTGAAAAAGGATGGTGAAAACATTACCTCTTATTCGGGTTCTTCCTTTTGACTTGATCAAAAGGGATCCTTATGTTGGATTTATGATCAAACTAAGGCCTCAAAGTTGAAGTGAGGGAAGTTTATAGAATATTTGGGCAGGGTTTGGCCGATCATAAATTCTTTTATGGTATGAATTTGAGGGAAGGGGGAGTTCCTTTTTATAAGAGGGGTGAGGGGCTCCTTAGGAAAGAATTAAATTATTATTTTATAATAAATTCATATTCGGTTTATAATGGCTCCAAATTGATTCAGTTTTTGTCTATGGTGGGTATGGGTCGAAATACACTCATCCAATAGGTTTTAGATGGGTTTGGGTCACTTTATTAACTTTATATTTTAGTTTTAACTCTTAGTTATTTAGTTTGACATTTACCATGTCTCTTTGTATTTTTATATTATATGGTTAATAAACTTACTATAAACTTCCAATCGACCACCAAGTGGTCCAAGTATGATACACCTATCATTATATAAGTCATGTGGCTGGACCTTATATTTTTAGGAATATAATATCAATTAATAATATAATATTTGTTTTAAAAACACTTTTTTTCAATTTTGAAACTATTGGGTATTTTGTTTTTGATAAATTCATAAAAGAATTATTACATCGAAAAATACATATAACCAACCCTAATATGTAATATTAACCTAGAAAATTAGTGGAATTCATAAAAAGTCTCAAATTGAATTTATTTGGATATTTATTATATCAATTATTTCAATATTTCATTAATTAGGTAATTACTGCATCACCATTGTGTCATAAATAAATTAAATTATTTAATATCTAAAAAATATAAATAAAATACCATTATGTAGTAAATATTTTTATCATTCTAATAAATATTAATAATCTAATTTATCTTATGCATAACCCTATATTAATAATGTTTTAGTTATTAAACTTTGATTTTAACTCTTTTAATCTTCTTTGAATTAAATAATAATAAAGGTCCTAATCTAATCCAAGTGGACCAAATAGGTTCATATTTTATTCCTAAGGTTTTTTTGTCGAATTATACTTAGCCAATAGAATTAGGACATGTGTTACGGTAATAATAATATCATTTTTACCCTTAATTACCCTATTTACATTTAACCATGGTAAATAAATGTAAAAAGTTACTATTCACCAAAAGTTATTTTTATCTTATTGAACCACATTTTATTACTTGATATGAACCATGTTCCTCATATTTTTGAAATTACACTCACAAAAGCGGTAAAAATAATTTTAATGTGAATTTGCAAATTCTCTTAGGAGATGGGTTAAAGAAGGTGAAAAGTTCAATAAAATTTTAATATATCTAAAATTATTATAAACAGACTCAATGAATTGAATTGAACTTATATAGGTATTGTGTATCTATTTTGACCTAAAATAAATTTAAATAAAATAAATAATTATTTAAATAAAAATTTGGTTTTAAACTATAACTCAGTGTTTTCACAATTCATAAAAAATTGAGTGTTTTTAAAAAAATACCAAAAATTCTCCCTAAGATAATTTCGATATTAAAAATCCAAAAAAGAACTCAATTATGAAAGATAAAATTTATAAAATTTCAAAAACCGGGTATTACTATTCATAATCGGTAGTTTTGTAAGTTATGGTGCGCTTGAACTCAGTGTTGCATGTAGTGAAAGTTATTGAATTACTTTGAAGAAATAATGTACTATGAAATCATGGGGTGTTACACAATGAAACCCATAAATGGTCAGATAGCCCATATATATATATATATATTCTACGCAGATATAGAAAGAAGTAAAGAGGCTGTGTATAACAACTACTCTTACTCTCCCATATCGCAACCGATGCCCTCCGAATCCCGAACTCACGACCTCCTTACCCGCCCTCAACAGATCCAAGTATCAATGGCACCTCGGGCCATGCCCGTCCTGACAACCAACGTTGCCTCTAACCCGATGACCGAGTCTCCTAATCCTGATAGTTACACTACCTCAGTCATAATACATGCTTGCTCTCATAAGAGCCAGACCCAAACATCCTGCAACATGCAATTCTAAAAATACACAAAACCGAGCATACATATTGCAATAAACAAGAAATTATCTCTGTAATCTCACCAATTCACATTACAAAGCATACATAACATGGAAATTGATTTTTATTCACATGGAATTATCACTTCACAAAGCATACGTGGAATTATGAAATTGAAATGCCCTAAAATGTGCCGATCAAAAGACAAGCAAAATAGCCTTTCCATACAGGGCCAAGGTCCAATTCTCCCTTAACGCACCAGGTCAAGGGTCACATATCAAAATCAATAACATCACACACCAAGTGAGCCACCGAGGTGGAAATCATATAAACTATAATCCGTGCAAATTCAAACAGAAACTCTCACCCATGGAAACATGGTCCATCCCTCATACCTGGGGTTGTTGGCACCCAAGAACAAGTTAGAAATCCAGTTCTAGTGAAAAACTGTCTCTAGTCTACCATATCCCAAATAGTAAAACCATCAGAAATAAAAGAGACGCCTCAAACTCATTAGTATTTAGCAAGGCACTATTACTAAATCCCTGTCAAGAACTCCTCTAATACCACTTTGTAATGACCCGACCTGAACAGCCACCCGAACAGTGCCAAAGAGGTCGGGTGTTACTACCATAGGTGCACCTCCCCGAACACCAAAGGATTCCGACTAGCAGTGAGGGTTTGTCAGGTATATTGGGGAGGCTATAACCTCTTGGTGGATCATAATATGGGTACTAGTCTGAGTATAATAATAGTTATGAAACAGAATAAATGACTCAACAGACTTGAACCAGACCCGCGGAGTTGAAGCACATTCAATCTCAATAAATAAAATAAAGCAATAAATATAACAATAGCAGCGAAAAGTAAATAGAACAACATGCAGAATATCACAACAACTACTACTGTAAACAAACAATCATGCATCCATAGAAAGTCATACCTATCAATATGTAACGACGCCAATTGCTAACCAACAGGTACTGCATAATAAGGTAAGCATACTGATACAAAAAGGAAACTAAACAAAGTAACTCCAACAAAGAATGACCTCATGGTCCATTCCAATCTCCATGCCAACAGCCCTAAGGTCCAGTGCTTAAGGCTGACCCTCTACCTGCACGCAATTTCATAAATTCTACATGCGTCCTGAAGGGCCCATGTAGGGTGTGTGACGAGTCTCAATAGGATACCACCCAAGGGTTCATACCTAATATAAGTGTTTTAGAAGACATGCTTATATAAGAAACACAGTAAAAAGTCCAATGCCCAAAAGTAATCAAAAACATCACTGGTGCTTAGCAGCCACCAGGATGTTTCACAAACTTTGGCCAGTGCCAGAATCTCTGTTCTATAACCCGGCACCACGATCCACCTGACACCATGTGTCTCATGTGCTGACATCCCGGAGGTACTCCCAATAATCGTAACCCAGCTCGAATGCTCAACCTTCCCATGGCACAACATCCAGAGGATCATCGATACCTATCCTCAAATAATAACCTAAGGGACAATGATGTATGCCCTCAAATCAAGTAACCAGAGGGACAACGATGTCTACCCTCAAATCACGGTGAGCCACTACCCCCAACCTGATAGCCTCAATGATATCTCCCGAAGGCTCCTCACCTCCCACGTCGAATACTATGGCAAGCACCCTCAAACCAATAATACCTAACCGCATCTATCGGGGGCCTATACCCAGGGAGTGGCTGTACCACCTGATCACAGATCCTATCTATGTGCACACTACTCAAAAGTACCCAGTGAGCAGTAATCACCTCAATAAGTTCCCAAGCCACAACACCTCTGACACCTTATGTCCCTACAAACCGGTCGCTCAAGTCTGACGACCTCGCTATCCAAGTAACTCTAGCCAAGCCCAACCTAACAGTCCAACTGCCTCAACTGATGTCCATGACGCCCAATCCCATTGTAGAAACCACCCAAGTAACCCGGTAAAAGCCCTAACCCTTGATTAACATCACTCAACAGAATATTTGGGCCATGCCCAGCATAACTAAATAGTTCAACATGAGAATATCACACATTGCATATATATACTGGAAATCATCACTTTGAACAGACAATTACTAAACATTCAAGTTCCACTAACTTGTGATGTCCCATACCAACACCTAACTCATTCATAATTTAATAATAAAACTCAATAGTGTAACTCAAAAAATTCAAAAATCAGTCTAAACACAGTAGTTTAAATGATGGTCCAAAACATACGCATTTCGGCACCCCCGACCGAATTTCCCCAAATGTGAAACGACCTCTAACCCAGCCTCAGTCAATCAAAATAGGGTCATGTAATTCCTAGAGCCATCCCACAATGTAGATAATTAAATAAAAACAACTGAACATGGTTTTTCTCAATTCCCAACTTAGCGTCTAAAGGTCGCAACCCCCAATTGTCTACGAAAACACGAAAGAAGGTATGAAAAACCTACCTATGACTAATATGATGCTACTCCTCTGATGTCAATCTATGAATTGGTCTAAATCTCCGTAGATCTATGTTTCCGTCAAATTCCGGCAATTCCGCTCAGATGAAAACTGTGGAGAAATAGGCAAGGAATCAAGGATGAATAGGGGTGTGTGAGGTTATAATTTCCGATGTGGTCACACTACCACTAACAAATTGAATAATGGATGTCGTATGATGGATCTAGGAGGATTGGTGTTCTTTCGAGGTTTTCAGACGAGTGATTCATTTAACGGGGAAGAAGAATGTGTTTTTTGAAATAAGATGCGACAACCTCCCACTCGAACAAATAAAAAAGAGTACACTTTGTGTATTTCAAGACTACGCGCCATGCATATTGCTTTTCTGTACTCCGACTTAAGCAGAGTCCAGTGCATGGCTTGGACCATGTACACGGCCAACAAACAGCCAGGGACTCGGCCATTTCATAGAACGGAAATTACAGGGCATGTCAAGGAATACTACACGCCGTGTAGACGGAAAATTTACACACGGGCACGAAACAACATGTACTTGGTCTCAGATTGGTTGACACCTGCCTAGCTAATACACAGAGTGTACATGGGAGTACATGGCGTGTAGTCTGGAAATTTCTAGACACTCCCCAATTTTTCCAGACTTCTCAAAAATCTTCCAAAAACTCTACAGAATATGTAGAAGATTCAAACAGGGTCAGAAAACTAAACCGTTTCAAAAAATCGGGTTCTTACAAACTCCCCACCTTAATGTAGCTCATCCCCGAGCTACCGAACGAAACCCAGAGATGGAACTGAACATGCCTATCCCAGTTAAACAACCTAGACAACCCCGGTCCCAAGGTTCTCACTAAATTCCTTAAGGGCCTCCCCACCTTAGGAACTGCCTACTTGGTCTTAACCAATAATGATCAAAGCAATCAAAATAAACAAAAAAATCCCAAAGACATATTTCTCGGACCTATGGTTCCTCCTATGATGTATCTTCACCCCTGCACCTCCTCGGTGTTCCCATGTCATTTCCGACACCCAACGTAACCCTCACTACATCGGTGTTCGCCTCCAAGAGGTCCTGCATCTCATAGATGCTCCAATCAAAACCTGGTGCCTTGCACCTCAAGTAACCCGCATCCACGATGCCCTGATGCCCATGGCACCTCGCATAACCTGCATCCTTGATGCTCTTAAAGCTATGCCTCTCAAATATATAAATAAAATATATAACGCATCTGATATGATTCAAATACCACTAACATGAATCTAGGCAGTCCCCAAGTATCCTGTGAAAATCCTGCACTCAACCATACATGCCTCAAGAGGCCATGGAAAAACAAAGGAAAGAAAAAACGGCCACACTTGCGGTGTACCTGCCACCGTCGTCGGCTGACCAACCTACTCAGTCCATGACAGGTCCACAGCGTGCACCTGGCATAATGTACGACTGCCTTATGCCTGACCTCCCAACGGTGCTACTCCAGTCACCAGCCCCTAACCCCTCAGATGGGTCCCGCCGTCTCTATCATGTCCTTCGAGAACAGATGAACCTCTACTACCCTCTCCTGGTACGAAACCTGAACCAACACCTGACGCCACCGTCTGTCCTGGTCCCTGCCTGACGGCTGTCTGAGAAGGCTATCTACAAAACCATTCCAGATGTCTGACCTGTCCACACGCCCAGCACTCCTTCGGAGGCCTATCGCACTGAGCCCGAACATGCCCTGGCTGTCAACACTGAAATAAATCCACCATTGAACTGCCAAGAAGTGGTCTAGCTGAGTCCTTGGCCGGCCCTCCCTGCTGGAACGCATCTCTACCTCGCTTCCTACTATCCGAACCATCACCTGGAGCTGTTGCCCGACCAATCTGGGGACTATCCCTCGGGTTTCCCTCTAATATAAGTGCCTGTTTCACCACCTTGGAGAAGGAACCCAGCCTGAAGATGTTCACCTGGACCCAAATGGCATGTCATAAGCCATCCTCGAAGCACCTCACCCTAACTGAGTCATCACATACCATACTAGGTGCAAAGTGAGAGAACTCTGTAAAGGTAGCTGCATAGTCCCGGATAGGCAAATCTCATTGATAAAGACTCAATAACTCCCGATCTCTCTCAGCCCTCAGTGTCTTGGAATAGAAGGTCACAAAGAACATATCCTCGATGTCCTTCCAAGCCAGTCCCTTGTGCCTACGAGCCTGTACGTGCACATCCCCCCAACGCTCTGCCGGTCCTCTCAGCATGTACGTCGCCAGCTTGACCCTCCGCCCTGGAGGCATCTCGAGCTGGACGAAGATCATCTGCATGATTTCTATCCAGTTATCGGCCGCCTGTGGACCACCCTCAACATGAAAAAGAGGTGGGTGTTGCGACTAGAACTCACGCGTCAGATATTCCACATAAGGCTTTGTACCCTGCACGCCTCGGTCAATCCCCTGTAAGACACGTACCAGGCTAGCTCGGAGCTGCTTGTTAAGACATGGTATGAACGCTGCTAAACCTGGCTACTGCCCTACCTGTACGGGATCCTGAACCTGATCCTATCCCTGAGCCTGTACCTGCGGGTCATGCACTGCCTGCACCAGATTCAGAACCTGATCCTGCGACACTGTATCTTCTCCTGTCTGATGCTCCATCGAGTTGTGATGGAGTAACCCGCTGGATACCATAAATGGTTAGACAGCCCATATATATATATATATATAACAATATATTATACGCATATATGGAAAGATGTAAAGAGGCAGTGTATAAACACTACCCTTACTATCCCCTATCGCAACTTATGCCCTCGGAATCCCGACCTCATGGCCTCCTTACCCACCCTCAACAGAGCCATGTATCAATGGTACCTCAGGCTATTCCTATATTGACATCCAACATTTCCTCTAACCTGACAACCGAGTCACCCAATCCTGAAAGTTACACTGCCTTAGTCATAATACCTGCCTGCTCTCATAAGATCCAGACCCAAACATCCTACAACATGCAATTCAAAAAATACAAAAAACTAGGCATACATATTACAATAAACAAGCAATATTATCTAGAGTCTCAACTATTCACAATTCAAAGCATACATAACATGGAAATTGATTTTTATTCACATGGAATTATCACTTCACAAAGCATAAGTGCAATTATGAAATTGAAATACCCTAAACTGTTCCTATCAAAAGCCAAGAATAATAGTCATTCCATACCAGGACAAAGTCCAATTATCCCTTACCGCACTGGTTCAAGGGTCACATATCCATCCCACATTATTATTTTTATTCATAAATGAGGGGGCCTAAAAAGTCCAAACAACAGCGTGGCACCCCAATATTATGGGGTTCTAAAATAATGCAAACCAAGAATCAAGGGTCACATATCAAAATCAATAACATCACACACCAAGTGAGACACCGAGTCAAAAATCATATAAACTGTAATTCGAGCAACAACAAACAACAATTACCACCAATGGAAACATGGTCCATCCCTCATACCTAGGGGTGCAGGCACCCAAGAACATGTTAGAAACCCAGTTCCAATAACAACCTATATCCAGTCTACCATATCCCAAATAGTAAAACTAGCAAGAAAAAAATAGAAGCCTCAAACTCATTAGTTGTCAGCAAGGCACTACTACTAAATCCCTGTCATGAACTCCTATGATACCTCTTTTTAACGACCCAGACCTGAACAACCACACAAACAGTGCCAAATGGGTCGGTTCTTACTACCTTAGGCGCACCTCCCCGAACGCCAAAGGCTGCCGACTAGCAGCGAGGGTCTGTTAGGTATAGTGGGGAGGCTATACCCTCTCGAAGGATCATAATAAGGGTACTGGTCCGAGTATAATTATAGTTATGCAGTGGAATAAATGACTCTGCAGACTCGAACCAGACCCACAGAGAGGAAGCACATATTATCTCAATAAATAGCGGAAGCAATAAATATTACAGCAACATCAGAAAATAAACAGAACTTCATGCTGAATATCATAGCAAATAATACTGTAAACAAACAATAATGAATCCATAGCAAGTCAAACATATCAATATGTAACGACGCTAATGACTAACAAACAGTTTCTACATAATATGGTAAGCATGCTGATACAAAACAGAAACTAAACAAAGTAACTCTAGAAAGGTACGACCTCAAGGTCCATGCCAGTATCCATGCCAATAGCCCTAAGGTTTAGATCTGAATGCTGACCCTCTACCTGCACGCTATTTCATAAAGTCTAGACATGTCCCGAAGGGCTCGTGTAGGGTGTGAGATGAGTTTCAGTAGGATACCACCCAAGGGTGCGTTCCTAATATAAGTGTTTCAGTAGACTTGATTATATAAGAAAAACAGTAAACAATTCAACTCCGAAAAGAAATCACAAACTTCATTGGTTCTCAGCAGCCACAAGGATGTGTAATCTCCTTTGTCGAACACCGGAATCTCTAGTCGGTAACCTGGCACCACGTGCCACCTAACACAATGTGTCTCAAGTACCGACGTCCCTGCGGTACACCCAATAATCATAACCCAGCTCGAAATCTCAACCTGACCATGGCACAACATCCGCATGAACAACGATACATGTCCTCAAATAATAACTGGAGGGACAATGATGTCTGCCATCAAATCAAGTAACCGGAGGGACAATGATGTCTGGCCTCAAATCACATTTTGCCTTTGCCCCCAAAATGGCATCATCAATGCTATCTTCTGAAGGCTCCTCACCTCCCACGTGGCATCCTATGGGAAGCACTCCAAAACCAATAATACCTGACCACATCTATCGGGGGCCTCTACCCAGTGAGTGGTAGTACCACCTCATCACAGATTCTATTTGTGTGGACACTACTCCAAAGTAACCGGTGAGAGGTAATCACCTCAATATGTTCCAAAGCCACAACACCTCTGGCACCTCATGTCCCTGCGAACTAGTCGCTCAAGTCTGATGGCCTCACCATCCAAGTAACTTGGGCCAATCCCAACCTAATAGTCCAACTGCCTCAACCGATGTCAATGACGCCCAATCCAATGGTAGAAACAACCCAAGTAACCCGAGAAAAGACCCAACTTGTGGTCAACATCACTGAACAAAATATCTGAGCCATGCCCAACATAGCTAAATAGTTCAGCACGACAATATCACACAGAGCATATATATACTAGAAAGCATCACTTTGAACAAACAATTACTAAACAGTCAAGATGCACTAACATGTGTTGTCCCATACCAGCACCTAACTCATTCATAATTTAACAATTAAACTCAACCATTTAAATCATGAAATTCAATAAGCAGTAGTTTAAATGATGGTCCAAAACATACACATTTCGGCACCCCCGACCGAATTTCCCCAAACGAGCAATGACATATAACAAGGCCTCGCTCAATCACAACATGGTCAGAGAATACCCAGAGGCATCCCACAATGTAGATAATTAAATAAAAACAACTAAACAGGGTTTTCGCAATACCCAATGTCACACCCGAAGGTCTCAACCCCCAATTGTCTATAAAAACACGAAAGAAGGTATTCACGACCTACCTTTGACTCATATGATGCTACTCCTCCGATGTCAGCCTATGAATTGGTCTAAATCATTGTAGATATGTGTTTCCATCAAATTACGGCAATTCTACTCAGATGGAAACTGCGGAGAAATATGCAAGGAATCAAGGACGAAGAGGGGTGTGCAGGGTTAGCCTTTCCAATGTTGTCCCGCTGCCACCGACGGATTAAAGAACAGAGGTCGTATGAAGGATCTAGGAGGATTTGTGTTCTTCAGAGGTTTTCGAACGAGTGTTTCATCCAACGGGGAAGATGAAGGTGTTTCCAGAAATAAGGCGTGACGACCTCCTGCTCGCAAAAATAAAAAAAGTACACATCTTTTATTTTAATACTACACAACTTGTAGATTTCTTTTCCGTACTCTGACTTAAGCGGAGTTCAGTGCACATCTTGGACCTTGTACACGGCCAACACATGGCCAGGGACTCGACCATTGCATAGAATTAAAATTACACGGCGTGTCAAGGAAGACTACACACTGTGTAGATGGAAAATTTACACATGGGCACCACACATCATGTACTTGGTCTCAGACGGGTTGACACATTCCTATATAATACACGACATGCACTTGGGAGTACATGGCGTTTAGTCTGTAAATTTCCAGAAACTTCCCAAATTTTCCTGACGTCTCAAAAATTGGCCAAAAACTTTACAGAAAAAGCAGAAAATTCAAACAGGGTCGTTAAAGTAACCCGTTTCAAAATCCCGGGTTCTTACACCATTAACCAAACCAACACATTACATTTCAACTATCATTAAGCATTTATTTATTCAATCCACCACTATTCGGACATCTAGAATAGGAAAACCACATATCAAATGTGGCTCAACATCCCTATTATACCATAATCCTTCCACCCCAATATCATGGCCTAAAAACCAAAAATATCTCCACACCACAACCACATATCACCATCCCACCAGCTCAGCCACACATCATACCCATCCAGAGCCATTTACAGATTTATAATGAGTCTTTTATAACATTTCTCTCTAGTTTAGAGTTGTTACCACACAAACCAAAATACTAGGGTAACTATTTCCTTATACAAGTAAAATTAATTAACCAATTCCCATTTACGGTGATATTACAAAATTCACGACCAAATCCGCAATCACAGCACATAAATCTAGTGAAAACAAAGAAACCAATGACCACAATTTTCACTAGGGAATCAAGCTCGTACATTTTATAATATAAAAAATAATATAAAATCTTTAAAAGAATGAAAATAAAACCTCAAATTCCCCCTTAAATTCATTTAACCAAATTATTTATATTTTCTTAAGGAGGAAAAACCATAACCCATCAGAAAAAAAATTTAAATCCCTCCCGCATGACACACAATTAAGAGAAATGATGGAATCCCTACATCAATTTTTTTTCTAAATCATTTTACAGCCTAGGGTGAATAAGAATGCTCAAGAACCACAACCACACCATGACAAATGTGGATAAAACTATACCGCACTAAGGATCCATAAAAAACAAACCCAATGATACCCCAAACCAAATAAACACCACCACAACATAACCTCAAAGAAGAATGGAAGGAAATAGGTGTGATCAAGAGGAGAATTCACCACATATCAAACGCAAGAGCCCAAGGATTGATCCCTACTAAAACGAATCTTCAAAAACTAAAGGAGGTGGTATTAGGATTCTTGGTATGAGAGACGACATGCTTCCGTAGGGTTTTGAAAAAAAAGTGGCTAAAAACATAAAAATTTACAGCATCTTGGAATTACATTACAAGTAATCCCCTTTTACGTCATGTAATCTCCTGATTCTAGGTTCCACCAAAAAACATATAAACTTTATATTAATTAAACCTAAAAATATACATTCCATGACCATCACTGGACAAGGTATGAATCCCTATTTCATGTTCTTTAATACTCTTACACAACATTTATTTCATACAGAAACTCCGTTGCACCTCTAGCTTCACCTGAGAACTCCTGAAATCTTCTCGAAACACATCCAACAACCAAAACTAAAAAATTAACATACCATGATGGTACAAACGGTTACATAAGATACGTCTCAAAATATTCTAACCGTAAATAATCGAATACTAATCCAAAAAGTAAAGGTGTTTGAACAAACACCCTGTTTGATACCTCCCAATGATCTCATCATACCTCAAATGCTTCCACCAACCAAATGACCACAAAACACACCGAACAACCACATCACCACAACCAAAAGTTTCCTCATCTCACAAAAACACACTTCCACATAGCAGTTACACATCAAACAAACCGAACCATCCCAAAAACATGAATCAAGAAATTATGTCCTCCATATAAATATATTATTTTATATGGGTGACATTAACTCACCCACATAAGTTTAATCACATAAAAATTAATATTTATCAAATTTGAATCATGTCCTCCGCTTTTCACATGTTAGGAATTTATCATAAATCACAACACAAAAATAATAACCAAGGAAAATATCTCATCTCAAAAAACAAGATTTAAACATCACATCATAAAGATAAACATAAAAAAGGAAAACTCAAAAAAATCTAGGTTCCGGGAACACATCTAGGCTTATCAATCCAGTGTACTCTCATAAAGGGAACTATAACTCTACAAAATACAGAAAAAATGGAATGGTTCATCCTCACGTCACCTTCTCTTCGTGATTTTGAATCTCTACTCGATAATCCATGAAAATCGCATCATCCTCATTATCAAACTTTTCCCTGTCAAGGACTCAGAGTCCTCATAAAGATACTGATGAATCTGCAAGATGTGGAATAAATTGTGTATTCCCTCCAATTTTTGTAGGAATACCATAAAATAATGAACTTATATAACTCTCTCCAACACATAATTGGTCCCAACAAACATGGGATACATATTAATCCCACTTACAAACTTCTACTACCCACATCGAGTTGAAACAATAAAGAATATATGGTCTCCAACCTCTAACTCCAAGGGCCCCCTTTTGATATTGGCATAATACACCTTTCAGTCACATGATTCTTTCATCCTCTCACAAACAAGATTAGCATTGTCTTGTTATTCACCACATTGGGACGAAGAAAAATAGTATCCTTGACCTCCATCCAGCACAACAGAAAATTCCACAATCTCCTACATAAAGCCTAAAATGGAACCATGCAAATGGAATAGTGATAGATATTATTATATGGAAACTATAACAAGGACATTTGTCGTACCCAATACCCACAAAATTAGAATATGCATGCCCGAAACATATCTTCTAATGTATGGACAATCTGTTCTATCTGACCATCAGTTAGTGGGTGAAAGTAGTGTTGAGGCATAACTAAGTGTCAAAACCATGATTCAATTTCACATAGACACATGAGTTATACCATGAATCCCAAATTGAGATAATGGACATTAGAACATCATAAGACCACACCACCTAATCCACATACCTCTTAACTAAATCATCAATTGTGCTTGACTCCGTGATTTATAAGAAATGAGTAAATTTTATCAACTAATCCACGACCACCTAGATAGAACCACAACCTCCATAAGTCATGGGTAAACCTATGAAAAAAATACATTGAGATGTCATCACATTTACACTCAGGGAAATTTATGCATTGAAACAAACCACCAAGAACGTGATGCTCTACCTTTACCGAATAGAAAACCAATCACCTTTCCACAAACTCTGCCACGACCCATTTTACTCCAGGCCAACAAAAAATGCACCCTCAATCCATGGTAATTCTTTTAAATTCATGGGAGTACTGAGTAAGGTGAGATATGGAACTCATTAACAAATCCCTTGTGCATTTTGATCAAAAAAAAACATCCTTCCTTTAAAAAATATCTAGTTCTGAATATCCTATTACCATACCTCTAGAGCATCACCACGAACAACACGATCGTGCATCACCTATGCCTTTAAGTCTCCCCACTAAGCCTCATCCACCTAATAGATCATTGAATAATGCACCATCATCTGAAACAAACAACCCCTATCACCATTCACCCTTACATCCACATTCAGGGATAAGAAATCCTCCATTTCTCTCTAATCATCCTTAAACTCCAAAAAAACAATCTTCAATGACTTCATACTCAAAGTATCATCCACAAAATTTCATATTCATGAGATGTAGGAGATCTGAAAATCATAGTACAAAAGGAACTCCACTCAACTCCAATGTCATATATTTATGTCACATTGTAAAAAGATATACCTCAATCTCTTGTGATCCATTAAGTCTGGAAAGCACTCACCATTGAGGTAATGTCGCCATAACATCAATGTGAACACAATAGCTGCTAGCTTCTGTTTGTGGATGGAAAAGCGGTACTTGTAGGATGTAGATACCCAGACCCATAAATGATTATTTCTTGTAGCTAAAACATCCAAAATCCCAATCCGTAATGGGAAGCCTCATAGGACATCTCAAACATCACCCCTTTCTTATAGAAATAGATGCAATCTGTCTATAACCCACTTTTCATTAAGGTAACCAAACTCTTCCTATCATAGATCAATCTACACAAAATTATTGTATTACCTTGTCAAATATGTCAATGGGGATTCCACTTGGTATAAATAAGGTATAAACCTATGATAATAGACATTGAGATGAAGGAACCAAAAAACATGTGCCTCATTTTTGGGTGATTCCTAAGAAACAACAACTTCAACCATAAATGGGTCAACTTCCACATCATGCTAAGACATAAAATTCCCATGTAAATTCAATTCTCACATTCATAACTTACCCTTGGAAAACATTCCAAAAATCTAGTGGCACCGAAAAACATGGGAGACAGTTTTGAGATTATCGACATGATCCTCCTCAAACGTTGAGTATATTAGGATGTCATTAATGAATATAATGACAAAATGATCCAGGATCTCATGGAAAACTAAGTTCATAACCCCCGTGTACATTTATGGTGTTTTTGTAACACCAAATAGCATGACTACAAACTCGAAGTTTCCATTATTGCACCTAAATCTAGTATTCGGGATATCATCCTCCTTCACCCTCAACTAGTGATATCCAGACCACAATTCGATCAAATAAATCAAAATCACCACTCTAAGCTAGACAAAAAGATCATCTAAACTGTAAAGAGGGTAAATGTTGTTGAATATCACCTAATTCAACCTCTGGTAGTCTATACACAACCTCAAAATCCCATCATTATTCTTTTTGAACAACATTGGAGCACCCAAAAGAGACACAATGGGTAGGATAAAAACCTTGTGAGTTAGATCATCTATTTGAATCCTCAGATCTCACAACTTTGAAGGTTTCATCCAATAAGGATCCATAAAAATTAGAGAACCAGGATGCAAGTCTATCTCAAAGTAAACATTAAATCAATGGTATAGAATCAAAAACTCCCCAAGAAAAACATCCAAGAACTCTTCAACAACTCTAGAAAACTCTACCATACCATAATCTACTAATTCAACCGAAAATTCATCCAACATGGATGGATGGGACTCCACACGCTGACTTCCCACCTCACAACTCTTATCACCAACTAAAATAACTTTCTTTCCACCCACATATTACAAAATTTCTTTCCTTCGGATGAATTTTCTAACATCATGTATAGAATAAAAAAATTATATTATAAGGATAACATTTTATGGATATATATGTTGCATGAAAATATCCCCACAAGACTAATGTTCCCCCATCATCAGTCTCCACTACTATCACACATCAAACAAGCTAGTTTGGTCTCCAACTGGTGTAGTCAACACTAGGGGAGCAGGAAGACTATATAAATCTTTTACCAGAGAATAGGATAGAGTGGGTGAAATAAAGGGTTGAGAACCTCTAAAATAAATTAGGTAACAAAAAGGTTACTTAAAAAACCGATCATACCATTGACGTTATTTGACCCCTCTAGAACTACTTCCCCCACTCCATGCAACTGACCAATCCCAACTCCTCTGCTTCTCTGTTGTTGAACACCTCTATCTCCACACTCAGGTTATGGTCCCTGAACATAAGGAACATCCTATGGTCAGACTCTTTTAGCTTCGTCTACCATTGGAGGGGGGAAATCTACTTCCCCTGCTGCTGAAATAGCCTCTCTAGTAACTAATTCAGAGGATGGAACTGAAATTATTTAGCTCCGCTTAAGTAATCTCATGTAACCAATGAGCACTAGTTATATAGCTCTTCATTAATCCCATAGAAGAAACACATCATCCTTAACACCACATAAAAGGCGTAGAAAAAAGATGGTCGAAAGCAGAGATACCGAGGTTGACTCCCTATTGGATGAAACCTCAAAGGTCTAGGTTCTTAAGACCTTCCACTAAAAACTCTAACCCTTAAAAAATGCTGATGGTTCCCCTCATGTGGAAAATCTCATTAATAGGGAATTCCCCAAATCACATCTACCTTCCTCTGAACCTCCATAAAGTTTGACAACATCAAATCAGTAACTGTATACTAGATATAAGAATGATGTGTCCCGTAAATATTCCTCTCATTAGGTTCTTCATCTAGAAAAACATCTGAAAAAAGAAGACGGTTTTTAAACATGATTCCCAACTCCCTCACTAATATGCTCCCCTACTGAAGAGAAAGAATCTACTACCTCTTCAGTACCTTTATGGTTGACTAATGTAACTCTTCATGGTACTCATTCTAGAAGTTAATGTACAAAAAATCTACCTCCTTACACTCTCCTAGATACAGTTTCCACCACTGATGCATAGATCCTCGCATCTGACTGACTGCCCAAGGGACATAGTACTCCGTAGGGGCCCGAATCAAACTAAAATAGATCTTGATATCCTCCAACCATCTCTTTGTCTCCATGTCTAAAACACTTCCCTATTACTTCTTTAAATCATTCAAATAGAAAGCACACAACATCCTCTTCCACTGACCATCCTCCTTTCCTGGATCAACCCAATCACAATCAAATGGATATGCCTGTTGAACCTCAACTACCCGAGCTACATGCACATGATTAATATGTGTCATAAAATAAAGAAAAAAAATAACATACTAAGCCTTGTAGTATGGATTTTTGTTATGATAATTGTTAATTATCTTTAATCAATTTAATTCATTTTAAATTTTTTAATTTACCTAAACAACCCAGTTCAAACAAGAACACAAGTCATCATGATGCATGTAACTCTCCAATGTCTCTACCGTGGAAGAGGTGTAGCCTTTCATGGTCATTCGGTAAGCTTAGATTCTATGCATTGAATCATGGGAGCCATAAAATCCAGTTTCCTAGCTAGTCCCCCTATCCTGTGTCACTTACCAATGTCAACTAACACTATTTCAAAACCAACCCATGAAATCCTCAAATTTACTAACTCCAAAAACCATCAAATTTTTTAACCATATCTCTAATACAAATATTTCATTACCCTATCTCTAAAAAGGTAATGAAATGAGGGGAGAGAGATAATGACTCGCCTGAGTCCCGCCTCTAGTAGGCCCCAGGTTGGCAACTAGCACCAAGGGTGTACAAATATCACAATATGGGGGAAAATTCCCTTTAAAAGAAAAACTATCAGGAGATAAGATGAATCATACACCAAAAAATCCAAGACATAATATAAAGATAAATCCAAAACTATCCCACATGCATGTTTAAATAGAATAGATATTGATAAAAGTAACCAAAGTAAATACCTAAAAGTAAAGTTAAAGCAGTGATACCGAAATTCTCAACTGTCCTAACAAGTAAAGCTTAGCACAATCCATGTAATCCCCCCACATACCTGAATGTAGTTTAATATACGTAGGATGAGAATATAGGTATAATAAATAAGAAAATATCAAGTCTCTCATGCACATGTGGAAGAAGAATACTAATGTACCTATGGGAAATAGTAGAACCAAACAACACCTAAATAGGCGTACATAACATCCCAACCATAGAAATTCGTTATCAACAAATAATGAAATCCAGGTAATATAATATAAAGTAAATCACATCAATGATAGGGTACCCCACACCACTTTCCAACAAATTAGCTACTCTCACACCCCAGCGATAAACATCTGGGCACTCACACCTCTTCTGAATATATCACATCACATCCCGCCAACACACACCAATGACTCACAACATATATGGCCCACAAACACCTATTACTCACAAAACATATTAGACACATATACCTAGTCCTTAGAACACATCTCACACACACTCACATTGTCCTCACAAAACATCTCATAACATCTTATCCTGAATACACCTAAGAAATAACATCACATATCATCCCAAAGACACATGGGAAACCACATCAAAACTCATTCTGGGGAACCTTTGGACACAAAATCACAACTTTCCTAAAGAATATTGGTCCCCAGTCTCCTAGAAGAGGGAGAAAAGAAGAGCGAGTGCCCATCCATCCATCCTCCAACTAGGATGTTGGTAAAGATACCCCTACATGACTATGCAGGTGTTCGACAGATATTGATCAACATGGGTGGAGTGCATATAGAAATAATAAGGAAAATAGAATTATATATCTAGTATCAAACACTCAATCCCAAACTATGGGTAATCAAACAAACAACCAACTCACAACACCATCACCTTTGTATCCACTAATAAGTGAATTTATTGGTATCTTAAACATTCATTTAAGAACGTGAAGATCCATGATAGGTGGATTTACATTTCCTCTATATTTAACACATAATAATTTTATTATTTGCCATCAACCATATTTAATCACAAAACCCTTCAATATTTTTTACATTGACAATTTTCCATTCTGTTAACTAAACCAACCCAAGCCATTTATACCATCATTAAACATTCATGTATTCTTGCCACAACTACTCGAGAATCAAGCATAGAACAACCACATATCACAAACAGTTAAACATCCCCATTATACCATCCCCTCGCCTCCCCAAAATCACAACCAAATAAATGAATATCACCCCACACCCTAAACTCATATCTTCATCCCACCATCATGGCCCCACATCAAAATACATCAAGATCCATTTATATATTTATAAAGAGCCTTTTATAACATTACACATTAGTTGAGGGGTATAACAACATGATATTTTATAAGATATATTCTTTTTAATATATTTCATATATTCTACTGTACGCTACACAAATATTATCTTGTGCTATACGCGACACCGTGTTAGCTTGCAGTATATGGAACACTACTCTTGGATCGTGTTACACACAATTTCAACTTTGTTTTAATAGAAGTTATTCTACGCAACATTGAGTATTTATATACATATTCAATGTATTAATGAAGTATTGTTTGATTTTTTATACGCAACAACAAAGGATTCATGCACTAAATGCAATCCTGACTTGGCTTGCATTACACGCAATCACGACCTTCCTCGATAGCGTGTGTTGTACGCAATACCGGGTTTTACTAAACAATGATATATTATTATAATATTATTATGAACTAGCCGTTATGAATAGTATTAAATAAATTTTGAATTTTAAAACATTATTATTTATCATACAAATTTTCTAGAACATGGTATAAGAACAAAATAAATTTTTCAGGTAAAATATGTATTTTTTCAAAAAATGCAGTTTTGCCGCCTTTTAATGGCGCACCCACTTTAAATATAGTTTTTGACATGTTTATAAGTTCAATTTTACAAAATAAAATTATTCTTTGGAATCAGGACATAAAATTTTACCTTGGATTTATTTTTCATATTATCCTGATAACTTTCATATTTTAATGAATAGTAAAAACACGCTATATTTTAATTAAAAACATCTTTTTTAATCGTAATAACTTATGTGGTTAAATTATAATATTTATTAGTTTTAAAGTATAAATAGAATATATTTTTACCATTTAATATAATTCATGTCAATAGCATTGATTTTACATTGAATTCGTAGGTTAAATAAATTCAATCTTTTGCAATATTTTAAACAAAAACCCGTTTTCTTTCGACAATGAGATTAATTTTAATTTAATTTCTGCAAATTCTGTGTGTTGAATTTGGAAAAATGGATTCCATATTTTGAATCAGTGGGTCCAAATTATATTAATAGACAACTTTTTATTTTTGGGCTTTATGAATAGTAACAACGGTAAATTTTATTTACCATAGTAAAAGGTAAATTTGGTAATTAAGGGTAAATATAATATTATAAAATTTTCCTAATACTTATCTTAATACAATTGGATGATTATAATTCTTCCTAAGTCATATTTGGGTAAAAATGGAATCCATTAGAACCCACTTAGAGGTGATTAAGACCTTTAGTTTATTTTATTTAAAGGAAAGTCAAATATGCCTCACTCAACGTTAATAATTAATGTATTTTTAATATAAGTTTATACAGAATATAAATTCGGTTATAAATACTCATTTTAAAGATAAAATGTTTTTATTTATCATGGTAATTTATTTTTAGTTTTTAAGAGTTATTTAATTACCTTATTATCTTATACATTAATGAGGCAGAAATTATTTATTTAGTGAAAAAACAATAATATAGTTTTTATTGAAATAGTAATACATATCAAAAGGCCCAAAAATCTACAAAAACTTATTATTAGTATATATATAAACCCTAGTCATCCACTGGACGAATTGTTGACCATTTATTAAGGCGATTATGACACTTACAATATTTTATTTTAAATGATTCCAAAGTTGTCACTTTCATAATTTAGTAAATATAACAATTTACATGTTGTTATATAAAGATGATAAATTCGAGTAAAATTATTATTATAAAATCTTTGATATTTATATTCATCAAAGAATTTTATTTTTAATTTTTATGCAAGAAATTAGTATATTAAATAATTATACAAAAATATTGTACTAATTATTTTATTAAGAGATATACCAAATAAATGGTTATAAAAATATTAAACTAAATATTATATGAACTATTTAATGTGCTCCACGAATTTTCTAGACAAATTTGACATGTTAGGAATCTATTAAATATTTTATTTTGAATATATCCTCTGTGTAGATTTTATTTAAATTCAAATAAATGAATAGTGTCAAAATTGACACTATTGTTATTTTATAAAAATAACATATAATAAAATTGTTTAAAAATAACAAAAATATTTTAAAATTATAAATTTAAAATTATATGGTCGAAAATTTTATTTAGTGTCAAATTATGGAAAATTCACAACACATATGTAATTATTTATAATAATTTAATATTTAGAATATTATTACCACAAATAAAATTAAATTGATAAATAAGGATAAATCAAGTCGATAATGTTTAAAATAAATTCCTAACATGTCTAAATTTTATTTTTTGATTTCATTACAACCCTATATCATCTAATATTTGGATATGAGTCATTTTGGAAGTGTTTATGTGGGTTTGGGATTTAATATAAACTTGTATTCTTATATTTCTAAAGGTGTCCCTCTCCTCCCTTATAAAAGGGAACCTCCTCCCTCTCCTCCTTACACCACTTTGAGCATTCAAGCTCGGACAAACCCTGCCAATTTATCTTCTCCACTTACCTAAAAACAACCTAGAGGTCCTGGTATACTTCAAAGTCCAGTCTTAGTGCCCTAAGAGGAGGTTTCAAAGAGGCGTATTGAAGAAGAGGTAATATCCGTTGCCGATTCTTTCAAATTTATTTCTTCTTCTACTAACTCTTATTTAGTTGTTTAATTATATTGTAATAACATCAGCATCACTAATATACTGATATGTTATTATAAATTTGAAAAAACCCCATTTCACCTTCTATCCATCCTAAGGAAAATGAAATCACTACGCGTGCGTACGTACGGAATACCGTCTCCACACCGTGGTGTAATCTGTTTTTTCCACCACCACCTTACTTGGATGGGTATAATGGTATAAAGAATAAATACATAAGATTTTTATAAAATCATACTGATTCTGATATATTATACCATCCACTCCAATGCTATTCAATAATTATGGGAACGATATCATCGCTCGTGTGTACGTACGGACTACCGTCTCCACGACGCGACGAGATTCATTCTCCATGTTAACCATACATTAATGATCAGAAAGTTTATATAATGAACAATAATAAAATATATGAAATAATAATGATACTGGATTTATGTATATATATATATTTATGTCATCTATTTTGTTTCATTCAATTCAATAAGGAAAGAAAAACATCATTCATGCGTACGTAAGACCTACCGTCTCCATGAACGGTGTATTTCATTCCTTTTATTGACCTATAATATATATGTATATGATGAATATATATTATATATAAATCATGTTTTACATTCTGTAATTATGTAAATTAGGATATAAGTAATAATTTCAAGAACAACAAGTCGAAACACATACGATAAATGAAATGATTTTAACCAAACACTGCTTTAACATGGAATTTACAAAAGAACAGGTAATATAAAGTCATAAGTGAAACATATATGATATCATAACAATGAATATGATTATGTAATAAGTCAATGATATTATTTAAATCATTATACAGGAGGATCAGATCCATATAAAGCATATCAGACCAAAGGTAAGGGAAAATCTCACAATCTAATTTTTATCCGAGATTGTTTATACTTTCGTATTTACTGGGGTGTGTTTTATCATCCACATACATGTTTCTTAAATATGTAATATTATTTCCATCCGCCTAAAATTGTTTAAATCCAATTTTATCCTTCAGTGAGTTCTTAGTAAAAGATATGAAAGGAATCTTTTTTCGTTTTTCATATGAGGTACTTTTTGACTTTTCCGACAAAAGTACGAGAAGTATGTTTTTTCTTAACTTATATGGAATGAATGGATTTGTAAAATTTTTTTTTCCAAGAATCTTCCTTTACATGTTTTAAAGTTTATTTTTAATCAACTTATTTTAGTTTAAAATTATATGACATGTTAAGAAAGGGGAATGTTTTTGAAGTAGAAAGGATATTTTCTTCAAGAATGGAGTTCAATTGTTTTATCAAAATTATTTTCCATCTAAGATAATATAGGGTTCCGTTTCTACCCCTATTTTACGTTGATTTGATTATTTTATGTTGGAATTGTTTTTATGATGTCTCTTTATCTTATATGGGTTATGATATGATGACATGATGTTTAAGAATCCCATTTTTATTACAGGGGTTATGCAATGATGTATGATTTATGATTTTGTGGCACACATAAGAATGGTATCATTATGAGATGGGTGGGACCTATATCTCCCTCCAATGCATTGGGAAAAGATTTATTTCTCGAGAGATAGACATGGCTGGAATGGTACGTTAATCTGGTTCAGTGTTACAGGACTGAAACGAGGAGTGAACTCAATTCAGAAAGGGACTTTGTCCACTAAGATGGTCCGGGCAGCAATGCCTTGGCTACTATAGAAATCATAACATGTGATGAAAGGTTTCCACAATTACATGTTTTATTCCTATTATATTTTATCATGGTTCATGTTCCATTATGATATATGTTTTTACATACTTCCACGATTTATGTCTTTGCTCATGATTTTGATGTTTAAATTTCATGTTCAAGTTTTTTGCTTTCAAATGTTTATGGATTGTTTTATGTTCTCTATGTTTTCCATTACTGAGCATTTGAGCTCACCCTTTTTATGTTCTATTTTCTGCAGGAAATAAAGAAAGTTTTTAGGTAAGGAAACAAAAAGGGGAAGATCATTAAGGGAGTTGTTGATGATCTTTCAACATGATTAGAAGTTTATATTCCAAGTTTCCAAAGACACTAAACTATTACGATCATTGTGTGTCTATTTTTGTTAGGTATTAAGTATTCCACAAAAATAATGTAATGTCCAGGTATGTCAAGATTTGGGTCTCTAAATATGGTATCAGAGGAAAGGTTTAGTCAACCGTTGGAATCTAGGATGTGAAAACGTTATTGAGATCCTTAGAGATATTTATAAGGTATGTCTAGGGATGTCCCTAAGTATAAGTATATGTTTAGGATATAGTCCTATAACTACGGTAACGATCATAGAATTTATCCCAAGATTTTAGATATTGAGGGTACTCCCCCTTTACTATGTTGTTTTCCCTAGCATGATTTTTGCCTCTCACAATATTCTTTTTGGGTTTTAGAAAATGAATGGAAACATGAATATTAACGATAATAGAGGATATGAAGGATAATGGAATGATATTCTTCATGGGCAACCAAATTAAACATGATTTGGAATTCCAAACATAGTTATTATTCCTAATCAGAAATCTCATAATATGATAAATAATCTCAACTGTGGCAATTTTCCCGACTCAGATAATAAGAGAAAGATGGAGTTTCATGATGATCATAGAGGAAATAAAGTTCAATTTCCCTCATGTAAATCATGTGGGAAGAGTCATCGGGGAGATTGTTTCAAAGGAACTGGAAGATACTTTGGGTGTGGAAAAGAAGGACCCAAATACAGTAAGTGAAAAGTAAATGGTTCAGTTAACACCATGGAAAAGGAAAATGGTATTGCTGCGACATCAACAATGATTAGATGTTTTAAATGTGGAATGTATGGGCATTATGAAAACCAATTCTCTAAGTTAAAATCTCATGAAGATAATCAACATGGTCATATGAGTAGTATTTATGTGGATGATGATGAAGAGACTACAAATGAAATATGAGACGAAAGAAATGATGAAGCTCAATCTGTGGTTTAAGAAGTTAGTGGAATGATTGTATGTTTATAAAGAATAATGTATGGTACTATGGAATAAAGAATCATCTAAGTATTGTCACCCTGTTGTTTTTCCTAAAGTATTTGAAAGTATATGTTGAATGGTACCGGTAACCATGGAAGGTTATTCAGATATTTTTGGAAAGTAGATGATATGTGCATAATGAAGGGATAAGAATATAATGAGATGTTTGATTGTATTCATGAGCTCATGATAGATATAAGGACTGAGTGATATTATGGTTTGATTATATAGATTTTTTGGGATTTTGGTATGTGGAAAGAGTTACCTTTTGAAATTATTCATGTTTTCACTGTGGTTCTATGGTATTTTATGTTTCAAGAGAATATATGACTAAGGTATTCATGTGTTTGGAATACAACCGACAAGATATATCTTATGATATATGTGTGATAAATTCTTGTATTCACATTCTTGGTAGATAACCTTTCTAGTAATTGTTTTCTTTATACTATGAGCTTGGAACGAAGTATTTTAGATAATCCTAAAGGTTGGAATGGATTATGTTGGACATAAGTTAGTATTGTTTAAGGATAGAACTTTTTTCGATATTATTGATGGGATGTTAAAGTAATGTAGTTTTAGAGAAAGAACAACCTGCAGGACGAGCGACGTCCCATCCTGTCGGACAAGGCTGTGGGAATCGAACCCACAACTGAAGTACGATTGGCCTTTATCTCATACCAATGGCCTACAAGAAGTCTCTGGTTAGTAGAAACTAGTTTTATTTTATTAAGCGGCATGCTAGATGAAGTATAAGTTCATTTTTGGAATCATATACGATTAAGCTCACCATAGAAGGACTTATGTATATTTGAAAACATTTTCCAACCTTTTGTTTGAAACAAATGGAATGACCCATAATTCTATCACATGATCTGTTAACACTTCACGAATAACAAATTCAACTTCATTTCTTTAAGAGATGAAGTGGAGATTTTTCAAAGCACGAACAACAGTGAGATTGTACCAAAATCAAGTAAGTATTTTTTCTAATTCAAAATTTTCAACATTAGGGAAATAATATTGAAAACCAAAAATTCTGTCCTACTGCTCTTATATCTGATGAATCAGATGGTACCTTAGATCATCACAATTTTATGGCTTTGTGATTGGTGGCTTTTTCATAGCCATTTCTCTACCACTCTCCATAAGAACTTGATGGTTAGATTTTTCTTCTATATCCATATTTTATTCTATGTTCTCCTATATAGAAACCGAGTGATGAGTTACTTTGGGTAATCGTTACGTTTCATACTTTAGTTTTTAAAATTAAGTTTCAGTATTCCTTTTTACAATGTGGGTTTCTATGAATAGTAAACGATTTATAACCCCGATGAATTTCGAGGGAGAAATTCATTTTAAGGGGGGTAGAATATAACAACCCGATATTTTATAAGATATATTCTTTTTAATCTCTTTCATATCTTCTACTGTATGCTACACCAAGATTATCTTGCGCTATACACGACACCGTATTAGCTTGCAGTATATGCAACACTAATCTTGGATCATGATACACACAATTTCAAGTATGTTTGATAGTAGTTATTCTAAACAACATTGAGTATATATATATATATATTCAATGTATTAATGTTATATTGTTTGATTTTGTTATACGCAACAAAAAAAGAGTCGTTCACTAAACGCAACTCTGACTTGGCTTGCATTACACGCAATCGCGACCTTCCTTGATAGCGTCTGTTGTACGCAATACCAGGTTTTACTAAACAACAATATATTATTATAATATTAATATGAACTAGATGTTATAAATAGTATTAACTAAATTTTTAATTTTATAACATTATTATTCATCTTATACATTTTCTAGAACATGGTATAAGAACAAAATAAATTTTTCAAGTAAAATAAATATTTTTCAAAAAATGCAGTTTTGCCACCTTTTGATGGCGCACCCACATTAAATCTTGTTTTTGACATGTTTATAAGTTTTATTTTACAATGTAAAATTATTATTTGGAATCAATATATAAAATTTTACCTTGGATAAATTTTTCATATTATTCTGATAAATTTCATATTTTAATGAATAGTAAAAACACGCTATATTTTAATTAAAAACTATTTTTTTCATCATAATAACTTATGTGGTTAAATTATAATATTGAATGGTTTTAAAGTATAAATACAATATATTTTTACCATTTAATATAATGTATGTCATTAGCATTGATTTTACATTGAATTCGTAGGTTAAATAAATTCAATCTTTTGCAATGTTTTAAACAAAAACCCGTTTTCTTTCGACAACGTGATTAATTTTAATTTAATTTCGAAAACTTCTATGTATTGAATTTGGGAAAATGGATTCCATATTTGGAATAAGTGGGTCCAAAGTATATTAATAGACTATTTTTTATTTTTGGGCTTTATGAATAGTAACAACGGTAAATTTTATTTACCATAGTAAAAGGTAAATTGGGTAATTAAGGGTAAATATAATATTACAAGATTTTCCTAATATTTGTCTCAATACAATTGGAAGATTATAATTCGTCCTAAGTCATATTTGGGTAAAAATGGAATCCATTAGAACCCACATGGAGGTGATTAAGACATTTAGTTTATTTTATTTAAAGGAAAGTGAAATATGTCTCACTCAACTTTAATAATTAAAGTATTTTTAATATAATTTTATACACAATATAAATTTGGTTATAAATACTCATTTGAAAGATAAAATGTTTTTCTTTATCCTGGTAATTTATTTTTAATTTTTATGAGTTATTTAATTACCTTATTATCTTATACATAAATGATGCAGAAATTATTTATTTAGTGAAAAATCAATAATATAGTTTTTATTAAAATATTAATACATATCAAAAGGCCCAAAAATCTGCAAAAAACTTATTATTAGTATATATATAAACCTTAATCATCCATTGGCATAATTTTTGACCATTTATTAAGGCAGGTATGACACTGATAATATTTTATTTTAAATGATTCCAAAGTTTTCACTTTAATAATTTAGTAAAGATAACAATTTACATGTTGTTATTTTAAGAAGATAAATTCGAGTAAAATTATTATTATAAAATCTTTGATATTTATCTTCATCAAATAATTTTATTTTTAATTTTTATGCAAAAGTAAGTATATTAAATAATTATACAAAAATGATGTACTAATTATTTTATTAAGAGATATACCAAATAAATGGTTTTAAAAATATTAAAATAAATATTATATGAACTGTTTAATGTGCTCCACGAATTTTCAAGACAAATTTGACATGTTATAAATCTATTTAATATTTTATTTCGAATATATCCTATGTGTAGATTTTATTTAAATTCAAATAAATGAATAGTTTCAAAATTGACACTATTGTTATTTTATAGAAATAACATATTATAAAATTGATTAAAAATCACAAAAATGTTTAAAAATTATAAATTTAAATTTATATGGTCTAAAATGTCATAAAGTGTCAAATTATGGAAAATAATATTCTTTATTTTCTTAGGATGGAAGGGAAAATTGATTTCATTACTGACAATCAGAAAAAGAAGTTTGGTTCAGTAAGAGAGTTGAGAAAGAAAGTCTTGTCAGTTGAAGCCGATTTAAAAGTTCTTTCTGAAACCTCAGCAGATCATAAGAAAGCTTGCAACAGGATGGCCAAGTGGTCATATAAAACAGAAATCTCGGTGAATGACCACGAGATAGCAATTGAAGATATAAGGAGGTTGTCAAATGATCTTGCTATTGACTTTAATATGCTTGACAAAGAAACTGTTGAAAGGCTGAATCAGATAACTCATTGAGCCAATATTCCTTTAGTGAAAGAATTACAAGAGAGAATGGATGCTTTTCAATATGAATTCTCGAAGGTTTCAACTTTCAAGGATGAAATGGTTTTGTTGAAGAAACAAAATTCTTTGTTATCCACAGATAACAAGAATCCGCAAGACAGAATTGATACCCTTGAGGAAGTAATCAGAGTCCAGGAAGAGACTATCAAGAATCAAGATCCGATTTTTGCAGACAAAAAAAAGATTCTCATAATTCAGGGTGAATCAATTTCTGAAGACATGAAAGAAATCAAGAAGATGAAAGCTGTTCTTCATGAGCTTATAAAGAAGGAAAAGGAAAGAGAAAAAAAATGACTTTTGTATTTTTTTTCTTTTGGAACCTGTATTTTCTTTGTAATAACTTTTATGATTCTATTCTTTTGTCCTGCAATTTCTTTTCTCTAACCCTTTCAGGCAACTCAAAGTAACCCCAATCTTTTTTTAAACTACAAAGGGGGAGAATGTTTTATAAAGGGGTAGAATGTTTTACAAAGAGATATTGGTTTAATCAAATACTTCTAAACCAAGGAAAGTCTATGAATACAATCCTTAGGAAAGTATACACCTAAGGGGGAGTTAGTTGTATTCAAATTCATATTCAGAAGAGTTTCCAATAACTCAGGGGGAGATAAGTGTTTCTTGTTATATTTACTTGGTGTGTTGTGATTTCCAAAAGGGGGAGATTATTAAGTCAAAAGTTCCCTTTTGTCTTATATATTTTGTTTTTGAAATCACACATGTATTTTTAATCGTATCGTACTGACTCTGTCAATCGTATCGTACTGACTCTGTCAATCGTATCGTACTGACTCTGTCAATGGTATCGTACTGACTCTGTCAATCGTATCGTACTGACTCAGTCAATCGTATCGTACTGACTCTGTCAATCGTATCGTACTGACTCTATCAATTGTAATCGTACTGACTCTGCTATTTATATTTTCATTACTTGTTTTGGTACTTAGTAAAAAACTCTTGTTTCATATTAATCGTACTATTGTTTATCATCTTCATATATCTTGTTTTAACCAATACGATGTCGTTGAGTTAGTTACAAACTAATCAAAACGATGTCGTGCTTTCTGTTTCAATATGACCATTATGATGCCAGGTGTCCAAGTCCCTATGAGTTTTTCGGAGAAATATGACCATTGGAGGAGATGTGACCGTTGGAACCCAAGGACTATAAATAGGAGGTCATTTGAAGCTGAGAATGAACGACGAACGAGATATTTTGAAACAATTGTGATACTTTTCTTCAATCAAGATTCTAGAGAGAGATGTTGTAACTTATATCATGATGTGTGCTTTGTGCCTATGATCATCGTATCAGGGGCTTTCAAGTGATTGAAAGACAGAGGTGCCGATTACCTACAAAATCGAGGGCTGCCAGGGATAAGCAGACGGACAGACCGATCATCGTATCGAGGGCTGTCGGGGATAGGCAGACAGACGTTCTGATCATCGTATCGAGGGATGACAGGGATAGGCAGACAGACAGACTAATCATCGTATCGAGGTCTCACCAAGGTGTTGGTGAGACAGACCTTTTATCCTAGGTGAATATATAACCCTTCTCTTTGGGTGAAAAGAATTGTAATACATTTACTTTTCCGCTGCTACTTGTATTAGAAAGGAATTTGTATTATATCCTTTCTTCTTTACATATTCAATTGTAATTGTTTCAATTACAATCATACTATTACATATTGTATTGATTGATTCTATACGCTTTAAGTTAGAATCATTCATCATTTTTATTACTCTGATTATTGTGTTCATCTCGAATACAATTGTTTTACTTTTCATTAGTATTACATTACATCATACCTTTTATATTCAATACAATTGTGGGTGTTTGTATTTGTATTAGTTTAAGATCATTTCAACTAATCTCTTAAGTGCTAAAACTCAAAGGTTTTTAAACCTACAATTCACCCCCTCTTGTATTGTTCCATCTAATATACATATACATATACATATTCGATCCAATAGAGTATTGGAGACCATTATATTTTCCTTTAACATAAGATAATCATTGGAAACTGACTTATGGAATAATGTTGCAATATTGAATTGTTGGTTCTTGATGGTTCTTTACGTGTAGAAGGAATTTAACACTGTGTTATTTAGAGGGGGTTCTATTCTTCGTTATAGGATTTCCATATATTATTAATTTCTTATAATTAAGTAAATTTATAAATATTATGTCAATAAAACTATTTAGTATGTTCTAATCCTATTAATGTGTTACTCATTATACAATCATTGATTTGTGTCGTGAATATATATTAAAATTTAATTAGAATAATTAACACACACACACACACACACACACACATATATATATGTATGTATCACATGAAAATGGTACATTAAAAAAATAAATTGAGAACAAAGAACACAAATAAATAAACAATAAATATAAATTTAACCTGAAATTCACTCATATAAAGGGTTTATATAATATAATATTATAATATCACTCAACATTACATAGGATAGATAGGTAGCTAATCCATATTTTCTATGATATATTCTTTGACCCATTATTAAAAAAATTAACCCAATGTTTCAATATCCATAAGAAATTACCCGAATGATATTTAAATATTATAACAAAATTATAAATACAGATAAAGAAGAATATTTATTAAAATATATTCTATGAAATAATATCCCACAAACTACTCTCTTCCATTAATAAAATTAAATCTCATGTTTTACAATGAATACAACTATATAACATGGTATAAAATTTCATTTATGTAATTAAAAAATAAATCATACAAATTTTAATTGTGAAATATTTTTATATACTAGAAATTTTTAAATGGAATAAATAAATAGGGGAATACTTCATAAATTTTAGAAACAAATAATTGAAATTTTCATAAAATTAAAATTGTTTATGAATAATTTATATATGTTTTTTATTTAAATAATAATTTGGAAATTTCTTATTGATATTACAAATTTGAACATTCATATTAAATAGTTTCATAGTATGCATGAACTATATCATATTTTATAAATTAAAAATTTGATGAATGTGAACTTTTCATATTACGAATATATGATTTAAACATGTAAAATTTGACTATAAATACAATTTATATTATTCCAATTCATATAATTGGATAACTTTGTCTGTTTAAAAACCCTTTTAATATAATATATATTGTACTAAATTTTAATATACACTATATTATTGGAAATGTTTTCTATTATGGATACCTTTGGTGTATGATAAGACTATACCACTGATCAAACAAATAATGATATCCTATATGAAAGGTTTTAATTCCATTCCCGTCAAAAATAGTGAAATCATTATAACCCCCTTATATTAAATACAATTACTGTTAAAATTTCATAATCATATCATAATATTTTTCTCTTTCAATTGCAACAATAATATTATTAAATAACTCATGGTGATATCGTAAAAATAAGATTTTTTATATAACATATATTTTGTTATCATTATAAAATTTCAATATTTTTATCCTTAATATTGAAATATATGACTGGGTAATATCTGAGATAACGATATATAACATCATTTTCTTTGTTATAATTTCCAATGAAAAGGACCATGCCTAATCATATCGGGGTGGTCATTATACCTTTAACACAACATATAATATCACGAACTATTAAAATTTTTAAAATTTTAGGATGAAATAGATTTCAATATAATACTCATCATATATTAAACTAATATGACTAATGTGTTTTTATGTTAACTAAAATGTGTTAATTTTTTAGAAAATACAACCCCAAATGTCATGATTTATTAAGGATATCTGTTCATGAAATTTAAGAAAATTAAGAAAATGAAACATTATTAATAGATAAATCAAATTCCATTAATATGATTGGGAATAATCCTAAATATAAAAATGAAATAAATTTTACTCTATTGATAATATAATATTTTTTATAATCATAAATGAAATCCATCAAATATCCACTCATTTTGGGTGTATAACTAACTTTTATTTAATGAAGAATGGAATAACAAGAAAGATTTAGATAAAGAATATCATTTATGAATGTATTTATTATTTGGGATTTCATAGATAATATTCTCCTCTAACATTAAATTAAAAATCATTATAAGGGTCAATCACAATTGATTTTTTTATAAATTCTCCAATAGTTAAATAGTGTATTTCAAAAACATGATCAACCCTCACAATAATTGGTTAGTATTTATAAAATTAAAATATTAAATTTAAATATTTGTACATTATCAAATTTTTATTAATAATATAATAATTACATTAAATATGTAATAATAAGTCTTGAAATAGGTAGTGATGTGATATCCAATATAACCAGACATAATATCACAAAAAAGTATATATCTATATATTTATATCAATATATCTATACCACAACCCACAATACTGGTTTTTACAGACATATATTTTTAATGATCTAGGATATATCTAATATTATTTATTATTTTTCTTATGAATAATTTTAGATGTACTCTAATCCTTAATCTATTACAACCTTGGAATGTAATCACTTGAATTTTTATAACTCCAGTGTTTTATTTCCAAAAACTAATGGAACAATATATTTAAAAGTAGTGAAGACTTTTAACAAATAAATAATATATGGAGAAATATTGGTGGAAATCTTCAATGTGTTATGTTAGGTCCTTAAAATATCATTTAGTATATAAATATAATGTTTTCTATTTGGTTAGACATTCTTTTCATTGCTTTTTTTCAACTCATTATAATAAAATCAATTATAATTAATTTTTGAATGTTCTATAAAAAAACATAAGGCTATAATTCAAATTTAAAAAATTTTGATTCCAAATTATGATAAAATAGTATACAACCAATATCATTTATGTTGTGCCTATTGAATCTTAAAAACAAAAATGAAGATATTAAAATTTATAAATCTTATTAGGAATGTCCCCATAATGTTAATTCCTCAAACAAAGAACAATAAAAAAGAATTAAATTATATTTGATTTATTTTGTATATACTATATATATTAATAATCGGGATAAGGTATAATGAATCATGGAATTATATAAAAAATTGAACCAAAAAATAGATAAATAAAACACAATCAATACTATAACTTTAGGATAAAGGTTAAATACAACAAAGTTCGTGGGTAATTGTATCATAAATTTCATAAACCCCATATCAAGAATAATTTTAATTTAATAAATCTCATTAAAAGTGTTTTGATGGAATGGTATCTTTATAATTTAATAATGAAACTCACATCTAATACATTGATACAAATTTTTAGTATATTTATAATAAATTTATGATAATGCCAAATAATAGATAATGTTATTATAGATTCTTATAATTTACTTCAGGAACTATAATTTCTCATTATATAACTTTAAATTTCATTTAATTCATAGGGTTGAGTAGGTCTTTACATATGGGTGGATACTCATGATTTTTGGAATTTCCATATTCAAAAGTTCATTTTTCACTAATCAATCAATTAAAACCAGGAACATGAAGAATAAAATAGATGTCCATTGGATTCTATTTTTTATAGGTTTTTTTAATTTATATAATACATTACAAATAGTAACTATATTCTCATAGGGATAAGATATACTTTTATCTATGTATTACATAATTTTAATTAATTCATTTTTAGAAGTTGTTTAGTTTTAGTTAGTAAAGTCCATGTGTGATGTATATGTAATGAAATGTGGATATTGGAAAACAAATTCTGATAAACATTTTCCAACATCAATGATTGGAGAACAAAAAATATGCTTAAATGTTAAATAACTTCATGGATGTTTAATCCAATGTCACCATTTTATATTCCCATTTAATTTAATATATTATTCACCATGTTCTCATCAATAAAAAATTACACATATTTTAAGAGTTATTTGGGTGTGGTCAATTTTATTAAAATATCCAAAGATTTGTACGAATTAATAAACAAAAAGTATCCTTAAAATTTTTTTAGTTAAGGTAAACATAGTAGATTTTAAATTTTCACTATTCCATTTCGATACCTTCCTTAGAAGTTAACTAAAAAATACAAACCCTTTTAAAACTTAGAAATGAAATTTATCAAATTTAATTCATGATTTTTTTCTTCAAAAAATGATATATCCTAGAAGCTTAATTTTTTTAATGTCATTAAATAAGGATACCTATATTATATGACCAACCATTTATAAATTAATGAAATATTCAAGGATAATATATAAATTAATTACCATGAATCATTATATTATTATTAAAATAATCCTTGAGAAAATCACATCAAACAATATGAAATTTCAAAAAGGTGTAAATTATGGTTTTATATTCCTAATACACTAAAAAATATTGTTCTAGAAAAATTCAAAATACCAATAAATTAAATAGTTTTAGGAATTTCCATTAAAAATATAATGTATCATTACAATCAACTATATAGAGAAATCATACAACATATTATATTAGACTATTTAGGGAGATTTTATGCATAGACACAAACTATTTAAAATATTTATCTTCATGTTATTAATTTATATTTTTAATAATAATATGACATGTTTAAATTAAAAATATTTATACTATGTTGGTCCATAATCTTCAAAAAACACATTAAATGATACCAGTAGTAAAAAAATATATTCATTTTTACTAAAATCAAGGTGAAATTAGTTTCTTTATTGTTGTATATGAGTCACTAATTTAGCTTCACCATTTAACTAAATGTGATGTAAATAATGAAATTTTAAACTATTATATATGAATTCGTGTTTTCATTTAGGTTTTTATTTATATTCACATAAAATTTTTTAAACACTCAATTCATTTTCAAAAACAATATAATTAGAAATGATTGCTTTTAATGTAGAATCCCATCAATAATATGTGACAATATTTCATAATTTTTTAGAAAAACATATATATCATCACATAACCAATAATTGACTGGTTTAGTGTCTCTAGAAATAAGGTTTATAAAACATTAATAAATAATAGATTCTAAAAATCATTTAATCACGTCATAACATTCATCCTATAAAATTATGTATCATTAGTAACACAAATGATATTTTATGGAAAAATATCAACGAACTGATATGATAATGTCCTAATAAAAAGAAGAATAATAGAATTGATATAGATAAATGAATTAAAATTAGTTCTAAAATGACCATATGTGTTGTTATGTCTATATAGACCTGTTAATATATTTATATGAATATGAAATTATAGAAATTTGTTATTTATTTGGGGACATTAACAATGTTTATACTTCATAATCATAAAGAATGATTTTTTTCAAATACTAGATACCTTAGTTTTTATAGGGACACAACATATTTCCCAAATATACTATCTTATGGTAAATATGAATAAATAAAAAATTGGAGGGATTTATAATTTTGGGTGAACCTGTAACAATATAATATGTTAAAAATCATCTTTTCTAAATAGTTTATTTAGATTGAAAATATAAAATATTAATTAGGAAGCATAAAATGGAAAAACCTTATAAAATTAACAATGAGTTTTATAGAAATCACACATATATTTTTATAGAAATTGTTTTAGGGAAAATAATAATTATATTCATAAATATATATAAAATGAATGATGGAGGAATCAGTGTAATCTATTATCATAAAAATAATAATATAATGTCCAAAAATAATGAAACTGAGTCCAAATATTAATTGAAAGGAAAATTAAAGGTATAGATGGAAAATGATACCCTCTAAATGTATTATAATATTTTGATTAATAATTTGTTAGCATGAAATTATGAGAATGATACGTAAAACCCAAGAAAATTATATTATAAAACTCACAATGTTCAATACATGAGATATTTTATGTTTGCTAAATTACCTATTTCTCTCATAATTTATCTATATTATGGGTGATTTGTAAGAATGTTTTTTTGTAAAAAATCATTTGAGAATTTTTTTTGGAATATTTATATGAGGTTGGGTTATGTGGTGGCTGTAAATCTTGCACCAAATAGTCAATGGAACCCACTAAATAACTTGTCGGGTTACACAATGTCTAAAGAAATATGTAGACCACACTAGTTATATATTGGTGATGTAAGAACCAATTTGGTACTTTCATGATCAATATCTCTCTAGGGACCACTCACTAAACCAACGATATTGTTTGAATGAGTGTGTATTAAATACACTGCATAAATATTTATTTCCAATCGGTTTTTACCTTGTTCAATAAAAAAATATGACCCTAACCCCTACATCAAATTAGATACCCCATCCCTTGAATTTAGATATCACACATTCATTTCCCCAAGGGATTTGAAGGTTGTATAAATCCAATGATGATAGAGTGGTAAGATCCATCTAGATGTTGAAAATTTACCCTTCAGTCAAGAGATATGTGCATGGATATATGATTTATATTTGAATTATATGTGGATTAAATGGAATTATGTTCCATAAATTATAGATCGAAGATGTTCCTTTTGAGTTGAAGACATCTCTGGATCAGATATAGATTTATTCTATACTATAGGCATCCTACGGGTACGAGATTATGTATATTATAACTGTATCTCTTCTATCAGGTGGATATGGAAAACAAACAAACAATTTCCATAATATATGTTATAATTTTATATGTAATATAATATTTTAAATAATTTCCAACATTGGTGGTGGATGTGAGAGGTCAATGAAATACCCTTGATCAGAGGTATATCTCTCATGAATAGTAGATGATTATTGGTATGTTATCATAGATCAATCATCTTAAGAACATATACTAATTTAATATTTTCTTGGATCACTATTATGAAGACAATTGTTTAGGGATCTATGTTAATTAAATAAACCGCAGGTTCTATTTTATATTTGAAGATTAATTCGAGATATTTTCTTCAATAAACAACAAAACTAGTGATTTCGAATAATCTTCTTTAAAATATCTCTATACTAGTTTCATTGATTGTCATTATAAAATCTTAGTACTGTTTTCAAGTATTCATAAAAAACTATTTTTATCATACTTTGGTTGGTTTTTGTTTGATGGTGATTCGGGTAAAATGTTTTGATGTATTGAATGTTTTTGGTCTGTGTACGGTTGGCACATAGTTTTTCCAAACCACACACCCTATCAATGGAAACAATGAAAATCCAGAATTTGGGGGTTTAAAAATCCAGTTCATGGTTTAAATAATAATATTTCTAACGATTAAAAAACATGAAATTGGGGGGTAATGGCACATTATTAGGGTGCATTGTTTGTCTAACAGTGTGGACCTACCCAGGAAAACATGCATATGATATTTTGTAATCTGAAAATTATTTTATAAAATCCAGAAGCCCACTTTTTAGGGTCTTAACTGGACTGTATAAACCATAGTATTTTGTTCTTCCATTGAGGATATGAAGAGCTGATTTTGGTCCCTCTACACCCCTCTGAATTAAAATCAAATCTATGAGAATGAAATTCGATTTATTCCAAGTAAATTTTCACTTTTAATTTTTTTCTCCCATTCTATCCTATTTCACCCATACGGTTTTGTAGATCTCTATGTTTTTGGAGGACCTAATATAAATTGTTTTATATCTTGAATCATGTTTTTATTATCATATAATAATTTTTTATAATCCTCATTGGATTTTTCCACTTAGGGCTTTGTGTTTCAAAATCATGTGATCCTGGGGTAGGTGGTTTCATTTGAATGTCTAATTTGATTAACCCTAAATTTCATGATTTAAATTTATTTTTTTTATTTAATATCAATTTCATGAAATTTATTTTAATTTATTTATTATAAAACACCAATTATATTGAATTAGTGGATTTGGATTTGATTTGGAACAAAATTGGGGAAAACCATTCAATTCCATGAAATTGGGTTGTGTTTATGAAATTGATGGAATTTCAGAAAATTTAAATTGCTGAATTTAAATTGTGAAATTTATTTTATCGAATTGATTTAAATTTTTTATTTTAAAAAATGGATTGAAATGGTTTTGAATTAAACCAAGAGGGTATATTTTAAAAAATATATGTTATGATTAAAACCCCTATTTTTAAATGGAAAATTGGCATATTTAAAATGGAAGAATGGGGTGAATTTTATTTTAAACAGTTTTAAAATAATATTCCCATCATTTATTGTTATTAAGGATCACACAATTCTAAGTAGTTAGAGATATATTGCTGAAATTTATCTGCAATTTTGAATAATAACAATACAAATTAAAGGAGTTAACATCCCCAGTGAAATGTTTATGGGTTCCTCTTTGGCCACTACCCGGAAGGATGTGTGTATACATATTGTCGTTGCATACATTTTAGTGTGAGGGATTCCAATATCCTGGATGTGTCATAAATTTTGTAAGATGAACATGTTTCTCATTTTTTTATGTTTAAAAAATATATTCCAATGTTTGAAAAATATTTACCATGCATATTAATTTATATAAATTATTTTTTATAGAATGTTTATTAAAACAATTGATTAAAGTATTTATATCATTTGAAATATAATGAATGATTTTTTTAAATATTATTTTGGACTTCCATGAGTGTTTATTTAAAATTTAAAGATTTATTTGGTTAATTAAATATTGGAATCTTATTTTGGAATTCTCGATGAGAACTAACTAGGATTTTAGCTGACACCCTACATGTTCCTTTAGTGTTTGTAGAATATCCTCTTTCAGGTTTGAGCAAGGGTAAGGTTCTACATGGTAGTGGTAGTTATTGTTGATTCTTGGGCTTAGAGAGTAGTTTCCATTAGTAATTCGGTTACCTATATTATTTTATGATATATTGGGGTTGAACTTTGTGATTTTTATACCTATTTGACTTATGGTATAGTTCCCCCAATTGAGTTTTTTCATGTATACATATTGACTTTTTTATCTTTATTCTATTAGGTTTTTGGAAAATTCATTCCCAAATTCATATTTAATGATGCTTGGTGCTAGCCTCAAACCCATTGGTATTGGCAACAACATTCATGCTATGTTAGTAAAGTCATCATTATCATGTTACCAGGGTATCTTGGTTGGCATGTGGAAAATGTGGAATCAGATCTCTTAGTTAAGATTCTTATGATTATTGTATTAATTTGTGTAATAGTTTTGGGACTTAATGGGTAGTTGTGATTGAGATCCTGGAAATATATCACTACAATAAACCTGAATTCAACAGGGGTGGTTTGGGGAAGATTCCATGAGGATTAGTTCTAGTATTTTCCCATATTTTTGTTTTGATATATTGGAATATAAATCATTACTATTCTTATATATTTGGATCAATTTCCCATTTTTATCTATTTCAGTTTTAATGTGATCTCTTCAATGTTTTTTTTCTGATGTTGTGTTGTATCATGCCTCTAAGAAGATGTGTGAATCAGATCCCGAAGGATGATGATGATGATCTGTAGTGAGAAAATTATAGAATGGACCTAAGTTTTGTTGAGGTGATTGTTCATACTATCCATGCTCTAGGAAAATCATGTAGACCCACTCCATTTTACGCTCCATTTGTATAAACCAAATGGGATGATTTACAAAATCATGCTCTAGAGTTCCTTCTCCTAACTCAACCAGTTTTCAAAGGCTATAATGCACATCAATAGGTAGAGTAATGGTTGATTGGGATTGAACATTTGTTTTTGTTTTTAGAGACACATTATGAAAACAATGTGATGGGTGCTACATTCATTATGGATGGACTGAGAAGGGGATGGTGGGACACAATGGTGACAGTAATGAATCATGAGGGATTAGAGTAGAAAGACTTAAAATATATTTTCACCATCTAATTCTATCTAGTTTTAATGGTGGTTTCCAAGGCTATTGGATTTTTCAAACTCATTCAGGATAACATGACCATGATTGAGTATAAAAATTTCTTTACTAATCCTATTTAGTTTTCACCTGAGGTTGTATCGAATGAGAAGATGAAAACTCAATTGTTTGATATGGGAATTAATTTTGATATTCATTAATAATTTTCATTTCAAAAATTTCCTTATTATGTTGATGTCTGGGATAGAGTACGAATGGTTGATGTGGACCTGGATAGAAATTCAGTTTTGTTTGGAGTTTTGTTCTCTCCCAATGGAGGTGGAAGCTCTATCAAAAGAAATAGGAAGTGTGATGTTTCTCATGGTGTTTGATGATATAATGGTTTCTATATGCCTCATAAATTTCTGGGAATAGGTGATTTTATTTTTTACTAGTGTGGAAATATGGAGAATTCTAAATGGGTTTTCTCTAAGGCACCCAAGATTTGTGGAATGTGCAGATACTTAGGTCATTATTATAATTTCTTAAATGTATTTTATACTATTATTAGTGGCATGTTATCATTACTGTGTGTAAAAATATGGTGAAATTAGATTATTCACCAACAAAGGGGCTGCATCAATATGAATCCATGACACAGCTTCTTCACGCAGTGAAAGAGTCTCCAAAGGAAGCAGATATGGACCCAGCAACTGTGAGAGGTACAATAACTATATCTTCATCATTGGTGACTAATTTATTTCATACTAGTTACTCTTATTCATTTATTTCAACCTTTATGATTAATCTAGTAATTTCCTATGGATAAATTATCAAATTTGATGGATATTTCTACACCACTGAAAATGAAGAGAGTGTAGGGTCTATGTAGTCCATCTTGTGATTTCTCATTATCAGACATCGAGGTTACTTGGAGATTCAATTGTCTCAACATGAAATATATTGGCATCATATTTAGGATGGATTGGATCATTTCTAATAAATCCTAGATTTATTGATATATTTGATGGGTCTTCTTTACTACACCTGATGGGGTGTGATGTATCTTTCAAGGAGAATGAGAAAAGAGATCGATCAAAGCCAGAACTTCTTTTCAAGAGTTGGGGAAAGTAATATTAGTGTTTTCTTTTGATAATTATTGGGAATAATTATGCAGTGAACTCTTTCCTGATTTCATCATGTTTCTTGATTTTTTCTTTCTGAATTATCTAGTTTTCTACTAATAAGGGAGGTTGAGTTTTTTATTGACTTAGTACCTAGTACTCAACAAATGTTTATTCCTTATTACCACATGAAAATAGTTGAGATAAAATAGTTGAAGACTCGGTTGGTTGATCTTTTAGAAAAATTATTATACACTTGAGTGTGTAACCTTTGGTGGCACTTGTTCTCTTTTCTAAAAATGTAGATGGTCACTTTCCCCTTTGTGTTGATTACCAAAAACTCAATTGAGTTAAAATAATGAAAAAGTATCCATTTATAGGGATTGATGATAATTTTTACTATTTTAATGGGAATAAGTGGTTCAAGAACATTAATCATTGATCCATTTAACATATGTTGAGGATAAATGAAATTTTACATTCATAAAACAACCTTTCGGAGCTGGTACAACCATTATTAGTACCTTGTTATTCCATTTAGTTTAACCAATGCTCTTATTTTATTTATGTATTTAATGAATATGATTTTCCATAACTAACTTGATTCTTTCATGTGAGTATTTGTGAATGAAATCCTTGTTTACCCCATGTATAAAGAGAAACAAGTTCATTATTTGAGGGAAGTTTTATAATTTTTTAGAATCCACAATCCTTATTCTAGGATTTTAAAATGTGATTTCTCAATTTGATAAGTGAACTTATTGTGATATGTGGCGCCAAAACATTGTATTTTAGTTGATACTTAAAAGGAGAAGGTTTTTATGACATGGGAACAACCACAAAATGTTTTCAGGATTTGACGCTTATTCAGTTTAGCTGGTAAATATTGTCAGTTCATTAAACACATCTCAATATTGGCTTCTCTAATGACTACACTAACTTGGAAGGGAGTAATGTCAGTTGGCATGAAAAATGTTCGTGTTATTTTATTATTCTGAAATATATTATGAATAATTCACTATTGTTGACTCTTCTAGATGCCGAGCATCACTATGTTGTCTTTTGTGATGAATCATGTTCAAGTTTTGGTTTTATTTTTATGTAGAGTGATCATTTCATTTCATACAGAGATCATCAGTATATGACACATGAGAAGAATTATCCAACCCAGGAACTCAAACCTATAGATGGGATTCACATGCTTAATATGTAGTAACATTTACTTTTAGGATAAAGGATAATCAAATATTTTTCCCACAATATCTTCAGTTATATCTTCTCTAAAAAATAAAAAAATCTTCACTATAGGAATTCTGTGTAGTACCTGAAGTCTTTTGACATTAATATCGCCTATATCCCAGGAAAAGGGAACTTCATTACAGATGTTTTAAGATTGAAAATTTCAACCCAAGCCATGGATAAATCCTCAAAAGTGTAGAACGTGTTGAACTTTTTATAGAGTTTTGTATTAGATTTTAGAAATCCAAGAGTGATTTTCCTTGGCTAGTGTTTAGTATATCTCCACTCTTCTAATGTTGATTATTTAGAAACATGATATTTATGACGAGTTCCATAGAATTAGATTCACTATTTATAGTGTGGATACACTTCTTGACTGATCATTCTCCACCAAAGGGTATTCTATGTTATCAAAAAAAAATTGTGCCGTTAGCGGTAAAGAAAGCTATTATGGGGGATTTCAATAATTCCTAGATGGAAGTGCACCCAATAATCACAAATATGTTCTATGATATGAAATGATTATTATAGTGTCTAGGTATGAGATGGGGTATTAATGAATTTTTCTCTCATTGTTATACATGCCACCAGGTTATATCTGAGAACGAATTACCATTGGGTTTTCCTCAACCACATCCAGTACTGAGTTGAAGGTGGGATGAGATATCTATGGACATTGTGTTAGGGTTTCCACATACATGGAGAAAGAATAATTAGATATTTTTTTGTTCTATAGTCCCACAAAATCTAGTCACATTATACCCATTTGAGATACAACCAATGTTGAGGAGTTGTAAAATATATATATGAAAGAAATCATTTGTTTTCACAATGTTACATATGCTAATGTCTTTAATAGGGGTCCTCGGTTCAATTTCTATTTTTGGATAGGTCTTTAGGAGGAATTAGAATATGAGGTACTATTGAGTATGACATACCATCCATAATCAGATGGCCATATAGATAGAGCTATACAGATTCTTGAGGATATGGTTCGTGCATGAGCTATCGACTTTGTTGGGGCTTGGGAAGACCTTATAGGGTTGTCTTAGTTGTATTATAGTAACCATTTTCAGTTAGTGAATATAATGAATCTTTTTAAGGCCTTGCATGTCTAGCCTTATAGATCCTAGTTGTGTTAGTCAGATATTGTTGAATGTTCCTTGGATGGAACAATCTTGGTTCAAGAGACAAAAATAATAATTTAGCTGATTCGACATATAATTTTGAACAAATATATATGGTATAAATTTTATGCTGATCATCATAATAGAACAATAGAATTTTTAGTTTGTGACCAGTTTTTCTCGAGTGTTTCACCTCTGTTGGGTCATCAACGGCTTGGAAGGCATGAGAAACCTACTCCTCATTTATTGGTACCATTTGAGGTTGTAGATAAACAGGGGATTGTTGATTACCATTTTTTACTTCCTCGAAATTTGTTGTTGATACATAACATGTTCCATGTATCATAGATGATAATGTATATATGATCCATCTAATGTTCTGTGTTGGAGTGAACTTGAGTTCAAACAAGATTTTTCCGTTATTGAGAATCTAGTCACAATTGATGAATCTGAATCAAAGGTACTTTATGGATGGATTATGCCTTTGGTTAGAGTGCTATGTAATAATGGTTTTTATTCTCATGAGATGAGGGAGAGGGAGCCTTTGATGAGAGAGCATTGGCCTCATCTTTTAGAAATAGAAGCTTCTTAGTAGGATTTTTGGTGATGAAAGTTTCTATGGTGGAGATGTTGTAACATATTGTAATTTTTTTCAGTTACACATAAACCCCTATTTTGACCATTCATTGGTTGGGTTTCATTTAAGGCTGATTCTTGTTTATTTTTTGGAAGCATTAAATGTTTTCAGGCTATGCACAATTGGCACATAATTTTCACAAACTATGCAACCTCTTAGTGGAAAATTTGAAAACATTGGTAGTGGCCGTTTGTAAGGCCAACACATGGTTTAAAAAATTGTGGGCCCACTGAGTAGAAACCATTAACCTATGAGAAAGGTGTGAATGGTTAGGGTGACCTATTTTTCTAACCATTCGGGCCTTCCCATGAAACCATGTGTGCATATTTTTTAATCTAAAAATTATTTTATAAATTCTAAAAACCCAATTTTTAGGTGCCGGATGGGCCAGTATGACCTAATGGAATTTTCATAATTTTTAAGGCCCCAAGAGGTTATTTTGTCCCCTCTACCCTCATCCATCAATAAAATATAATCAAGGATAAATATGTTCAATCTCTTCTCAGTAATTTTCCTCTTTCAATTTTTTTTCTCATGTTCTATCCTCTATCATCAGCAAGGTTTTGTATATCTAAATGTCATTTGATGATCTAATAACTATTATTTCAGATCATGATTCGAGGATTGATTATAGTATACAAAATAATTTCATTATTCATTGAAGTTTCCCATTTAGGGATTTGTGTTTCAAGATCCTGTGATCCCAAGGTGAGTTGTTCCATTTTGATTGGTCAATTTGATTAAAACTATTTTTCATTATATAAATTCAAATGTTTCATTTAAATTAATGTTCTTGAAATGTGTTCGAATTGATTTCTTAAAAAACCATCTTCATTAAATTAATGGATTTGGATTTATTTTGGAATGAAATTGGGGGAATACCCATAAATTCCATTTAAATGGGATGTGTTTATTAAATTGATTGAATTTTGGGAAATATAAATTGTGAAATTAATTTTATGGAATTTATTTCATATCATTATTTAAGAAAAATAGATTAAAAAGGTTTTTATTGAAACCCAATTGTTTTCTATTGGAAATACATGATTTGATTAGAACCCGTTTTTGTTTTTTAATAAAAAAGTAAACAATTTGAAATTGAAGAATATGATGAATTGTATTTTAAACTGTTTTGAAATAAAATTCCCATCATTGATTGTTATTAGAGAACATGAAATTTTATATAGTTAGAGAGCTTTTCAGGAAAAAACTCTATGTTTTAAAATAATAATGATATATATGTAGTTAGTCACAACCCTGATGGGATGGTGACCGGTTCCCCCTTGGACAATGTCGATAAGTATATGTGTACAAATATTTTTGTGAAAAATATTTTATTGTGGGGGAGTCCCATAGCCTGAAAAAATTCTACCTATTAAAATAAGACCATGTTGATCATTTTTTATTTTTGAAATACAAATTCTAATGTTTGTAAAATATTTACCATTCTTAATGAATTTATATAAACTGTTTTATATGAAATGGTTATTAATCCATTTGGATAAAGTATTTCCATCATTTGAAATATAAATCATTATTTGTGTTTAAATTTTTTTCAAAATGTGATGATGATTTATTTAAAATTTAATTCTTTATTTGGTTAATTATATTTTGGAATATAATTATAGAATCCTTGGTGATACCCTACTAGTATTCTATCTCATTAAATACATGTACCTATGGGTTTTTGTTGATTATTTTCATCCAAGTTTGAAAAAGGGTAAGGTGACACTTGGAGGTGGAAGTAGTTGTTCATCCTTGGGCTTGGATAGTTGAGTCCATTGGGAATTAGGTTATCTTTCTTATTTTATGGTACATTTTGGATGCAGTTTGGGATGTTTTTATCTATTTTTTATATTATACCATTCTTCATGTGGAGTTATTCTTGTATTTAAATTAATTTTATTACCTTTCATCGCTAATTTTTGATGAAAATTTATTCCCACCTTCACAGTTTATGGTGCCTAGTACTAGTTTCCACCCTATAGGGATTGGGAATGTCGTTTGGGCTATTTCAAGACTAGCTCAATTATTAGGTTACCAGGGTATTCGTGTTGGTTTGTGATGGGCTCTATGAGGTATTCAATTATAGAACTACCATTCCTAGCATTTTATTTATTTATGTCTATTATCTAAACAACTTCCTTGATGAACCAAATCCGGAGATAGAAATTTATGATGTGAGATCTATATTTTAGGGGGGTTCACAATGTAATTTGGGCTTTGTTCCTTTTTTGGATATTGTAGAAAATCATCAATTATCATGATGTAGAATGCTCCTTAGCATTTAGGTCCCTTTTTTATACTAATTTCCATGATATGATTGTTGTGTTGGCCTAGGTTTCTTGACCATGCTTGATAGTGATCATAAGTGTGTTTGTGTTTCTAGCCTATGAGACCCATATATGATGTTTGATTCTTTGAGCATGTCTATAAATCTTTTTATCATTATTTGATTTTTTTACATATACAAGTATGTTTTTATTAATAATCATGATTCTATGTTATATTATTCCTTTGTATATATTACCCTATTATTTGTTTTTACCATGACTTTAGAGATAATTCATTTGGTACTCAGAAAAAAATGTCCTCCATGGTATGGTTATCCATCGGAGTGTGATTCTGAACGATATGTGGAGACAATGAAAATGGAACCATAAAAAAGTGTTCTTTCATGAAGAAATTGTGTCACAACCCACAGTAGTGACAATTTCACTGAATTCCTTGAGGATTCCAAGTAACATGTTCATAGTCGGCCTTTTGGTCTAAAAAAATAACCAATGTATTTTAAGTGACATGTTCACCAACCTTATGTATATCTATTAATTACTTGTGATATATTTTGACTATCCTTCGTTTATAGAGATGTTATATGTATGGTTCGTGCTTGGGGTTTTTTTGTTAGTAAATGAAATCGTGGTGTTATAATATAATGATTTCTTTTATATTTACTGTTAATATGAAGTATAATGATTATTCTAGTGTGAACACGTTAAGGATACATTTTTGGTGTCTTTAATGGTTTTATTACCCATAAAGAACATGAGAATCTTTATGAATATGAAGAATTCATGTATAAAGATCTACGTAAGGGAAATTGGACCATGGTAGAGTGTTTGATATTGTATCATAGATCTAGTAGTGACACCATGATAAAATTTATAATATTTTTTAATGTTGTATTAATTTTGATGCACCATATATACTATGGTTTGGATTTTACTTTGGGATCCTATTTTATTTACATGCATGGTATAGGTTAATTTTTTTATAATATTATTATACCATATATTTCAACTTAATACTATATGTCATTTTTTATTATATCTATGTTTATTATGCATGTATATGTTTACGATGTGTATATTGTTCTCACTAAGTGATTTTGTACCCTCACTATTAGTCAAAATCCCCTTGTGTATGAGGGGCACACATGAGGTCATGTGGCCCTCTAGCACGGACTCAGTGGTCCATGTAATCGAATTTTGATATGGTATATAGGACAATTTTCTATTTAGTTATCATTCACTAAACTAGGACCTAAAAGAAAGAATATAGGGTATATTGATCTTGAGTAGGTTAACTTCTATGTTCCTAGCCAGCTAATGTGTAATGGACTCCTATGTTACCATTGATGTAATTATTGTTACAGCTTCATTGGATTTGATTTTAGTTATGCAACGTGAGTAGGAAAGTAGGATCACATGTAATATATCATTTTATTACATATTTCATAGATGTTATTTAATTTAATTCATCAATTTTTTTATATATTTGATATAGTTTTGTACTATATATTCAGTGATATATACATATTATATGATTATATGATATATTTGTTTTGTATTTAATTAGTTTAACTTGATCATCATATTATAAATATTATATATATGATAGTGGAAAACCGCCAGGTATGGAAAATATTGGGTGTTTCTATTGGGATATAACTTAGGTTATGGGTAGCTTCATAAGATAAACATTGTATTATCCCATAGATTGTTGAGTATTTTTTTAACAAATTATTCTTTTTAAATTTCTATTTTGACTTTCTAAAAAATGCCCACAAAAAAACAATAAATCTATAACAATAGATGATTTAACAATTCCACCACAGGTTTTGTTTGAGGATTCACTTGAGGATTCCCTCATTCCATATCAACTGGATTAGGATGTGGACTAACTCCATCCCAATGTTTTTCAGATCATGCTTTTCTATAGAAGAGGATTACAGAGGACCATAGTTGATTATGCTAAAAAATTCAAGATCTCACGTTGGCAGCCTTTCCTGTAAATAGGATACCACATGATGTTGGCTAGTTGTTACAAAAAAACAAGGGAATATTAATCTAACACAATTTATTCTATGATCATTAGTTAGTGTTAGAAAACATTCCACTTAGAATTTATCACGTGATGGTGGGGTTTCATGGGCCATGTGGGTAAATAGGATGGATTATTATGGGAGGCCTTCAAGAACATGTACATTGGTGTATTATTTCACAGAATACATAATTTTTACTATTCACATGGACTCATAGAGTTAATATATGAATCCATGATTATATCCACATGATTTTCTAGTTTCACACTACTTCTTCATTTAACACCCCTCATTATAGAAAGGAGGCAAAGATGTCCATGAAGATTTATATTAGTCTTTTTAATGAAATTATACATCACGTGTGGAGTTTCAAATTATTTATATACATATAGTTACGATGTAAGACCTTGACTATAGAGAAGTTCATATAGGAGGTTCAATCAGTTGGTCTTCCTCCACACTTCAGTGATCAGGTGAGTGGACCTCCTACAATTGTGATGAGTAAAACTTCTCATACAATTAAGGTGTTATTGGAGATGTGCCTTAGGGTATGGGTAAGTAGGTGTAGTTGAGTATGTATTCTTCATCCCCATAAAGAAGAGATAAATAGTGATTCAACAATGTGATGGTTAGCCATTATTACATTTTCTATATTTCACTTTAGGGAAAGTGTCAACAACACTCGAATATGGGGCATCTCTAATTGTTATACTCTATATCATCAGGGTTGAGTTTCTGTAGGTCTATAAGATGGGGATGATCTATGAACTAATGACGTTTCTATAGAATTCTATAATAGTAATATATACGGATGACTTGGGAGATTCATGCATCTCTATGTCAAGGTCATTGAGTTTAGGAAATCCATGTTTATGTTTTGGATCACTCTCCATCAGATGTTGGTGAGGGGCATTTTACTATTAAAAGTACAATATCGATCATTTATACAATGTATACACCTTTATTTGATGTAGATTATTCCCATTACCATGTATATACATAAGTTATTACAAGAATTTTCATACCTTTAATGTTATATTCTAAATTTATTTCTCATTATACACCTTTTGTAAAGAATGTTGACCATCTTTTACAGTTCCCAAAGTGTCATGTAATCATTTTTTATGGACTTATTTGGGACATCATGAGTTTTTAAATGATGGGCTTATTTTTTATTCTTCAAATAGTCGTGTTGAATAGCTTCCAATAAAAAATTAACTATTAGTTGACACAGGAATCATCTACATATAACATGGTAGAGAAGTTAATGATTACTTATAAGTGGGAGTTTGGGGAAGGTAGACTGGGTTCACACATGAGATTTCTTGGAATGATTATACATTATATAATAATCTTGGATCCTTAAAAATAATCCACAGTATCCCCCTCATAATTTCAATTGTATGTGGATATCTATATGGATTTTTCTCCCTAATTAATTCATTAGACTCCCCTTTATAGGGTAGTTTCCTTCAAGATATAACTTTTACTAGGTGAGTATCACATGTTAGTGCCTCCTTATCATAGACAATCATTTGATTTTTTGGTGATCAATCTATATATTATAGAAATATAATAGAATAGTTTTATCAAGATGAGTAGAGCACAATGGGGTGAACCTACCTTTTTAACCAATAATAAAAATGGTTCCCTTTGACTCAATAGATATTTCCAAAACATGTATTTGGTGACTGTAAAGAATAGGTACCCTTTTCATGGGATCGATACATTCTTTGATTAGTTGTTGAGATCCTATTGGTGAAAAATGATTTCTCTCTCATTCAACTATTTATAGTTTTTGGTTAGATATGAGGAAATATGAAAGATGGACTTTGGATAAGGTATGGTCTATAGGGGTACTTGGGGATTCCATTTGGACTGATGAATGTATAGGCAGTGTTCATGGATCATATTAATATGTTATCCCACCCTTAACTAAACCCATTAATCATGTTTTTCATTGATGATATCCTTATTTAAAGACAAATCTCATTTTATCAAGGTATATATTCAAAGATATTCTTCAGTATTCTTCGATATCATTGACTTTTGGCGAAGCCTTCAATGTGTCACTGTTGTATTTAGGTGGTGAATTTCTTGGGGCACATGGATTTTGATATTAGTATATCAGTGAACCTAAAGAACATAGGGGATGTGATGTCCATGACATGTCCTAGAAACCTATTTTTAGATAAGGATCATTATGGGTTTTATTGGATACTGTAGAAATTTTATCAATGACTTCTATGTGTTATTAAAACCCATGACTGAACTGATCAAAAAATGGGTGAATTTTTAGTGGTTAGACTATTATGAGGATTATTTTTTGAACAGATAAATACGTTGAATGTATATTTAGTGTTTATTATTCATGATCCTATGAATGTATAATTAATTTACTGTGATTCATCATGAGTTGATTTTGGGGAATTATTTATGAAGAGGGGTCACATGGTAGCTTCTTAATAATTTCATCTATGATCTTACAAGTAGAAAAATCTTACCCATAATGTTGAACATGAAGATGTGTCATATGATTTGATGTTTTTGTGCTAATATCTCTTTAGTAAGATATTTATTTTTTACTTGGTTCACAAGGACATCCACTATGTCATTACATAGTGTGATCTAAATTTGATGTAGAGGCGCTGGGTAGAGTATGTGTAGATGTTCAAATTTAGGATGGTATATGAACTAGATAAATGTAATTTCAATTCATATGAAGATAACTATAATATATAAGTAGATAAAAAGAATTTTGAATGTAATTTGGAGTAATAGTGGTGCCTGATGATCTTATTGGCCAATTAGATGACAAATACTTTAGAGGACCATTGGTCAATGAAATATTCCCCTATATTGATCAAATATTCATTAGTAGACTATGTAAATATTACTACATAAACCAAAAAATGGCGTGTTTTGTCATCATAATATCAAGAAGGGGGCAACATGATACATAAGATTCCATTGGATGATAATGATATGATCGTTGTATCTGGGATGGTTTCATTACCTACATCTATAATGGAATATGTGGTGAGTTAATTCCATACCTCTAAGTGGATACTGAATCATGGATAGGTAATGATGAGAAATTAAACTAGGTATCATATCCGGTGTCCAAGGGTAAATAAGGATAGTACATAAATAATTTATCAATGAATTACTGTCCAAAAGATAATTTTTTAGTCCAATTTTCCTACAAGATTTCTCTAGACACTTCTAGTTCTAACGTAGAAGTTGAAGGGTATCAAGATAGACATTTTGACTGGGTTACCTTGCACCATGAGAATACTTGATGATTTTTGGATGATTATTTTATTTTCAAACAAAATATTCTCATTTAATACAATTCAATGAGACTAATTTAGTAGATGAGTAGATAAATCAGTATATCAATGAGATTGTAAATTTTCATGGAGTTCGATTGAGAATCATATCTGATAGAGATATAATTTTAACATTATGATTTTCGATGGTATTGAATAATTTCTTAGTGATGTATCTAGGATTTGGTGTAATGTTGCATCCCTTGAAATAATAACTATTTGATTTGATGATTTTTATATTATAGGAAATGCTTTAGGATTCCATTATTGTCATTCCTAGATCAGGGTATGATTACCTAGCTTCAGTTGAGTTCAAAGAAAATTACATTTACAAAGTATAAATTTTATGGACCCTAATGAGAATTTATAAGGTAGGCCTTGTCATTGACAATTTCATTGGCATGAGACTGGTGATATAGTAGTTTTGGTCCTAGTATTGAATTTGAGACCTCATAGAGAGTCATATTGATTCAGCAGAAGTTGCTCATTATATCAAAAACTATTGAAATATTTTACCAACCACAAGTGGAGAACTTTTTAGTTTACTATATCCAAAAAAAAATTCCTGAGATTGACTCCCCAATTAGGTGCCCAACATTCAAAGAAACAAGGGAATTAAAAACCATGTTATGTTGGACCTTTCTGATCCCTGATAAGATTGGAAAACTATTGTACTATCTGGATTTTCCTTCTCACTACCAATGTGTTGCATGGAATTTTTTCACATGTCTCATATCTAGAGAAACATTCCTGATTCTACACATAATATCAACTATGAGGATGTTCATATATATCATGATGCATCATAAATGGAACACATGGTGAGAATTATAGATTGGAGTAAGTAAATTCACTGAATGAAGATGATATGACTTTTCAGAATTCAATGGAACTATTGATATATCTAGATGGAAATAAGTGAGTGGGAGGTTAATATTCTTGCTTAAACTCCAATGTTTTTTAATAATGTCCATTAATGGTACATCTCAAGGATGTTAATTTATTAGAGGGAATTAAATGTAACAAACTCCCTATGTATGATGTATGAGACAATTTAAGTGTATAAGATTCATATTTTATCTATTGATTCATCCAATTTTTTGTTTTTCAGAAGATAAGTTTTAGTAAAAATGGACAAAGAATCGATTGTGGGAAACCTGAATTATGGGTTGGATGTGTAGTGGCTATAAATATTCTATTCACATATTCGTGGAACCTAACAACCATTTTGGGTGGTTAGAATAGTTCGATAAAAATTTGAAAATCCCATTAGTTTGTCAGTGGGGTGCCACCGGCCCATTATTGGTGCTGGAAGAACCTAAGGGGTCTTCCTTGCACGCTAGGATGTTGTGGGCTAGTAAATGGATTTTTAGTGGTGCCACAGCCTGGTTGGTGAGTCCCAGTAGCTCCACATTGGATCTTAGATGATAGTTCATTAAATGAAAACAAATAATTTTCAAATAAATTTATCTTTTACATTATTTAATAAATAAATATTAAGAAGAACCCCTATTTCAAATTATATACATGCCCCCACACTCTTGAGATCTTGCATTCATAACCCCTTGGGGTTTCAACATGGTATCAATCTAGTGACTCTAAAATGGTATGATCTCTCTAGATATACCCCGATTTTCTTCATCATTTTTGAGAGATGTTCATGTATATATGATGGATTTTTGAATTCTATTTATATTGAATGATTATTTCTTTCCACCTGTATACATTAGTGATTGATATTTTCAATTAATGAAATTACTTTATATGGTCTTGATGTACTATCAAATAAGGTCATATTATGGTTATGTGACTAAAGATAATGTTACTGAACCAATTAATAATGGAAGATTGATTATAGAACATGTAAAATCCCTCATTATTTCACCATATAATTGTTTCCCCAATGGTTATCCACATGAACTTAGTTGTTCCTCCCTATATTTCATAGTCTTCCAACTAACAGAAATGATCTAGGTTTGTACTGTGGTGATACTATTCTACTTGATTAGAGTGTGTATTAATGTAAAAATTAACCGATTATCGTATCATGATTATTGTAAAAAAAATCACAAGAATAATTAATTATCAATATCTCAAAATAAATTTTAAATATTGTAGATAAGTGTAAAAAAATTTAAACAACTAATGATGTAAAATAATCCCTAAACAACCATGGTAACCATAAAACATACAACCCACTAGAGCAGTTACATAGACATACCAAAATGAAATAAACCCATATAAAGGGGTCCACTAAATATCTATGAAAAATATTATCATATCTTGCTATAGTGTCCAAGATATAATAAGTGATCATGAAAAAAACCCCAAGCCTTAGCTCAAACCAATGCATTAAATGAAAATGTGGGAGAAAATTGGGTACCCATGTGTATTATAAAATCATGTTGGCTGTGTTTACAACTTATTAGGCCACCACTGATATTTTATAATATAGTAACCCATTAGAAGAATTGTATTCATATAAATAGTGGAATGATAAATATTATCATAATGGAGATAGATTTTAAAAATCGACTTTTTTTAATTCAAAGAATTGTCCTTAGGGTTCTATATTGACAGTTTCTTCAACAAAACCTTATTTGGACAATGTAGGTCATTTAGGATAGATATCATAATGTGATATATAATATTTACCATATATTATACCATCAGGTCCCAGATCATTATTCTAGCAACAAAACCATGGATGCAAAGTGTTACATCCAACATCTTATGTAAAGACCCGAAGAATTCAAGGATTTTTTTTAATTATCATTGGATTTTTACAAGAACGCAGTTTCTGACGGCACTTGATTCTGAGGCCCGGTGTGCCCGGAATCATTTTCTGAAGTTTGGCTCGGGTACGTTCAGTGAACGGACGAGCGAGTTTTTCTAACTTTTGAACTGGTGCTCGGAATCAAATTCTGAGGGCACTGATGGAATCACAGCGCCGGTAATTGCTTAGAAACGCCTCTTCCGGAGTTGCGTTTTCTCGGGTGTGGTTTTTAATTTTTGGGCTTAAAGTTAAGAAATAAAATATATTATACGACAAACTTTATTTTATTTCACTTAAGCCACTTGGATGCCACTTGAAGCCACTTAATGCTGCTTAAGCTGAGTTGATGCGGATATGGTGCTATCCAAAAATATCCTACCCTCTTGGTAGGATATTTGTGAGGTGGGGCCCGCACGAGCCCCACTGTTTCTTTTCCGCTAAGTAACGCACCTGCGAAAACCCGTCATTATGAAAGTCAACTAACGCATTTTTATAATTTCTTAACGCACCAATTAATTGGGCGGTTTTATTCGTTGAATTAATTCTATGAATTAATTGGGTCGTTACTTATCTCTTTTTTTCGTTTGTTGGCATGTTAATAAAATAAGACCAATGCACGACTTCTGGAAAAATGAACGTTGAGAGGATTTGACAGAAACCAAGAGTTCTTCATCCTCCTTCGTGAATAATGCGAAGAAAACAAAGAACGCGAAGAACGCAAAGAACGCTGAGCCCTCAGAAATTGACGATGCGACACCAAGTTCCACGACGCCGGCGATTCTTCTTCCGCGACGTTCTTCCGCGACAATCCAACCCCGCGACAACCTTCGATCGGAAGCGAAAAGGTAGGGGGTTGCACTCTTTTTTTAAATTTTTCCTTCTGGTTTTATAACAACAATATGGATTTAATTATTAATATTAAATCTTTTGTTTCTTGGTCCTTGGAGTTCGTCGACGCAACGCCGGATACCGCGACGACGCGACGATCCCCTCCTTCCACGACGATCATTTCCGCGAAGAACGCACGTGCGACGACTTGATGAGGTAGGGGTTTTATTGGGAATGATTTTACTCCGTGGATGTTTCCGTTCAAAACAAAGAACCCGGTTTCAGAAGAACAATTTTAATTTATTAAAATTGTTTATGATATGTTCTCTATGTGTTGATAATTTCTCCTGACTATTATCATCTAACAAGGAGGGTGCGGGCCAAACAAACATGGCCCGACTACCCTCTGCCGTTCTTCGTTGATGCGCGGATTGGAGGCGACGACAAAACATGCCGCAGGGACGATCTGTTATTTCCGCAGTGAAGAACGGGACCCGAGAGGAGCTTCGGGGCAGACAGGAAGGAAAACGGACCACCTGAGCAACTCGGGTGGCCCGCGGAAGCCACCGGGGGTGGGGGCGGCTGCGCGGGCGGCTGGAGGCGACGGTGGCCAGCGGACCCGCAGCCACGCGGGTCCAGATCTCACACATGGGATGTGGCATATCTGCGTCCGTTGACTCCAGCGCGGCCCCACACGGGGCCGCGGCACTTCGATACCGCGGGGGCAGCGCCCACCCCGCGGGTTCCTCCGCTCGGCCGGCTCGGCCGAGCCGAGCCGAGTCGGGCCGACTCGACGGCCGGGTCGCGCCCAGCCCGGGTCGGGCCATGCCGAACCTGGTCCGACCCGGACCCGGGTTGCGTCGACCCGGTTCGGGCCGACCCAGGGGGGTTGGGCCGGGTCGGTCCGGGCCCAAACCCCCTGTCTCCGGACGTTTTCGGTCTCTCGCTCATAACTTGAGCTACGAGCCTCCGAACGATGCGCTGTCAGCGGTGATACGCTCTTTTGATTGAGACGGTCATTTCAGTATATCGCACTAAATGTTTCAAAACACTTTGAGTTCGTCCGGGTTGGTTCGTGCACGAAACCAACCGGGCCCTCGGAGCGGCAACACTCATATCTTGAGCTTCGGACATCCGATCGACGTGTCGTCGACCTTGTTGTTTACCTCTAAGTGAGACGGATCTTTTGGAATACTCTGCCCAAGGTTTGGACGCAGGTGGAGTACGGTCGGGTTGGTTTTTCCTTAAAAACCAACCGGGCCCCTAGGACGTAAAAGCCAATAACTCTCAAATCGGGCGTCCGATTGACGCGCCGTCTGCGACGTCGAGTTCCTGATGATGATACAGAACCTTTGGATACATCAACTCTGGACTATGTGTTAGTTGATGTATCAGCCTCTCGACTCGTGGAGCGGACCCTCCCGAGCGAGCTTACTGTGTGCGGGAACCCTAGAGATGGTTGCGACTGCTAATGTGACGACGACGACTGTGCAGAGATCCTCAGTGGACTGCGACGACTACACCACTCAGCGATCCTTTGTGGGTCAGTGCTACCGATCTTGTCTGGGTCCGATCCTGTGTGGGTCAGCGCTCACCGGTTCTGTGTGAGCCAGCGCCTACAGGTCCTGTGTGGGCCCGATCCTGTGTGGGTCTTTGCGGCGGTTAGTTACCTATCGATCCTTTGTGGGTCAGATCCTTTGTGGGTCATTGCGGGGGTTAGTACCTATCGATCCTTTGTGGGTCTGACGACTTAGATGGATCAGTGATCATCTCTATCGTCTTTCGAAGAAGTATACCTGTGGGAGCTGAAAACCCTGCTTGCTTTCCTTTGTGGATTATTTTGTGCTATCCTGTGTGGATTTAAGATTTAATTTCCTTTGTGGATTGTGTTGAGCTATCCTATGTGGATTTTACGTTTTTCTTTCATATGTGGACTGGGTTGTACTTGATCTCGGATATCAGAGCCGAGCGAGTATTGATGACTTAGTTATATGTATGGTCATATACATAAGTCGTGTCGGATGTTACTTCGTGATTGTATCTTTCCTTTGTGGATTATCCTTTGTGGATTCTGGGAGACCTTCGGGGGTCTCGGGGTCCCTACTGAGTAGCTTATACTCACCCCTGCACGGGCTATGCCCGCACTTCGTTGTGTTGTTTGCAGACGACGGACAACGCTGATCGTGGTGGAGGCTTGCGGAGCAAGACGGTACCTGGAGGTGGACCACTAGGCGGGACGTACTCGGAGCGGTCAGGTGGACCCGAGGAGCAGTGGAAGATTTCTGTACCAACCATTCCGGTGGGACTTCCAGAGGACGGCTCGACATTGCGACTTTACTTTTCAGTTGTTGTTTTCCCCTTTTAGTTGTACTTTACAGTTGGGCTTGTATTTCCGGCGCCCTTTACTTTTCCGCACTTACTGTTGTACCATCATTTACTTAGTGTTTACTTTTCCGCTTGCTTACTCTGTGGTGATTGTTTAATTTACAAATCCAATTCCTTCCATTTTTTATGGGGATTTACGCCTTGGTGCTAGTCGCCAGCCCCTGGCCTATGGAAGGCGGGCTTGGGGTAGTAACGGCACGGGCCCCGAGGACGGGTCGTGAAAATTGGTAACAGAGGGGTCGGTTCTACCGAAGACTCTGATCTTTCTTCTATGTGAAGAAATTGTGTTTAGCGTATTGGGTGTGGTTACCAGTTTAAGGAGTCCAGTGTTGGTGCGGCGGCCGACGTATCCGTACACCAGGACCCTGACATCTGATTTCCGACTTAATGCACGAAAACATAGATTGCATGTGTGTTTCAAGTTATCTTTGTGATTACTTTGTATCAGCTCACCAGGTATACTGTTCAGACTATGGCGCACCTGTTTTCTTTTTCAGGATGGCCCCACGACGGTAGCCAGCTAGGGTTCCGAGAGTCGAGCGTGACGACAGCCCGCCGAGCGACGAGGCTTCGGTTAAGGGTCCTTTGACCGCAGAGGCACCGACGGTACCTCTACCCGCCGAGCCACCGATGCTTACAGCACCAGCCGCTGACGATGCACGTCACCTCAGTGCACTGCATGACTTCCAGCGCCAGCGACCGCCCAGGTTCCGCGGGGAGACGGACCCCCAGGAAGCCGAGGACTGGCTGGAGGCAGTTGTATGAGTTTTCAGGCTAGTGAGGACACCAGCAGACCTCAAGGTGATCCTCGCAGCGAGCCTACTGCACGCAGAAGCAGGACTATGGTGGATCTTGATGCTCCAGGTGCACGATGAGGCCACTCTCATCGGGACATAATTTGAGGGCCTCTTCCGCTTAGAGTTCGTCCCGGCTACCCTCCGTGCGGTGCGCATCCAGGAGCTTCTTCAGCTGCGCAGGGCAGCTTGACTATCGCCCAGTACTCGCCGAGATTCACCGATCTCTCGCACTACTCGACCGACATGGTACGAGACCCATTCTTCCGAGCCGGACCTTTGAGCAGGGATTGAGACATGGGATCTGGTCATCACTGATCTCCCTCAGCATCCCAACCAAGGCAGGAGTACTGGAGAGAGCCCTTTTGATCGAGAGCTTTCTTGCTGATACTTCTCCAGCGGCGAGACCTACCGCGGGGCGGCACGTAGCAGAGTATTCTGCAGAAGGCAGTCGACGGATGACTCAGGGGTCCTGGAAGACCAGACCCTCACGCAAACGACCTCAGGACACTGGTTCAGCAGTGCGGGGCACACAGCGCGGAGCCAGTCTTTCGAGAGGCAGGCAGTGCTACACTTGCGGTGGACTGGGTCACATGGCTCGTGACTGCCCAACCCATCATGCCGAGGAGCAGCAGTCAGTTGAGGGGCTACCCAGGCAGAGGCAGAGGGTCGACCGTGGCGGTCCGTAGGGAGGAGGTAGACAAAGCAGAGGAGCGGGTCGAGCAGCAGGTTGTGGGCGACGCGTTGAGGATCTACCGCCACCACCACCAGGAGATCCGCCCCGACCATAGGGATCTGGCGGGCAGAGACAGGCACAGCTCCAGGCAGCGGAGGCCTACGACCACAGCGCGCCCGAGATGATTCGAGGTACGATCTGTGTCTATTCCACCCTTTCTGTAGTTCTTATAGACACAAGAGCGAGTCAGTCTTTCATAGCCGCTGCCCTTGTTCGGAGCTCGGAGATTCCGACAGAGCTGTTGGCTCGTTCTGTACGGCTAGAGACTCCTACGGGAGCAGACTCGACGATTACACACTGGTGTCGGAAGTGTGAGGTTACTCTAGGAGGCGAGAGCTTCGGTTATGATCTTCTTGTAGCGGCGTCGAGGCCTTATGACGTCATCTTGGGAATGGATTGGTTATCTACAGTCCCTGCACATACTGATTGTATTAGGCGCAAGGTGCGAAGTGTACGCACCGACGGGAGCAGGTTCACCTTCACCGGTGAGTAGGGAGCCTTCGCATCACGGGATGGACTTCCGCAGAGGAGAGGACATCCCATCATTCATCAATTGTCTAGCCTCATCCTAGGAGCTGTTGACGTGCGAGGTCCTAGTTTTCCTACAGTGGTGGATCAGTACGTGGACGTCTCTCCCGACAACGTTCCAGGGCTACCTCCTCAAAGAGAGGTAGAATTTCATATTGATCTATACCCTAGGATAGCTCCGATATCCACTCCAGCATATCGTATGGCCCCCGCAGATCTTCAAGAGCTACCGGTACAGTTGGAGGACTTGTAGGGAAAGGGTTTCATCCGACCCAGTGTTTCACCCTGGGCTTCCCCGATATTGTTCTCCAAGAAGGCGGACGGGAGATTGCGACTTTGTGTCGATTATCGTCACCTAAACCAGGTGACGGTGAGGAACAAGTATCCGCTACCGAGGATTGATGACCTCTTCGATCAGCTCAAGGGAGCACGGTGGTTCTCGAAGATAGACCTCAGGTCAGGCTATCATCAGCTCAGAGTTCAAGACGAGGACGTGCAGAAGACGGCCTTCAGATGTCGGTATGGCCACTATGATTTCTTGGTTATTCCATTCGGTGTAACCAATGCTCCAGCAATGTTCATGGGCCTTATGAACAGGATCTTTCAGCCATACCTCGATCGATTTGTTGTGGTCTTCATCGACGACATTTTGATATACTCGACGACTGAGGAGGAGCACTCCTATCACTTTCGGGTTGTACTAGACACACTCCGAGAGCACCAACTTTATGGAAAGCTCTCGAAGTGTCAGTTCTGGATACGTGAGGTCCACTTCTTGTGACACATCATTTCTGAGGCGGGAGTTGCGGTGGATCCCGCGATGATCGAGGCAGTACTAGCTTGGGAGCCACCCAAGAGCATGACAGAGGTGCGGAGTTTCTTGGGACTAGCTGGATACTACCGAAGATTCGTGACAGACTTCTCCAGAGTTGCGGAACCTCTCTCAGCTTTGACGAAGAAGGGGAAACCCTTTGTGTGATCAGACAGATGTCAGCAGAGCTTCCAGGTGCTGAGACAGAGATTGACCAGCGCACCTATCTTGAGGTTGCCCGAGGAGGGAGTAGGGTACGTAGTCTAGTGCGATGCATCAGGGACCGGACTCGGATGTGTCCTGAGGCAGGAGCGAGCAGTGATCGCCTATGGATCATGTCACTTGAGGCCGCATGAGAAGAACTACGCTACCCATGACCTGGATTTAGCAGTAGTGGTCTTCGCTATGAAGACATGGAAACACTATCTGATGGGCGAGTGCTTTACAGTCATTTCTGACCACCAGAGTCTCAGGTACATCTTCTTGCAAAAGGACCTGAACCTGAGACAGTGGCGATGGCTCGAGTTCCTCCAGGACTATGACTTTGAGGTAGTCTATACTCCTGGGAAGGGGAACGTGGTAGCCGATTCCCTCAGCAGAAGGACATGCATTCAGCTACTTGAGGAGGCGATAGAGCAGCTAGCTGCTTTGCCGATATCCTTCGTGGATAGAGATGGAGCAGCCTTCCTCCAGTCTCTCACAATCTCCCCTCCACTACTGCAGTGGGTCAGAGAGGCACAGCATGAGGACGCTGACTGTGGGACGCGGCGTGCACATTTATCCTCAGGACAGGCACCTGATGGCTTCTCCTTTGGAGCAGAGCATGACATCATTTTTAGAGGACGTACCTTGGTACCAGTCGCTTTACGAGAGGAGGTGCTGAGTGAGTTTCACACTTCTCCTTTGGCGGTACATCCTGTAGTGGAGAAGATGTACCAGGACCTCAGACGACATCACTGGCGGCCAGGCATGAAGAAGTCTGTGGCAGAGTTCGTTTCTCGATGCCTCACCTGCCAGCAGGTGAAGGCAGAGCACCAGGTACTAGCAGGCTTGGTACAACCCTTGGACATCCGGGAGTGGAAGTGGGACGACATATCTATGGATATCTTGACTGGACTTCCACGCACTTCCAGAGGTCATGACTCCATATGGGTGATTGTCGACCGACTCACCAAGTCGGCTCACTTCTTACCCATCAGGGAGCAGGGCTCAGTGGAGAGATTGGGGCGTCTCTACATCCAAGAGATTGTATGTCTTCACGGTGTGCCATCATCTATCGTTTCTGATCGAGATTCTCGCTTTACTTCCTGGCTTTGGAAGGGGTTGCAGGAGGCGTTCGGGACACAGCTACGTCGGAGCACCGCCTTTCACCCTCAGATGGATGGTCAGACAGAGAGGACCATTCAGACTCTCGAGGACATGCTCCGCGCATGTGTCCTCGACTTTGGTCGCAGCTGGGAGGACCACCTACCCTTGGTGGAGTTCGCGTACAACAACAGCTACCACTCCACCATCGGGATGGCACCATATGAGGCATTGTACGGCAGACCTTGTAGATCTCCTTTGTGCTGGACAGACCCTGGGGAGTCAGCACTTGTGGGACCAGAGATGGTCCAGGCCATGACAGAGAAGGTCCAGGTCATCCAGGAGCGGATGAGGACAACTCAGAGCCGACAGAAGTCTTATGATGACAGGATGCGAAGGCCACTAGAGTTCTAGGATGGAAACCATGTCGTTTTGCGTGTCTCACCTCGACATGGATTACATAGATTTGGCCGAGGCAGCAAGTTGTCTCCACGCTTCATCGGACCATTCCAGGTCCTCAGCAGGATTGGTGAGGTGGGTTATCGCCTGGCTCTACCACCTCGGTTGCACCGGGTGCACGACGTCTTCCCCGTATCTCAGCTGAGGAGATATGTGCACGACCCAACACACATCATTGACCATGGGGAGCTAGACATGGATGATGGGGTGACTTTTGCGGAAGTCCCTGTGGAGATCGAGGATCGACAGGAGCAGGTCCTATGTGGATGATTGATTCCTCTTGTGCGCATTAGATGGCAACACGGGAACCTCCAAGAGAGCACTTGGGAGCGGGAGGCTCAGATGCGTGCTCAGTACCCACTTTTTTTCCCCTAGTTTATGATGTATCTTTACGGGGATGTAAATCCCTAAGGTGAGAGTGATGTAAAGACCCGAAAAATTTATGAAAATTATTTTTTCTTAATTTTCATTGGATTTTTACAAGAACGCAGTTTCTGACGACAACTGATTTCGAGGCCTGGTGTGCCTGGAATCATTTTCCGATGTTTGGCTCGGGTACATTCAGTGAATGGACATACGGGTTTTTCTAACATTTGAACCGGTGCTCGGAATCGAATTCTGAGGGCACCGATGGAATCACATCGCCGGTAATTTCTTAGAAACGCCTCTTCCGGAGTTTCATTTGCTCGGGTGTGGTTTTTAATTTTTGGGCTTAATGTTCTGAAATAAAATATATTGTACGAAAAACATTATTTTATTTTACTTAAGCCATTTGGAAGCCACTTGAAGCCACTTAAAGCTGCTTAAGCTGAGTTGATGCGGATAGGGTGCTATCCAAAAATATCCTACACTCTTGGCAGGATATTTGTGAGGTGGGGCCCACACGAGCCCCACCGTTTCTTTTCTGCTAAGTAACACTCCCGCGAAAACCCATCATTATGAAAGTCAACTGAGGTCTTTTCTTAATTTCTTAACGCACCAATTAATTGGGTGGTTTTATTCGTTGAATTAATTCTACGAATTAATTGCGTCGTTACTTATCTCTTTTTTTCGTTTGTTGGCATGTTAATAAAATATTACCAACGCACGACTTCTGGAAAAATGTTCGTTGAGAGGATTTGACAGAAACCAAGAGTTCTTCATCCTCCTTCACGAAGAATGTGAAGAACACGAATAAAGTGAAGAACGCCGAGCCCTCGGAAATCGACGATGCGACGCCATGTTCCGCGACACCGACGATTCTTCTTCCGCGACGTTCTTCCGTGACAATCCAACCCCGCGACAACCTTCAATCGGCAGCGACAAGGTAGGGGGTTGCACTCTTTTTTTAAATTTTTCCTTGGGTTTTTATAACAAAAATATGGATTTAATTATTATTAATTAAATCTGTTGTTTCTTGGTCCTCGCAGTTCGTTGATGCAACGTCGGATACCGCGACGACGCGACGATCCCCTCCTTCCGCGACGATCATTTCCGCGAAGAACGCGCGTGCGATGACTTCACGAGGTAGGGGTTTTATTGAGAATTATTTTACTCTGTGGATGTTTCCGTGGAAAACAAATAACCCGGTTTCATAAGAACAATTTTAATTTATAAAAACTGTTTTGGATATGTTCTCTATGTGTTGATAATTTCTCCCAACTGTTAACATCTAAAGCAGAGGGTGCGGGGCAAAAAAAACACGGCCCGACTACCCTCCGCAGTTCTTCGTTGATGCGCGGATTGGAAGCGACGACAAAACATGCCACAGGGATGATCCGTTGTTTCCGCAGTGAATAACGGGACCCAGGAGGAGCTTCGGTGCTGACGGGAAGGAAAATGGACTATCGGAGCAACTTCGGTGGCCCGCGGAATCCACCGGCGGTGCCCCGGCGCGCCGCGGCTGAAGCCGCAGCGGCGGCGTCCAGCGGACCTGCGACCGCGCGGGTCCGGCTCTCATGCACGGGACGTGGCATAGCCGCGTCCGTTGACTCCAGTGCGGCCCCATGCGGGGCCGCGACACTTCGATACCGCGGGGGCAACACCCACCCCGCGGGTTCCTCCGCTCGACCGGCTCGGCCGAGCCGAGCCGGGCCGACCCGCCGTCCGGGTCGCGCCCAGGCCGGGCCGACCCGCCGTCCGAGTCGCGCCCAGGCCGGGCCGAGCTGCGTCGAACCGGGTCCGACCCGGACCCGGTTCGGGCCGACCCAGTGGGGTTGGGCCGGGTCGGTCCGGGCGCAGACCCCCCGTCTCCGGACGTTTTCGGTCTCACGCTCATAACATGAGGTACGGGACTCCGAACGACGTGCCATCAGTGGCGATGCGATCCTTGGATCGAGACGCTCGTTTCGTTATATCACACTCAAGGTTTCGGAATACTTTGAGTTCGGCCGGGTTTGTTCGTGCACGAAACCAACCAGGCCCTCGGAGCAGAAACGCTCATATCTTGAGCTTCGGGCGTCCGATCGACGTGTCGTCGACCTTGTTGTTTTCCTCTAAGTGAGACGGATCTTTTGGCATACTCTGCCCGAGCTTTGGACGCAGTTGGAGCATGGTCAGGTTTGTTTTGCCTTAAAAACCAACCAATCCCCTTGGACGAAAAAGCCAGTAACTCTCAAACCGAGCGTCCGATTGACGCGCCATCTACGACGTTGAGTTCCTGATGACGATACGGAACTTTTGGATACATCAACTCTAGGATATGTGTCAGTTGATGTATCAGCCTCTTGGCTCGTGGAGCGGACCCTCCCGAATGAGGTTGCTGTGTGCGGGAACCCTAGAGCTGGCTGCGACTGCTACTGTGACGACGACGACTGTGCAGAGGTCCTCAGTGGACTGCGATGACTACAACACTCAGCAATCTTTTGTGGGCCAGTGCTACCGATCCTGTGTGGGTCCAATCCTGTGTGGGTCAGCGCTCAGCGGTTCGTTGTGAGCTAGCGCCTACAGGTCCTGTGTGGGCCCGATCCTATGTGGGTCTTTGCGGGGGTTAGTTACCTATCGATCCTTTGTGAGTCAGATCCTTTGTGGGTCATTGCGGGGGTTAGTACCTATCGATCCTTTGTGGGTCCAATGACTTAGATGGATCAGTGATCATCTCTATCGTCTTTCGAAGAAGTATACCTGTGTGAGCTGAAAACCCTGTTTTCTTTCCATTGTGGATTGTGTTGTGCTATCCTGTGTGGATTTACGATTTAATTTCCTTTGTGGATTGGGTTGAGCTATCATGTGTGGATTTTACGTTTTTCTTTCCTGTGTGAACTAGGTTATACTTGAGCTCGGATGTTGGAGTCGAGTGAGTATTGATGACTTAGGTATATGTATGGTCATATACCTAAGCCGTGTCAGATGTTGCTTCGTGATTGTATCTTTCCTTTGTGAATTATCCTTTGTGGATTCTGGGAGACCTTCAGGGGTCTCAGGATCCCTACTGAGTAGCTTATACTCACCCCTGCATGGGCTATTCCCGCACTTCGTTGTGTTGGTTGCAGATGACGGATATCGCTGATCGTGGTGGTGGCTTGCGGAGCAAGACAGTACCGGGAGGTGGACCACTGGGCGGGACGTACTCGGAGTGGTCAGGTGGACCCGAGGAGCAGTGGAGGCTTTCTTTACCCACCCTTCAGGTGGGACTTCCTGAGGATGGCTCGACGTTGCGGCTTTACTTTTCAGTTGCTGTTTTTCCCTTTCAGTTGTACATTACAGTTGAGCTTGTATTTCCGGCGCCCTTTACTTTTCCACACTTACTGTTGTACCAGCTTTTACTTAGTGTTTATTTTTCCGCTTGCTTACTCTGTGGTGCTTGTTTACTTTACAAAGGCAATGCCTTCCCTTTTTTTACTGGGATTTACGCCTTGGTGCAAGTCACCAGCCCTTGGCCTATGGAAGGCGGGCTTGGGGTAGTCACAGCACGGGCCCCGAGGACGAGTCGTGACATCTTAAACATAAATAATACCTTATGTTCCTAGAGATCCTTTTCTGAAAAATAGAACATGGATGTAGAGTGTCATACCCATCATCATAAAACATAAAGAATACCATTTAAGCATAGATGTACATTTCCTACATCAATTCTATGGATGGAGATTACCATGTCTATCACCCCAAACCATTCAATCATTTACTGATCCCATGGATCAACATACATGAAATTTCAAAAAACATAACAACACCATGGCATAACCATTTCAAACACTCGTTATAAATTAATTGGTAAGATATATTCATTTAAAAAATTAGTAAGTCGTGATTAATAAATTGGTCATCATACTTAACATCAAAAATAAGGCCAAATCCTTAATTTTCATTAAAAAATTAAACTATACATTAATCAATTTTCACTAAATAGAAAACCTCACACTCATTTCAAATATTCAATTTAAACCCCATTTTTAACCCACTGTTGGTCAGTACCACCCACTAAAAAAATATACCCTTTAAAACATTGGCTTCACCCATTTAAAAAAACACAAATAAAAATACAACAAAAAATATTAATAACAATTAAAAATCATAAAATGCATCTCAAAAAGGGTAAAAATGAAACATTCTATTTTCTATTAATATTTCATAATAAAACATTTGTACCCATGTATCCCTTTTAACCATGTTATAGAGCCAATTAGTGAGATAAAACAGGTTATGACTATAACATAACTATTTTACATTTTAGACCCCACATTATAATTTTCCTGAAATGAATACCCCATGTGTGGACATAATTTTAGTCACAAAACCACCAATATATCTGATAGGATTCCAAGATGTTTTATGTCTCCCCATTAAATCCCAAAACTATTTTACTAACCAAGGGAGAAAACACACCACCTGTTGGCCCTATATCACATAAAATATACACAGTAAATTAAATAATAAGACTATGTGTAATTATCACTAAAAACCTACCTCATGAAAACATATTTCCATAACATTCCCATGGACCATCAACATTGACTAGTCCCTATAAGCCTCATCCATACTAGACAACATCCAAAAAAGATTTTCTTTATCAACCTAATCTCTATCCTCACTCAAAAAAAAAATTAATTTATTTATTACAATAATAATTTATTAGTTTATTAAATTGAAAATTATAATAATTTCAGAATTGTCAGTAGGTCATTGCACTACATTATAACTGAATCCAACCACTCCTTAATGACCCATAGAACAACCCATGGTATATTTCGGGCCAAATCCCTTATAGGTGAAACCATTTACATGAATAACTATAGTACAATTTGATAAAATACTTATAAATAGCTAATATGGTCACATTCCTTAACAGAATTTCAATCACAGTTATTCAAAAGACATATCACAGTATCCTCTCATCAATCCAATTAATATAAAAATGTGAAATTGTAAATTTTCCAATGATTTTCTTGTAAGAACCTAGTTATTCCATTGACATAAAGATATATCCTTTTCAGTTTATACTTAAGAAAAAGGGGGGAAGAGGTCAAGGGATAGTTGCAGGCCCGTTACATAACATGACAGGGAACTACATACCGTGTAATTATAGGTACACACCATGTATGGAAGGATACATTCCATGTAATGTTGTTACACAGCCATATATTGGTCAATCTATAATTCGTACGGACACGGTGTGTAGTCTCAAGTAAACATTGTGTACATTTTTTTTGATTAAATTAGGAAGTAGCATCATTTTTGTGAAAATGGACAGTGTCTCTCTTGTGTTCAATAACCAGCAATGCCATACCTTTAATTCCTAATATATTGATAATATGAACTCGGATTCCATTTCCATTGTACACTTTTTATCCTAATCAATAATCTCTCAGTTCCTCTTGAGCCATTATTTGTGATTTTTTTCTATCGAAAAAGTTATTTAAGGTTATGATTTTATCATTTTTTGTAGATCTATGTCATTCTAACTTGATTTGGAGGTTGATTATGGATGAGTAGAGTCATCCTATGACGAGTTTTCTGGTTTGTTTCCTTTCACTCAATGTTGAGTTGTTTATTTGTACCATAGTGCCACTCACCATTGTTTAGGTTTTAGCCTTGAATAGAAATTGACCCTTGTTTTTTCCTAATCATGATTAGGTTACAAATTAAATTAATTTAAGCATGTTAGAGATTGTTGGTTAGATTAAGGGCCTCCCTATGGGTGTGTTTCCGTCAGATGACCATTGTTTGGCCATTTGGCCTAGGATTCCTATAGTGATACCTTTGTTTCCCTTTATTGGATAAGTTTAAAATGAAATTGGTCAATTTAATGATTCCCATGGGTGATGGAAATTACTTATGCCATGTGATATTTTAATTCACATGTTTGTTTGTTATACATAAACTACCCATGTGAGTATATTTTTTAAGAATATTGATAGTTTAATTCACTTATTTCTAGTTTTTTATGATGTCCACATGAATTATTATTATGTTAACCATGTAATATTGTAATTTTCTTGTGTTTTCTATTATTTTAAAATGCTGAAATATCAGGCTTGTCCCTGTTGACTGTTATTCTTGTGACTGAGGATTTTTTATGCATGTGGGGGAGGATTTGTACTACCTTTGGGTGAGGATTTGATATGCCTATGGGCATGGTTTTTCTCTTCATGTAGAAGAGGTGTTGAATTGAATTTTGATATGGAATAATTTATAAAATGTATACCAAGCCAAAGAGTAATCTTCGATTTCATCTTCACATTCTTGTTTAGATTTCCTTAGGAGGTATCTGTTGAGTATCCTTTATTCGGGTGATTGATTGACTTTTCATGGATCTCAAGACTTATGTAATTAAATGTAATTGAATGGTTGAACTAAACATAATTAATGAAAATGAAAATTTTACTTATAGTATTTTTTACTTTTGATTACTTTCTAGTTTAATCGTTTTTCTTTTTTACAGTTCTTGTTGCATATACTCACTTACTGATAAGCACATATCTTCAGTGGTCACCTACTAGGATTTATTTCAGACACCCTCTTTGGTTTATTCTTTTGGAATAAATAAATTATATTGTTTCAGGGGTCAATAAGGGAAAACACCCTTCTACAGGTACTAGAGATTCTATTTAGGAGAAGGAGAGCATGGGACTGAGTCGAGGCTAGCGATACTTCTTACTTTACATTGTTTTTTTTCTTTAGAATATATATTGTGGATTCCTATAGTGTACCTATTTTGGAAGTTTTCTTAGAAGATAAAATGATGCACCATCTATTATATGTAATGATTCTTGGTTATTTATCTTATCAGTCTTCTACAATTTGTTTCAGATGTATGCTATTTAATTCTTATGCTATTGTATTATTATTTATTCCATTGTGTTACACTCTACCAATGAGGTTATAGTTTCCCCATGATCACCCTTAGGCCCTCATTGTTAGTAACCATCCACTGGAATTTGGGGAAATGCGCTTGAGGCCATGTGGCCAACCGGGTACGAGGAAACAATTGAGTGGCATCGGGATATGAGACGTTACAATGTGGTATCATAAGAGTTTTTAAGGTTTTTATTACTATTTGATGACATTAGAAACTTAGAGAAAGAAAATGGAGTTTAGTAATTAGTTGTGTCTGGGAATTGCTACCCTGTGTGCTGGGAAAAGCCAAATTACCTCAAATTGAATTGTGATTTTTTGATTTTGAGCTATTACAGTTGATTTGATGTCATCATTTGGTGAAGCACTTGTTTTGTAATATTATTGTTGATATCGTTATGGTTTTATTTTGTTGATACCTGATGAGATTAGGGTATTCCATCATATAAATCATATAGGCACTAGTTAGAATTCAAATTCAATGCATTCATCCCATGCCATTTAGATAGAATTTCTAATTCCATGCTATTGTGATAGATATTTTTCTAGCTATGAATAATATTGTGATAGATATCATGATAAATATGACAGCTGTAGAGATAGGTGTGTTGGTACGTGCTATGGTTGAATGGGATGGATGCCAAACTTTGGTTCCTAATGAGTATGTTCCCTCTTGGATCATAATTTGGTGAATCATGTTTCATCCATGTGATATAAATTGTGTTATTATGATCTCTATGTGGATTCCAAGATTTTATTGGTGGGGATTATGGTCCCCCACGTATTAGAATTTGGAACACCATTACTTTATTATTCAAAAAGAGGGGTTATGGGGAATTTTATGAGGCTTACTATCTAGAAACCCAATCAAAATGGCGTGTTGTCCTATAAAAACACCCGTTGTGTTTTTCTGTTCATGAATTAAAGAACCTATTTATGTACACACCATGTGGTAGTTGACCGTGTCACTGACAATGTGAGAGAAAACATGGGTTGTTCAGTTTTGAGCAGATCACCCTGTGTACCTTATGTACACCCTATGTAGTTTCACATAGGTAGACCCATGTGGATCTGGCCATGTAAAAGTACATGGCCAAGAGGTAAGACATTAGTACATGACATGTGTCAGCCTAACACACCAGGTACCTGAGACATTTACATGATCAAGGAAGGTAGAAATACGTGACCAAGTAACATATTAAGTGTACACCGCGCATATTGTCTCTACACATTGTGTAGTTGTATTTTTTTAACATTAGAGGGTTTTCATACCATGCCTAATTTGTTAAATATTGAAATGAAAACATTGGTCACTACTTGAACTGAGGCGTGTTATTGACCATGCAATGTCATGCCACCACTTTGACCTCGTGTTGTATGTCAAGAAATTGGCGATGATCTTACCCCTGAGGTGGTAGGCCATGGGCTACCAGTGGATCCTCTAGATGTGCCATTCATGACACTAGCAGTTATATTGGATACAAGTACTGATTCACTGTTCTATGAATTCTTTATCAGATTAATGTAGATCTTCCAAGGCGTACCTCAAACAACCATGTCTATAGAAGAACTGATGTGACTATTCCAACAGTAGCATCCGCCAATGTTTTCAGGGGATGGTCAATCACTAGCTATAGATTCATGGATAGTGTCCATGCTTACAATCATTGAGCATTTGGAGATGCCTCCTGAGATGAGGGTCAAGCCTTCAACTTATATACTGCATGATTTATCCAAGAGGTGGTTGGATGTTATCATACAGACTGTGTACCATCGAGACATGGCATGGAGAGATTTTCATACGGTCTTCTATGACTACTGTGTTTTTTTGAGATGCTGAAGGTTGATAGATTCCAAGAGTTCATACATCTTGCACTACTACAAAAATTGGCAAGGGAAGCACTCCCCTTTTATCAGCGCTAAAAAGCGCTCATAAAGGGGGCCTTTATCAGCGCTAAAAAAAGCGCTGATAAAAGGGATTCTTTAATAGTGCTATGAAAAGTGATGTTAAATGTGACCCATTTTCAGCTCTTTTTTTAGCGCTGATAAAGGCCCAACTTTATGAGTGCTTTTCTAGTGTTGTTAAAGGGGACCGCTTTATCAGTTCTTTTTTAGTAGCACTCATAAAGGGGGCTTTATCAATGCTTTTTCCTAGGGCTGATAAATTTTATGTTTCAAAAAAATTCACGAAATATAATATATTGTTATATAAGTATATTTATATTGATATAGATATAATATATATTTTATAAATATACGTATAAATAGACTATTACATTTAATATATAAGAAATTTATTGAAAATGGCTTCAAAATATTTTTAAAAATATAATTAATTAATAATTTGAGAATTATTATCGATAAAAAATCATTTAATAACAATTTGAGGACACAAAAAATCAAAAAAATTAATAAAAGATCTAAAATAAGCTGAAAATGAAACTCAATCTTCAAAAGGCCATAACTTTTGATCTAGTGTCCGTTTGATCTCTACAACATATCAAATCGAAGTCTGCAACGAGCTCTACGCACCTGTGACCCAAGCAATAATTTTTTCACATTTGTCGATCATAGAAAAGGCCATAAGGTCTCAAAAACAGAGTTTTTTGTCGGGATACCCTGATTTATTAACATTCAAACATGTATAAATTCTGATCTGGATGTCTGTTAGGCCTTTACCCCATTTCATATCAAAGATTGTTTCATTTTCTTCGATTTCACTAGTTATAGAGTTGAAACTGGCTACTATATTAGAAGTTATTGTTGTTTTAACATTACATGGATTTTCAAATACACACATATATATGTATTTATTCCTAAATATATATGTCTGTGTGTGTGTGGGTATTTGTGTGTGTGTTTTATATATATATATATATATATGTATTTATTATTTATTTATAAACACACATAAAAACATTTTTTATAGATGTAATAAAAACTAATCTAATAAATATATATTAATATAAAAATAAATATACGGATAAAAAATTGTAACTACAAATATATATATAAATAGATATAAATATATTTTAATATACGAATGAATATATATATATACTAATATATGAATAAACATATTTTTACTAATATATCTAAATATATTTTTATTAATATGAATAAATATTAATATAAAAATAAATATAACTATATATATATAAATAAATATATGTATCATTTAATTGAAAAAACGAAATGGATTAGTGGTAAAGGTGCAGGTGCACAAGGGGGAGGTCGTGGGATCGAGTTCGGGTGGAAACAAGGAAGTCTGTGTGCATGTGTGGGACGCGCATGCATGGGAATCATGCCGGAGTGGGAGGGGACACTTAGCGCTGATTAAGTGGGGGGGGAGGGGGTGGGGGTCAAGTGTTGTTAAAAGCACCCCCCTAAAATATAAATTATTATTTATTTATTTATTATTTATTTATTTTTTTACTTTTATCTGCCCTTTTAAAAAGCGTTAATAAAACACCCATTTTATCAGCACAAAAAAACGCTGATAAAAGGGGTGTTTTATCAGAATTATTTTAGCTATGATAAAAATGGTCTTTATCAGCTCTTTTCTGAGCGCTGATAAAAGGTACCCCCCTTTATCTTCGCCTCAATTAATAGTGCTTTCTTTAGTACTGTTAATTCACTTTTATAGCTCTGATAAAAGACATATTTGTAGTAGTGTTGATTAGGTTTCTATTTAAGTAATGCACAACTCTACCCTTTTCACTATGATTTAGAGATTAAAAACTATTATAATGGGTGATGAGACATCGAGGGATAGTCGATTCGAGGATGGTATCAGCTATGACATCTGATCATAGGTGAATGTTTTCATTTTACATTCTATATCTTCCATCATGAACTAGGTGCTCATTTCTGAGAAAAATCTGCATGAAGCTGGGGGTGCAAACAAGGGTGGTCCATCACCGAGATCTGGTATTGTCTCGACTGGGATCACGAAGAATGGTATGGAGTATTCTTGCTATGATACTAGTAGTAAAAATATGTATTCTAGTATCCAGGATAGGTTCTATCAGTGTGGATGTGTTAGGAATATGAGATGACAGTGTCTGATGGACCCAATTGAGTGCCAATATTGTGGAAAGATGGTCTATCTACAGTGCTTGTCCATAGTGTTTCAACCAGCAAATAGCGAGAGAGATTCCACTCAGACTCCACATTAAAGGGAAGGGTTAGGAGCATATCACCTATCATGGAATTGGAATACATCAGGCCATTCAAGTTTATTTGGTTGTTGTGGTCGTGGTAGCCGTACCCTAGGATCTCAGTGATAGTATGACAGGTTAGCTCAGGGTATCAAGGTAGTGTCTTATGTCTACAGTACTTGATAGATTTATACAGTGAAATAGACTGATCATGAGTAGGATAGCGGTCCTTATACTATCAAAGGTACTATTCTAGTCACCTTCGTTTTGTCTTTGACACTCTGTGATACATTGGGTTCTCATTGTTTTATATTTGTTCCCATTATAGAGAGCCTTGGGATATGGGTTTTTATTTCTGATGATGTTATTACACTAGACACTCTATTAGGGATATGTAAGGTAGGTTTGAGTCAGTTTATGGAGTTCCCTTGAGGATGGTGGCTGCCTCTTCATATGGGATCTCTATTTCATAGATAGAATAGTCTTGTATGTCATAATCAAAATGGACTGGTTAGTCTCATTTCAATCCATTATCGATTGCTATCACCGTAGGGTGAGTTTTAGGTCTCTTGATGGTGGATCATTTCTATACAAGGGAGAGTGGGATATCTAGGTAATACAAGATAGACCGGGGAAATTTGGGTTTAGTGGGATGACATAACAAATTACCATTTTATATCGGGATGACTAGGGAACACGTCAGATGTATTTTCCTCTAGTGGTTGATCGTTTTAGGGATCTCCTCCAATAAAACATTTTAGGCTTATCTCTAATAAGAGAGGTGGATTTCTCTATCAAGATATTACAATGATCTACACTAGTATACATTCCTCTTTATAGGATGGCTGTGATAGAGTTATAAGAGATCAAGAGGAAACTTGAGGATTTCGTGTTAAAGGGGTTTATGCGACCCAGTACTTCTATGTGGGGTTCGACAGTCCTTTTTTGTTAAGATGGTGAATGGTACCCTCATGATATGGATGGACTATCAAAAACTGAATCACCTTATTGTTAAAAACCAATATCTCTTTACATGGATATATGACATGTTTGATCATATTTGAGGAGATCGAGTGTTTGTAAAGACTAACATGAGGTCAGGATATCACCAAGTGCATGTTTGACCTGTAGAAATACCTCATAAGACCTTTCATAGAATGAATGAGCTATATTAGTATCTGGTTATCCAGTTTGGTCTCACGAACAAACTAGTTGTTTTCATGTGGTTGATGAACTGAGTTTTACATCCTTACATTGATTCTTTTGTAGAGGTTTTCATGGATGACATCTTCATGTATTCTAATAATGGACACGAACTTTCCAACCAACTTGAAATCATTCAGAATAAGCTATGGGGGGATGTGTTATATTATAAGCTCACAAATTATCACTTTTGGGTGGATCAAATTCACTTTCAATGTCACTTCATCTCAAAGACAGGAGTATCAGTGGATCCATAGAAAGTTAGAACAGTTTTCACCTAGCAGTAGCCCAAGAATTTCTTTGAGGTGTAGAGTTTTATATGTCTGGTTGGTTACTATAGAGGTTTCATACAAGACTTATCATGCATAGAAGCAATGATGAAGGTATCAAAAATTTAGGGTGTGAAGTATGTATGGTCATATTCCTATGAGATGGACTTTCAAGAGCTGAAAGGTAGATTAATATCAGCACCGATACTGATTTTTATAGATCTGGGAAGGAGTTACACTATGTACTTTTATTCATCAAGTATTGTGAAAGGAGTAGTGCTTATATAAGAGGGATCGAGTCATTGCATACAGGTCTCGGTAGTTGAGGACACATGAGAAAAACTACCAGATTCATGATCTGTAGTTAGTCGTGGTTGTCCATGCCTAATGTTGTTAGAGACACCACATATTGGGGGAGAATTTTGTAGTGTACACAGACCACAAATGTCTCACATACATATTTACTCGGCGTGAACAAAATATGAGATAGAGATGTTGGGTAGAATACCTTCAGTCTTTTGATTTCGATCCTGCCTATATGCATGAAAAAGGTTATGCATTGGCTAGTTCATGGAGCATAAGGACTCAGATAAATGTAGTTTAGGAGGCCAGTAGCGAGTGGAAGCATATGGTGTTGTTCTATAAGATGAACTTTGAGGTGTACGATAGTCAGGGATAGAAATTACTTCCTTATTTATCTGTGAATTCTCTCATCCTAGACGAAGTTAGGATGTGAAAATTATCTTATTCTTAGGTTCTAGTTCTATAAGAGAGTGTAGGAAGTGAGGATATACCTCCTAGTTATACGGTAGGTGATGATGAGATCTTGTAGATCTATGGATGTGTCTGGGTTCCAGTGGACATACTTGAGGAGTTTATTTGTGATTATCGTGCATTGGCTTGGAAAGTTAATACAAGAGTTTCCAAGATGTATCGTGACTTGTGCTATTGGTAATGGTGGCTGGGTATGAAGAGAGAGTTTACTGGTTTTGTTACGAGGTGTTTCACCTGTCATTAGGTGAAGGTGGGGTATCAGCAGCCATCCGACTTTTATAGAAGCTACCTATTTCAGATATGGAATGAGATGATGTCATTATGGATTTCATGATGGATTTTCCAAGGTTTTCCAGAGGTAATGATGCATTTTGGGTGGTGGTTTTCATACTTACAAAGGTCACTCACTTCTTTCTGATCAAAGAGACCCTTGGTGTTGATGGGCATGCGAAGCTGTATATTCGTGGTGTTGTAGGTCTTTATGGGGTCCCTTGTTATATCATTTTAGATAGAGACTCCCACTTTATTTCTCATTTATAGTAGAGTATTAATATAGAGTTGGGTACATAGGTTCTTCTTAGCACATCATACCACCCTCAGACAGATGTTTAGTCATAGCATATGATCCTAGTGGTGGAGGACATGTTGGAAGAATGCATCCTAGACTATGAGGTCACTTGAGAGAAGAATATTCCTCTGGAATAATATTCCAACAACAAAAATTTCCCAGAGACTCTAGATATGGATCTATATGAGGCTTTGTATGGTACACCATGTCGATCACCCCTATGTTGGTTGGAGGTAAGAGAGGCAACACGGTAAGGACCTCATCTTTTACAAGACACTACTGAGTAGGTTCAGTTGATTCATAAGAATATGTATTCTACACAGTATCATCATAAATTTTATGTTGATCTCCATAGATGACCTCTAGAGTGTGATGTCTGAGATTAAGTTTTCTTATATGTCGCATTGGGGTTAGGACACAAGAGGATCAGGGGAAAGGGTAAGAATTCATCAAGGTATGTCTATCCATTTGAGATTCTGGAGAGGGTTAGGATCGTTGTGTATAGATTTTAGTTACCACATAGATATAGGGAAATGCACTATATCTTTTATATTTCTCAGTTGTGATGTTACTTTTCAAACGTGACATACAACTTTCATCACGAGGAAGTGGAGTTGTAGGAAGATGCATCCATTGACGAACATCCCATTTGTATTGTGGATCGTAGCACGAAGATTCTCGGTGGTCGGTCGGTTCCTTTGGTATGGGTGCTATGCCAGCATAACTGAGTGTTGGATGAGTCTTGGGAGAGGGAGTCCAATGTGCGATCATATTGTCAAGAGTTGTTCTCCGATTTTTCATCATCACCAAAGGAAGGGAAATTCATGGATGAATTGATTTAAGGGGGGAAGATTGTAAGAGCCTGGTTCTTCTTTGGTGGTATATATCTTTCCTTTTCAATTTATACATAATAAAATGGGGAAAAAGTGATCAAGGTCTAGCTGCCGGCCTCTTTCATGACACAGCTAGGAACTACATGTTGTGTACTTATAGGTACACGCCATTTATGGAAGGCTATATGCCATGTAATCCTGGTACACGACCATGTAATGGTCTAGACATTATTTGTACTGACACAATGTGTAGTCTCAAGTACATGATGTGTACATTTTTTTATTGATTAAATTGGTTAGTAGGGTAATTTTTTTGGAAAACAGATAGATACTCCTAAGTTGACGAACAAGCATCTCTATACATTCAATACATTCTTGTTTGATCATATGAACCCAAATTCTTTCGCGGTCTGTTGTGTTTGAACCCAATCGGTAAGCTCTTGATTCCTCTTGAGTTGTTCATCATGATCGTTCCAATTTAAATTGTTATGTAAGGTTGATAATTTATCAATATTTTTTAGATCTACATCATTCTAGCATGAATTGGAGGTTGGGGTTGGATAAAGGGAGTTGTACTACGACAAGTTAGGTGGTCTCGTGCCTTTTACTCAATGTCGAGATGTTTATTTGTGTTTTAGTGTCATTCACCCATGTTTAGGGTGAATCCTTGAATGAAAATTGACCCTTGTTATTTCATTAATGATTATTAGGATATGAATTAAATTATTTTAAGCATTTTGAGCTTTTTTGATTGATTAACGGACACCTTGTGGGTGCTTTTCCATCATATGACCGTTTTTTTTTCATTCGGACTAGGATGCCTATGGGCATGCCTTTTTTTCCATTTGTTGTAATTTTTTGATATGAAATTGGTCAATTGAATGTTGCACACATGATATTAAAATTTATTAAGCCTTTTGATTGTTTAATTCAGATGTTTTATTTTTATACATAAACATCCCATGTGAGTATGTTTGTTGATGCTTTTTGATGGGTTAATTCACTTATTTCTTGTCTTGTATGGTGCTGACGTGAGTTGTTATTATGTTAACCACAATAATGTAATTCACATGGGTTTTCTATTTTACTGAAATGAGGATATACTGGGCTCAAACCTATTGACTAATATGCCAATAGGTGAGGATTTTTTATGCCTATAGTAGAGGATTTGTTATTCTTGTGGGAGAGGATTTGTTTCTTCTACAGGTGGGGTTATTCTATGCCAAAAAGAGAGGTGTTGAATTGAATTTTGAAATGTAATAACTTATGATGCATCTACCATTCCAAATCACAAGTTTGGATTCATTCTTCACATTAATTTTTAGATATGCTTCTGAGGTATCTATTTAGTATCCTTTATATGGGGGATTGACGGGCTTAGGCCGGATCTCGAGACTTAAGTAATCTAGTGTAATTGAATGGTTCAACCGACCATAATGAATGAAATTGAATACATGAATTGTATGGATTTTTACTTTTGAGTACATCCTGGTTTACTTCTTTTCCTTGTGTACACTAATTTTTTCATATACTCACTTATAGAAAAGAACTGATCTTTTGTGGATGCCTATAGGGATTTATTTCTCACACCTTGTTTAGGTCATTCTATTAGGACCAAAAATATTATATTGTTTCACATGTCGATAAGGTTAACCACCCTTCTACTGGTACATGAGATGCTATTTCAGAGTCAGAGATCATGGGACCAAGACCATGCTTCTAATTCTTGTTAGTTTCCCTTGTTTCTTTTTTTACATATATTGTGGATTCCAATTGTTTACCTATTTTAGTTTTTTTATTATAACATAACATGTTGTGCCATCTTTTCTATGGAATTATACATGGTTATTTATCTTATCAATCTTTTACTGTTTATTTTATATGTATTCTATTTACTACTTCTGCTATTGCATTTTTATTTACTCTTCTATGTTAAACTCTGCCAATGGGGTCATAGTTTCCCCACTATCACACCATAGGCCCTCACTTTTAGTCAGCAGCCTCTGGATTTTCGGGGAATATTCTTGGGGCCATGTGGATAACCTGGTATGGGGAACTAGTTGAGTGGAATCTTGATCTAGGAAGTTACAATAGTGAAATAAAAAACCAAACCATAACATGAGAAATAAAAAATTACAGAGTAGGATGAAGGAGAAGATATAAAACCTCTATCATAGAAAGTAACATAAAAAACTCTAATGAATTGAAAAATAAATTCCCTAAACGAAAGAAGAAAAAGATGTTGCAAAGGGGATGAGACCCTCCTGGGACACATGTACATAGGGTAGGAAGATGTGTTGAGGAAACCAAATATATTAGGTTAGACTTTTGTAAAATCAGAAATTTATGAAAAATACCAGTTAACATGTGGCTTCGACCCTTGGTTTTCCAAACCATGTTATTAGTACACTGCATAACCAACCCCATTTGTATGAGTTTCCTAATGTTTTTATAATGTTATGATAACTATGAAACACTTCATAGGACCCAACAATATAAAGGTGTATATTTTTTTTTTAAACCATGAAATATTCCCTTGTCTCTCACATCCCCACATGATTTCCTTGGGATTCCATGTTCTTTTTCCTTAACCATGTGTTAATCTTGCAAGAAAACCATGCCTAGTTCAAATTGAACTGAAAACAAGGAGATCATAACGGTTCCATATAGTTGCATCTAATATGTTCAAAAAAACCATGAACAAATTTTAAACTGAATGGATGTTCTAGAAAAATAAACTAGAGAAATTTTGGATACCTCGAGAATATTAGATTTCTTTTGAGCTACATTTCTTTTAAAAAAAATACATTGATGCATTAAAACTCTCAGAATTCAATTTTTATGCCTGTTGTAGAAACAAGAACATCCACCAATCCAAAATTTTGAACCCCTATATAAAATATGAGAACTCATAGGGATGTGAGGTTTTAAAATCTCCCCACCATAATACCTACCTTCTTGGATAACTCTTTAGGGTCATTGACCCACACAACATGCCCTATTATATTACTAATTTAATTATAAGGGGGCATGTTTCCCTATTAATTCCAATAATACATCAAATAATTAAACATGAAATCATGGGGATCAAATATAAAGATCTTGAGAAAATTAAAGTTGTGAAAATTTAAATATTATTATGGGTCTTACCCATGACTATCAAACCTGAAACACAATTATGGGATCCGTCAATCACCCATAAAATCTATAGTTCTCCCCACTAGAAGAATCAACCTAAAAAATCCAATTATAATGATTTGTTGTTTTATTATCATAATATACCATTTTAACATTTCTTCATAGTATAATGATGCACCACTCACTATTTCCATCACGCCATAGAAAACACTTAATTGGATTCCAGAAAACCCCTTGAACCTATCCATGATTCCAATAAAATAAAGGTTCTACACTTATCTTCCATCCAAACACAACAAAAGACATATAAAACTTTCCTTTAATAGACCTATGTAATTCCCAAATGATTATTTTATTCCCTAAATAGATATTCAGTCATGATTTAGAACTCACCGCATCAATATTCATATGAAAAATCATATTTTACCATCCACAATTGTCTTGTCTCAAAACCACATGACTCCCACTACCACTTCACTACAGACATACAATATTATGATGGCTTCACACATAGAGGAATAATTAAATCACTCAAAAACACCCACTGGTGTCCACAATTGATAGCTACTAGTATTTCATGGTTGATCCACCGAGCAACCATTTCATCCATCATATCGTACTAAGAGAAATGATACCCCATCAAATTGATTAGTCTCATGTCTTTAATCCATCTTAGCCTAAGAGTGCTACTCAGAACCCATATTCTATCATTTCTATGTCAATACCTTTCAATCCCTGAGGATTCCTAGTGTACTCAACTCCAATTATTTACTACTGACAGAACACCACATTGATCATATATAGATTAGAATCACGTTTTTTTGACCACCCCATTCATAAGGGTTTAATTACCATGACTAACATCTATATTACCACCATAGGAGCATCTATCACATTGTATCCCGAAAATGATCATCATTTTCATTGTTTATGATCTTCCCATCGCCATTCATGTTGGAAAAACAATGCTGAGACCGAACACACTAGATCCTCTATTGAAAAAAGCTTCTGAATCACACTCAAAATACCATTCCTAAAAGATATAAAAAATTAGTTTGGAATGTTAAAATAACAAATGGTGAACTCTAAACCTTATGGCTCATCCATAACCAGTTCACAGAGTGCTAACCATGATAGTTATCACTAATACCATAGTTGTATTGATCATCCTGAGCTATGATTCCTTAACCAACACATGAACCTATGATGCTCATAATGAGATTATATGTGGTTCATCCATTCCAATTCACCCAATCATTCATCATTTTTATTCCCACTCCTTAAACATCATGATTTTTATAAGATATCTGCATACAACCACACCCATGATCCTCTCACCAAGACCCCATTAAAACTCACCATACACATGAATTTATTCATAAATCAAGAACCATGAGAATGATCTTCTGTAGAACCTAATCAAAGAGTAATGAGATATACTATATCCCCTCATGTTTGTACTTCCATGATTTGTTAACACTTATCAATTACACTCTATTGCATAACACAAACTGAAAATTTATTTTCGACCATAGAGAGCCACATCACATCAAAATATGACTCACAATCCAAATCAAATGTATATGCCTCTCTCGCATACCCATCTCATCCTAATTATTACACCCATGGTGTTACCCAAAAACTGATATAACTCAACATTACAAAACCAAATTAACAAAAAATAAAGACCTGATCATTGTTTAAAAGATCATTTGGATTCACCTTTTCACTTACTCTGTTCTGGTAGACCCATCTATAGTTAAATATGATAGTCCCATATCCAATCCTTCCATCTGAAAAACTAAATTCATACCAAATAATCAACACTCGAAGTGAATTTAAACATAGGAAAAAAAGGAATCTCAATATTACTCACACAAAAAAACTATTTGAGTGTATCCCTATGCAATTGAAAAAACCTACACTCTCTTCCATGAACATGCTAGGTAAATCTCACTTGCATGGTCACTTCCTAAAGGAAACACACACACCTAAATCCACATATCCTCAAGAAACACATGTGTTCCCATTCCGTCTCATAACCTCTAGGAACCCAACAACATCACAACTATTACTGGGGCTGGGAACCCAAATGAGAATACCCATTAGAAAACCAAACATAAGGGTGAATCACTAGTACATAGGTAATCCTTCTAAAAAGGAATCCACCACACCTATCCCTATACTAAGAAACACCATTCATGGACCACATCCAAAATATCCAGTCATCCAAAAATGCATCACTCACCTAGAGGCACTCACAACATGGAAAAATTCTCTCATAAGTCATACATGAATGTCACATGGCACCAAATCCCAAAAATTGATTCATGCCAAAGATGGACACGATTATGTCCCAATTAAACCTAGTGGTAATGTATCATGATAATACACTAGGTATAACCACCTAGGTCATGGAAAAAACAAAAAAATCCATAGCACATAGGGATTAATGAATGCTCATGTCCACATTTCACTTGACATCAACAATCTTAGTCACTCATATCTATGATCTCATATATTGAAGGTTTAATATACTAAACTGATAATCCAGAACTAAGTAACCCATCCTATTTGAGAATATTCACTTCATATTTCTCCCTATATGATCATAACACACCATAAAACCCAAAACATAGCTACTTAAAAGTTGTCCAATAGTTATGTTCTAATTATAATACTAACCCGCCAGTGTCATTGTACCTCTACTGCATGAAAAAAATTTCATCATTTTGATATGTGTGGAGTACCTCACTATGGATACATATGACCTCCCATTTGAAATAAATTGATATATAATATTTCTTATCTATATATAACTATAGAATGTACATATATAGAAACATATTGTATGATCTATTATTGATACATTAAACAATTGTCCCTCAGTAATTAGTGGATTTGAACACTGTCAAGCCAACATGTCATTTGAATTGTAAATTCTTGATATGTTGCATTATGTGGCTCTTAAAAATAATGGAAAATAGGAATAACCTAACATAAATAAACTTTACAATGGGCTAAGAGATCCATATACTTCATAAACCAAATCATCCAACCCACCTCTTCAATTCCCTAGAAAAAATCATATTAAAATATATAATTAAATAACATGAACAACAATACTTACCTCTAGTAACTTGGACATCTTACTGGAATAGATGTTCTCACTACACCAGTTCAATATACATTATATACTCTAGCACATTCCTAAATCCCATGTCTACCAAACCCAGAAACTGTAGGACAAAATAAATGGAATTCTCTGATACCACATTGTAACATACATCAGTATTTACTCTATAACAGTTACTAGATTAGTTCAAAAAATATATCTGCAATGCAAAACTATTACAAAGGATTCCAACTAGAAGTGAGGGGGTCTAAACTAGTACCAACAAATGATTATACCCCCTAAACATAGTGTACAATAATTAATGAAATAAACATGAATCGTATACCAATGATGAGAATAATAATTCACATGAATAAAATTTTATCAATATCTCAAAATAAAATGGAAACAGAAGCAGATAAATATAAACATCACTAAATATGTAATGAAATAGAGTATAGGTTAAACATACTTGACATACATACAAAATAACACCCACTAGGACAGTCACATAAATATACCAATTTATATAATCCAATGAAAATGTCTCCCCTATATATATGATCCAAATCACATCCAGTTTCATAATTCCATTCAAGATATCATGCTTGATCATTAGAAAATCATCCCATGTCTCATAAAAAACTAACTTCAACAATTAATATGTGAGTTTTTTTTTGGATACCCAAGTGAAGTGGCTACCAAAGGAGGGTGAGACTACAACTTAGTGGGCCACCACCAAAGGAACCTGAAGGAATAACCATTCAGAATAATTATGTATGTTGTTAAATATTAGAAATATAAATGTTACATTAATAAAGTCACATCTTCAAAACAAACATTTATTAAATTGACTATTGTTCCTTGGGTTCTAAAGGGGCACTCAGGATGACCATACCTAATTTTATCATAACCCATTATCTGAGATTGAAATGATAGAGTGATGTATACATTAAACCATAATGGATACTATTTATACCCAAAGAAGTGGGTAGCAATAAAATAATGATGTAGATAATCAGGTCTAGAATAATAACCATAATCTATAAAATTGGTTCCTAGATAACCATTTCCAAAACTGAATACATGGATACATAGTTTTGTCTCCACCAACATAAACTAAAATGAATATTATTGGTTCCTAGAGCGCCATGTCGAATACTGAAACCCTGGATACAGATTATCAATTCCAAAATCCTAAACGATTCAATCATTTACCAATTCCATTGTCTAATATACATGGACATCCAAAACATTAAATAGAATTAAAAAACCATTCCAAACACTTTATAAATTAAAGGAAAACGAACATTTATTTAATAAATTTTATGGCACCCTTAACATATGGATATTCCACATTAACATCTAAATTAATGAAAAAGACTCCATTTCCTCAAAATTTTTAAAATATTCATTAATGAATTTTCACTAAAGGTGAAAATACACAATCATTCCAATTCAAAAATTGAAATTAATATCTATACCCCCTTTTAACCAACTAGATGTAAGAATATCCCAAAAAAATTCCCATTAAAATGTTGTATTCACTCGTTGAAAACAATAATATAATTGAAATACAACACACACTATAAAAATAATTTTGAAATACTTGTTAGAATAAACTAAACCAAAGTATAAAAAACATTCCATTTTCCCTTCGAACCCCTTCATAAAAAATTTATCACAAACTGGACCATTTAAACATGTTATTGAGACAACTATAATTTCTAAATGGGTTAGGCCTATAATCCACCTATTTCTCATTTTAAACCCCACTTTACAATTTTTAATAAATATAACAACACCTTGGATGCTTTATGTTCAATATCAAATACATTGATAGATTATATGGGATCTATGGATGGTTTAGGTCAAGAAATTAATTCCTAAAAATTATTTTCCAATCCATGCGTGAATACAAACCAAATGTTGTTGATATATAATATAACACACACACATGAAAATAATTAAAATGGTTATTGGTAAATATCTTAGATAAATTACATTATCAATATAGATTTCCCTAACATTCACATGGATCATTGGTGCTTCTAAGGTCTGCCCATGCCTTGTCCAAATTCCTCAGAATCCAAACAATATCTCCTTAAACAAATGAGCTCTAATATAATTCCATGAAATAAAAATTAGTGAACTATAAAAGCTAATAATAAATAATCAATTAATTATAGACTTGACATAATTCCAAAAATTAATAAGTTCATCATGTTGCACTGGAACTATATCCTACCACTCTGTAAAGAAATCGTACACCACCCCAATCGCGTTAAAAGAAAAAAACAAAAAATAAGTGATACCACTTCAAAAGTTAATTAATTTTTTTTGAAAACTATATAAAAATTAACTATGGTCTCATACCTTAATGAAAATACATGAAAAAATGTAGGAATGTTTCCATGGTAAATCCTATACACAAGTCAAAAATTTTCATAAGAGAAATAGGAAATTCCCAAATGCTCTAGTTGATTCCTTAAAAAACACTACATGTCGAACCTAGAAATTATATAGGGTGAATAAGGATAAAAAATGAAACCACTAGGGGAGAATGACTCGCTGATATGAAAATTAATAACTCCTCAACTTCCTAAAATTGAAATAAGGTAAGGAAAGTGAAAATGAGATGAGACCCTCCAGTTCTATGTGATCATAGGGGAGGAAGAGTGGTTGGGAAGAAAAATCTCCCAATAAGGTATTTTGGTAAAATACACAATTAAAGGAATATCTGGGTAGCCGTGCAGTTTAGCTACATGGTTTTCCAAAATGTACACCAAAAATGTTATTTAAACTGCCTAGAAATAAGACCACCTATTTGGATTGGCCACATTGTTTTTTAACCATGTTTCAACTATGAAATACCACACTGAAACACAAAATTGAAAGGAACATGGTTTGTGATACCCCGAGATATTAAAATAACACTATTTTCAATAATGTACAATATATACAACTAAATTGAATAAGAAAAATAAGAAAAATTGTCATTTAAATATAACTTCTATAATATAATAATTTAATTGACAGGTGTGAATAATATTAACAATATATATATATATATTTATTTATTCAACCCAATATAACTTTATAGATAAATGTGTAGAGAATCGATTTTTTCCCCTATTAGTCTTTAGAATATTCTTATGAATGATTCCAGAGCTAGGTGCAAAGACGGTGTGCGATTCCGAGGCCCAGCGTGCCTGAAATAAATTTTATAAAAATATTAAGTATTTTTATACTATGCACGTGGCAGGGGTGTGTTTTCTCATAAACAGTAGCTCATAACGGGAATATGAGGGCACAGTTGCGTCTAAAACATGATGTTTACCCTAGGTGGGGTGTAAACGTTGCGGGCGCGGAACTACTGTGGGGAAAACCAACAGGGGCATTTTCTTAAATAAATGGAATGTTTATTAATGAGAGTCAGCTCAAATAACTTGTGAATATAGTCATGGATTGATAATCTGAGTCCGCCGTTACATTAAAAACACTGTGTTCACCCTAGGAGCGACATAATTTTAGTTAGCGCCGGGTGTAGGGTCAGAGGCGTGTTGGCAGGGAGCTGAAATGAAGTGTTTAAAAAAAATTAAACATCAATAATCTTCCCCCACCCTTCTCCCCCACCTTGTACGCGCTGGAGAAGAACAAACCCCCTCCCTCCTCCATTTCATTTCCAAATCGAGCCGCAAACATCTGTTTTCAGCGCCGATCATCAGCGGATCGAGTTCCAGCACGTCGCAGGCATCGTTCTGCTCTCAAAGTTTCACCGGTTCAGGCCGGTTCGACCATCTTTTAATACACAGGGGTTTTAAAATCCATATATCTTGCTCCTTGGAGATTCGAATTGTGTGCCGTCTGTGGCGATGCGACACTAGAGATATGGATAACCCTTTGAAATGGGATTGGGAGCTTAAAGTTTCGGGATCGTGGCCTGGGAGGTTGAAACATTGAATAAAATATTATTATTTTGTTATTATTCGACTTCGAGTCATTGTATCTTCTACCCGGAGCGTCTGATTGAAATTTCATCAGTGGAGTTGAGACCTTGACGGTACGAAGGTCTTTTCATGATGGTTTTAGAGTGTTCTGACTGAGAACAAGGGGTGGACCCCCCGAGGTCGGGTTTTGGCGTTTTCGGAGAAACACAACTTTTCTACCGGGTGTCTGTTTTGGACAAACGAGTAGTCGAACCCATGTATTTTTCCTTGGGGATCAAAATTTTGTGATCCGATTGACGTGTTTTGGGATCATGGTGTGGGCCTCACCCGGGTCGGCTTCATCGAATAATACCTTTTTTACTGGGTGTCCGTTTGGGACGATTGAATAGTCGGTCCCGCATGTTTTTTCGAGGGGATCGTAGTGGTATGGTCTACTTGATGAGTTTCAGGATCATAGTGTTGGCCCCACACGGGCTAGCTATGGTGAATAGTGCATTTTTCCCCGGTTCACCATTTCGGGCGAGTAAAAAAGTCTATCCTGCATGTTTTTTTTTGCGTGGATCGCGATGGTGGCCTCTGTATCGGCCTTGGAAGTGTGTGGTAGGGTGTTGTGGCGGGTCGCTTGGGTTAGCGATGTTCATACCAGCAGTGTTTGATGGAATTTCAATTTTGATGGTTCCTACGAGGGTTCGCATGGCATCACAACCATAGTATGGTTTTGTGATCCTCTCGATGTGATTTTTAATCAGTTAGAGTTATGGAATCCCTCCGGTGGGCCCGGAGCGGGATCCTCTAACACTGTTTCCCTAGATCGGGTTCTGGGTATCGCTGTGACCACTTATCCATGGGCGTCGATCCCCTATCTAGCAGGTTAGCCTTGTATGGTTTGTGGCATCATCATGAATGTGATCCCGTACACAGTGGGCCGTGCTCAGTAGGGTTGTGGCATCGTCGGGTATACGATTCCTTACTCATAATGAGGATTATAATAGGGTTGTGGTATCGTTGGTTATACGATCCCTTACTCAGCGCGTGGTGTTGGTAGGGTTACAACATCGTCAGTTTGATCTCCTGCAGCATGAGATGTACCAGATAGGGTTTCAGTATTGTCGTGACATGGGTGACAATCCTCAATCTAATTGACATGTTTCTATTGGGCACCATATCGGTTTGTGGTATCCCCCAGCGAATCCTGGGAGTGATCCCCTATCTGTGAGATCTACGAATGCCATATCGGGTTCTGGTATCCCCCAGTGGACCCTAGAAGTGATCCCCTCTCTGTGGAGTTTGGTGTTTATGTTGTTTGAGCGAGGTTTATTTAGTGACAACTTCCAATGAGCATGATCTCTCAGGTGAGCGTCTGAGATGTTTGTGTGGGACTCTATAGAGTGTATCTCTCGGACATGTGTCATCTGGGATGACAATGATCGTGGACTGTGCTCTCCTGTTCGTGAACTGTTGGTAGTGATGAGGTTGGTACCTCATGTGTCTTGGTGCGTGAGGTGAGTATATTTATATGCTCATGGTATATGTATGGGTGTATACCTGATCGGATGTTCAAGGAGTATATTTGGGCATACACCTGAATTGAGATGACTAGTTGTGTTTATCCAAGGATGGTCATGAGATGAAGTTTTTCTCTCGTCTGGGTTCCCTCTAGCTGGGATGAGAAAACTATTGCATTTCAGTTGCTCTCTTTTGTTATGGGTTTTTGGGGTGCCTACTGAGTATTATTATACTCACCCCTACATGGGATTTTCCCACACTTGTTTGTGTCTTGTGCAGACCACATGTCATTGGACGGTGTCCCAGGTGGACCTGGAGCAGGCAATGCTAAGTGAGAGGGACTGACCATGGAGTCTTACCAAAGCCGTGCCGAGGAGCTTTCCGGTGGTGCTTTTGGCAGCGTACCCCTTCTTCCGAGTAGGTTGAACACTTTTGTGGTTTTTTTGGTGGGCCCAATTTTTCCCTTTTTGTACTGCTGTTGCACTTTGGTTTGGGATAGATGTATGCATGCATCTTCTTTTCTGTTTTATATATCTCTGTACTATTTCATGGAGGTGTATGTGGGTGCATATGTACAGGTACGTTAGGCTAATGCCTCCCTTGTGTGTGTTAGCCTACTCGGTGCTAGTCGCCACCCCCTAGCCTATTGGAAGTGGGCTTGGGAAGTCATAGCTCGAGACCTGTTGGTTTGGGTCGTGACATAGTTATATTCGAGGTGGTTCCACCTATGGGATCTCAGAGCGTATCCGGTCGAGCTGTGAGTTTGGTTTGGGTTGCATAGCGGCAGTGTTAGGATGTTTCGAGTTTGGCTTTCAGGCCAGGGACTCTAGTGGTGGTGCGGCGGCCGACGTATCCATTCACTAGGACTCTGACAACCTGCTTTTCGACTCGGTACGTTCGTACATAGGTCGCATGTGAAAATAATGGGACATGCATCATATAGGATTGGGTTTTGGGTTTTTCCTTGTCCTTCTTGAGTCAGCTATCCAAATATACTCTTTTACCACGGCGCATATTGATTGTATTTAAGGATGCCTCCACGAAGACAGCCAACGAGAGTTCCACATCGGGACTGTGGTGATGATCCTCCTTGTGTAGAGGTTATGGACAAGGGTGCAGGTTCTAAGGCTGGACCTCCTGGTGGTCTTACAGATAAGCCACCACCTGTCGAGCAGTAGGTTGTAATGGTAGTGTACGATGAGGTTGAGCGCAGGCTGAGTGCGCTGAGCGAGTTCCAGAGGCAGTGACCTCTGAGGTTCTAGGGTGATCCAGACCCTCAAGCAGATGATGACTGGCTCGAAGCAGTCACCTGAGTTTTCCTCCTGGCGAGGATACCCCCAGATCAGATGGTAGTCCTAGAGGTGAGCCTTCTTCATTGTTCAGTCGGGCGATGGTGGAGTTTGGTGATGCAGTACCGTGATGAGGGGACACTCACATGGGTAGAGTTTGAGTCGCTCTTCAGGGAAGAGTTCTATCCAGTGACGCTGAGGTCAGTGGGGAATCATGAGCTTCTATAGCTTCGGCAGGAGGGCATGACTGTGTCAGAGTACTCAGCAAGTTTTACAGAGCTATTGCGCTACTCCCTGTATATGGTTTGAGACCCATTATTTAGGTCTCGGACCTTTTAGAAGGTTCTATGTAGAGACATCCAATAATGTTTGGTTTCCTTGTGTCCTCCCACCTATGATGTAGTGCTAGAGCAGGCCCTAATGGTGGGGAGCTTTTTGGTCGAGCAGGTCCTACCTGTTAGTGTTGGGCACACGAGAGCTGAGACTTCGTCAGTCGGATCGACATCTGGTAGTCGACCAGAAACATAGGGGCCTGGATGTATGCGACGTTTCAGGAGGTGACCCCAGGATAGAGGATATGAGGCTCAGGGCTCATAGAGGTCACAGTCCAGTTTTATCAGCCGCAGGAGAGGTGGTGTTATGCTTGCAACGGTCGGGGACATCTTGATAGAGATTGTCTGACCTGTCGTGCTGCTGAGAGGGAGCCGATCGATAGGCTACCTTAGAAGCGACAATATCTTGAGTTTGGAGGTCCATAGGGTGGCAGACTTTATGATCGAGCCGGTGCAGTAGTGGGAGGTGGTAGGCAGTATCAGTTTCCACCACCCCCACCCCCAGGTGGTCCATGCCAAACTAAGGAAGCTGGTGGCTCAGGGTGAGGATAGATTCATTCCGTAGAGGCTGTTGACCTAGAGGATTTTTGGGTGGATAGAGGTACGTCTTGTGTCCATTATACATTTTTCAGTAGTTTCATAGACACTGTTTAGCAATAACCTTCCTCTCTGTTTCATGCTTGTGTTTTGTTAAGGGAATTGGTAAGACCATGTGTGGGTGTTGTTCGATGTGCTTTGAATGCGTGAGGAAGAGGGATCCTTCCCCCACCAAGATGCGTTTTTGTGACGTGATTGAAACTGTGTGGGTGAGACATTGCCTCCCAAATTGGATAGTATTGAGGTGTGGTGGATGAGTTCCTTTGACTTGTGCGTTTGGGCATGGGTGTTTGTTGGAGAACTCGCTGGCGTGGGAGATGCATCTGATCATCCAGTTGCTTTCATTGTGCTTATGGATTTTTGGGGACAAAAATTTCTAAGGTGGGGAAGATGTAGCGACTTGGGTTTTGGCCCTGTCAGTCTTTGGAATATTTCTATGAATGATTCCAGATCTAGGAGCGAAGACGACCTGCGATTCCGAGGTCCGGTGTGCCCGGAATAGATTTTATAAAATTATTATGTATTTTTATACTATGCATGTGGTGGTGGTGTGTTATCTTTTAAACAGTAGCTTAAAATAGGAATACGAGGGAACAGTTGCATCCAAAGCATGTCGTTACCATAGGCAAGGTGTATACTTTGCGGGTGCGGGCCTGCTGTGAGAAAAGCCACCGTGGGCATTTTCATAAATAAATGGAATGATTATTTATGAGTTTCGACTCAAATAACTTCTGACCAAAGTCTCAAATTGAAAATCTGAGTCCTTCATTGCATTAAGAACATCGTTTTTACCCTAGGCGCGACATAATTTTAGTCGGCACCGGGTGCAGTGTCGGAGGTGTGTTGGTGGAGAGCAGAAATAAAGTGTTGAATAATAATAATAATAATAATAAACATCAATCATCTCCCCCACCCTTCTACCCCAACTTTTATGCTCAAGAGACGATGACACCCCCTCCCTCCGTTTCTTCACCAAATCGAGTCACAGACGTCCATTTTCAGCACTGATCGTCAGCGGATTGAGCTCAAGCGCGTCGCAGGTGTCGTTCAGCACCCGAAGCTTCGGCGATTCGCCCGCAAAGTAGGTGATTTGAGTTTTAATCTCTGATCCCATTTCTACTGAGTTTTTTTAGTTTTTAATCCATAGCAGGGTAGAAGTGGTCTCTAGGGGCACACATACACCTCCGGATCGAAAAACGGACCACCATGGTGGTCCTGGTGGTACGCAGAAGTTTCGTCGGCGCGACACCCGCGAGGGGCGGTCGCCCCAGGCGGGCCGGCGCAGCTAGGCGGTAGCGGCTGCCTGAGGGGCATCTGTGTGATTCCTAGTGTGGTGGAGGGCCGCTGTCTCGTGGTGGGGTGGGCCACCGGCCGTTCCGACCGGCCGGTTCAGGCCGGTCTAGCCCTCTTTTAATACACGGGGGTTTTAAAACCACCATATCTTGTTCCATGGAGATCCGAATCGCGTTCCATATATGGCGACACAACCCTAGAGATAAGGTCAACAATGTGAGGTAGGTTTGGGAGCTTATAGTTTCGGGATCAGGGCCCAGGAGCTTGAAAATAATATTAGTATTTTATTATTATTCGACTTTAGGCGGTTGTATCTTCTACCTGGAGCATCTGATTGACGTGATGTCAGTGGCGTTGAGACCCTGATGATATGATAGTCACTTCATGATGGTTATTAGGTGTTCTGACTGTGAACATGGTGTGGTCCCCACGAGGCCGGGTTTTGGCATTTTCGGAGACACGCAACATTTTCACTGGGTGTCCATTTTGGACGAACAAGTAGTCGATCCCGTTTGTTTTTCCTAGGGGATCATAATGGTTTGAACCACATGATCAGTTTTGGGATCGTGGCGTGGGCCTCACCTGGGCTGGCTTCATTAAATAGTACCTTTTTCACTTGGTTTCTGTTTAGGACGATCAAGTAGTCGATCCCACATTTTTTTCCGAGGGGATCACAGTGGTATGACCTACTTGATGAGTTTCAGGATCATAGTGTGGGCCTCACATGGGATAGCTACGGCGAATAGTACCTTTTTCACCGGTGGTCCGTTTCGGGTGAGTAAATATCCTAAACTGAATGTTTTCCATGTGGATTGTGATGGTGGCCTCCGTATCGGCCTTGAATGCGAGCGGTGGGGCATTGTGGCAGGTCTCTCGGGTTAGCGACATTTGGACCAGTAGTGGTTGATGGTATTCCCTTGGTTCGTTCCTATGAGGTTTTGCACGATATAACAACTATAGTATGGGTTTTTTATCCTCTCAATGGGATGTTTAATCTGTTTGAGTTATAGCATCCCTCCGGTGGTCCCACAACGGGATCCTCTAACATCGTTTCCCTAGGTCAGTTTCTTGGTATCATTGTGACCACATATCTAGGGGCAACGATCACCTATCTAGCAGGTTATCCCCGTAGGGTTTATGGAATCATCAGGAATATGATCCCCTACACAGTGGTCCGTGATCAGTAGGGTTGTGGCATCATCGAGTATACAATCCCCTACCCAACATAAGGATTATAGTAGGGTTGCGGTATCGTTGGTTATATGATTCCATACTCAGCACGTGGTGTCGGTAGGGTTGCGACATCATCAGTTCGATCCCCTACAGTGCGATATGTGCCAGATAGGTTTTCAGTATTGTCGTGACCGTCGTGACATGAGTGACGATCCTCTATCCGAGTGACGTGTTCTTTTCAAGTGCTAGTTCGCGTTGTGGTATCCCCCAACGGATCCTGGGAGTGATCCCCTATCTGTGAGATTTATGAATGCCAGATGGGGTTTTGGTATCGCCTAGCAGAACCTAAGAGTGATCCTCTATTTGTGGAGTTTTGTGTTTATGTTGTTTCAGTGAGGTTTCCTCGGTGACGATTTTTGACGAGGGTGATCTCTCGGGTGAGCTTCTGAGATGTTTGTGTGGGACCCGATGGAGTGTATCTCTTAGACGAGTGTCATCTGGGATGACAGTGTTTGTGGAGTGTGCTCTCCTGGTCGTGAACCGTTACTGGTGATGAAGTCAGTACCTTATGTAGCTTGGTGCATGAGATGAGTATATCTGGATGTTCATGGTATATGTATGTGTGTATACCTGAGCGGATGATCAAGGTATATGTATGGGCATACACATGAATTGAGATGACTAGTTGCGTTTAGCCAAGGATGGTCACGAGATGAAGTTTATCTCTCATCTGGGTTCCCTCTGGCTGGGATGAGCAGACTGTTTCCTTTAAGTTTCTCACTTTTGTTATGGGTTTTTGGGTGCCTACTGAGTATTGTTATACTCACCCTTGTAAGGGATTTTCCCACACATGTTTTTGTCTTGTACAGACCACATGCCTTTTGATAGTGTCCCAGGAGGACCTGGAGCAGGAATTGATGAGTGAGCGGGACTGACCATGGAGTCTTACTAAAGCTGTGCCGAGGAGCTTTCTGGTGGTGCTTTTGGCAGCGTGCCCCTTCTTCTGAGAATGTTGGATTCTTTTTTGGTTTTCCTTTGGTGGAACCTGTTTTCCTCTCTTTGTAATGCTATTTCACTCTGGTTTGGGATAGATCTATACATTCATTTTCTTTTCTGTTTTATATATCTCTACATTGTTGCATGGAGGTGTATGTGGGTGCTTGTGCACAGGTACCTTAGGCTAATGCCTCCTTTGTGTGTGATAGCCTACTCAACACTAGTCTCCAGCCCCAATCCTATTGGAGGTGGGCTTGGTGACTCACGGATCGGGCCCCGTTGGGTCGGATCGTGACAAAATTTCTAGTGAATAATCACTCAAATTTTAGTAAATTCATTTTTTTCTTTAAAGATAACATTATCTTTAAAAATAGTAAAAAAAATGTTTGCAGAAGTTATTATAATTAATATAATGTTACAATAATTTTTTTTTAAATTATATTTGGATTATTTTTTAAGAGTTTTCATAAATGTAATATTTTTTAATGAATATTTACAAAACACTTATTTTTATTGAAAAATGCCTTTTATTTTCAATCATGTACAATGTTTCATTTATTTATAAAATGTTTTCAATGTAAAATTAGTTAAATTATTTCATAAATAAAACAATTAGTTTCATTAGAATTTTTTTATGTTTTACTTTTTTTTTAAAATATTTTTATATTAAAAAGGCATTTTTTTTAAAATAGTTTTTATGCACACAATGTATTTTTATCATAATAAATTAGATTAATCATTTTTTGGATAATTTTAATGAAATATAAATATTATATATCTAATAAAGGGTTTTAACAATAATATAATATTTTTCTAAACATGATAGAAGAATAAAAAAAATTCTTAAAAAAATGTATTTTTGTATAATATTATTTTCATAATATTTTTCATGATTACTTTAAAAATTATTTTATGAAACATATAGAAATTTAATTTGAAAAAAATTATTCCATATTATGAAATTGGTGGTATAAATTTGTTAAATAGGTTTGTTTACTTTTGAAGATTGTGAATAGTAATAGTAGTAAACTTTATCATCTTGGTAATGGGTAAATCAGGTTAATCTAGATTCAAACTAACTGATTAGTTCATAAATTTTCATTATAATTTTTATTAAATGAATGAAATTAGGCTATTACATTCCTAGGAATAATATTAATTTTTTTAATGGAAATCTACCTATGAAAATGACCAATATAATATTTAAATTAATGAATTTTTCAAATTGTCAATCTCTAGGTTTTAAATATATATTATATATTAAAATAGGGAAAACATTAAGCGGTGAAAAAATATTAATGGTAATTTTTGTGAATAATATAATTTTATCAATGTTGAATTTTTTTATAATTTTTAGTGATTATATGTTTGCCTTAAATATCTGTGTAATAATAATAAATTATTTATACAATTAATAAGAAAATAAAATAAATGATTATGAAAATAATAAAATTTGTACAATATGAATTATTTAATGTTCTTCACAATATATATATATATATCTGTGTGTGTGTGTGTGATATATAATGGAGGTATTAGAGAATTATATTTTAATTAACATGTTTTCTTGATGTATTAATATTAAAATTAAATTAGTAATGTTTAAAGTAAAATTAATGACAATTTATAATAAATAATATTTTATAAAATGATTTAAAGTTAATAAAAAATATATAATCATCCAAATGAATGGGATATGTTTTAAAAATTATCCCTTTTATATATAACGATAGTTTTTAGTTTTAATGTAAATTTATTAACTCATAAAAGGTAGAAAACATTAATGTTATGGTAATTTCACAATGGTTAACGTGAGATTAAAAAAAAATACAAGGGTGAAGGAAAACCCACACACTAAAATAAATTTTATTTTATGAGACTATTTAGACTAATCCTTATCTTAACATAGAATATTATCAATTTAGATACATTTTTACTTCAATGTTAATCTATATTAATTTATTATTCTAATAAATTTGCATTGTACCCATCCCCTAAATTATATATATTAACCCCTATTTTATATTATTTACACAAAATTTAGTCTTGTATATCAACCAATCCATTAAAAATTATCTTATACAATCACATATTCACATTATAAATTTCATTTTATTCACAATATACAAAACCTACATCAAATAATTGATGTTATAAAGGATTTATTTCAATGAAGATGTAATCGAACAAACAAATCACTTTCTTTTTAATTATTATATTACCTCCTCAAAATATTTTGTACTATTCATAAAATAAATATTCAGTATCCAAAAAATTATTAAATGTTTTTATGATTATATAACATCCATTATTCAACGTATTTATATTAAATAAGATGTGAAAGTATCTTTCATTTGTATGTATGGATTACCATCTCCATGTAGTCATACAATTCATTTATCATCACCATATTTTATGGATGGGTATTTAAATGGGATTAATTTTTATAAAATATAATTATAAAATATTTATTATTATGTAATTATAGAATCATATTACATTTATTACCATCAAATATGTTGTAAAATGATAACTTTTCTCGTGTGTACATGTGGACTACCACCTCCGTGAATAAATGTTATTCATTATTCGTTTAAAATTTACATGATTTTTAATAAGGATGTATTTAATATATATATATATATATAATGATATAATATATTTATATAAAGATTATTTATTATTTACCTATACATTGTTCCATTCATCGAAAAATGAAAACACCATTCATCTGTGTGTACATATTACCGTCTCTATTAATGATGTAATTCATTATTATATCTAAATATTCTATAAATGATTCTAATCATGTATATAATAAATATATATTATATTCATATCATTATTAATATTCTAGATATTGTGGAACTATGATCATGATATAAGGTAAAAAACTACTGAACCAAAACATACATGAAAAACAATGAAGATATCATTAGTAACAATGATTTTAATAAATTATTTGCTAATAAAAGGGTGATAAAGGTGATAAGTAAATTTTATATGGTATTATATAAATGTTTATGGTTATATTAAACATTTATAATAAATTTATATTTATTATTTATGTGTTTCCAACATGTTTGAAAGAAGATAGACCTAAGGTAGGGATTTCTCTCTATTTTTTATTTTTGTTAGAAACATGTCATATTTAACACTTGATTATTTTATATGGTGTATATAATGACCTTGAAAGTATATTATGATCATTATTATTATTTTCATTTACATTTATATATATATCTAGGATTATTCATTCCATGGTGTGTATGGTTTAAATGTTTCAAAAAAAGATAAAGGGATTTATGTTACAATATCATTGTTTATCAACATTGTTTATGATTATGTTTTAAAAGATGAATTATTATTGTATTGTATTAAAGAAACACATAAAATTTATTATACTATATTTATTCATGGAAGATAAATTTTTTACTTTCATATTTTTCACATTAGGTACTCAATAGATTTAAAATATATTTTCAAGTAAAACTGACATCTTTCCTATCTTCGAAAAATGATCATTTATATTCCATGTACATGTTTTCAAAAAATTATTTCATGAATATTTATACTATTTTATTGTTATAATTTAATTTAATTTTTTACATATGTTCGAAATTTTACAAAAAATGATTTTAAAAAGAAATATTCTTATACTTTTTTGAACAAGGTACCTTATTGAATTTTTACACATGTGTTAAAGGGGGTCTTTTAAAAGATACATTTTGAGCTTAATTTCATCCTTTCAAGACCAATTAGTTCATTGAATTGTAATTTAATTATTTCCACAATTATTGAAAAATAATTTTTTTTATTATTTTTTAAAAAATTATATTTTAACAATGTGATTTCAAAATAGAACGAATATTTTATGAAAAATGATTAAGGATTATTTAATGGTATTTCTATCCATAAAATATAGAAACCATTGATTTCACATATTATTTATGGAAGATATGATCCAAGGATATCAACCTTATTCTTTGAGTATATGGTTTATGTTTGTGATGAAAATATGTGTATGAAATTCATTCCTTTTGTCTGGGTTATGCTTTGATGAAATGACTGAATGTTCATAAAACCCAATTCTTATCAAAGGGATATGATATGATTTTTTTTTGAATCTTCTTTATTTTCTATTGGTTTAAGTGATGAAATATTTATGAGACCCATTTCTTTTAACTGGTTAATATATGATGAATGTTTTATGAACATTAGGACACATATGAATGGTTTTAATTATGTGATTGGTGGTTATGTTAAAAACCAAGGAAGGTTATTATGTTATAACTAAGGAGGTCACATTATAACCAAGTATGGGTAGGAACCAAATTATATATATCTCAAATACATTAAGCAATGATTGATATCCCATAATATAAATTGAACTGGAATGGTGAGGAAACCCAATTTAGTAAGGGAATCTATCCACTATGATAGACTTGGAAGTGAACCATGACTACTATTCTGATTTTGGGTGGGAAACCATTTTACTATGAAATACATGGTTATGAGCCTCGAATTCTATAGAAAATATTATCTATAAAAATATTTTTTCTACAATTCCATTTTTTATATTTCATTCTCCCATGGATCTTTTTATTTGAATGTATAATGATTCATGTATTATGAAAAACCATTAATTATAAAATAAACCAGGATTATGATCATTTATATGAATATTATGGTTTTAAAATATGATTCTCATGTTCTCATACCCTTATTCTCGTGTTATTTTTAAGTGATCATTGATATCTACCCTGTTTACCCTTACTAGGCATAATATCTCACCACTTCTTATGTTTCCTTTCCCAAGGTTATGAAGAATGGTATTAATTATGAAATGTATATGAAGGGTTCTAGATTTGAAGAACATAAGGATAGAATACTATGAGCTAGTTATTTTTGTGTCTATGTTTCTGAAGATACTAGATCTATATGATTATAGAGTAGATCATAATGTTATGTAATCAAAATTCACCAGAAAAGATATAATACATATGTATGAAGAGTGTGTATCAATATAATTGGTATCATAGAAATATTTTGTTATCCTTTATAAACGAGGATGATAAAACATTAGTGAGAACCCAATGGATATGTTCATTTATAGGATAAAATCCTAATGTTTTGGTAATAATCATGGATATCCTATGTAAAACCGATGGCATCATATATTGAAACGATGGTGTCTTGATTTAGACATCCTATAAATGAATTTTCATGATTATTCACATTAAATGTTGTTTCTTACACTTTGATTTTTTTTGATTCATTCAATGGATTGAACTGAGAGGATTCTTGTTAACATTGAAAAACTATGGAATTATTGTACTCCTGATCAATCAAATGAAACAAGAGTTGTAATGAGATGCCTCATTATTGTGAATAAAAAATTATTGCGAGATAATATTAATAACTTTTACCTAAATGAATTTGTATAATTAGAATATAAGAGAATGATATATTTCCACAAGATATCGAGTGGAAGATAATATAAAGGAATGAAGATTAAGTTTCATACTTATCAAAAATGCAGAAAGATGAACTCAATAGAATACAGAAATTAAAGAGAATAATTTTCCTATATGAAAATGAAGGACATAGAATAAATAATTTCTAAGGGAAAATTAAGAGTTTTATGGAAGAAAATAAACTTCATCATGAGGTACCATTTGTATTTAAATGTCTTATGTTTGGTAAAAATGGGAATTATCTGATCCAAGTCCCAAATCCACGGATTAACATCTAGACCAAAGAATGAAATATGTTATTCTACCCACTGATGTGAATGGGTTGATGTAATTATGTATTTGGATTCATGGATTTTATTGTAGAGGTATTTTTACAAATATAATTTTGGTCATAAAAATAATGAAACATCTAAAGATTACATACGCATATTTTCCTCTTATACAATTAAGTTGAGTGTTAATCATACCATCATAGGAGTATGATTATAAGGTGATCATATGATCAAAATATTATAAAATCATTTTGAAGTATTAATTGATTGGATTTTTAGGTGATTAATTGTATTTTGGGAGTTATTTTATTGGGACACGGTATATGTAAACCTAATTTTTAATATGAAGTATTATTTGAGGAAGAATAAACTTTTAATTGGATTAAGTTATTGATAACCTTCTGGGAATATATGACCAGTAATGATTGAGGTTATTTTTAAAGATAATTATCATATTTATTGGAACATTAAAATATTTATATTATTATTGTTTTATTAAAAAAAGACCACTTTCCACAACCAGGAAGGACATAAGACTTGAACCCACAACTGAATAGTGATAAGGGTTCAATTCCAACCACTAGATTATGTGATATCATTATTGTATGACATTTATTTATTTTTAAATAATGAGACCGATATATATGAAGTTATTTTTATGAACATGTAGTTTTTCATTGAGACAGCTATGTGATTGAATATTTATGTTGTGATTAATGTTATTTAAGTTGTTCACTATTTTGGGATCCTTACATGATTAAGGTAAATATAACATTATAAGATTTTATTTGAAGAATAAAGTTGAAATTTTTATTTTGGATGTATATATTATTTTATGGTGATTCTATTTATTTATATAAATGATCAGTATATCTTGGAGTTTATTTGATTGGTTCATAAACATTTTTGTTATGAGAAATTAATAGAGATTGATGTTATTTAGAGATTAATATTAAATTTATCTTTGAAGAATATGTCATATAATCATTATAATCTTTGGATTTCAATCTTAGTCTTGAATATTTTGAATAATTTTAAGGCTTTCTTTTTATCTAATAATATAAGTTTAACTTTAGGTGATATTGTTGAATCTTTTTTTCTTAACATTATATTTATTCATATGATAGTTTTTTAATTATAAGAATCATATTGTGGTAAAAAAATTGGATAATATTTAAAGATAGGAGGCATAAATTAATATCATTTCATAGATAATGTAGTTGATTTTAGTTCTTCAGGAATAAAATATTCTTACTGAATACTTGTTGTTTGGAAAAAATATTTGTTTTTCGTAAAAGTCCAATAATAGATTAAATACTGTTTTTATATAAGTGTAATTTCCTATGTTTTTACTATATATGGTAATGGAATTCCAGAACTGTTTGGAAAAGTTTCTAAAGAAAAAAATTCCTAGAAACCTCAATTCAAATGAATTTTTGTTCTTTAAACCCCTCACTGATTCACAGTTTTATGGTAGTTAACACTCTCCTGACCATGTTTTCTATCACTGTATATTAGTCCTTGAAAATTAGATTTATCTTCTATATCCATATTTTTATTTCCCATTGATGTTATCATATTTTGAATCCTAGTATTTTGTTTACCTACATACTTATTGTTCCCTCTTTTAAGAAGATGTTTATTTAACCCATTGTAGAATGTGGGGTATCAAAAATGAAATTTCCAAATATCAATCCCTTGATTATCGAGAATATGATTAAATTTAAATGAAATAATTTATGAAATTGTTTTGGGGAATGTAACACCATGAAATTTTAAAATAACATTCCATTTGAAAATGTACAAGATATGTAACATTGAGCTTAAATGAACCAAGAAATATTTTTATTCAAATATGAATATTATAACCAATTTTTTATAAATTTTTTTATGAATATAATAAAATATAGTATGATGTATATAAAAAATTATAACTCAATATAAATGTATTGATAATTTTTTAGAAAATAATCACTTAATTTTTAGTAATGTCAATTTTTTCTAAATAAAAATTTATTAAAAATATAGTTTTTTATTTATTTTAGTGATAAATTAATATAATTAGTATTATAATTCATTTTAAAATGTAAAATTGTTTTAGGGTGCATTTTTCATAGTTTTTTGAAAAGTAATATTTTTCAATGAATAGTAAAAAATATTTTTTTATTGAAAACTATATTTTCATTTTAGGATTGTATAATTTTATATTTTTTTTTATAAAATAGATTCAAATAAAAATTAGTTCTATTATATTTTATATAATCTAATTATTTCTACTAAGATTTATTATGTATTATTATTTTGTTCGAAAACATTTTTATATATAATATGTTTTTTTCCAAAAAAAATTGTTCTTATGTTCTCTTTGTATTTTTATCTTATTAAATTAACATAATAAATATTTTTGAATTATTATTGATAATTTATATATTATAATTCAATAATATTTTTTAACATTCATTCAATATTTATATAAGCATGAGATAATAATAAACCATGTGTTATGCTTGAATGGTATTTATATAAAAACCATGTTTCATCTCATTTTGAAACATTATTTTTAAATTTTCTTTTCACCACTTATATGTAAATAATTTAAAAAAATGGATTCTATATTTTCAATTAGGTTTTTCAAATTTTGTAAATATTTCGCTTCTGTTGTTTTTAATGTGAGTAGTAATAACTAAAAAATTCATCACCTTGGTAACGGGAAAATCAAGTTAATATAAATTAAAACAATGTGATAAGTACCTAATTTTTCATCATAATTGTTATTAGAGGGAGGTAATTTAGACTTATAAATTTAGTAACAATTATAAATTTTTTAATATAAATATTTCCATGAAGAGGACCTATATAATATTTAAATGAATTATAGTTACAAAATATCACTCTCCTAGTCTTAAATATCTCACATGCGATCACATATGTGAAAAATCAAGTGATAAAATAATAGTAAGATTAATTCCATGAATAAAAAAGTATATTCATTATGGTAATTAATTTCTAATTTTTAGTTTTGAAATAATTACCTTTAATTCTTTTGAAAATTAATACATAATTTATTAAAATAATATAAAAATAAAATAAATGATTATAAAAAAATTAAAAGTGACATAATTTTAATGATTTAATTAATATATATATATATATATATAACTTAATAGAGATGTTTTAAATAATTATATTATAATTACACTTTTTTCTTGATGTTTTTAATGTCAAATTAAATTTATACTTTTAAAATTAAATTAATGATATGTTATGACAAATAATATTTTATTAAATGATAAAAAATTAAAAAAAAATCATCATAGAAACTATTAAGATATGGTTATAAAAATATACAATGGTCCGTTTAAGTGTTTGTTTCCATTTTATACTACTATTATGAACCCTAAAATTGTAGAATAATTTTATATTATAAAAATTCTCAAAAGGGATAATGAGGGTTAAAACTAAATGATAATGGTGAAAACTTAACCAAAACTTGTCCAAATTTTTTTGTATGAGATTATTTAATCTTATCCTTATATTAAATTCAAATATCACTAATTTGGATCCATTAGGCCAAAAAAATTATATTATAACAATTTCATATTTTCTAAAATTTTAAAAGTCCTCCTCCCCTCAATTATAAAAAGGTAATACTCCTTTCTCTTCATTACACAACAATGTGAATTAAATGTCAAATAAACCATGAAAAATCCATTTATACACTCCCCTATACAAATTACAATGGTTATTCTTATAAAAAAAGTACAACCCTATGACCCTAAAGTTGGGATCTAAAGGAGTTGTTTAAAAGAAGATTTAATCTCCCTAAATAATGAATTTATTCTTAATTCGTCTATTACATCCTTTAAATCTGGCATGTTCTTCATGAAATAGTAAATTCAGTACCCTAATGACACATAAATTTTATTATGATTATTGAACCAACATTATTCACTCTCATTCCATCAGAAGGGAATTAAAAGCATCGCCTTTGAAAACATATGACTTACCATGCCCTCATAGTGATACAATTCATTTATAATCACAATTTTATTTTGATAGGTATTCTGATGGGTATATCCATTATATATGATAATTGTGACATAATTATACTTTTTAATGATAATTTTTACATAATTTTTACATAATTATATATTTATGGGTATTTTTATGGGTATAACATTTTAATGGTAATAACATAATTAAAGTTTTTTAACGATAATGTCGCTCATGAGTACGAGTGGACTTTCATCCCCACAAAGTGATATACTTCATTTTTATTTCAATTTTACCTGAATGATAATAAGGGTGATTAAGTTGAATATAAAGGATATATATATAATTTTATATTTATTATTAAATATTTAGTTATTATTAACCATTATTTCATTCTATTCATTAAAAAATAAAAATTGTGGTCATTCGTACTTGCGACTTACCATCTCCTTGAATGACATAATTCATTTTTCTATCTCTATGTTATGGAAATAAATAAATACATATATATAACAAATATAAATGATATTTATACCATGATTAAAATTATGGTGTTTATGGAACCATTACCATGATATAATGTCCAAAACTACCAAACCAAAACCTACATAAAAATCAAAGCAAATATCACCTGAAATAATTATTTTAATAAAATATTTGTTAATAAATGGGTGATAAATGTTTATATGTAAAACTTATATGGTTTATTAAAAAATTTACTTTTACATTAGAGATTTATAATAATTTTTTTATTATTTAGGAATTTCCAATGCATACAAAGTATTTCATACCTAAGGTAAGAAATTGTCATCTCATTTTTCGTAAGACACATTCCATATTCACTAATTGATTCTTTTATGTGGTGTATTTACTTCTCAAGAATTCATTTTATGATGGTTATTGTTAATTTTTTGGGGAACTAAATATAAATATATGGAACATCCATTCATTAGTCTTACAATTCGAATGTATTAAAGAGGAAAATGGTTTTACATAACAACCTCACTATTCACTAGGATTATTTACGATCATGTTTCCAATTATGATTATTATGATATTCCACCAATGAAACTAACTAAATTTTTTATCCTCTGGTCATTTTATGGAAGTAATATTTTTTCTTTCATTTTACTCACCTAAATAAATTGGGAGACTAAAAATATGTTTTTAATGAAAATAGACTTAATTTATATCTTCAATCAAAGATAATTTATCTTATATATCCATGTTTAAAAAAATAAAGAATGATTTTACTTTTCTCCCATAATTTTTGAAAGTTATTTTTGAAAACGTTTTAATTTTTTTATAAATGCTATTAAGTGTAGTATTCTTATCATTTCCCTAATTTCGTACAATTTTGTTACATTTTACCAAAGGATAAATGGAATTTTTGTTTAAATTATACTATGTGAATCGAATTTCCCGCTATCATGATTGCTCAATTCATCGAATCTTACTTTACATGTTTTCATGGAAATTTGAATGAAATTAATTTTCATAATACTTTTAAAAAATATATTATAATGAATTGTTTTCAAAATTGAATTGATATATTCCTCAAGAATTTTTAATTCCCTTTTAATTTTATATTTATTCATCAAAGGCATCATCCCTTTCTTCCACTAATGCTTTACTGAGGATATTATCCAATTATACCATGCTTATTCTTTTATGGATTGTTTATGTTTATGATGAAATTATGTTTATAATATGTTTTCTTTTTTCTAGGGGTTATGATATAATGAAATGATTGAATCATAATGGGCCTCATATCTTTTACATGGGTTATGAAATATTGAATTGATTATGAAACCCATTTCTTTTACATGGGTTATGTTATGATGATATTTATATTTAACCCATTTCTTTTCATGGGTTCTGGTATGATGGTGGTATTATGATGTTGTGGAACACATAAGCATAGTCTAACGACACAAAAATTTTTCAGTGGAAATTATATTCCTATAATTATGTCATATAGTATACAACTCATAAATATCATAAATAACCTAATAAAACTTTATTATTATAAATTAATAATTAAATAAGTTTTATTTATATAAATAAAATATGCTATACCAATGGAACAATAACTAAACTGTCGAAATAGGAATATGACCATTAAGAAAAGTGACCCAGCCAATACAATAGAATCCTCACCTATGAATGTAAAAATAAAATTTATGAATCATATAAATGAATATTTGATATATTTATATCTTGATATAATATATTCAATGTTTTAATAATGATAAATTTATTATTATCATTTTGGTGAAATGTAAATGTTTATTTATACATTTATAATTAATATAATGATTTTAAAAAAATTATTTTCATAAATATATTCATAAATTATTATTTTTTTGTATTTTGATTATAATATAATTTTAGAAGACCTGAATTAATTTTTTAATGTGTCATAAAAATAGATATAATTTTAAAAGCAGTAAATTTCGAATAAATGCCGGTTTTAATTAAAAATTAAATTTATCATATATTGAAAATTATTTTAATAAAATCGAGTCCATTTTTAAAATATATACATCAGTAAATGGTTAGGGTTAATTTTTTGGATTTTTCTAAAGTAGTTGAATTTTTTGTGAATCGTGAAATATGTTAATTTATGATATTTAACATTAAAAGTAAATAAATGAATTTTGGAGTTATTTTTGAATCATGGATGATTTAGATGGAAATTATTGTGAAATAAAGTTCTACAGTTACTTAAATTAGTCTTATTAATCAAGACTATTGATAATAATGATCCAAAATAATAAATAGATGAATAAAATAATGAAAAACACCCCTCCCCCCACTATAAATGTCACTCATCACCACCTATTCTAATTAAACCTTCTATGCTTTGAATATGACTAATATTCATTACAATTCCTATTCCATGCCTATTCCCCAAGTCCTAGTCTTTCTTATCTCACCAAAATACCATTTACAAGTGCCTTAAGGAGGTTCTCATAGAGGCACTATTCAAGAGGTCAAATCCTCAACCTTTTCCTTTTATGTTCTATCTTTCTTATAACCCATCCATTATTCAACTATCCAAAGTGAAATGATAAATAAATTTTAATATATATAATATAATTTTATTTTGTTAATGGAATATACATCATCAAATTAATTCTCTTTTCTTTTTATAAAAAAAATGGAATCATCATCCGTGATGTATTAGTTCACCACCTTCATGGGAAAAAATTCTTTGTTTTCTATTATTGAATTCATGGTTATTCATAAAATAATTTAAATAGATAATAAAATTTATATTTACATTTATTTTATATTATTAATCTAATATATATACATAATATTAAATAATAAAACAAAACTAGTTTGTGATGATAAAAAATTCACTGAAATGAACCAATGTTCATCATAAATATTTTGTATAATGAATCATTATCATGTATAAAAAATATATATATTGTTCCATTTAAAATTAATTAGGGTCATAAAAATCATATAATTATTCTTCTGGTGTTTTTCTTCCATTTGATAAGAACCACCATAATTAAACTCAAGGGAATCGGCGATAAAATCCTAAAACAAACACACCCAGAACAACAAAATTGAATTTTATAACTCATCAAAATGAAAAAAAGTAATTTAATAAATGTATACTGAATATAATATAGTTTTTAACATTTATAATTAACTAATTTATTAATGGATCTATTTTGTCTATTAAGGACATTATGTGCATGTGCAAAACACTTTTAGAAAAAAGGTAGAGGATCTCTCATAAAATAAAATTTTTCTTTTAGGTTATGATTTATATCTCTTCATCCAAATTTAATTATTGACAATTATTATTATTTAATCCCACTTATTTATTTTTTTATGTTCCAAAAATATCTACCATCCTAAATTATTCTTTATTTTGATGGAAAATATATATTTTAAATGTTTCCCTTTTAATTCCTCCTGATAATAAGGCTCAATTAAAGAGAACTTCCCAATTAATTTCCCCCTTTAAAGTACACTCTTTTATATATTTCAATACAACATTATTTTTATAAAATAATTTATTTAATCATGACAAAATATGTTAGTCATTTATTGTGTTATACAAAAAATTATTCTTTTATCCTCTTTAATGCCTCTTTAACATTTTTCTTTAACCAACACAAAATTTCTTATTTATAATGTTTATTAAACACTATTTTTAAATTTTTTAACTTTACATGGAAATAATTTATCATGATATATCCCTATTTTACATTATTAATTTACATTTATGTGATATTTATATTATTTCATAGAAACATGTATGATGCACCCATTTATTTTTCCTTTTGAGAGGACTACGATACCCATTTATTTCCCGGATATACACTTATGTTTATTCCTCGTGCTTGATTCTTCATGTGGGACACATATGCATGGACATGGTATAATGGTTTCCCCTAGATAGTACTCAAATTCATTGGGTAATCTTTAGTCTCATGAGATGTCATGTTGGGGCATGGAGTAAACCTGATTCCCTTATCAAACTTCTTCCACCACCTGATATAGTCTTGGAAGTTAGACTTGACTCACGTTTATGTCATGATATATATTTCTTCGACATTCATATTTTATTAGTATTAAAAGATCATGTGATCTATATTTTATTATTCCATATGTTTATTTTTGTTACATTCCTTTTTATGTCATCATGTTATGCGTTTTAAGCCACGTGCTATGGTTCATTTCTACATTTATCCCCTTACTGGATATTTCAGCTCATCTATTTGAGAAATTATTCCACAGGTTATCCTAACATGATTTATGTTCTAAAAGGAAGTTAATATCTCATTATGGAGTTTAAATAAAATATGTCCTTATTCTGGTTTCATGCCTTCTAATTATGTTCTTGATCATCCAAATACACTATAATTTACGATAATAGGGTTGTATTTTATGGTTAATTATGATTAAAATCACGAAATAATATGTGAAAAAGGATAGTTTTATTATATTTAGTATCATATCATGGTCTAGTTATTCATATATTTTAGAATAGAGAAATTTAGAGAGAAATAGGACAAGTACACTCACCTGTTTTCACCTTAGTAGGTAAAAGGAAATTCGGAAGGTGAAATTTCATAAGGGGGTGAGGAATGTAATTGAAAAAAAATTTAACAATGGAAATTCCCTTATTAATTTTTTTTAATTTCATATAATCCTCATAAATAAAATAGAAAAACCAATAAAAAATTTATTATCCTAAATGAAAAATTAGATTAGTGCTATTTTTATAAATTAAGGAACACATACTAATGGAATAATAACATGACCATTATAATAGTAGTATGACCATTATGAATAGTAACACTAGAAATATAATAGTGACATCACCTATTAAATTATAAATAAAATTTATGCATCTTATAAATTAAAATATAATATAATTTTATCCTCAAATAAGAAAATAAATGTTTTAAAAATGATAAATTAAGTATTGGTATTTCTTAAAAACAAAAATGTTTATTTACAATTTTATAATTAATATAAGGAATTGATAGATTTTTTTCATAATATAGATTCATAAATTAATATTTTTTTATCGTAGATTATAGTATATTTTTCTGAGACCATAGATAATTTTTCATAATGTCATAATATCAATTATCATTTTAAATTTAGTATTTTTCAAAGAAATGATGATTTTAATTAAAATTAAAATTTATCATATATATATAATTATTTTCATAAAGTGGAGTCCATAATTTAAATATACAAATCAATAAATTATTAGGATGAATTTTTGGTATTTTTCTAAAATAATTGATGTTTTAGTGAAATGTGAAATATGATAATTTACTATATTTAACCTTATAGTAAATAAATGAATTTTTGAGTCATGGTTTAGTAATAGATGATTTATTTTGTGATTGTATGGAAATAATACTCTCTAGTTACTATAATTAGTTACATTAATCAATAATAATGATAATCTTAAGCCAAACATATAAATAAATGAATAAAATAATAAAAAATACCCTTCTCCTCCCACTATAAATACCACCCATCACCACCTATTCTCCTAACACCTTATAAGTTTTATATATTTCTATTATTATACCAAATTACTCTATGAAGACTCTTCCCCACATCCTAGTCTTTATTGTATCACCAAAATACCATTTACAAGTACCTTAAAGAGGGTTTAAAGGATACATTATTCAAGAGGTAAAATCCTCCAACTTTCCCTTTTATATTCATTATTTCTTCTACATCAACCTTTCCAAAAACATACCAAATGAAATGATTACTACATTTTCATACTAATACTATAATTTTATTACATAAATTGGATATCCATCATCAAATATATTCTCTTATCTTTTTATCTTAGAAACAAAAACATCATCTGTGATTGGTCAATTCACCACATTCATGGATGATTATTATTAATTTTCTATTACTACATTCATGGACGATTGTGAAAAAAATATAATATTTAAAAAATATTTTAAAAATTATATTGAAATTTTTATGTTCTTTAAGTAATATATATATATATATAATATTAAATAAAAAAATAAAACTAGTTAGTGATGATTGAAAATTCAAAAAAATAAGGAAACATTCAACACTAAAATTTTATCTAATGAATAATTATCAAATATTAGAAAAAGATTGTATATGGGACAATTTAAAATTATTTAGGTGCATCAATATAACATAATTATACTTCAAATGTTTTTCTTCCAATTGAAAATAACTCCCATAATTAATGTCCAGGGAACCGATCATAATATCATGAAACAAACGAACCTAGAACAACAAACCTAAACATTATAAATCATAAAAATGACCACAAATAAACATAATTAAATTATATTAAATAAAATACATGTGTAATTATTTAATAATTAATTAATAAATGGATTTAATTAAATTTTTTATGATATTAAATTCAAATGCATAACACTTTAGTACAAAAGGTAACATATCTCTCATAACATCCAACTTTTATTTAGGGTTACACTTTCTATATATTTACCGTAATTTATTTCTTAATTATTAATATTTTTCCTCATAAATTTTTTTATGTTCCAAATATATATACCTGGATCAGTTCTTCTTTATTTTATTGGAAAATACTTTTTTATAAGGTTCAATTATTAATTCCTCCCGATAAGTAAGCCTGATTAATGGGAACATCCCAATTTCTTCTCCCTTTTCATGTACAATCCATTATATATTTTAATACCCCATTATTTTTCTAAAATAAATAATTTCATCATAAAAATATATCTATTTTCATTTTTAGTATTATTCAAAAAGATATTCCATAGTTTACTTTATATCCTCTATAATATTTTCCACTAAACCGCAAAAAAGTGACTCATTTATAAAGTTTTAGTAACACTATTTTTACTTATTTCACTTAATTTTAACATAATTAATCATTATATATTCATATTTTACATTATAAAAGTCCATGTATTATTTAAATACATTCTTTCATTGAAACATTTTTAATACAACCATTTGTTATTCCATATGACATGATTATGATAACCATTTATTTCTATGTGAAACCCTTATGTTTATTCCATATGATTGATTCTTCATGTGTCAAATATATATGAACAAAGATTTTATGATGGGTTCACCAAGAAAATGATCCAATTCATTTGATAATTTTTAGTATCATGAGATATCATGTTAGGACCAGGAGTAAACCTGATTTATTTATAGGACTTTGTCCACCATGTGATATAGTCTTGGAATCTTGATTTGAATAATGTTTATGACATTATATATGTTTATACCACATTACTATGTTTCCATGATTACATGATCCCATGTTCTATATGCTATTATTTTATATGTTTATTCATGTTCTATGCCTTTTTATGTCTGCATGTTATGCCTTATTAGCTACGTTTTGTTCTTTATTTCTATCTTTATTCCCATAATATGATTTTTAACTCATACCTTTGTTCAAGTATTCATCTTGTTATCAAATGAAGATGTAAGATATCAAATTAAGTTAGTGTCTCATTAAATATTTTAAATAAAATATTTCTTTATTTTGGTTTCATTCCTTTTAATTATGTTCTTAATCTTATAATGACACTAGGATTTATGATCCTTGGTTTGTATTTGAAGGTTAATTATGATAAAAATCTTATAATAATATGTTATCAAAAACGATTGTATCTCGATATAGTTTTCATAATGTAATTTTTGTTACATCACAAACTAAGGATGGTGGTAACATTATAACCAAAAATGACAGTTATGTTATAACTAGAGATGGTGGTAAAGATATAACCAATGATGGCTGGGACGAGGATTATATTTCCACCCAATAAATTAATAATATTTATATCTCATGAGATAAATAGGACTGTAAAGGGATCTTAACCCAGTTTCATAGGGGTCTCTATCCACTATGATAGTCTTTGTAGTAAATTGTGACTACAACGATGGTTTGGGGAGTGAACCCACAACACAATGATATAATTGAAAATGATGTTTTAATACAATGGAAATTATTTTTTATCCATATTTTTATGTCAAAATTTCATGTATTATGAAAATTTTATTCTATCGTGGATCATTTTTAGTGATTCTATTATTATTCATATTTTTAAACTTCCATGATTTATTCCATTTACCAAGATTATAATCTTTTATATGCAGGGTATTGTATTCAAATGTTATTATCATGTTCTCATACCCTATTATCATGTTATGGTTAAGTGATTATTAATATACACCTTGTCTGCCATTACTAAGAATATCTATCGACAACTTCATATGTTCTCTTTCCGCATGTTATGAAGAAAGGTATTAAGTATGGTATGTCTAAGAAGGGTTGTACTTATGAATAACATAATGGGAGAAACATATGAACTAGTTATTTATGAGTTCAATTTTTTAAAATTAATTTTATGTAATGAATATTAAAATAATAATATATAATACCAATGAAAGGAAATTATGGGTTGTTATGTGGTTTCTTAATGATCATGCATAGTCCATGTTTCATGACCGAAGATCCTTCCTTATAGAATAACATCCATAGGACCCCACACTTCTCATCTGTAACTTTGTGGTAATCATGTAGCATAACCATCATCATTTCAAATTGAATTTAAAACAACATAATCATCAAAGTTCGATATATTTTCGTCTAACCTATGGACCAAAAAACACACACCTAGATAAAACAAAATGAATCATCCTAAAACTAAACACGAATCTTATGAGGCTTATTTGAGAACCCAAGATACTTTTAGGGAATCCCTCTTGATCTAAATAAACCATTTGATTAATTTTAACTCTCATAATTCCACTATGATGACCAGTTTATAAACCATCTGATGCACTATTCCAAAAGTTAAAACACTTATTTAAAATACAATCGCCCATATATATGAGTGGTTTTATAGAACCATAACATATTGGAATGATTTATATTATTCTTATTGAAATAATGTATTATTATCCATCCTTTGTCATAATGATGGTGGATATGAAATATCAAGGAAATCCCTTTAACTAGATCATTATTTATGAGTAATGATGGATTTTTTAGGGTAGGATATCATTGATCAATAATCTAGAGACATTTTTGTATTTATTATTATATTCTAGATATATTCCATAAAATTATTGGTGGGGGATGATGTCTATTTACTAAACATAAGGTTCTCTCCTATATTCATTAACGAATTCAAAATCCACTCTTTAATCGAAAATGAATCCAATTAAACAATTTTCTTCTTATTAAAGTATGTATAGAATATTTACAATGATAGATTATGTGGGGTGTGTTATTCTAGAACAACGATTCATGGAATAGAATATCCTTAAGTATATTTTCTTAACCTCTTCATTGATTAACCAAAACCCAATATAGGGATATCTGATGTGTGAAATATTTTTCCATGGGTACCTAACATGACTCAATATTCATTAAATTGATGAATATTAGAGTAGTTTTTCAACAAGCTTAAGGTAGTATGTTCTTTCCCATTCGGTTCCCTTATACACCCTAGTTTTCTTTATATGAATCCTGTGAGGGCACAAATTTCTTGATTTTGATTCATAGTGATATGATGTGGGAGTGTGTGTATCCCATGAGACCCATATATGATGTTTTATTTGATGCATATTCTTAACAATATTATTAGACATGTTTTAATTGACTATATGTACTTGTATATTAAAACTGATTCCCAGGATTCCATGTTATATTATGGATTTTTATGTTATACACAATAATGTGTTTTACCATTACTTAGGAGGTATTTTTCTTTGGTACTTGAAATAGGTATACAATCATGGTACGTTCACCCCTTAGAGATAAATTTCACATGACATGAGGTGATGATGCTGATAAAACCATACACAAGGTTTGGGCATGATTTCCTGGTAGACTAATCCATGATAGTGACATGATAACATGATTCCTTGATGTTTAATAGTAAAATGTTCATAGAAATCCTTATTGAATAACCCAAAACACAATTCATTAGGGACACAGAGTAACATATTTACCATCCTTCTAGATTGTAATTAATCACTTTTAAAGTATTTTTATTATCTTTCAGGCATGGTTCCTAAGAAAGTATGGTCATGGTTCGTGTTGGCTTGGTTATCAAAAGAATATACGGTACATGATTATTATTATTTCTTGTACCTATAATGTTATCATGGTATACACTTGTAATACATGTAAACACGTGTTAAAGAAACATTAGTGGTTTCCTACTAGGTTCTGTTACTCCCTCCGAACAAAGGAACCTTGATGTATTTATTGAATTAATGTAATGAGATATAGGGAAGGGAATGGTGCCCATGGTAGCAAGCTGAGAAACAGGGAATGGGAATATTAATATCATAGAGATGAACTATAGAGGATGTATTAGTTTTTATTTTATTCACATTCACCGTATATACTGATGTTTGGTTTTCCACATAGGGATCCTAGTTTATTTAATGAGGTGACATGTGTGATATTTCTAATTACATAATGATATATTATATGTTGAGTTTATAATCACTATTTTTTATTACATTTATGTTTATGGTCTATGTCTATGAATATCGAGGGTACAATTTACTCAATGATATTGTTAGTCCACTCACAGCTAATTGGTAGTCTCGAGCATATTGGGATGCACCCATGAGTACATGTGACTCTCAAACGCAAACTTTTTGGTTCAGTTTTTGGTGTTACAAATAATAATAAATTTAGAGGAGATGTAGAATACAAATTTCATATAAGGATTTGGAAAGAATATATATATATACATATTTATATATATTTCATGGTAATGATAAAGTAATTTTCCATAAAAGTTTTATAGGAATTAAAAAATATATCTCAATAAAATAAAAAATAAAAAATATGGATATCTTATTTTTGAAAAATATATGACATATAATGAAATAAAGTTGGGCGTCCCATAAATAGATAACTGAGTTAGGCCATGGTTTTGTATGGATGTCCTTCCTAACACAAACAAGTTAGCAACAATTCTATATTCATCATGAACTAATGTTAGAAAATATTTTTCTCTAAACACCTAACCTAACTTCAGATTTTATATATTAAAGAAATTAAAAAATTAAATTCAATGTCATATAGTGGTAGAAAAAGTTCTGTACAAAAAATAAAAGTTGAAAATTAGAAATCGATGACCCAAAGTATATAAATAATATACAACCCATATCTATGTGATATTCATTCCAACATATATATCTCTAATGAACTCTCAAGCCTCATTAACATGTATAAATTCCGCCACTAAAAAGAACATTCCTTTTTCATATATTAGATAACATTTTTTCAACATATTCGTAATAGAAAGTGTGGATTGTGAGAAAAAAATCCCTATCATATCACACTATGGGTTTATAATATTTAATTAATAAATAAACCAATTAATATAATATAAATAAATAGGGGCATGTAATATAGTTTTTCTTAGTATAATAACATTGTAATCAGCATATACATAACCGTTTGTAAAACATTACAATATAAATCAACTTTCAATGAATTCATAAATAACCATTTCAAAATGGTGCTACATGAAAACTGATTCATATGATACATTATTTATTCATTATATTGGATCATCACACTACATTGAATTGATTTTTTTTGCACATGAGTCCCTATAATAATGAGCTTAGGGATAATAGGAAACCCCAACATGTGAACCCCCAATCAAAAAAAAGTTTAGTTAGAGTTATTGGGTAAATCCATGGTAGGTAGCTACAAGCCATCCTAGTTTTCTATCCCACTTCTATGTACCCTTGGTTCCCATGTAACATCTCCCACACATGGATGCTTATCTTATATAGTGAAAATCATTTCTAGAGTATATCACACATCAATAATCAAACTTCCAAATTTCACAATAAAACATGATTTAAAATTAATTGACATCAGAAATAACACATGAAATAACTATTTTTAAAAATAATTCCTGACTATTACATTTAAATAATCATAAATCAAGGAAATAAGACATTTTAAAAACCCAATTTTAAATTTTCCCGAAGTATTGGTTCATTAAATATTTATTTTTATGAATCCACCTACCTCAAACACTTGGTATACCAAAAACTGAATGGGTCCTACAAGGAAAGTGGAAAATGGATCCTCAGAAGAAAATGATAGCCCAAAAAAGTGAAAAACATATCAAGAATCTTGTATTCTATATTACCAAGAACAACGTTGAAAATAGAAACAATTTACAATTACAATTCTTGAAAAATTAGATAATGAAATATGTAGATATAGTCTATACCTTCCCCATTTAAAAATTATCCATGTTAATATTCAATAAATAATTATTAAACCCAGTATGTAGTTATAATATCCACTATTTGTGGAAATTTTAAATAAAAAGGTCGTAGATCTATATAAATGATAATGAAACGACTCATACCTTGAGTCTCCTAGATCCAACACCAATGTATCTTTCGAAATAGCAATATATATTTGTTCAGATCTCCAAATCTCCAAAATGAATACTTATGGTTGAGATACTATGTTTTTGGATGATGAATGGGTTTAATGGTTGAATTATTAGGTTAAAAAATGCTTATATTAATTAAATAATCTCATACAGTTTGGAGAAATGGTTTGGAAAATAGTGAACCAAAAAATTTAATGGATCTATACACTAGAGGAGCCACATACTTTGGTTTCATGGTTTCACAACCCATTTTACAACAATATGTATCACCAATATCCTAAAAAAAAATAAACCACATGATATCCTAAGAATGTATCATGATTGGGAGTAATCATTAAAAAACCATTTAGACACCTAGACAAAATAAAAATCCCCAAAAATAATCCAATATGACATGAAAATAATTTAAAATAGATTATTATAAAAAATTAGTTTAGTCAGAAGAATGTGATGTCACGATGTTACATTTATTAAACAAATATCACATATTATCTTCCAAAAATCAAGAAGAAGAGGGTTGATAAATGAAAAGATGAGGCTATAATTACCACAACATCAATTTCCATTCCCAAATATCTTGAAAACCCATTCCATACATCCATAACAAAAATAAAAAGCTTATAGACATAAAAAAGAATATGTTCCTGAGAATCAGCAATCCAAAATTCTCATTGAATTACTAATATATGCTATTATAAATTAGGATCCTACCAGTTTAGAATAAGTGATGGATTTGGATGATACTTCCTAAGCTAAGACACATGGAAAAAATCATTTACAAAATACAACTGACACATTAAATCTAAATTATAATCCAAATTTTTCATCATTTTAGTGATATAAAAATGAAAATATCTATCATAGATAATCTCCCTTATGAAGCCTACATCGACCCAACATAGCCAAATAATTCAATAACACTATATCACCCTGAAAAAATTATAGATGAAGGTTTTTATAACCTACATAATATTTGTAATGACTTTGAGCCATCACAATTCATTTATGAATATTAGGAATTTTAATCGAAGTCCCATGATCATTTCTTCATCCCAAAAGTGAAACTCATCCCACCTTATATGAACAAATAATTAGTTTACATGGTCACCAATACAAAGCCTCAAATCGATCCATTCTTATGGATAAATGATATCTATTATTATAAGTATAAATAACCCCAAATAGATTTACCATGATAGAATAAATCTCATTCTTAAATAAAAAATCATAAAATCATAGATTTGAATTGATCAACTTGTATATCTAATTGACTGGTGATAGCATTCCACTACTAATTTCACTGGAGAATACTTTAACTCTTTGATTAAATTTAAATAACCAAGAATAAATTCAAGGCCCCCATCCCAAATAATATAATATGGAACCCCATGTAACTTCATGATCTTGTGAACATAAAACATTTCCAAATACTCAACTTGGTGGTTGTTCAAATCAGAATAAAATGATCTAACGTCTTTAGTTAATAAATAACTACATATATTTAATTAATTCCTAGATACTTCCATGGAAATATTATAATGAAATCCAAGGACCCCATAACTATTTTTCATATAGGTAATTGTAGAGGATGAAGTAAGCTATAATGTTTACTTTGTTTTTAAACTTATTCTACCGATAAGTATAGAATTGGGACACAAAATAAACAATTATATATTTCAAATGTCGACAAAAAACATCCTTCAATAAAAATTATATCATTATTTTACAGGGATAAATAACACTCTAATAGTAATGAAAAATTTCCAGCACATCCTTTATCAGAAAAGAAAGAATGTAATGACAACTTTGGAGAAATATAATTAATTCTGAGGATAGATTCCACTCAATTATGGTATACCGACCATATGAATAGTTTTTTATTCTTATATACAATTTATACATTGATTATATTTAAAAAATTAAACTCAAAAATAGATGACCTACATTAAGAAATATACAAAATAATACAATATTCTTCCATGATCGTATCCAAGTACATTTGGGCAATGAGTCCCTTGATATTAAATTAATATTTATATTTCATTAATGATTGAGTTGTCAACATTGTACATAGTGAATATATATCAACATTTACATTTACTAGGGTATTGGTAAATTCAATGTTGAAAGACTCAAGATACTTCACCCATCATATTTTCATATGGTTATGGATCTTTTGGGAAATATTGTTATAAAAATTACAATGGTCATAATTGAAAATGAAAATTTCACTAGTTTTTTAATGACACAAATGCTATAAGAATGCATAATTGTTTCATGTTATATATAACTGTTAGTGAAATTTTTATCATGTGGGAAACATTTATTAGAGTTATACACAACTACATGAACTTCTTATATAAGAACACAATCCAAACAAAAACCTAAAGAAAAAGAAATCGCATAATACATTTATAATTTTAGTAAAATGAAAAATAACTATAGAGGTCAATGCTCACATAAATTATTCCAAGGAATTAAGAAATTTAGAATCCCATTTGAATTTCAAACCTTTACTTTTATAATAATTTCACTACGATAAAAACATTAATATATCATTAAAAAATCTATGATAATATTCTTTATAACCCATGATGTTCTGAATCACAAAAACATTTCATGGATCCTCCTAGGAATAGAATAATTTCACCATCACATGATAAACTAAGATTACATGATTTGAAACCACATATACTAAGTGCATAACTTCTCAAAACAAAAAATAATGTTTTGATAAAATTTCTAATTTTGGTAGTCCATCAATGATTCTAAAATTGATTTCATATTACTATCATTTTCTTATTTATTTCTTCAGTAAACCATAATTTCAACTATGAATACCATGAAAAAGGAATGAAGGTAATAGTGGAATATATGATTCATCGTGGGTGGGAAAATATATAGAGCATTATATAGAATTAAAGAAATAATATTGTATTTTATATGGTCAAACCATCTCCATAAGGCGGTCTTTGGGATATCCAACTCTATGAATATTAGTTGTTGAAACCTAGAGAAAATTTTAATATTCATTGAAAATTTTGATCCATTTAATTAATCATAGGAGAAAACATATAAGTGAAATGATAATTTTTATATTGCCTTCCCAATTGAGCATTGAGTTGGCGATATAATGAGACTCGTCATCTTTCATCATAAAAATCGTATTTGTTATCCAAGGTGATACAATAGGATTGATGAAACAATTACCTATCAAATAATCTAACAAAATCATGGAAACTGTTAATTCTATTGGAACCTTATAATATTATGTAATGGATACCAGCATTGTTCCTATGGCACCCCAACTTTTTGTCATAAATTTTCATTAAATTTCATAAATAGAGGACCTATAATGTCTATTGTCTTGGAAATTAGGAACAAAATACAAGATAACAAAAAAACAATATTTTAAATTTCCCTAAAAATACTCTTTAAATGTTCATATTATTTAAAACTACTGCATCTCATAACCAAGATACATACATCAAAGGGAAGGGCGAGCATAAATCCCAGTAAGGAAAGCAAGGGAATGCGTTTACTTGTGATATCAAAATGAACTTGATGAAAAACATAATGACTTGAGCAATGGAAGTAGAGTAATTTCAAAATGAAATGAACCTGAACCATAACATGAATATGTGGCTACAAAATTTAATTTATACATTCAAGAACATGTCTCCAAGGTTCATCCCCAAGGTGTCATAAAAATTACCAAGGTTATTCCCCAAGGTATTGTGAAACTTATCACCTCTATAGATTAAATTCTTTACCCAATGCATTGGAGCGCTATCAGGGCGCACCCTTAATATGTCTTTATATTCATGTGAGACACATATATCATAATCAAAATTTCATAAATAACCCACATAGAGTAAAAGTAATTGGTTTCACTTCAAAATCGTGACGTTTTAAAATTGCTTAGAAACAGGACTATTATGTCTTTTATAACCCTTGGAAATGGAAAGAAGGTTTCATGTATGTCAATTTCAGAATAAAATAGATCAATTTTATTTCTAAATTAATACCTATATAAAAGAGAATATATTTGGGTATTCATATAAATAAAATAGGACAATTTATAGATAAAAAGAGAGATATATTTTGAGACAAAATTTCTGCAACATAACGACTATATAGCATGGTTGTAGAAAAAAGTAAAAAGAGATGGGACAAGGGTATACCATAAATAAATGTATCATTTAATGTAGAGGAATAGAATAAAAATAAATAATATCATGGTGTGGAATGACACACAACTTGAAAAGGGAACTTGAAAGAAATAAAAAAATGTGATTTTATTTTACGAAAATTTGGTAGCCTAATAGCATCGCTTATAATTATGAAAAATAAGTCTATGAGAGAATAAAGGGTCTCTCATAAATGGGAAATGAAATATCCTGTAATAAAGATATAAAAGAGCTAACCCCTACATAATGAAATGGAAACTATAAGACATAACATAAATGAAGTCATGACTTAAAAGAGGAGAGTGAAATGTTCCCTTACCTTAAAGAGTTACTTCGAAAGCATGCAGTTTGGGACCTTGGGGGGCTTGAGGGATCCTTGGTAGGAATAATTGGGAGGTAAAAAGACTAGAACTTCATTAAGTGTGATATTTTAATTAATTGACTGAGGGAATGATTTAGTATTTATAGGAAAAGTGGGGGAATATTTAATGAATTTCCAAGGGACACCTCATCAGGGGTATTTGAAAAACCATGGGTATCCCCTTGTATAAATTCATTTTATTGGACACTTGGGACACCTCATAGCATATCATACTATTAAAAAGTCGGCCAGAATGATTACATCATTATTAAATAATTATTAATGTCATTAAACACCCGAAACTCATAATTGCATTTTCACTATTCACCAAAAAACAAAACATTTTATAAAAATCTCATAAATTCACCCTAACCTAATATCGATGCTCTGAATTCAAAAACTAACTCCATTTTAAAAAAAATATTTTTATAAATATTTTTAATTTAATTTTTAAATAAAATATTTATTTATTTAAAAAAACTCTAAAACTATAACTTATTTTATAATACCTTGGGAAAGTAATAAAAGTCCCATAAAATTATCGTATAACCATAAGAAAATAAAGTAAAAAATTATGATTATAGTTTATGAAAATAAATTTTCATTTTAAATTATTAAATTAATTATAAAATTGTAAATAAAGTATTTATGAATACAAAAAATAACAAAACTTATAATATGATCATTTTTTCACTTTTAAGATGCCTAAATTTTATTTATACAATCATGGGTGATGTTTCTATTTTTTTGGCCGATTTACTATTCATTAATATTCATAAGGGTATGTTACTATTCATACATTACTATTTACTATAAATAAAGTTGATCTTATTAGACTCTAACTTTTATACTGATCACAACTATATAAGACCCTTTTTTGGAAATCATTTCACATTATTAATTTTTTAATGTTGACATGAATATTTTAAAATACCCTTTTTCCAAAATCATCAATAATATTCATGCTATATTTATTCAGAAAGTTGAAAATCAAAAATTTTTCCATAATAAGAAATAACAATTTATTTATACCAAGGGATTAAAAAATTATCTAAGATATCGTTATATAGCTCCATATAAGACCTACATAGGACCTAAGTGCAAGGTGAGCTATGGTGAATGAATCTTGGGGTGGCTCGGACAACATTGCCTGAGTGGTGATTTCTATAAGGTTAAACATCTCCCTTCTGCAATTCTGTTCAAGCTTCACTTACTAAAGCTCAGCTTGGGAATGATCCAGATCAAATCTCAGAGATTCTACCTCCTTCCCAAGCTCTAACAGATGGGATTCATACAAGAAAAGTATACTAGATGAGGGGATCAACTCTTTTTTCTGTATTAATTTCCAAGATCACTTGTGTTTATAAATAATAATTGTAATGTTAAGAGTTCAGTTTCCAATGGTCATATTGACCAATGTTCATATAATAGTCAAAACCAAATGGTATCACTTCATTAATTAAAGGATATAGTTTTCTAGAATATAAAATGAAATAACACAAAAATTTAGGAAACAAATATTATTCAAAAGTTCACGTCGTTAAATTCATCCCCCTTTAAGAAATATCATCCTTGAAATTTTAACTCATACCCTAAAAAATGAAAAAGTGTGGGTACTTCTACCTCATAGGCTCATCTGGTTCCCACATGGCTTCTTCACATTCACGGTTCCTCCACAACACCATAACTAGGTGGGTAGTCTTGTTGCGTAGAACCTTGTCTCTATGATCGAAGATCACCACCAGCTTCTCTTCATAAGAGAGTTGAAGTTCTAGTCGTACCACATCTATATTTAGTACATGTGAAGGGTCAGGTATGTACATACTCAAGAGGGATACGTGGAAGACATCATGAACTTGTGCTAGATATGGAGTATGTGAAAGACGATATGCCACTGCTCTTACGTGATCAAGGGTTTCATAGGGGCTAATATACCTAGGGATGAGATTCCCATTCTTCACAAACCTCTTGAATATCTTTCAAGGTGAAATTTGAAGAAATAATTTGTCACTGACATCAAACTCCATGTCCCTTCGACGGTTTTTGGCATAGCTCTTTTGCCAACATTGAGCTGCCTTAATGTCTTGATGGATGACATGGACATTTTCAGTCATCTTTTACAAAATATCCGGACCAATAAAATTTCTATCACCATCTTCATGCCAACAAGTAATAGTTCAACATTGCATACCATATAGAGCTTCATAGGGTTCTATTTGAATTCTCGAATGGAAGCTGTGGTTGTAAGAAAACTCAACTAAAGGGAGATGTTGATCCCATTCACCTTTATATTATATTGAGCATGTTATCAGTATTTCCTCGAGTGTTTTAATAGTCCTTTCAGATTCTTCATCAGTTTGGGGGTGATAGGTTGTACTGAAATTCAATTCAGTGCTCAGAGCATGTTAGATTCTTCTCTAGAATTTTGATGTGCTCCTTGGATCGTGATCAGATACGATCGAAAGTGGAACTCCATGCAGCCTTACTACTTCCTTCATGTAAATCATGGAATGTTGTTCAAGTGATAAATCTTCTTGAATAGTGATAAAATTGGCAGTCTTGGTGAGACAGTCCGCAATAACCCATAGCACATTGATTCCTTTCAAGTTCTTAGGAGACCAATGAATAATTCAATAGTGATGTTGTCCCACTTCCACGTTGGTTATGGGTAGTGGTTTAAATACCCCTTTAGAAATTTTTCGCTCTACCTTCACTTGTTGACATACTAGTAACCTTGATGTGTAGTCCGCAATCTCCCATTTTATATTATCGCACCAATAATGATCACGAAATTCCCTATACATTTTTGTGCTTCTAGGATGTATAATGAAAATAGAGTTATGAGCTTAATTCATCAGCTCCTTCTTTATTTCAAAAATTTATGGAACACATAGTCTTGTACAAAATTTCACTACACCTTCTTGATCAATATTGAACTCAAGAAACTTCCCATCCTTCACATCCTCAAACTTATTCTATAAAAAAGGATCTTCATTCTGAGCTTTCTTGATCTTCTAATGTAATGACGATTGAGAAATCATTTGGGTTATGGTAGATAATTTCATTTCAATTTTAATTCTAATGTCTACCTTTACTTGGTCATCAATCAAAGGATCTCATTGAATCCTCATCATGGAATGAAAAACTCGGTCTTTTCTTCTTAATACATCAAATACATTGTTTGCTCTTCTGGGATGATAATGAATTGAACAATCATAGTCTTTGAGAAGTTCCAACCATCTCCTCTGTATCATGTTCAATTCATTTTTTTTGAAAAAATACATCAAACATTTATGGTCTATGTATATATCACAATTCTCACCATAATGATTATGCCTCCATATCTTCATAGAAAAAAAAACAATACCTAGCTCTAGATCATGCATAGAATAGTTCTGCGCATGGGTCTTCAATTGTCTAGATTAATAAGCAATGATTTTTTTATTTTTCAGGAGGACGCACCCAATCCCTTTCAGAGATGCATCGCTAAAAATAATGAATCCTTCTTCACTTGAGGGAAGAGTTTACATGGGTGCAGTAACCAATCTCTTCTTCTACTCTTAGAAACTTTCCTCACACTAGTTTGTATAGTTTAACTTGACCCCTTTTCAAGGTAACATGGTTAATTAATTATAATGTCATGAAATTTTTTTCACAAACCTCCTATAATATCATGCTATTACAAGGAAACTACGAATCTCAGTTATTTTTGTAGGCTGAGGACAGTCCTCTACATCTTTTGTATTTGTAGGGTCAACTATGATTCCTTCATTTGTAATAATGTGCCCCAAGAAAGAAACTTTTTGTCACCAGAATTCGCATTTGATGAACTTCACAAAAATCCTCTCCTTCTTTAGAGATTGAAAAATAACGCATAGATTATCCTCATTTTCCTCGTGGCTTTTGGAATACATAATAATATCATCAATAAAAACTAACACAAAGTTATCAAGTTAATACCTAAATACTCTATTCATCAAATCCATAAAAATAGCAGGTGCATTAGTCCGTCTGAAGGGTATTACAACAAACTCATAATGACCATATCATGATCAGAAGGTAGTTTTTGGAATATCGTCTTTCTTCACCTTCAATTGATGATAACAAGATCTGAGATCAACCTTAGAGAACAATTTATCCCCACAAGGTTGGTCAAATAAGTCATCAATTCTTGGATGTGGGTATTTGTTCTTCACTGTGATCCCGTTCAGTTCTCTATATTCAATGCATAGCCACATCAATCTATCCTTCTTCTTCAAAAAGAGTACTGGTGCTCCCCTTGGAGACACACTCGGTCAGATAAAACCCTTATCCAAAAGATCTTGGAGTTGTTTCTCTAACTCCTCCAGCTCCACATTTTCCATCTTGTATGGGGTCTTTGATTTTGGATGGGATCCAGGTATGAGTTCAATGGATAACACTACCTCTATTTTTGGGGGAGGTCAAGGTAACACCTTAGGAGATACATTAACATATCCCTAGAAAATAGGGACATTTTCAATCCTCATACGCTCATTTCCTTATTCTTCACCGATCAACTCCATAAACGGGATATAGGAGGTTCTTCTAGACAATGATCAGGTTTAGATATCTCTATTTAAAACATAACTACAGTTTTTCCATTCAATACTACAAATATTTTCTTTCTTTTGCATTTGATCCTATAATTATACTTTGAGATCCATTACATCCCTAGTATAATGTTGAATTCCATCATGGGAATGACTATGATATTTGTGATAAGATTGTTCTCACAAAAGTAAATACTAGAGTTTATAAACATGGATTATGCTTGGATAATCCCACTAAGAGTCTTGACTGATAACTCTACTTTTAGAAAATCATGGGTTGATTCTAAATTCATTGAAAACATGGAGAAAATAAAGGAATATCTAGAACTAGAATAAAAAATTACTTTTTATCTTTGAGATAACAATAAGAGTAACTACCAACACATCATTTGGTGATTCAACTTCATTCATATTGATTTCAAAAATATTACCATGTTCCCTTGGATGTTTTTGAGGCTAATGGTGAATCCCATCCACTACCCTCATATTTGGATAGTTATTGGCAAAGTGCCCAAGATTTCCACACATATAACATTAGCCTTCAGGTAGTTACTACACCATCTTCCCCATGTTGTTAGTGTTGGAAAGTTGTGGCTTCACCTCACCATGAAAATTCTGTGCAATATGGCCATCTCTACCACACTTGTATCACTTACACTCTTGAGCAGTCAGTTTCCGAAATACATCTTCCCACATTTATTACACGTGGGACATTGTAATTTATTTCCTCTTCTTCCCTGATCGAAGCTCCACCCAATGCTTGAATCCATCAATCATTTCATATCATTGGATTTATGAGACCATTGCATCTCACAAATCTCCAGTTCAACATTCATTTCACTACACATGATCTCTTCATAGCTATCATAATTACGGTTGGATAGATTCTTCTGCATATGAGGTATCAGTCCACCGAAGAATCTATTAACCTTACCATTTGGATCCATGACAAAGATAGAGGTGTAACATGAATTCCTTGTGAATTTCATATCATACCTTCCCAGAGATTCATTCTCCTTCTACTTTAGCTTGAGAAACTCCTTTTTCATTATTGTTCTCATTGATCGAGGGAATTACTTGTTAATGAATATCCCTCTGAACTCTTCCCACTCCATAGCATAAACTACCAGTCTTGGTCTTGTGTTTTTATTTAGTTCCCACCACTTATCAAATTCTCTCTCTAAGTGATAAACAGCCGAGGTAACCTTCTCTTGTTCAGAACAGTGGAGCACAGAAAAGATCTTCTCGACAGAGTTGATCCCATGTTCAGCAATTAATGAGTTGGTTGATCCACTAAAGGGTGGTGGTAGTTGACACATAAAGTATTCCATATAATGTTTTCCCTTCACGTTGATATCACTATATTAACTTGATTCAAGTTATTTCTCATTACATGAGTTAGTTGGTTCATCATTCGCATGAAAATTTCCATTTTGGCTTTCATCGGCGGGCTGTCAGCGCACGGTCCATTGCGGTCACCATTTTCATTGTTCCTCCTATTTCCCGGACTTTTCTAAAATAATAAAACTTTAGTGAGTTGATTTTTTTCATTTATGAATCTTTTAACTATAAAGGATTTTATGTCTTAAAACTTCATGCTTTAAACAATTACATTTCTCTATAAATCTTTCATAATGATTTGTAAAAATCTTATGATTAACCAAACATATCCTCTGGGAGTGTCATAAAAAATAGTAAATCAAGTCCATTTGTCATGTACTATGATACCCTGGGTCAATCCTAAAACTCCTTGTTAGAGTTTTCACTCCTAGGTACATCTGTGCCAGAGACACCTCTACCTTCTCATATCCAGATAGAGATGTATTTTATTGACAAACCACATACTCAATACTCACCAAAATACCAGGAAGTATTCCAATATTTAAACTTTTTTATAGGGTTCATCATACTGTTTTCATCGCTTCACTTCCTCAAATAACTAAACATTCCTCTGATACCAACTATGGTATCACACCTTTTTAACATAACTTTCATTACATTTTATAAACAATGGACATTTAAAGTCTAGTGTCTTGGAAATCGGGAAAAACATACATTAAATCATAAAACACTATTTTTATTCCTCTTGAAAATCCTCTTTAAATGTTAATACTATGTATAAATACTTCATATCATAACCTAGAGACATACATCAAAGGAAAGGGTGAGCAGAAATCCCAGTAAGGAAAGCAAGGGAATCAGTTTATTTGTGATATCAATAAAAACATGATGAAAAACATAAAGACATGAGAAATGGATGTTGAGACATTTCATAATGAAAATAAATTGACCCATAACATTAATAAATGGCGACAACATTTAACTTAGACATTCATGAACATATCACCAAGGTTTATATGCAAGGTGTCATAAATATTACCAAGGTTATTCACCAAGGTATCATGAAACATGTCGTCCCTAGAGATTAAATTCTTTAACCAATACATTGGAGCGCTATCAGGGCACACTATTAATATGTCTTTATATTCATGTGAGCTACGTAGTTCATAATCAAACATTTCATAAATATCCCATGGAGAGTAAAAGTAATTGGTTTACCTTCAAAATTGTGACGTTTTAAATGTTCTTAAAAACATGACTACTGTGTCTTTTATAACCCTTGGAAAAGAAAAAAGGGTTTCATGTATATTGATTCTAGAATAAAATAGATTAATTTTATGTATTGATGAATTACTATATAAATGAAAATTTATTTGGGTATTCAGATAAATAAAACAATAGAATATCGTGATAAAAATAGAGAGATATTTTGAGAAAAACTTTCTGTAGTATAATGGGTATATAACATGGTTTTAGAAAACAATAAAAAGAGACGAGAAAAGGGTCTCCCATATATAAATGAATCATTTAAAGTAGAGGTACAGAATAAAAAAGAAATAATATCATGGTGTGTAATGACACACTACAAGAAAAGGAAACTTTAAAGAAAAGAGAAAATGCAATTTTTTTTACAAAAATTCGCCAGCCTAACGACGTCGCTTATAATTCAGAAAAATATGTTGGTGAGACTGGAAAGGGTATCTCATAAATTGGAAATAAAATATAAACTAATAAAGATATATAATAACATACCCCTACATAATGAAATAGAAACTAGAAGACATAAAATAAAGGATGTCAGGACTTAAAAGAGGAGGTTGAAGGGTTTCCTTAACTTGATGAGTAACTTAGAAAGATTAAAGGATGGGAACTTGGGGGGCTTGAGGGAACCTTGGGAGGAAACCTTGGGAGTTAAAAAAACTAAAACATCATTGAGGAGGATTTTGGAATGAAATGAATGAGGGAATGACTTGGTATTTAAATGAAAAGTGAGGGAATATTTAATTAATTTCCAAGGGACACCTCGTTGTTGGTATTTGAAAAACCATGGGATTTCCCATTTTATTTTCCCATGGTACTAGAAAATTGGGAAACCAAATAGAATATCTTACTATTCACAAGTATACCATAATTATTACTTCATTGTTGATTTCATTATACACCTGAAACTGAAAATGTATTTTCTCTATTCACTAAAAAACAAAACATTTTATAAAAATAAAATAAATTCACCCTAACCTAATATTTATGCTATAAATTTAAAAATGAACTCCATTTTATGAAAATAAGTTTTTAAATATTATTAATTTAATTTTTATATAAAATAATTATTTGTTTAAAAAAGCTCTAAAACTATAACTTATTTTGTAATACCTTGAATAAGTAATCAATGTATGATAAAATTATCATATATCCATAAAACAATAATGTAACAATTTATTATTATATTTTATGAAAATAAAATTCCTTTTTAATATATTAAATTAATTTTAAAATTGTAAATAATGTATTAATGACATACAAAAACAACAAAACTAATATTATGATCGTTTTTTCAATTTTAAGAGGTCTAAATTGTATTAATACATTAATGGGAAAATTTTCTATTTTTCTACCGATTTACTATTCATTATTATTCATAAGGGTATGTTACTATTCATACATTACTATTTACTAAAAAACAAGTTGATCTTACTAGACTCTAAATTTCTTACTGATCACAACTGTAGAAGACCATTATTTTAAAATCATTTCACATTATTAATTATTTAAATTTTACATGAATATTTTAAAAAACCCTTTTTCCAAAATCATAAATAATATTCATCCTATATTTACCTAGAAATTTGAATACCAAAAATTTTACCATAATAAAAAATTACAGTATATTTTTACCAAGGGATTACAAAAATTATCTAAGGCCTCATTACATAGCCCCTATTAACACCTAAATAAGACCTAAGTGTAAGGTGTGCTATGGGGATAGAATCTTGGGGTGGCTCAGACAACATTTCTTGAGTGGTGATTTCTATAATCTTGAACTTCTCCCTTAGGCGAATCTATTCAAGCTTAACATGTTGAAGATCATCTTGGGCTTGGTCCAGAGGAAATCCTAGAGATGCTACATCCTTCCCAAGCTCTGACAAATGGGCTTCTTATGGCCCGAGTCTACTGGATGAGGCCCTCGACTCTTCTTTCTGTATTAATTAACCATGATCACCTCTATTTATAAACCATAATTGTAACATTAAGATTTTAGTTTCCAACTGTCATATTGAACAAGATTCATATAATAATAAAAACTCATTAATATCACTTAATTATTTAAATGATATAGTTTTATGGAGTATAAAATGAAATAACACAAAAATTTAGGAAAAAAATATTATTCAAATTTTTAGGTTGTTACATTTCATGAAAACAAATTTATTGAAAATTCAACTAACCTCTCTAGATACAGAACATATAAATCTGATGGAAACCCTTCAGGAAATTTCATAACAATTAATGGATGATCACATCCCATAATATTTTCATTATGTTTAAAATTAGAAGTGTAAAAAAATCTATTTTATATTATAGGAGATCCTTCTTGACTAGACCTTAGATATCACTCTCCAAAAATCAATGGAGACCTCCCCTTAGAAAAAGTATTTAAAATAGATTGATTATAGTAATCACACTTTTATTTTAGGGAAAAAACAAATCAAGCTCGATGATAAAATAAAAATTATCAATGTCAAATACCATAAAATCCCAAAATAACTCAACATATCATATTACAATAAAACATGAGGTACATCAAAACCCAATTCATTATTCCCTAAATGAGGAATGTGGCTAGAAACCCTATGGTCTTCATAGCATCCGACATCACTCAAAAACTATTATGTGTTGGTGAGAATATGATATAATTTGGAGTGGAATTATTCTTATTTAAATTATGTAGGTAACATTTTTATCCAAATGAGATATTGTTTTTAGGATGTGTAGGGGAAGTACAAGTCATGCGACTTATCATGAGACAATGCTAACAAGTCAAATTACCACCCTTATGAGTCTAGTTCCACTTCATCTTCTCTCTATATGATCCACTAATACTATGACTAGGCATGAAAAAAATTCTAACAATACTTGAATTTACCACCATATTAATTTCTTTCATTATGGATATGTCATCATCCATAGAATAGGTGGGAATAATATTCATAAAAACAAAATATTGAATATTTGGTAACTATCCCATATGAAATCTAAGTGTAACACACTAATATTTTTTGAAATGTTTTTTTTCAATTAAATTTAATATATTTGATATCTTGTGTTACACCCAACGTCGAGTTTAAACGAACCATTATGTACTATAAAATTATAGTTATGAACATTACAATGTATTAGAGGGTATTAATATGATTAAATAAATTCTTATAAAAATATGGTTTATATATGAAATAAATAAATTATTTGGGTATCAATTATGTGGAAATAAAAATTAAAATCTTTTGAATGTAAAAGAGATATTTTTTGAAAAATAGTTTTTATTCGCAAAATGTTATTTTATCATAATAAATTAAATTGATCACTTTTACAGGGTGATTTTAATTAAATGTATAAAATATATACAAATGATGTTTTAAAATTCATTAAATGTTTTTTTCTAGTCTTGGTGTAATAAAAACCATGTTTTATGCTTAAAATTGTATTTTTTTTATAAAAACTGATATTAATAATATGTTGCATGATAATTTAAAATTTTATTTTTCCACTTATAGAAATTTAATCTCATAAAACATAATCTAGAAATGGAATAAGGATGATCAAATCTCGTAAAAATTCTCTTTCATTTGTTGGGAATTATGAATAGTAATTGTGGTAACCATTTTCTCTCTAGTAAAGGTAAAATCATGTTATCCTAGGTTGAAATTAAATTATAAGGCTATAATTTTTCATAATAATTCATATTTGATTATTCTAATTAGATTTTTGACAAATTAGTCTTGAAATATTACTATTTAAGGGAGGCTATTCCATGATAATTATATACATAAAATTTAAATCAATGAATTTTACAAAATGTCACTCTCTTAGTTTTATAGAACACTTATGTGCCAACATAGGGACATAAGAAAGTTATTATTTAGTATATGTATCTATTTGGATATTAATGAGATTATATTCATGATAGAAAATGATTTCTGATTTTTAGTCATTATATAATGTCCTTAAATTTAAATACAACACTGACATTTTATTTCCCCATTTAATAAAAAAATATAATAAATGATTATAAATATATTAAAAGTTATATTATTTGAGTGATTTAAGAAATAGTAAGAATCAATTTCTTAAATAAGACAAATAATTATTTTCAAATTCAAAATATGTATTTTTTTAAGTAGAATTAAATTTACAGTGTCTAAATTAGAAATATTTATATTTTATGAAAATTATATTTTATTAAATTACTTAAAACCATAAAAACATATTGAAATAGAAAAAATGCGGATATTATATAGTCTAAAATTATATCCATATCCCATTTAATTTCTATTTTTATCCATTTGTCTTGATAATATCTTTAGTATATTTTAATCTATATGAAATACCAAAGGGTGACCCTCCCCTAAACTATAAAAGGGAACTCATACATTATTTTCATCACATTGAATTGATCTTTATAAATTTACCAAAAAAATAAATTTTTTCTTCTCCACTTCCCTATACACAATATATAGGTTCTATTATTCCCAGAATACCAACATTATATCCCTTAAGAGGATATCTGAAGAGTTATTTCAAAGAAGAGGTATTCAACTTAACCGATCGATTTATTTTTAACTATTGTTTCATATAGTATAAATATATTATAATAAACATTAAATAATATCATCAGTAAAATAAATATAATAAAATGATATTCTGATTATAAAAAAACGTTTATCCACCATCTTTCGATCAAATAGGATGTGAAAATATCACTCGTGCGTGCATATAACTTATCTTCTCTAGTAATAAAATTAATTTATAATTACCATATTTTATGTATGGTTATTAGGATGTTTAAATTTTTATATATTATAATTAGTACATAATTATACATATTTATGGATAGTACTATATCATTCTTCTTACATTTCAAATTTTTAGAAAATGATAACATCAATCATGCGTATGTGTAGACTACCACCTCCACAAAGAGATGCGAATAATTTTTCATTTCTATTTTAATTTGATGGTAATAAGTATGTATTAATCTAAGATATAATATATCCCTGACTTAATAATGATACGTAAAAGCATATTTGTTATTTAACTTTATTTTCTTCCACCCTTTGAAAAAATAAAAATTGTTTTCATGTGTACGAACAACCAGCCATCTCCACGAATAATGTAATTATTTTTTCTATCTTTATATTCAATGAATGAATATAAAAATTCATATAATGAATATATATGATATTAATATCATGATTAAAATTTAAATTATTATGTAATCATGATAAAAATACATGTACCAAACTACTGAACTAAAAAATATAGGAAAAACGAAGTTGATATCACCCTAAACAATGACTTTAATGAAGAAGTGTTAACAAAAAGGTGACAAACGATTATACTTAAATCCTATATGTTATTATATATATGATTATAGATATTTAATTTGGGTGTAATTAATATATATTTATCATAAAATAGGTTTCAATGTGTATGAATCAATTTTTAATTATTGTAATTGACTTTCATCTCACTTTTTCATTAACGAGATAGATTAAATAATAACCCCTTGTATCTTTTATGTGGTGTATATACAGATCATGATTTTATTTTATGATTATTTATATGAAATTTATTGGAATTTAAAAATCTGTCTATGGTTATTTCATTCATGTATAATCTGATTTAAATTTTTCTAAAGTAGTAAAGGATTTACGTTATAATCTCATTATTCATTAGCATTTTTTAAGGTTAAGTTCTGAAGAAAAACTATTGTAAGAAATCATTCAATAACTCATGAATTTTTTTATACTATGGTTATTTCTTAAGATTATAATTTCTATTTTAATTTTTTTTTCAACTTATGAACTCATGTGACCAGAACTATGTTTTTTAGCGAAAATCATTTAATTTCTCACCTCAGTCGAAAAAATATTTCTTACATATCCCTATTTTTCTAAATATTTTTCAAGAATTTTTTTATTATTCTCCTATGATTCTTTAAATTATTTTTTACCCATGTTCTAATATTTTAATTTTTTAAAAAATTATCTTGTTTTCTTTTTTTGAATGAGGTTATTTTTCAAATTTTAGTAAAAATATGAAAGGAATATTTTCTTTTAAATTAAAAGGAAATGAATGGAATTTCCCACCATCATGAATGGTCAATGTTTTGAAGATCCATTTACAATTTACCATTATTCTTTTCAAATAATAAATTTTCCATGATATTTTTAAAATATTATCATTTTAAAATTGATTTTCAAAATGGAAGAGTTATGTTACTCATGAAATATTTCATAGAACATTTAATGAATTTTCTAATATGATAACATCCTTTGACACTGATAATGATTTTATAGGGATATGATACCATGGAACCATAAAAATTCATTATTTTGGTTGTTAATGTTTATATAGAAAATGTTTTATGATACCCATTTATTTTCCATGGGTTATGCTATGATGAATTGAGAAATGTTTATGAAAACAGTTTTCTTTGCACATGCTATGATGTAAATATATGATTATTTTTTATGATATTATGGAAATAATATGTATTGATTTCATTATGTTATGGTTGTTACATTATAATAAAGGATGATGGTAATTCTATAACCAAGGATGGTGGTTATGTTACAACCAAGTACGGTGGATACACTATAACAAAGGATTGTTGTAACATTATAACCAAGGATGTGTGGGACCAATATCTACCTATAATGTGTTGTGTAAATATTGAAATCTATTGATATAAATAGGATGGAATGTAGAGAGAACCTAGTTCAGCATGAGGCTAATCCCACTATGATAGTCTTGTGAGGGAACCTTGAATACTATGATGGATTGGGTAGTTAACCCATTCCACTATGATAGTATTGACAATAATCCTTTTATACTAAGTAAATGATTTTCTATTATTCTGTGTATGAAAAAATCATGTTCCACTATCATGGATCATATGATATGAACTTCCATGATTTATTACTTAACCCAATATTAAGATATATGATTTTCAGTGTATGCTTATCAACTGTTATTCTAATGTTCTATTACAAACCTATTTGTATTATAATCAAATGATCATTTATATATACCCTTTTTACTATTACCAAGCATCTAATATCACCCTTTATTATGTTTCTGTTCCCCATGTTATGAGGAAATGTATTGAGTATTACATGTATATAAAGGGTTACAGATATGAATAACTTAGTGGGAGACTATGTAGATCTTTTTTGAAAAAGTTTATTATGAGTCCAAGTATCAAAATGCACTAGAAATATATGATTCTAGTGTGGGTTATAATGTTATATAATGATTTTTCAACTATTATGATGTGATATATATTTATGAAAATTATGCTTTGTTATAGTTTTTATCGTAGAAATTTTAAGTTGACCTTTGGAATCTAGGATGAGATAATGTTAGTGAGAACCCTAGGGACACATCGTAGTATATGATAAAATTAAAAAGTTTTATAAATTTAACACCCTAAGGATTTAAAAATAAATTTAAATGTATGAAACATTAAGTCTCTACATAATAAACTTTATATTAATGATATATTTATAAACTATCCATTAAGAATAATGTTTCCACTTCTATAGCTTGAATTTCAAAAAATGAACATCTACTAATGCGATAAATAAATTATTTGGAGTCTAATAGAACCAACTTGTTTTTTTCGGTGAATGGTATCATACCCTTATAAATAGTAACATAAATAGTAATATGACCTTATGAATATTAAATATTATTATTATTTTATTTTCCCAAGGTTATATGATAATGAGGTCTTGATTAAAATTTCCAGGTTTTATAAAATGAGTCATAATTTTAAAATTGTTATTTTTCGAATAAATTAGGATTTTATTTAAAAATTAATTTTATGATAATTAGAAAATTATTTTGTAAAATGGAGGTCCTTTTTTATTTTACACATCAAGAAATTGTTACGGTGATTTTTTAGGATTTTTTTAAAATACTCGAATTATTTTATGAATAGTGCAATACAATAATTTACTGTATATACACGTTATATGTTAAATACAGTATTCTTATAATCATAGATGATGTAAGAACCTTTTTTTGAACTCACATGCTATATTTACTACATTGGGTCACATAAATGATGATTATCCATAATCTTGTGAAAAAATATTAAACTAATGATTTAAATAATAGAAAACTCCTCTCCGCCACAATAAATACCACGCTCATCCCCATATTCCTCTCACACCTCTCAAGAATTTATTATTGACTGAAAAATTCCAAATCCCCTTCTCAAGATTCTTCCCCAGGTAAAATTACTTTTGTTCTCACCAAAAGGGAAATGACAAAGGCCTTAAGGTGGATCTCAAAGAGAAGAGATAAAGAGGTAAAAATCCCCATTCATTTTCTTGTGTTTTCTTTTCAATTCATTTATTTTGTTATACTCTCATCACCTCCCATTATCCAAGAAGAATGAAAGAATAAGTATTTTATATATTATTTATTTTTATCATGATTATGTAAAAATATATCATCATTCTTCTTATGCCCTTCCACTTATTCTAACAATAAATACACTTTCATTGATATGTTGATTTACCAACATCTTGGATGGATTTGTCTTTAATTTCCATTATTTCATTAAAATAGGGTTTTAAAACAATATTAATTGTTTAAAAAGAGTTATATATGTATTATATGACCTCTATTATGTACTATAATTAACATATATGCATAATATTAAATGTATATGATGATACAACTTTACGATTAATGAAGAGCCACCAAAATGATCAAAACAAATATCACTAATGGTTTATCTAATTATTCATCATCATAACACATATACAAAATGATTTATGGAATCAATTAATATTATGGAAACATATTAACACCATTTAATTCTACCTCAGGATTTTCACTTCAAATCTACAAGAAAATCTCTTTCGAACCAACCGTGGAAATCATGTGAAGCATGCCCCCGAAATAGTGGAAATAACAAAATATTACTAATAAATGGGTTGAATGATGTTACTAAAATTATCATATAAGGATTTATAAAAATTAATTTGTTTTTTAAAATATTAATAACACTATTTTATCCATTATACACGTGGTTTAAGCAAGTCTGAAGAATGAAGAACCCGATGTAAGGGAATTCCTAACCTAATTTCCATTCATTTGGTAATCCTTTTACTTATTTAATTATGTGCTACAGAGATTATTTTTCAAATGATTTAATTTATATTATTATTTATTATGTTTATTTAATGTTTATACACATAATAATTTCATTATATAAATTTTCACTTCAATTATATGATATTTTTAAGGGACATTACTTTAAAAATCCCCTTTTAAAGTTACTATTTTACAAAATTCAAAACCAACGTTTTTATGAAATTATTCATGTTTAATGTTTATGTAATGGTTCTCGGAAATTTTTTATTATGAATTTCGGGGCCAATATTTCCCTCTTATTCATTGGGTGTGTTTAATTTGGAGGTCGATCGTATGGTTACTCCATGTGTATCTGTGATAGTTACACCATAAGTTAGCCATGAGGGTTATATTGTAAGGGAGCTGTAAGGGTTACCAATCATAATGTAGCCATGAGGGTTGAAATATAATTAAGTAATGCCCCAAGATTCCCTTATGGATTTATATATTTTCCTTAATGTTTTATATATTTCTCATGTTTCATAAAGAATGTATATATGGGTGTGAATTATGTCTTTATTAAAATGGTTTCATATTTTTATAAGTATTCATGGAAAAATGGTTTTTTACTTCTTTTTATATACATTATTGAGATTTTTATGATCATCCCATATTTTAAAATATTTTGAACAGTTTATAAGGATGTATAGGATAAATAAGGTAGTCAAGTTAAATTTTATGAAGATTTTTTATGGAAATCATATTGTTGGTTTTTGTAAAAAAAATTATGTTTTTGATGAAATATGTACTATTTTAGTGGTACACATTTTATATGATTGTAGGGTTTATATGAATGAGTTATGTCATAATATTAAAAAAATCGAAATGAAAAATTTCTTTGTGAATGTAAAGAAATAAAATCTAGTTTAAATGCCTATACTATGAAATGTTTATGTCATAGTTCTTATAGTGGTATGAGAGCAGAGTTTAGACAACTTTTGGAGTATGTATGTTGTTAAAAAAATACAATAAATTATTTTTAACATTTTTTTATGTTTAAATGGAATATAATTTAAATATTACCATGTTGCTTCATTTAAGATATTTCTGTTAAGAATGGTTTTCCACATTAGTAATAGTGAAGCTAAAGTTGGAAGAACCCGAGATGATGATATCTTTCCAAATCTATAACATGGAATCATGGGAATTGGAACCAAGCAGTTTGTGATTGTAATGGGTTAGCTTATGAATGAAATAAATGGTGGGGGAATACATCCATGAAAACAAATAGAACTACCAAAAATGAACATGACGATAATGGAACATTTTATGAGGAAACACCCTCATGATTTCAATAGATCTTCTGACATATTAGTGGCTGAATGGTCTGGAAAAATATTCAGTGTTATGAGAAGATTAAATAATAAAAAGCATAGTCATTTCATTTATGTATTTGAAGGTGAAGCTGATCATCGGAGGTCAATGGTCAAGAATATCATTGATAGAGTGGAGATTAAATCCTTAGAGTGGGAAGAATTTAAATATCTTTTCCTATATTTTTTCCCTAAGGTGGTTCAATAAAAGATGGAGATATAATTCCTTGATTTGAGGAAAAAGGATAAAGATTAAATGGATTTTAATGAAGAAAACCTCACCCGAATGGAAAGGTACACTCTAAATCATATTAATAACATTGATAGAAAAACAAATCACTTTTACTCAGGATTGAAGCCATGATACTAAAGGGGATTGTCCACTTAAGAATTAAAAAGTTAAGAGAGAAAATTATGATATGATTAGTGGGTATAAATGGAGTTTTCTAATGATACCTTGTAAATTTACAAAAAAATAAATGAATAGTACTATATGGAATGTGATGGGTAATAATCAATCAATGAAATCTGGTGGTATGCATGTCTAGTTTCTAATTTGTGAAAAGTGTGGTAAAAACCACCATGAGGAATGTATTAGCAAAACTAGGAAATGTGTTTGATGTAGTATGTTTAGACATATGTCCTGAGATTATAATGAATAATATATTAAGATCAATTCTAATAAGAAAACTATACAGGGTTTCAAATGTGGTGAGACGGGTCATTAAGAAAATGCATGCCCAAAGAAAGATCTGAGTGATGGAAAATAGCTAGACTATAAGCAAAAAGGTGTAGTGAGATCCTTTATGACTAAGTCATCATATTTCAAGCAATCCAATGAAGTGGTATCAGGTAATTGTTTATTTACTCAAAATTTTCTAATGTTGTGTTTGATACAAGGTCAACACATTGCATTGTTTCTAAAAATATTTCTATAAAATTGGAAATTTCACCCCAAGAAATAAGACTAGAACATATGGTTAAAACAACACAAGGAAATGTTACCTTAAAAAGGCATTTAATGAATCTTCATATTGTTATCTATGGAGAGGCATTACCTACAGACCCTTTTTTCCCATTAGTATATTTAGATGTCATTCTGGTAATGGATTTCCTTTTTGTTTATCATACTATGATTGATTGTAGAGCTAAGAAATTTGTTTTTTATAAAGAGTTTTAGTTTTTACAAAATAATGAAGCCATACAATTGATAAAATATTAGGGCACTAAGAAGCTATTAAAAGATGAAAATTAATTCTATCTTACTCCTATTACTGAAAAAAGGGAACAGTTCAAATTAATGAAGTGCTAGTGGTAAATGAATACCTTGATGGTTTTCATGATTACTTATACAGTGATATAACAAGTCAAGAAGTTGAATTCACAATCAACATAGTTCCTAAAGTGAAGATAATTTCAAATATCCCTTATCATGTGGACAAATAAACTTGATGAATTGAAAAAAAAACATCAATGTGTTGCTTGAAAAAGGCTTCATTTGTCCTAGCACTTAACCATGGGGAGCTCCGGTTTTATTCGTTAAAAATAATTATTGTTCCATTAATCATTGCATTGATTATCGAGATTCGAATAACCTTACCATTAAGCATATTTATCATTTTCCTCACATCGATGACTTCTTTGAACATCTCCAGAGTGATCATTATTTCCATGATTTACATGAGATTTGGGTACCATCAGCTGAAGGTTAAGGAGGATGAAATTACAAAAATTGATTTTCAAACTAGACATGGTCAATATGAATTTTTTTATTACATTTGGGTTAACTAATGAACCTACTTTATTAATGGATCTTATGAATAGAATATATCACGAGTTCATAGGTAATTTTGTGGATTTTTTATTGATAAAATTATAGTATATTCTATAAGTAAAAATATGTATGAAAAACATAAAATGGTGGTTTTGAAAATCTTAAATGAAAATAAATTGTATGGAAAATCTGCAAGTGTGAATTTTGGTAGTAAAATAAATATTTCCATGGTTAAATTGTTTCTAAAGATCACATAACTGTTGATCCTACGAAATTTATGTTGTTGAGGAGTGGAAAAGACCCCCAAATATAACCTAGATTTATAGTTTTAATGATTTGGTAGGCTATTACTAGAGGTTTTTTGAAAACATTTCATCGTAATCTAGTCGATTGATTATGTTAACTTGAAAATTATTTAAATTCATCTATAAAAAATAATTTGATGATTGTTTTCATGAATTGAAATGAAAATTGGTGAATGATCCAGTTCTGAACCTACATTCTATAAATGGCATGTTTGTCATCTATGATACCTCCTTAAAGGGATATAGTTGCGTACTGATACATAATGATCAAGTAATTTCTTTTCCTTCAAAACAGAAAACCCTAATAAGTTAAATTATGTCACACATGATTTGGAATTAGAAGATATTGTTTTGTCTTTAAAAATTTGGAGACATCATTTATATAGAGCCAAATGTGAAATATATATTGACAAAAAATTATAAATAATATATTCATTCATAAGGAATTAAACATGAGATATAAAAGATATATTGTTTTGATAAAATATTATTATTTCATTATTAATTACCATCCTTGAAAAGAAAAAATAGTGGCAGATTCTGTGAGTCCAAAAATCATGAATCATTAACTATCTTATAGCTTCAACCAGACCGTTTGATTAATGATTTAATGAATTTTTGATCAGAAGTTATCGGTGTCGAAAATATCTCTATTTTTTTTGGGTTTTAGTGTAGTCAGTATTTTTAGACAGAATTAAAAAATCACATAAAGAAAATGGGGAGTTATATAAGAAGGTATTATTTGTCAAAATGTGTATGTTTCCAGAATTTATTGTTGATACTGATTGTGTTTTGAGAGTTGGAAAAATATTGTGTGAGCCTTATGATTCCTAGATGAAGAAATAATTATTGTGTGAAGCTTATAGTTCTCCATTTTCATTTCATCATGAATGTACTAAGATGTATAGAGACCTTCGAGAATATTACGGGTGGTATGGAATGAAAAGGGATATTGTAGATTTTACCGTGAAATGTTTGAAAATTCATTTTGTTAAAGTAGACAGAAAATAACCAAAGGGGGTGCTTCAACATTTACTAGTTCCAGTGTTGAAATGAGAAAATATATCCATGGAAATCGCTTTCAGACTACCAAGACATCTCATGGTAACAATGAAATATAGGTTATAGGTAATCGACTAACTAAATTTCCACATTTCCTTCATATCCGAGATACTATGTCATTGGTTCAGCTTTATTGATTGTACATCAATGATATTTTATGGTTACATGGAGTTCCATTGTCAATTTTATATGAACCTAATCCTAGGTTAACATTTATATTTTTAAATGCATTCAGATGTAATTTAGAATATTATTAAATTTCAATATAGATTTTCATTCTTTATCAGATGGGTAGTTTGAAAAGACTATTTATACTTTCGAGGATATGCTTCGAGCATGATCAATAGATTACTAGGAAATTTGGTATCAAATAATTTGTTTGGTTTAATTTTCTTATAATAATATTTTTAATTCCTATTTACAGATGGCACCATTTGAGGCATTATATGGGAAGCGTTGTCAATCTCTTGATTTTTGGGATGGATTTTGGGAAAATATGTTTATGAGACTATAATTAAAAGAGGAATAGGTTGAGAATGTGAAGATGATCCATCAACACATGAGGATAGCTCAGAGTAGCCAAAAAACATATGTGGATAATAGGAGTAAATACATTTTTTTAAGGTAGGTGATCATGTTTTTTTAGATTCTCACCATTGAAAAGTGTTATGTGTTTTAGTAAGAAAATAAATATGAGTCCATGGTTCATTGGACCTTATGAAATCTTGGAGAAAGATGGAATGTTCTCCTAATGAGTAGATTTTCCATAGATTTTATCATAGGTAGACAAGGTTTTTCATGTTTCAATGTTGAGAAATTATGTACTGGATTCATCACATATTTTGATCCCAGAAGCAGTTTAGCTGGAAGATAACCTTTCTTATGAAGACAAACTTATTCAGATTCATGATCAAAGAGAACAAGTATTTTGGAATAAGGTAATCTATCAGTTAAAGATTTTGTGTATAAATTTCATGGTTTAAGAATAAATACATGTATATGAAAAGGTTATGAGGGAAAGGTACCACCATTTGTTTAATAAGTAAATAAAATTGCAAGGACACAATTTTCAGCAGGTGATGAGAATATAACACCCAATGGTTTTAAAAATAAATTGCAATGAAGAAACAATGGGTATCTACATATTGAATATTTTTTAAAGAGAGATTTATAAACTAGATGTTAAGCATAATTTTTCAGCTACAATGATTTTAATTTCATAAAACAGACATCAATGGTTGCGATCTATATCTTATTTGGAGTCTGATAGAACTAGCTTTTTTTGGTGAATTGTAACATACCCTTATAAATAGTAGTATAACCCATAATAATAAAAAATCAAATTTTTATTTTACTTCCTTATAGTAAGAAGATAATGAGATCTTGATTAATTTTTCTAGGTAATATAAAATGAGTTGTCGTTTTAAAATTTTATTTTTGAAATAAATTATCATATTATATAAAAATTATTTTTATAATATTTATAAAATTATTTCTGACAAAATTGTGTTTATTATTAAATTCCATATATCAAAAAATGGTTAGAGGGAATTTGTGGGATTTTTTTTGAAATACTAAATTATAATATGAATAGTGAAATATGATAATTTACCATATATATAAATTATATGTTAAATAAAATATTCCTAGAATCATTGTTGATGTAAGAATAACCGGTTAAAACTCACATGCTCTAATTAATATATTTGAGTCACATGAATTATAAATATTCGTAGTCTTGAGAAAAAATATTAAACTAATGAATAAAATAATAAAACAAATCACCTCTCCTCCACTATAAATATCACCTTCACCCCCACTTCCTAAAACACCTCTCAATCTTTTAGAATTTCTTAAATAATGCCAAATCTCATTCTCAAGTCTCTTCCTCATGTCCATGACCTTCAGGTCAAATGGAAAGGCCAAAACTAAAGGACTTAAGGAGGATCTCAATGAGAAGAGATCAATATGAAAAAATCCTATTTCATTTTTTGTATTTTATTTTAAATTATTTACTTTTCTTGTATTCTCTTCACCCCCCCTTAACCAAGAGGAATGAAATATAGAGTATTATAAATATTTTGAATTTTTATCATGTTTGTGGAAAAATTTATCATCATTCTTCCTCTCCTCTTCCTCTTATTATAAAAATAATAATATTGTTCGTGATGTGTTGATTTACCGACATCGTGGATGATGTTTATTCACACTAAACAATAATTATATTTTTCTAACAGAGGTATATCTATTTTAAAAAGTGTATTTTTTGTTGGTAAAATGTTATATGAAAAAAAATTGTCATGTCATTAAACTATTGGTAAAAATTCTATCGCTAAATGTTATTGCGATAGATAAAATGATTCTATTATAATTATAATAATACAAAAAGTTAATATATATGTTTGTAAAAATATTTAGCAACATATTAATACAACTATAATATCTGATGGTAATATTAGTTAAATTTATAAACAATATCAACAATTAATATTTCTTTTTAAGTTCCACTATAAAGGTCAATATTCTAATATTTATTATGAAAATATTATATTATATTTATTAATATAATTATATATAATATATTATTATATTTATTATATAATAACTAAAAAATTATCTTTTATAAAATTACGAATAACCGTGATATTATTAAAAAAAAATATGTTCTAATATAATTTAAATACATGCTCCAACTTCATGAAAATACAAGAAGCTCCAAAAAACATATTATAAACATGTTTAAACATGTTCAACCTCTAGAATTTACATGGAACTCAATGAAACATCATCTGTAATCAATTTATCACAAAGATCAAATGTAACTATGTTGGAATCCCCATAACATCATATGATCTATTTTCTGCTGCAGTGGGTCAAGACGTGCACAACTTCACTGTTGTCTCATTGATTGCAATGAACCAACCTTCTATGCTTGAAGCAACACCTACCATCGCTCCCTCCACTTTAGATATGCATCATCATGAGCAACGTTCTTATCACACACAAAAAACAATTGAAAATTAGTTTTCATTTAAATTAATGATATAAAAATAATAACACATGAAATAAAACTAACATCCAATGACCACAACAAGAGGATAATCGTACAATTGGAAAAAACAACCATGACATAATATAACTACATAACACAACAACCATAAAATTATCCATCATGACCACAAAAATATTATAAAACGAATGCTAAAAATATTCCCAGAACACGAGATATAAAAATAACCAATGATCACTACAATAGAAAAATTACTAGAAGAATCGATGGCTACAAAAAAATTACATGTGACCACATAAACAAAAGATATCATGTGACAATAACAAATGGAAATAACAACACATGATATAAAAATAATAAGAAAATTATCTAACATGTGACAAAAACCCATTTAAAATGACACTAACTATAATTAAAAGTGACACATAACTCAATAGTCTATAATCTAGTCCAAACCATACAATACATGAGTTGGTTTTCCACCCCACGCCCCAAAAAACATTATTAAAGAACATACACAAGGTTCAATTTCACCATCAAGGAATTGAAATAGATATCAAGTATATATTATATTCACACACATATCCTGGAGAAAGAAATGTCACCATTTTAGAACCATTTTAGCGCTATCCCACCCATTCTATGGAAAAAGGTTACTCAGATAGACCACATATGAAGATGTTACAATTAGGCCATAATCACAACCATTTGAGGGAAGTAAATCTGGAAAGATAAACTACATTTTTAACCTTGATTAAATTAAGAAAAATTATGGCATTAGATAGAATTGAAGGAACAAGAATAAATTGTTAGAATCATTCCTAACATTTACATTATCATCAACATAGTTTGGAAGCTACAAGTCATTCTTTAACACCAAGTTAGAGTTTTCAGATGAATTGTAAGAACCAAGCCAACAACAATCTATATCAACCAAAGGGAAGGTTATGAAATTAAAGCTAAACCTCCAAGAAGATCTTCATTCCTCTGGTGGCTATAGTAGTCAATAAAATAACCCTGTAGATTGAATAAGGTACTGAAGAAATCGAAGAGAACATAAAGTGAACTATATGATTTACCAATGTAGACTTATGAAAAATTGAAACCTGAAAAAAAAAATAACCAGAGCAGGAGGTAGGGGGTCAGACACAAACCATAGAAATAGATTAGAGAGCTGAAATAGTTCCAACAACACACTTTGGATGCAGTAGCAAGCTTGAGGAAACCAAACACTCTTACAATAAATACCGATCATTATGGAACGACACACCACCGCCATCAAGAATACCGTGTGAGATTGGATAGGAGATGATAGATGACCTAAATATTGATAGAGGAGGAAGAGAAATGGTATAATATCAATAAAATACCTCCATGGAGAGACAACGGCGTGCTCTAGCGAGAACCCCGATCCGAGCCCTAGGTACAGATCCTATATGTTTCCAATAGAAAATGTGAATCCATGACATATTTGAGATGGAAATCCTTTTCTGATCATCGATGAACAGATCTGTGTCAGATGGTGGAGTCACCAGTGGAGAAACGAGACTAGGAAGACTCATCAGGAGAATGGCTCACGACCCGTTGGTATGGAGAAGGGACAAGCCACATACCCGTTATTAGTATTATTATTATTATTATTATTACTATTATTACTATTATTATTAGTAATATTATTACTATTATTATTAGTATTATTTTTATTAATATTAGTATTAGTATTATTGTTGTTGTTGTTGTTATTGTTGTTATTGTTGTTTTTGTTGTTGTTGTTATCAATAAAACAAAATTTTATACAATAAAATGATATTAACTAGGTCGAGTGTGATAATAGAAGACATAGTAACAGTGATCTGATCACTATGAGTCGAGAATTTTAATTTAGGAAAGAGAGTGTCATATTGTTGGTATAATTTAAAAAAATGATGTATAATAAATTTATATGTAATTTACATGTAGTGAAAAACATTTTAATTTTATATATATTTTAATTAAAATATTATACCATATTCCTATTATGAAATTATATATATGTGACTTTATTTTTTTAGTTTTTACTTCATTCGATATTATTCAAGTCTCTAAAAATTTTAATCATATATCATTAATTATATATTATATATATATATATATTATCACAAACATTAATGTGTCAATGAAAACATGTGATTGTATGATTTTATTAAAATGTTTATAAATTAAAAAAATTATTGAAAATAATATATATATATATATATATTCATATTTTTGTAAAATATTATATTTTATTGGGTAATTTATTGAAACACATTTTTATAATGGTTAAATTTTTTTTGGTAAAAACAATTAATAGAAATAGATTAAGATGTTGGTAATAAAATGTTAATATTTATATGATAAAGAAATAGATCTAACTATTGGTAAAAGATTTGTTGGTGTTAAATGATATATATAAACAGATATAACTGTTGGTTAAAACAAGTGTTGGTACTTAATATATATACCATCAAAATTTAACATCTTTTGGAATTGATCATTTTTACCAACAGATATATCATATGTCACTAAATTTCTGCTCGTATAAGCAATTTTTTTGTAGTGTCAATTTCCTTTACTTCCTTTAAAGCTGGTTGTAAATCATTTTTAATGGTTGAAAATTATTTTAAAGTGTATTATATGAACTCTATTATGGCCTGGAATTTTATTATATTCGTAATATTAATGGTATATGATGAAATAAGATCGTGATTATCGAAGAACCATCGAAATGATGTAAATGAATATCAGTAATGATTTATCTAATGACTCTTCCTCATACCATATAAACAAAATGATTTATGGAATCATTTTATACTTTATAAGAATATTAACACCATTTCATCCCACTTATGGGGTTTCTCTTCCAGTTTATTAGAAAACCCCTATGGAACCAACCATGGAAATCATTTGAAACACGCACCCAAAACAATAGAAATAACAAAATATTATTAATAAATGGGTCAAATGATGTCATAAAATGATCACATAAGGTTTTATAAACATGAAAATGATTCCTTAAAACATTAATATTTGTATTTTAATCATTAATCGTGATGTTTAAACATGTTCTATATATGACTAACCCAAGGTAAAGGTATTTTTAACCAAATTTACCTTCTTTGGGTTAACCTTCAACTTTTATAATTATGTTCTACTATGATTATTTGTGTAATTAATTTCATTTATATTATTATTTTTTATGTGTATTTATATTTTATACACATAATACATGAATTATATTAATCTTCACTTCAATTATATGATATTTTAAAGGGAGTTTCCTTTAAAATTCATCTTTTAAATTTTTATTTTACAAAATTCAAAAAACAATTATATAGTTATTCATGTATTACGATTATGTTATAGTTCATAATAATTTTTTATGATGAAGGGTTCGAAATATATATCCCGTAAATTCATTGGGTATGATTATGTTGGAGGTCAGTCCTATGGTTACTCCATGCGTAACTGTGATGGTTACGCCACAAGGTAGCTTTGAGGGTTACATTTTAAGGTAGACGTGAGAGTTAAAAATCATAAGGTAGCTACAAGGGTTAAAATATAATTAATTAATACCCCAAAATACCCATATGGTTTTATACATCTTCTATAATGTTTTATGAAAATATCATGTTTCTCTATGTATGCATACATGGGTGAGAATTATGTCATTGTGAGAATGATTTCATATGTTTATATGTATTCATGGACTAATGGTTTATTTCTTTATTTTTATATCACTTACAGTGATTTCTATTCTCATACAATGTTTTTAAATGTTTTTCATAGGTTATAAGGATGGTTAAGATATAGAAGGAAGTCATGTTAAATTTTATGAATATTTTTCAAATAAATCATGTTGTTTTGTGTCAAATTTTTTATGTTTTGGAAGAAATGGATACTAATTTAGTTGTACAAAATTTATATACGTGTGGGTTAATATGTATGAGTTATGTGATAATTTTTTAAAACATTAAACCAAAAATATATTTGTGAATGAAAATCAATGAAATTTAGTTAAAATAGAAAGATTATGTAATGTTTAAGGCTAGGTCCTTATAATAAATGGTCATGAATAACCTATGTTAGACATAAGGATCCATAGTTCGAGAAGGAGTCATGATTTAGACATACCAAGACTGATTTTATCCTGACTCATCACTTTTTTCAATGAATCATTATGGTCACACAAAATATTTTAATTTTTTTATGGTATTCCATATAGAATGATGAAGTAAAGGCGGTAATAAGTATGTTAAAATATCGAGACACTTGATTTAAGAATATTTATAATAATTCTTTAATATCAAGAAACTATTTATGAATGCTAATTAATATCCTCAATGATTAGATTTTGGGTTTAAAATAAAACTCATAATTATAATCTGATTACTACACATGAAAATTAATTTTCTCCAATTAATGTTTGTGGTAATGTACTCCCTGAAAATTTTAATATTTGTCATCTAGATAAATCTATGTATTTTTTATCATGGATTAAATTTCATTACCAGGATCCCGAATCAATTACTAAGGAATATATGGCATAATTCATATACCTGTTGAACCCAATATCATTTATCGGTGCAATTATATATATAAACATCTGATGAGAATCATATCAATTATATAGGTCTTGATTCATATTCACATGGGGTATTTATCCTAAATAGATAGGGAGAAACTAGACAATTAAAAGATGCCTATTTTGTGGGTGTTTTTTTAGATATTTTTGGATGATTTTTTCAGATCTACCACTGAATCTAAAATATGAGTTATTTATTGAACTCATGAATAGTTATACACATATTTCAAAGGGTAAATATAAAATGAACCTAATTGAGTTTTAGGAACTGAAGAAAAGAAACCAAGATATTATTGAAAAGAGATTCCTTCACCCAAGTGTTTCATCATGGGGTGCACCAGTTCATTTTTTTAATATTAAAAATGGATCCCTAAAATTTTTAATGATTATTAAGAACATAAGAAAGTCACTTTCAAGAGAATGTATCTTCCAAAACTTATTGAATACATTCTTGATCAATTTCATAGAGAAAAAAATATTTATCTAATGTTGAAATTCATTATAGATAACATTAATTGAGGGTAATGAATGATGATATTCCCAAGAAATCACTTTTTTCAAGCTATGGGCACTGTGAATTTATAGTGATTCTATTTGGTCTTACCAATCGTCCATCTATATTCAAGGATTTAATTAATAAATATGTTAGAGATTACCATGACCTATTTAGAGAAGTATTTATAGGTGATATTCTTATATATTCAATGATCAAGTATGATAATAATGATCATTTGAGAGTTGCATTGATTATACCGAGAAAGAAGAATATTTATAAAAAAATTATGAATTGTGAATTTTGGCTTCAAAAAGATTCATTATTGGGTGTAATAATATCATGTATGGGTATATAAGTAGATCCATCCCGGACAGAAGTAATCAATCATTTTCCCCAACCAACCACTGTGACTGATATCTATAGTTTTCTTGGATTTCGAGGATATTATCTATGTTTTTTGGAGATTTTCTTATGACTATATAGTCCACTCACCATGTTAAATATAAAGAGAGTTGTGTTAATTTGGAATTATAAATGTGAAAAAAAATTCAAGGAGGTAAAGATAATATTATTTAGTAAACCAGTGTTTAATTTACCCTCCAGTAGATAAGGATTTTTTAATCTATAATGATTAATAAATGAAAGGAGTGGGGTGGATTCTCAAGATGAATGATAAAATGATTACTAATTCCTCATAAAAATTTACAATTTAGGAGAAAATTTACCAAACTCATGATATAGAGTTTTGTATAGTAATTTTGTCAATAAAGATATTGAGGCACTACCGTTACAAAGAAAGGATTAATATATATAATAATAATAAAAGTTTTATGAAAATGGTCACATAGAAAGCAGTTATTATGCCCCATAAAATCAAGTTAGAGTTCATTAAATATTATGGTCACTCAATAAATTAACAAATAGGGAAAGCGAATAAGGTGGTAGATGCTCTTATAAGAAAGGATAATTCTACCTTATCTATGATTAGGATCACAAAAGATCCAAAATTTTTGGATTTTGAAGATATAAATATTGAAATATTAAAGGAAGGGGAGAAATAATATATTTCTCAAATGAATGTTCTACAATCTATACTTTTGATGATTAATGAGAAGTATAAGAAAAATATGGATCTGCAAAAGAAGGTGGGAAATTTTTATGACTTTAAAATTGATTTTTATGGAATTATAAGGTTTAGGAACCAAGTATCTATTTCTTCCATTCCACATTTGAAGAAATAAATGTTGGATTATGGTAATAGTTAAATATTATCTATCCATCCTCTTGGTACAAATTTTTCTTGAGATATGAAAGTGCATTTCAAGTGGTACATAATGAAGAGTGATATTGGTGAGTATGTATCATGGTATTTTTCATTTCATCATGTTAATTATAATGGATAAAATTTTAAGGGGATTCTACAACCATTACCCTTAGTATAATTTAAATTGGAAAACCACATTATAGAATTTTTTATCAGACTCGCCAAAATATAAAATGGACACAATTCTATATGGGTTATAGTATATCTCTATATGGAGACAAAAAAATAAATATTTAATATAGAAGATTTCCCTCTAGATCTACTAGATATAATTTTTATTAAAGAAGTGATAAAGTTTCATGGAGTACCACATTCTGTTATATATGATCAAGATCTGAGGTATTACATGATGTTATGTAAGTGTATTCAACAAGATCTAGATATAGAGTTCAGTTTTAGTATATTGTATCACCCTTAGACAGATATATTGTTTTAGATCACAATTACAACCTATAGAATAGTACAAGATCTAGTTTTATTGAATTCAAATGTTATTTGGATCAACACCTTCCTCTAGTTGGGTTTTTTTTACAAAAAAAACATTCACTCATGCACACATATGAATCATTCTGAATCCCTTTATTGATATATTGAAATAAATCCAACATTATTTTATGATATTCAAGAATTAAAGCTATTAAGACATGATTTAGTTGAGAAAAAAATAGGGTATTTTCGATCTATTCAGTAGTACATCACGAAAACTAGGAGTCAAGTGAATTGTTTTATAGAAAATCATTTGTGTGACCTAGAATTTGAATTTGGAAACATTTATTTTTAAAACATACTCCATGTTAGATGTTTATGTGATTTAAAAATAGGGTAAATATAATAACTAGGTATATTGTCCAGTTCAAGATCCTTGATCGAGTTGGGACAATAGCATATCACTTGGCACTTCCACTGAACAACTCACAATGTGTTCTATATATGTCAACAGAGGATGTACATACCTTATCCATAACATGTTCTAAGATCATATTTCATACCAATAGACAATGATAATTCTTATGAAAATGAAATATTACAAATCTAGGATCTCATTGATAAAGTACTATGGAACAAAAACACTCACACAGTTAATGTTCTCTGGAGAAGCCACAAATTCGAAGGGTTTACGTGGGTACCCAAGGATGTATTAAAAAAGTATATCCCCGATTGGTTTTATTATAGTGATGAATTTTTATGGTGAAATGTTTACAAGGGGAAGAATGTGATTCCCTAATATTTTATGATTTTTTTATAAAAATAATGTTTACTTCATCGGTAGCTTTTTTTACATGAAACATTGAGTTTAAAGGAACCACAATATACTATTAAATTATAGATATTTTCTACCCATTGTTTTGGAAGGTATAAATTTCACTAAATAAATTATAAAAAATATCATTTAAATATAAAAATAAATAAATTAATTGTTTATTAATTAATTTTAAATAAAATATAAAAACACTTGAAATTAAAAAAGATATTTTCTAAAAAACTATTTTATGGGAGAAATATATTAATATATTAATAAATTAAATTAATATCTAATATGGAATTATTTTAATGAAATTTATATATTATATTTTAAATCTAGTTTTGAAATATTCATTAAATATTTTTCACAAGGCATGAGATAAGAATAAATAATGTTTTATGAAAAAATGAATTTTTTAAAAAAAAATGTGTGTCACGTGTTTCATGATTATTTTAAAAATATTTTATTCTACTAAATATAAATTTTATTTGATAAAAGTTATTCTATATTTGTAATCTATATGTTCAAATTTTGTAAATAATTCACTTTTATTTATGGTCAATATGAATAGTTATCGTCGTAAAAGTTTTCACACTGGTAAAAGGTAAATCATGTTTTTAATTCTTATTGAATAAATTTAATGCAACCCTTACCACCATAGGGTGTAATTTTTATTCATCGGGAACATTTCCAAAGAAATGGCATAAATTATATTTAAATCAATAAAAGTAACAAATTGTCACTCTCTTAGTTTTAAATATCTTCTATGTGTGCATATAGGTAGAACAGAATGTTATGACAGAATCTAAATTTTTATTTCGAGATGTATTAATTTATCTTAATGATAATTATTTTCTAATTTTTCGTAATTATATAATGACCTTAGCATCTTAGGTAACACCAAAGTTGTATTTCCCAAACTAATAAAAAATATTATATAATATTTAAAAAATATGAAGACTAACAGAATTTCATTGATTTAATGTGTTCCAAAAATTTTGGATATGAATATAACAAATTAGTGTTATTTTAAATAATAATAATCTAATTTTGTCATTGTATTTATGACTTTTGAGTCAAATTAATTTAATTTTTCCTAAATTAGAAATAATAAACTTTTGGGAAAATAATATTTTAATAAATTACAAAAAATTTATAAAAATATTGAAAGCAGGCAAAGATGATAATATATGGTATAAATTATCACCCCATTCCCATTTATACACCATTTTATTCAATTTTTCCTGGGAAATAATTTTGATATATTGTAATCTTTTTAAAATTTCATGGGTGCCCATCACCACTAGCATTAAGAGACACCCCTTTCTCTTCTTTACACCACATTGATTTTTTTATCATTAACAGACACTTCTATGGTCTCTTATACCCTTCCATACTCACATTTTATGGGATATTTTCTTCCCAAAATACCAACCCAAGAGCTATTAAGAGGTGTTCTGTATGAGTTATTTCAAAGAAGATGTAATCGCCTTAGCTGATCACTTTCTTTTAAAATATTATTTTACGTAACATTAATATATTATATTATTTATTAAATAATTTATTATGTATCCTAAATATACTAAAAATTTTATTATGATTATGAAACCACCATCATTCACCCTCTTTCCATCAAATTGGAATTGAAAATATTTCTCCTGCGTACGTACGACTTACAATCTCAATGTAGCAATTCAACTAATTTTTCAACGCAATATTTTATGGATAGATATTATGATTAGTTTAATTTTTTAAAATAATTGTTATTAAATAGTTATACTTTTGTAATGGTAATGTTATATTTACCTATTACTATAAAAACTGTTGGAAAATGATAATGTCGATCATGTGTATGTGTAGACTACCACCTCCACAAAGCGATGCCATTCATTTTTCATTTATATTTTACATGGATGGTAATAAGAATTTATTTAATGTGTATTTATGATATATATGATATAATAATGATTCAATAATTCTGATTAATTATTTATCCTTTTCATTCTATCCATATATAATTGAAAACAGTGTTCATGCGTACATACAACCTACCATCTCCATGAATGTTATAATTCATTTTTCTATATCTAATTTTAATTAATGAATTTAAACATGTATATAATGAAATTATATGAAATTAATGTGATAAATTTCGTTTTTAATATTATGGAACCATGATCAAAATACAAGGTAAAAACTACTAAACCTCAACATACATGAAAAATGAAGTAGATGTCACATAGTGTAATGATTTTAGAAAAGATGTGTTAACAAATAGGTGAGAAAAGTTTATACATAAATAATAAATGATATGATATATATGATAATGGTTCTTCAATGTTTTTATAATAAATATATAATTATTATATAAGATGATTCAATGCGTACAAAAGAATTTAGACTTAGGGTAATGTATTTTTGTCTCACTATCACTTTAGGGAGATACATTCCACATTAACCACTAGTTTATTTTATGTTGTGTATATAATTTACAAGAATGTATTTTATGATTATTAATATGAATTATATGAGGATTTAAAAATCTATATATATTTAATTTTTTCACATGGATTATTATTCATATGTTATTAATTAATAAGTGATTTATGTTAAAATCTCATTATTTATCAGGATTATTTATGGTTATGTTTTTAATTGAAATATGATGATTTATATGTTAATAAACTCATGAATTTTCTTCACCTAAATTTATTTCACTATAATACTCATTTTCCTTTCACCTTTCTATCCTCATTTTCTCTATATACGAAAAAAATATTTAATGGAAAATCGACTTTATTTTTCTCTTCAGCCAAAAAATCATTTTCTTCAATATCCATGTTTTTATGAAACATTTTCAGAAATTATTTTAATATTATCATATGGTTATTGAAGATAAATTATATCCATATTTTACTTTTCAAAAAAATATATGGAATATTTTTGTTTTTTTCCTAATGAGGTAATTTTTGAATGTTTACCAAAAACATGAAATGAATTTTCTAATTTAACTTATATGGAATGAATGAAATTTATAGTCTTTATGAACAAAAAATGTTTTATAGATTACATTACAAGTTACAATATTTAATTTAAGAAAATTTATATAATATTTTATTAGTATTTATAGATTAATATTGATTTTAAAAATGGATTGGTTATTTACCTAAAAAATGCCGTTGCAATCATTTAAATAAATTAACGTATATGACAACATAATTTGATGTTAAAAATGATTTACTAAGAATACGATCCAATGTAATATTACTTATTATTTATTTGAGTTTTTAATTTTTATGTTGATCAGATGTTTATGAAAACAATTTTTCCAAGACTAATGCTCGGATGAATGGATGAAATATTTATAAAACCAATATCCTTTGAATGGGTTATAATGTGATCATATGATGATTTTTTTATGATATTTTGGAAAAATATGTGTTGTTATCCTTATGTGATTGTGGTTAAATTATATACAATGATGGTGGTTATCTTATATCAATAGATAGTGGTTACCTTATAACTAAAGATGATAGTCATGTACTAACTAGCCCATGGGGTTTTAGCAGAGTGGTACCTGCTGGTTGTACCCCTATTTGTCCCTGGGAACTGGCGCATGCTCGAATCCCACCAAACTCGGACACTGTGCGTATTATGCACAGGGTGATTCAAAGCCATTTCTTAGCTGGGGAGTGTGGAGTACACCTGGGCTTGGTCGGGGTCCCCCACTGGTAGTCGGTGTTAGCAACCCAAATTTTTCCCATGAGCCTCAGCCCGGTTTGTGAGGACACTTAAGTGCATACAGGCGACCGAGGATCAAATCCAGGCGGAGGCATAATTATCCGGGGTATTGTAGCAGTACAGTAGTGGGAAATGTGCAGTACTATAGAAAGTACTATAGCTGGTACTATAGCAGGCACTATAGTAGTCGGAAATTTCCCCCGTTTGGGCCTTTAGGCCACCGATTTGGTCCCCAATTCCTTTAAGGCCTTCGGGCCACCCAATCCTTCGGGCCAGTAAGTCCTTAGGGCCACATCAAGGCCATCGATCCACATTAAGTGTAGATGCAAACAAGATAACCAACAATGAACAAGCTCTATAAGAAGGATGAGTAAAGAGATTTCACAATAGTAAATGCTACACTGATTGTAATAATGAGAGGGTATAGCACCTACCATCAAGACAAGAATATGAATGCATGGGATAACCTATCCAAATAGCCATGCGATGGTGGAGATATGATTCACGATGAAGATGATAGGGAGGAGCAGTTCCAAGTAGTTAGTCTGGGTTGTATGTAATGTTTGAAGCCTACGGGCAATGAATTCCTCTAAGGCCTATGGTCCATGTAATACTTACACCTACGGGCCTTGTAAGGGTTCCACCTCACCCCTTGAAAGGAGGATTATCAAAAATCAATAAAAAATGAAGAACTTCGGGCCATTGAATGGATGTACTAACTAGGGAATTATGGGACCCATATCACACTATAATTAGCAGGGTAAATATTGTTATATCACTTGATAAATAAGACTGGAATGTGGAGTGATCCCAGTTTAGTAAGTGAAATTTTCCATTATGACGATATCTGGAGTTAAACTTTACTACTAAGATGTTTGGGGGAGTAGACTCAAGAAACATTGATAGTATTGGAAATTATCATTGACAAATAAATAAATTCGTCTTTATTCTTATGTGTATTCCAAAAAGCTATGTGTTATTCCACTGTTATGTTATCATGGATAAGTTTCTTTGAATATTTTCTAATTTATGTCTTATAAACTACCAAGATTTATTCCATGAATCATGATTATGAAATATTATTTGCAGAGTTTGAGTATTAAATATTACACACATGTTATCATAAAATTATATTGATGTTATACTAAAATTGTAAGAACACTGACCTTCTTTTCAGGTATGAGTTTTCTTTTTATAATTTTTGAGGGAAAAGGGAAGAAGGAATGGTTTAGGAGTACATTCCATGTACTTATTTGTACATGTCGTGTACTCTAGCACCGAGTCTAGGCCATTTCTGGCCATGCCACAGCCACGTGCACAACCGAGGGATGATGTGGTTGGGTCGTTTAAGGTGGGGACTAGAAAAGACATATACACACCGGGTATCCTTCGAGAACACACCATGTATTTTTATTTTTATTTGATAAATTGGACTATGGTTTCATCTTGTTCAAAAAAACCCTTCTTCTAATATCGTCTCGTCTAGGAGCGACTGAAGATCGTGATTCATCTCTGATCCCCCGATTATACATCTATTCTTTGTATCAACCGTCATCGATTGCATTGGAATTTCCATAGCAAGTACTTAATTCTTATAGAGTATCATATCATGATTTCACATTTTTCATGAGATATTCTTGATTTAATGTTTTAGACATTTCGGTAGATCTATGTCTTTCTACGTTGAATTAAAGGCTGTGATTCAACTATATTGATCATAAAATGTCGAGGTAGGTGGTTTGTTCCTTTCTATAGATCATCATTGAATTATAAGTGAAAAAGTGATAAACAACCTAGTTTAGGATATTATGTTTTTAGGGAATTTAACAATTTAGTGCATGTTATTCCTTGATTGCATTAATTAGGGATTTTACTAGATAACAGGGTTTAATTACCTAGCTATGGATGTGTTTTCCCACGTTTGAACTGATATTGTCTACTAGGTCTAGTTTTTCCTTTTAGGCTACTTTGTTTTCCATTCCTGGTGATGTTAGGATGGAGTGATATTATCTAACTTACTTGTGCCATTCTTTTTAGCTATTTAGAAAAGAAGAATATTATGATTTACTTTGGTTGATGGATATCATTTGTACACAATTGACTTACACAGGACTGTGAGAACCTGATGTAGTTAGACCATAGGGGAAATGGATACTGAGGGATTTCCTAAAGTGTCTGTTATACTTTTCAGATTGTGAGACCATAGGGGGTTGGATGTGAGTGCTCTCTTGGAGTGTTTGTAGTTTCATATTGTGATACAACAAGATAAAATTGGATGTTGAGTTCTTCCCCAAAGTGTCGATAATTTAATGTTACGAGACCACACGGAGAATTGAATATGAGTGCTTCTTCGGAGAGACTTTGCTAAGCTGAATTAGAGGGGTTAGACTATAAGAACATCCTAGAGGGTTTCTTGTGTTAGGATGTTTGACTAATTTGATAAATGAATATGAATGTAATTGAAACTATAGGATAATAGTCTTTGAGTGCTTACTTTTTTATTGCATAATTTTTTCGTATTGCCTACTATATTAATATTCACTAACATTAATTCATAGATCATTGGGTGGTTTCCTACTGGGATTCATCTCACACCCTTTTTGGGTCATTATTTTGGGCCCAAACAAATTATATTGCTGCAGGTATAGATAAGAGAAATCACCCTTCTACTTTCGGTACTTGATTGTTGTGGAGGTGGAGAGCATGGAACCAAGCTAATACTTGTGATTCTATTAGATTTTTTTACATGATTTATTTCCTTTTACTTGTTTTAGGATAATATTCCAGCACTATGAGTTGTTTGGATTCTTTCATAGACTTATATATCATGGATAATTTATATATGTTCTATAGTTTTTTATCTACTTTTAGTTTTCTATTGTTATTATTGCAGGGTATTATTACTATTTCTGCTATTGTTATCTATTTACTTCTGCTATGTTTTTTTCAATGATGTCATAGTTTCCCCACTATCCCAACCATGGACATCGCTGCTAGTTGGAAGCCTATGGCGTTCAGAGAAATACGCTTGAGGTCATGTGACCAATCGAGTATGGGGAACCATTGGGTGGCACCCAGAACCAGGATATTACAAAGTTGTATAAAAATAATTATTTTCTTCATTGACTTACTATTTGGAGAATATAGCTAGGGATAGTAAGGAATCGGTAATTGATGATAATTTGTGACTGGGAGTAGCTAACCCATGTATAAGGAAAATCTAATTTACTTCTATTATTGCAATATTTTTCTGGTTTTTAAATTATTACATTTGATTTGATTTCACCGTTGGGTGATTCATGTGTTTTTGTGATGTTATCATTGATATTATTGGGGTTCTATTTTTCTTGAAACCCAAGAATATGAGGTTATACCCATTCATGCATCATATAGGCACTTGTTAGAGATCAAATGTCATGTTTTCTATCATTCCATTTAGAGTGTATTACTGATTTCATGTTGTTATGATAGATGTCGTGCTAGATATGCATGAATTTGTGATAAATGCCTTGATAGAATACATTCTATTTGATCTGGTGTTCATTATTATGTAAGGTTTCATTTCAATGAGCACCAAACATTGGTCCCTGAGGTGTTATGGGCCCTCATGGATCGGAATTTGGTGATTCATGTGTTTCCTGAACTGTTATAATTGTTATGTGACATGAATAGGATGCCATGATTTGATTCATGGGGATTATGGGCCCTCACGAATCGAAATTTGTCTCTTTAATGTTTTCTCAGGTTTTTTTATGGGTTTCAGAGTAGTTTCTGAGGCTTATTATCCGGAAAAATCCCAAATACAAGGTGTCTGTTGATGAATACATGCCATGTGTTCTTCTTTTTGGGAGGGACCAAATTTTATTAAGTAAATGCCGTGTATTGTATATACATGCTATGTAGTATTTAACCATGTGGATGGCTATGTGAGTAGAAACATGGAGTTGGGAAACCATTGGTAGAACAAGGCATGTTCCTAACATTCACACCATGTTGTAGTGGCCATGTGTTCAGCCGTGTGACTAATGACACGGGTGAATGCAAATCAGGTAGTACACACCCTTTCCATATTGAACATGCCATGTGGAGTCAACTTTGTAACCGACCATTTGGCTAATGACAGGGGTGGATGAAAATTTTTTAGTACACACCGTATCAATATTGATCACGCTGTGTAGAGTAAGTCGTGTCTCCGGCCGTGTGACTAATGAAACGGGTGGTTGAACCCAAAGTGGTACACGCCCTGTCTGGAACAAACACACCGTGTTATTTTTTTTATAGTAGAGAACCAAGTGGTTTAGAATTGTAATGGAACTAGGATAGGGGGAAAGGATTCAAGTACACACTGTGTAAATGGCGAACATGCCATGTGTATGGGATGTTACACGACATGTTTTGGAAGAAGTATACGCCCTTGTAAAGGCTTAAGGGAACATTCCATGAAGAAGTTATACAAGTCATATATCCATGTTTTTAAGAACATGAATGATTTATTTCTCCTGTTCCTTTCATTCACTTATAAGTTTTAGTCCTTGAGATTTTTAACTAAGGTTTGCACTTAAACTTGTATAGTCATGCCATCGCAACATCCTCAAATTTCATGCCAAATATTGGGCAATGATCAGACACCAGACATGGTAGATCAGGGACTACCACAAGTTCCTACCATTGTTCTTGTCTTGGAAATAGTCATAATCCTGGATATAGGTGCTGATGAACTATTCCAAGAGGGATTCATGATGTTTATTCCGACATTCCAGGGAGTGCCGCATCCTATCCTGTCTATGGTAGAACTAACGCGGGTCTTTCAGCAGAAGTATCCTCTTACTTTCTTAGGGTATGGAGGACGTTAGTATCTATAGTCACGCTTATAATCCATTCTATTGATATTCAAGCATCTATAGATTCTTCCTGAGAGGAGGGTGAAGATGTCTACTTATTTGCTTCAGGACTCATCCCAGAGATGGTGGTATGTGATCTCAGAGGTGGGATGCCAGAAGGTTATGTCTTGGGATGAGATCCAGTGTTCCTTCTAAAATTACATCTACTCAGAGGCTTTGAGGGATGATCATGCCTATGTTTTCATGAGTTTGGTTAATGGTACTTTCTTAGTCCTGGAGAATTTATTTTCTTTACAGAGCTTCATCACTTCTCACCCATTCCAGGGGTGATGAGTTATTTCCAGTGAGGAAGTTTGAGTATGGTCTTAGGAAAGAAATCCGTTCATAGGTGAACATCTTAAGGTTGAAGTCCATAACCTCTATAGTCAAACATGTATTGATCATAGAGTGAAATCTGAGTGAATCTAGAGCTTTGAGCCAGGGAGTCTCAGCATCTAGAGTTGGTACCCCTCGGACTGACAACCGGAATAATCGAAGGGAGTCTACGTGAGGATATCTGAGGAGGTGGGATACTTCTTCTGGTAGCCAGGTGGTGTGATAAATGTTCGGGAAGAGTGGTCATACGAGGCCAAATTGCCAGAGAGACCTAGTGGAATGCCGATCATATGACAATATGGGACATCTTCAATGCTTCATATAGATTTTCTCACTAGAATTTAGTGATATAGGTTCTATTTTTACTCATAGTATTGGAGTAGTACCACCAATCCCACATCAGAAAGGGTGCTAGAGTTCATCAGGTTGTTTAGGATGAGGTGGTGGTCAAGCCCGTAGTGGTCAGACATAGGGTTTTTGACAACCACAGGGTTGATCAGCTCAGGGATCTCAGTAAGCTTCACATGGCTTCGATGTAGGTTAGGCTTTTCCAATAGAGTAGATCTAGTAGGAGCAAGATCCCAGAACCTCTACAGTCCAAGGTATGATTCTAGTTGCCTCGTTTTTATCTTATGCACTTTTTGAAATAGGGGATTCCTACAGTTTCATATCTGTCTCTATTGTGGAGAGACTTGGGCTCTATATCTTTACATTTTCAGATATCTTGATGATAGACACTCCATTGGAGACTAGAATGGATAGTGTAAATCAATGCAAGGACTGCCCTCTTGAGTTTGTTGGGTGTCACTTCTTATAGGTACTCTATGTCATAGAGATGATAGACTATGAATTCATTATTGGAATGGACTGGTTAGTTCCCTTATAAGATGTTTCCAATTTCTATCGTTGTACGGTGAGTTTCATATCACCAGAGGGTGGTTTGTTCCTACATAATTGTGAATAAGATGTCCAGGATAGAAGAGATGAAACCAACCATCAATGGTTGGGAGAAGTTACAACCCAAATTGCTAGTATGTATCTAGATGAACATGGAACATCACATATGGGCATTCCTCAGGTGGGGGACCATTTCAGGTATGTCTTTCTAGAGTAGTTTTCAAGTTTTCCTCCATAGCGAGAGTTATAATTTTCTTTTGAACTTGTAACCGGAGCAACACTAGTGTCCATTCCTCCTAATAGGAAGGCTACACCAGAGTTAAAAGACCTCAAGAAGAAGTTAGAGGAGTTATAAGAAAAGAGTTTAATTCGACCCAATACATCTCCTTGGGGTTAACCAATATTTTTTTCCAAGAATTCGGATAGTACCCTTTGACTTTTTGTGGATTGTTGGAAGATGAACCAATTAAAGGTCAAGAACTAATATCCCTTTACAAGGATTGATGATCTCATTGATATGATTCGAGGAGCCCTGGTGTTCTCAGAGATCGAATTGAGATCTAGTTATCATCAGCTGCATGTTATACCATTAGATATACCTATTACATCTTTTTGGAGTTGGTATGGTCTATACGAGTTTGTGGTTATGACGTTCGGTCTCACGAATGCGCCTGCAGTTTTTATGGGACTGATGAACCGAGTGTTCCATCCATACATGGGATCCATTATGGGGGTTTTTTGGACGATATCTTGGTGTAATATCACTCTCGACATGACCATGGTACCCATATTGAGATCATTTTGAGTACACTGAGAGAGCACTAGTTGTATGTTAAGCTCTCAAAATGCAACTTTTGGATGGAGGAAATTCACTTCTTGGGTCATGTTATCTCAGATATAGGAGTATCAGTGGACCTAAAAAAAGGAATATATGTAGTTTCTTAGGGTTATCCAAAGAATGTCTTTGAGGTACAGTGTTTTCTAGGGATGTCTAGTTACTACAGATGTTTCATACAAGACTTTTAACGCTTAGTAGCACCACTGATGAGCCTGACTTAGAAGGGCGTGAAGTACCTGTGGTCATATTCTTGTGAGTTATCCTTTTAAGAGCAGAAAGGGAGGTTGAATTCAGCAAATATACTAGTTTTTGTAGAGGTAGTCAATAGTTATATAGTTTACTATAATTCATTAGGTAAGAGGCTGGGAGCAATTCTTATATAGGGGGAAGGCATCTTTGCATATGTGTCTTGAATTTTGAGACCACATGAGAGGAATTACTCGATGAACGATCTCAAGTTGGCTATAGTTGTTCATGCATTGTACTTTTGGAGAAAATATCTATTGGGATACCATTTTTCAGATTTCACTGACCACAAAAGTCTCAAGTACATCTTCACTCAGTGCGATCTAAATTTGAAACAGTGAATGTGGGTTGAGTACCATCAGTTATTTGAAATTCAGCTCACCTATACACTAGGGAAAGGCAATGTAGTGGCTAACATACTGAGCCGGAGGAATTAGATATAGGCAGTTCAGGAGGCCAGTAGTGAGTGGAAGGTTATGGCTATGTTCTCTAAGATGCATTTATAGGTGAACGATAAATAGGGGAAGACATTTCTTTCTTCTCTAGATGTTACCTATACTATACTTGATTGGGTGTGAATAAGGCAGATATCAGATTCTTAAGGCCTATTTTTATGGGAGAGTGTGTTAAGAGAGGACCATATTCTTAGATGGACCATAGTCAAGTATGACATATTGCATTTTCATGGGCTTGTTTGGGTGTCAGCAGACGTACACGAGGAGATGATGTGGGATTTCGATTCATCAATTTGGACAGTTTATCATGGTGTAACCATGATGTATAGAGATCTGCACTGATAGTATTGGTGGCCAGAAATTAAGAGAGACGTCGCTGGTTTTATCATGTGGTGTTCCACCTGTCAGCAGGTGAAGGTGAAGCATGAGCGACCAACATAGATTTTATAGTAGTTACCCATTATTGAGTTGAAGTGGAATGATGTAATGATAGATTTCATTATGGGATTCTTGAGGTCACCTCAAGGGAATGGTTGAATTTGTTTTGTCATTGACAAACTGATGAAGGTTTCACACCATTTACCGATTAAGGATACCTTAGGTGTTGATGATCTAGGAATATTGTACATCCGGAAGATTGTATGTTTACATGGGGTTCTTCACTCTATCGTTTCTAAATAGGATGATTATTATACTTCTCATGTCTAGCATGGACTACATAGGGATTTTTGTACACATGTACTTATGAGTACAACTTTCCATCCACCGAAAGATGGCCAGTCTGAACATACGATTCAATTTCTAGAGGACATGATCTGAGCATGCATCCTAGATTTTAGAGGTTATTGGGAGAAGAACACACCTCTGGTGGAGTTTTCCTACAATAATAGTTTTTAATATACTATTCTTATGGCACCTTATAATTCTTGTTATGGTAAGCCTTGCCGATCAACCCTATGTTGGCTGGAGGCAGGAGATGCAACAATGCTAGGACATCGCCTTGTCCAGGATACAACATAGCATATAGAGTAGATTTAGAAGAAGACAGAAACTACATAGTCATGATAGAAGTGTTATATTGATAAACGGAGACAAAATTTGAATTTAGAGGTGAAAGACTAGGTTTTTATACATGTCACATTGAGGTTGGGACACAAGAGGATTAGGAAACAGGGCAAGCTTCCGTCGAGGTACGTCGGGCTGTTTGTGGTTTTGGAGAGAGTCGGGCCAGTTGCCTCTCGGTTGCAGTTACCTCAGAGGTGCAGGGATATGCACTACATCTTCCACGTTTCTTAACTATGACATTACTTCTCAAAAGAATCTCATGTTTTTCATCCTGATGAGATTGAGTTGGAGGTGGACGCCTTATTTGAAGATCATCCTATCTGTATTGTTGATCGAAGAACAAAGGTTCTCTGTGGTCGGTTTGTTCCTCTGGTATAGGTGCTATGGAAACACGGGCGAGTATAGGAAAAGACTTGGGAGAGGGAGACTGATGTATAATCTCAGTGGGTGGAGCTATTGGGTGATTATTCTTCATCACCTCCATAGAGAAATTCATGGATGAATTTCTTTAAAGGGGGATGTTTGTAAGAACCCAAACCTTCTTTTTTAGGTATGATTTATCTTTTCAAGTTGTGTTTAAGGAAAAATGGAAGAAAGATAGTTTTAGGAGTACACATCGAGTACTTCCTTGTACACACCATGTACTCTGGATCAAATTTTAGGTCATGTCTAGCAGTGTCATGACCGCGTACACGATCGTGTGATGACGTGGCAGGGCCACTTATGGTGGGGAATGGAAAAGACATATACATAACGTTTATACTTAGGGAACATTCCATGTATTTTTATTTTTATTTGAAAAATAGGACTAGGGTCGTGTCTCATTCACAGAATACACTTCTTCTAACGTCGTATCATACATGAGAGACCAAATATTGCAATTCTTCTCCAACACCCTGATCAACCATCTGTTCTTTAAGTCAACCACCTTTGATTTTGTAGGAATCTGTGTGGTGAGTTATTACTTCATCTAGAGTCTCGTCTCATGATTTCTCTTCTTTAATGAGATATTATTGATTGAGCATTTTATACGTTTTTCTTGATCTACGTCATTCATGTTCGAATCAAAGGCTAGGATTAAACTATATCAATCGTACAACATCGAGGTAGGTGGTTTGTGACTTTTCATAAATTTTCATTGAATTATATGTTCAAAAGTGCCCAGTAACCTAGTTTAGGTTATTTCATGTTTAGGTAATTATACCCTTTAATGCCTATTATGCCTTGATTGCTTGAGTTAGGGATCATGTTTGAGAACAGGGTTTAATTACCTTGATTTGAATGTGTTTTCCCATGTTTGAACTGATATTGTTCATTTAGGATAGTTTTTCCTTTTAGGATGATCTGTTTTCCATGCCTAGTGCTGTTAGAATGGAGTTATATTTTCCGACTTACTTGTTTCAAGCTTTGTACTTGTTTATCCATGTAGCATATTATGATTTACATTGGCTGCTAGATATCGTTTGTGCACGATTGAATTACACAAGGTTGTGGGAACTTGTTGTAGTTAAAAAATAGGGGAAATTGATGTTGAGGGATTTTCAAGAGTGTTTGTTATACATTCCACGTTGCGAGACCATATGGGGGACAGATGTGAGTTCTCCCTCTAAGTGTCTGTAGTTCCACGTTATGAGACCATAGGGGGGAATTAGACATTGATTACTTCTCTAGAGTATCTATAGTTTACTGTTATGAGACCACATGGAGAATTGATGGTGATTCATTTGTCATAGAGTCTTTCCTAAGCTAGACCAGAGGGGTTAGACACTGAGAACATCCTTGATGGTTACTTCTGTTTGGTTGGTTGACTAATATGATAAATGTAAATGAATGTAATTAAAACTAAATGATTTTTTACATTGATTTCTTCCTTTTTATTGCTTCATTTTTTATTTTCTTGCTATATTTATATTCACTGACTGTTAGGAACATATCATAGGGTGGTTGCCTACTGGGATACATCTTACACCCTTTTTGGGTCATACGTTTGGGCCCAAACAGATTATATTGTAATAGGTATAGATAAGGGAAAGAGAATGTAAGAACCCAGTTCTTATTCTTGAGGTATTAGTTTCTTCCATTCCTTTTTTCCTTAAGTGTTTTTGCGAAAAAAGGGAAATGTGGGAAAAATTAAAAATTTATGGGTACAATTCATGTAATTTTGTACACATGCTCTGTACTTTGGCCATTTGGGATGAGAATACAGGGCATGTATGTTTGTCGGTGATTAAGGGTGTAAAAACTAACTAAACATCATGTAATTAGTAATAGACGCCATGTAATTTGTCCACATGCGAACAGTAAAGTGATGGATGTAACCGCCGGAGGAACGATAGTACATGCCATGTACATAGTAATACATACCGTGTAATCAAGTCAGCAGATGAGTAGTGAGGCGGTGGAAAGTAGCTGTCATAGGAATAGTTAAAAAATAGACAGTAAATGGAGTGTACATGAGAAGTACACGCCGTGTAGTTTTGTTTTTCCGTTAAAAATAGGTAGTACCCTCCCCATTTTGCTGAAGAGGCAGAGAACTCACCGAAGCTGCGGGAGAGGAGGTTGAGGCTTGGAGGACATACTGATCGCTCACTGAGACTCCGATTCTTTTGTCGTTGATCACGTTTTAACCATGCTGGTAAGGTCTTCCCTCTCCTAGAGTCCTTCCATCCAATTATTTCCCTAAGGGAAGTTATTTTGGTTAAAATGGGTAATAATTCATCTCGAATATGCGCCATTATTGGTTTTTTCGGGAGGCACCTTTCACGTGTATTGATCAGAGGAGATCGAGGTAGGTGGTCTTGTGTTTAATTCCAACTATTGAGTTGATTTTGTGTACCATTGTGCCACGTGCCCATGTTCGGGGTGTCGTGTGGCTGAGGCCTTGACTATTTAGATACATGAATTTCATAGGTAATTTAATGAATAAAGTGTAAACAATTGTTTGAGATCGTTGCTTTGATCTGGGGCCACCCCGAGAGTGTGTTTCGCTTGTTCAGTCGTTTGTCTAGGATACCCATGTGTATTTCGTGTTTATAGAATATTTTGAGTTTTCATGAGATGAAACATATATAAATTTCTTGCTTATGGATTGGGCTCAACCTGATTACTTTCTTTTCTTCTCTTTATCCTAAGGGAAAGGTTCTGTTTAACCTGAGGGAAAGGTTTTGATGAGCCCGAGGGTAACGTTTCTTACGCCTGAGGGCGGTGTTTGTTTAAACTGAGGGCATGGTTTGATTATCCTGAGGTCAACGTTTCTTATTCCTGAGGGTAGTGTTTGTTTATGCTGAGGGAAAGGTTTTTTTTAGCCTGATGAAATGTTTCTTATGCCTGAGGGCAGTAGCTTCAATGCCTAAGGGAAATATCTCATATTCTTGAGGGAAATATTCGTTATGCCTGAGGGAAATCACCTGAGGGTAAGGACAAGCATTTCTTAGGACAATGTTTATTTTTAATATCCACTGTGGTGATTTTTTATGTTGTACCTGCCAAGCTAAAGCACATGATTGGTATTTTTATTATCTTCTACTTGTTATGTAGCCTGTTGTGGTTTCTGATGTGGCACTGTATAAGAGATTTTCGGTCGATGAAAAGTCTCATAAACATCATAATTAAATTATATTGAATCGTTAAATAATTTTTAAAATGGAAATGTAACTGGTAGGATTGGTGACTTTTGAGTACTTCTTATTTTACTACATTTCATTGTTGCACACTGTTGTTGCACATTTTCACTAATTGTTGGTCACAGACTTTGGTGGTTGCCTACTGGGATTTATTTCTCACACCCTATTTGGGACATTTCTTAGGCCCAAAAAGATTATATTGCTACAGGTGTTGATAAGGTCAAGGGTCCCTACAAAGGTACATGATTGTTGCAGAGGAGTTGGAGAGTATGAGACCGAGCTTAGGCTTGCGATGTTGATGTGTTCCTGTTGCACTTCTTTGTTTTGTTTTTATGTACATTGTACCTTGTGCTACATAGTATCAGATTGTAGTGTATCCTATTTTGGATACTTTATTAGAATTGGAATCATGTTGCATCATCATATATATGAATTTTGGTTATCTTTTACTTCAGTGTCATTGTCCATTTCAGGTTTATATTGTTTACAGCTTCTGCTTTTTTATGTTTATAATTATTCCCGCTGTGCTACACTTTAACAAATGAGGGAATAGTTTCCCTGAGCTTCCCAGTTGGGATCCAAGTATCAATGAGAGGGGTAGGGGTGAATCAGTGATATTTTTTTTTTATGTTTCCTATTTTTGAAACAACCTTCGCCTCATGTTAAAGAGTTTCTTCCCTAATAAACACACACAAACACAGGAACACAAGATTTACAAGGTTCACTACTCAACAAGAGTAGCTACATCCTTGGTATGGTAAGGAAACAATCCAGTACCACACAATCCCCTAGAAAACAATCCTTTGATGTGGAATATAACAAGTTGGATATACCCTTACTATTGTGTAGCACTTTGAAAAGAATCCAATAGTGCGTGTGCACCCTCTTGGCACAAATAGGGTAATATAATGATTATGTTCTTAAAAATTAACCTTCTCAAATCAAATCTATCAATAAAATTCTGCAATTTCCTACCCAGAAGCTGGTAAGAACATCCTGGTGCAGACAGCTTACGCGCCACTCCTTGCTTGCGCACCTCCCTACTTGCGCTCCACCTACTTGTGCACCTTACTGCTTGCGCTCCACCTACTTGTGCACCACCTTTGGCTTATACACATCCCACTTCTTGAAATTACCTCCCTTCTTGAGCGCCTCTAGAAACATGTGTGAAAAAACTTGCACGGGAAAACTTTCACGAAAAAACATGCATGACAAAAAATGCATGGAAAAACATGCATAGCAAAACCTGCACGCCTTATAAATAACCATTAGCTTGTGCGCTACGTCATCTTGTGCGCTTCCTTATACTACTTTCTCGTTCAAAGCTCTATTTTTATCTTAAGTGATGAGAATTAAAAAATTAGAAGGAAATTCTTCTATTTATAGGCATTTTGGTGACTTGTTTTCCGCTCCCTCACTTGAACGAAACTTTCTTTTCTTTTGTCATATTTTGATATGATGATTTTTGAAATATGACTTTCGCGCCACATACACTTGTGTACCAATACATGCACACCACTACTTGACTTGCAGGCCAATCTTTAACTTGTGTGCCACTTTATTTTCGTTGTCATATTTTGATGGGATGATCTTGAAATATGACTTGCGCACCACATACACATGCCCGCCAATACTTGCATGACAATACATTCACACCAATACTTGTGAGCCACTTTCATTCCTTTGCCAAAATCAATTCTTTACTCTCTCTACTCATTATAAGGCTTGCATCAAAAGTTCTCCAAACTTATGATATTTTTGAAATACAAATCAGAAAAGAATCATCATAGTATACAAGTCCTTCAAAAATTGAAATGATTTAGCTTCATTGACATCAAAAGACAACACATTATAACATCAAACTTTTCTTTCTTCCTTATCAATCCAACTTGGTCCCAACAATATCCCCCTTTGGATTTTTTTCTCAACCATGATTCAAAAATCACTGAACTTTTTAACCTTAACCAATTGATTACTTCTCAACAATTTTAATCCTATGTGAGCTAACTCATTGTAGGAAACAAAAATTATTGATAGCCAAAACCATGTTTTCCAAAAGTAGTGAGTATGAAATCTCATGAGAATACCTCATCAGCCTTCTTCAGATCATCTTTCATGCTTCTAGCTCAGCATTCTTCACTTCATCAAATTTCTTGTAAAACAACAGTATTTCCTACAACCACTCCAAAAAACTGTTAGAATAGTTCACACACATACATGCTGGATTCACAGCTTACCCACAACTCCCACTTTATTCATGTTTCCATAAGGATATATTTATGAAAGAATTCTCCCCCTTGACAACACTATCCAAATGTACGACAAGAGAGGGGACAGAAACATGTACCTTAACCTTGGTGAGAAGGAAGTTGGACACCCATGTTCAACCTCAATTTTTCAAATGGTTCCTTCACTAACGGTTTTATGAATATTTCAGCAACTTGTTCAGATGTAGGAACATACTACGGCCTCAACTCATTCTTCTCGACCTGATATTTGATGAAGTGGAAATTTATATCAATGTGTCTCGAACAAGAATGTGGTACAAGATTTCTTGTTAGATTTATTGCACTCTGATTATCACAACCCATGAGAAATGGTATCTTTACTTCAACAAGTAGATCTTCCAGCGGAGTCTTCATCCAAATAAGTTGAGTTGCAGCTTGAGTAGCAGCAGCATACTCAGCTTCATCTATGCTAAGAGTTACTGAATTCTGTTTCTTGGAATTCCAACTACAAAACTTTTCCCTAGAAAGAAAATTCCACCAGATGTGGATCTTTGATCATCAAAATTTCCTACCCCCTCAGCATCATAATACCTGAATAGATCAATATTTCCTGATCCATCATATCTGATTCCAATGTTTCTAATGCCTTTGATTTATCTGAGAATTATTTTTCTTGTAATAAAATGTGATTCTTTAGGAGCACTCTGAAATCTTGCACATAATGTAACCGCATACACGATGTCGGGTCTAGAGGTAGTCAGATATAACAGACTTCTAATCAGCTTTTGAAACTCTTTTTGATCGACTTCCATGCCTTCTCCATCTTTAGACAGCTTGGTTCCCATTGAAATTGGTGTGTAAACCTATTTTGAATTTTCCATGCCAAACTTCTTCATAAGTTCCTTAGCATACTTTTCTTGAGATAGAAAAATGTAATTCTTATTTTGTGAAATTTATATCCCAACAAAGTACTTAATTTCTCCCAGCATGGAAATCTCAAATAACTTCTTCATATCCTCAGCAAATTTTTCACATTATCATTCATCATTTCCAGAAAATATAACATCATCGATATAAAAAATAACTATCAGTGAAAAATTATGACATTCCTTGATGTAGAGATTGCTATCAACTATCCCTTTCATAAAGTTCATCTTCTTTAAGCAAGTATCTAATTTAAAATACCATGCTCTTGGAGCCTGTTTTATCCCATACAAAGCCTTATTCAATCTGCACACAAAGAAATCATCCTTTCCAATAACAAATCCACAAGGATGATCAATGTAGACTTCCTCGTCAAAGTCACCATTCAAAAATGTGGATTTTAAATCCATTTGAATGATTTTGTAACCTTGTTGTGTAGTAATAGCAAGAAATATTATGATTGTTTCTAATCATTCGACCAGAGCAAAGGTTTCATCAAAATCAATGCCATCAATTTTTGAATACCCTTTACAAACCAATCATTCATTGTTTCTTATTATTTTACCTTCTTCATTCAGCTTGTTCCAGAAAACCCACTTTGTACCAATGATGTTCTTGTTTTCTGGATTGGATACAAGTTCCCATGTATCATTCTTCTCTATCTGATCAAGCTCTTCTTTCATTGCATGATCCCATTATGGATTCTCAAATGCTTCATTTACATTATTTGGTTCATCTTATGAATAAAGACATATATATGATATAGCATTCATTGTTATTCTTATTTGAACCCTTTGATTTTTATCTCTAATAATGTTTTGAGCCTCCACTTGCTTCCTCAACCTAGAATGAATTGTTTGAACTCCAACTTCATCACTTGGGATTTTTGAGTTGGATTTGTCTTCCTGATTAGGATAAACAAAATCTGCAACATTATCAAAATTGTTAACGAAATCTTCTCTATCCTGCTCAACCTCCACATCAACATATGATTGATTTTGTTTCTCAAAATTTTCAACAACTTTTACATATGAAGAATCAGTAATTATTCCTATGTAATTGTTTAGACATCTACATCCTCTTCCTTCTAGAGCATAGCCAAGAAAAATTCCATCATCTTCTCTTTCCTCAAACATTCCAAGGTTTCCACCTTTCTTCTTTATAATGAATGGACTCCCAAAAACTGTTAAGTGTTTCAGACTTGGTGTTTTTTCATAGAATATTTCATAAGGAGTCATATCAGTGTATGGTCTAAAGAAACATCGGTTCTGAATACACACAGCAGTGGTCACGACATGCCTCGAATAATAATGAGAAATACTATGCTCAAGCAACATAGTTCTCCCCATTTCCACCAAATTCCGATTCTTTATTTCAGCAACACCATTTTGTTGAGGTGTGTATGGTGAACTGAACTCATGTTGAATTCCATGCTTCTCAGGATAAAATTAAAACTTTTCATTCTTATACTAACCACTATTATTAGATATAAACTTTTTCACTGAATACTCACATTCCTTTTCTGCTTTCCTCCTGAAACTCTTAAACATTTTCAGATCATTTGACTTATGTATAATGTACATAACTCAAGTAATGCGAATCAAGTCATAAATGAAAGTAATTAAGTAATTATCTCCAATTGTTGATTTCTTTCTCATTGGTCCACATATATCAAAATGTATAAGATCCAATGGTTTTTTTTAATGAATTCCAACTCTCTTCTGAAAAGAGTTTGTAATCTTCCCTTTTTCACAGATAGTGCAGCACCAATATCTTCTTCTTGATAAATAAGGAATATCTCATAAACTGTCTTGTGTTGATATCTTGCACATATTTCTCTGATACATATGTCTCATCCTTTTATTCCATAACTGATTTTCATCCATTAAACCCATGTAACAAGACTTCTGCACTTCACCAACTTGGAACAAAATCCCTCTTGTATGTTGGCCCCTTGTAACTATATTTCCATCCTTTTCAATTTTCACAAAAAATCCATATTTTTTAAAGATAACATTGTTACCCTTATCACAATGTTGTGACACACTAAGTAGGTTATGTTTCATCCCTTCAACATATAGTGTTTTCCTAGATTTCATCTTTTCTTTTCCAATGATGGTCGATCCAACACCTTTGATCCTTAAAGATTCATCATTTCCAAATGGAATTGTTCCTTGTTTAAAGTCTTTCACATTATTCATAAACATTAAGTCTTCTATCATATTAGAGGAACACCCCCTATTAAGAATACGTGGACATTCTCCTTTTATAGCTTTCAAAGCTGTTTCGACAACGATAGCTTTTTTTTCTCCCTTTTCTTCTATTTTTTGTTGTGATTCTGCCCATTTTCTAGCCAAGTCAATGTGTTCTGGCCAGACAACGATACATTCTTTCTTTTCGGAAATATCAGACCTGTCCCTTTTATATTTTAAAAGCTCTGGCTTCTTAGAATTATTAACAAACTTTTGTTGCTCTGGTAACACACTAAGGCGACTCTTAGCAAGATGTCCTGGTCAATCGCATCGTTCAAAAATAGTTTCTAGTGGTTGGAACCTATTCATAAATTTCACACCATCCTTCTCAGATATCTTCTGAAATTTTATTGGAGATATTTTCATTTAAAATGACTGTCTCCCCCTAAATCCACGTCTTTCAAAATGCGCGGAATATTTCTAATGTTGATGGTTGAACCAACACATATTTTCCATGTGTCGGAATCCACCACAATACCAGCAGTAACCATAGAAAGAATATTTTCCTCTGAAACTTCTATAATGACCAGATTTATGAACATGCTTCTCAACAGCCTTCTTAATAGAACTATGTTGACCATAAACCTTCATGTTTTCATTTGTAACTACCTTTCACATTTCATATTTAATAGCACTAGAAGAATTATAGGTATTTCTTGACTAATTATTTTTATGAACTTTTGATTTTTCATCATTGCTGACATTGACCACATACATGGTCTTTCCAGCCTTGTTCTTATCAGAAGCAGTTTTATCTTTTATTTAAACCTCTGAAGGTAACTTATGGGGATCCTTGTTTGGTTCATTCTTACTGGAGCATTCTCCATCTTCGGAGATTGAATTTTTGAAACTGTTATTCATTTCATTAGCTTTATAAAGTTTCTGTTGGACATGTTCAACTCTTCTACTTTTACCTTCAGCTTTACTTAAAGATGATCATTACAATTCTTTGCATTCTCAAGAGAAATTTTCAGATCATCAATATCATTTTCCATATTGATTTTTACATCAGTAAAACCTTCTTGATTTCTTAATGTGGAATTTTCATTTATCAGCTTGTTTTTTTCCTTCTCAAGTCTTTTGATCATACTCAGTCATTCTTTCAACTCTTCCTTCAGATGATATTCAAGTTTAGTTTCTTCTTCTCCTGAACTGTTGCTCTCATACTCGTCATTATTCACTGCAACAATAAAGGTATTCTCTCAAGGTTTTGCAATAAACAATTTCTTGGATTCATCTTCGCTGTCTTCATCATCATCATCAATAGATAAAAAGCCTCTTCCTTTTTATTTGAAGAACATTTTATCCTTCCCCTATGAAAAATATTTATCTCTATCTGCTTGTTTCTTTCAGAACCTTCTTGGCCTTATATTTTCATCATCACTGTCTTCTTCTTTATTATTTTGAAGACAGTTAGCCGCAAATTGACCAAAAACTCCACACTCAAAATATTTCAAGGGGTGTTTTTCCTTGTATTTCCTTGTTCCTCTTTTCACATTCTTAGAAAACAAGGATAATATTTCATCAAAAATTTTACAAACCCCATCTTGATAATCAGATTCAGTAGTATCAAATTCAATAAGAGTCTTATTTGACATCTCTCTCATTGTATCCTTGAATAAAATTTCTATATCATCTTTTGTTTTTCCCTTCAAAGTCTTATCCCTCCTCATCTCATAAGTAATGAGAGTGCTATGAAAATCAACCAAAGATAATGATTCAAGGTCTCTATCTTCTAATGAAGACACATTAGCATCAATATTTTTAGCCAGAATTCTCAAGATCTTTTCGAAAATTGTAGAATCCTACAATGTTTCACCAAGACCTATGATTGTACTGAAAATATCATTTATCCTAGTAATGAAATCCCCAACAGATTCAGATTCTCCCATTTTCAAGTCTTCATACTTCAGTCTCTAGATTTGTAGTTTATCATTCTTCAATTTTGTATTTCCTTCATATATGTTCTTCAGTTTTTTCCAGATTCCTTTGGCTATAGAAACACCTATCACTCTTAAAAATTCACTCTTAGAAAGAGATGAGAGTGACACATTTTTAGCTCTTCCATCATCCTAAAGATTCTTCTTATCGACAGTGGTAACAGGAACCTTGTAATCAATAGTAGGAAATCCATCTGTTTTAGTTTCAAGGACTTCATATCCAAGAGATATAGGATAAGCCATCATTCTTTCCTTCTAGATGTGATTGTTAATTCCATCAAAAATCAGAATCCCCTTACTGTTCACACAATTTTGATTCTCCATCACAAATTTTCTTCGACCACTTCAGTAAAGAATAGATGAAGGGAACATGTCCATCTAATGCCAATTAAAGTTCCCAGTTAGGATCCAAATATCACGGAGAGGGGTAGGGGTGAATTAGTGGGTTTTTTTTTATGTTTCCGGTTTTTGAAACAACCTTCACCTCCTGTTAAAGAGTTTCTTCCCTGCTGAACACACACAACCACATGAACACAAGATTTACAAGGTTCAATAATCAACAAGAGTATCTACATCCTTATTATGGTATGGAAACAATCCAGTACCACAAAATCCACTAGAAAAAATCCTTTGATGTAGAATACAACAAGTATGATATACCCTTAAACTCATGTAGCACTTTGAAAACAATCCAATAGTGTGTGTGCACCCTCTTAGAAAAAATAGGTTAATGTAATGTTTATGTTCTTCTTAATTATCTTTCAAAAATTAAATCATCAAAAAAAATTCTTCACTTTCCTACCCAGAAGCTGGTAAGAACATCCTGGTGCAGACAGCTTGTGCGCCACTCCCTGCTTGCGTGCTTCCTTCCTTGTGCGCCACCTGCTTGCGTGCCTCACAGCTTGCGCACCACCTTTGGCTTATACACATCCCACTTATTGAAAGAACCTCGATGATTGTGTGCCTCTGGAAACATGCGCATAAAAACTTGTGCGACAAAACTTACACAAGAAAACATGCATGACAAAACTTGCACGGAAAAACTTGTGTGGCAAAACATGCACGCCATATAAATAAACCTCATCTTGTGCTCCACATCAGCTTGCACGCCACCCTCTAATAATTGCACAGTCAGAGATCTAATTTTCTCTTAAGTCTTGAGAATTCAAAAATGAGGAGGCAAGTCTCCTGTTTATAGGAATTTTGGTGACTTGCGTGCCGCTCCTGCACATGGGCACTGTTCCCGCACTTGTGCGCCGCTCCTGCACTTGCGTGCCACTCCATCACATGCGCGACACTCTAAAAATTGTGTTTCACTTTCTTTCCATTGTCATATTTTGATATTATGATGTATGAAATATGACTTTCGTTCCACATACACTTGCGCGCCAATACTTGTGCGCCAATACTTGTGCACCCCTACTTGACTTGCAGGCCAATATTGAACTTGTGGACCACATTATTTCATTTTACATATTTTGATGGGATGATCTTGAAATATGACTTGCGCACCACATACCCTTGTTCCCCAATACATTCATGCCAATACTTGCATGCCAATACTTGCGTGCCAATACTTGCGCTCCAACACTTGCGTGCCACTACTAGCGCGCCACTTTCATTCCTTTTCCAAAATCACTTATTTACTCTCTCTAAAATTAATAAGGATTGCATAAAAATTTCCCCAACCTTATGATTTTTGTGAAATACAAACCAGAAAAGCATCGTCATAGTATACAAGTACATTACAAATTGAATTGATTTAGATTCTTTGATAACCAAAGACAACACTTTATAACAACAATCTTTTCCTAATTCATTATCCATATAACATGGTCCCAACATTCCCCCACAGTCAGTCCTAGGTCCTCGCTGCTAGTCAGCAGCCTTTGGTGTTTGGGGAAATGTGCTTGAGGTCATGTGACCCATCAGGTTCGGGGCACCCATTGTGTGGAACCCAGATCCAGGACGTTACAAAGTGGTATCAGAGGGATTTTATTTTCTATGAGTTATTTTATTATTTGGTGACAACAGAAAGAAATATATTGTTAAAGTATTTGGTAATAAACTGTGCATAGGAGTATCTTCCCCGTGTACAAGTAAAGCCCAGATTTTCTAGAATTAAATTTTTATGTTCTGTTTATGATTATTACAATTGTTTTTATTTTCACCATTGGGTGACGCACTTGTGGTGTGTTGTTTATATTTTTATACATGGGTTCTATTTAGTTGAAACCCGATGAGATGAGGGTATTCCATCTTATGCATCATTTAGGTACATGTTAGAATCACATGCCATGCATATTTTCCATTCCATAAAGGTGAAATAGAAATTTCATGTTGTTGTGATAGATGTTGCGCTAGAAAATTCATGTTGTTGTGATAGGTACCTTGATAGATACATATAGTGTTGATTGGGTATTGGTACATGTTACAGTTGGGTTTAGGGATGCTAAGCTTTGGTTCCTAAGATGTATGGTCTCTCTTGGAACAGAATTTAGCAGATCACGTTCCATTCTTTTTTAGTGTTTTGTTCTATAATGTGAATTTTCGGGTGCTAAACTTTGGTTCATAGGTATTATGGTCCCCCACAGATCGGAATTTGGCATACCGACACTTGAAATTAAAGAAAAAGCGTCTTTGGAGTTGTTTCTACAGCTTAATGTACAAAAAAACCACGAATACACACCGTGTAGTTTTGAACACATGTCATGCACTCTTCTTTTTGGGAAGAAATGAATAAAATGTACATGCCATGTAGTACAAGGCTGTGTAACCCACTGCGTGGGAGAGAACAAGGGTCTTCCAGTTTTTACCAAGAACACATCGTACATGTTGTGTCGTGTTAACCCTATGTCCACCTATGTTACTAACAACACGGATGGAGAAATCTTAGCTTATAAACACCATGTAAATTATGAACATGTTGTGTAGTGTAATCATGGGATCCAGCCGTGTAGCTAACAACACGGGTCGGTGTTATCTTTTCAAGTACACACTGTGTCCTTCTGAAACATTTCGTGTAGTGTGAGCCGTGCATCCAGCCATGTCTTGAACAACACAGGTCGGTGAAGCTCATCTAGTACACGATGAGTACATGTGAGACATGCTGTGTAATCATGACCAGTGAATGAACGTGTGGACTTGGCCATTTAGCTGGAGAAACAAGGTGGTGTACACACCATGTGCGGTTGTAACACACCATGTACTAAGGGCTGAGGCATGCCCATATCGGCATCAGAACACAACAATGTAAGGTATTAAGGGAACACACCATGTAGATATTATAAACGCCATGTAGTCTCGTTCTAATGAGAATCGTGTGGCTTAGCTGTGTAGAAGGACTTGGGTAGGGGAAGAAAATTAAATTACGCGCCGTGTGTATTGATAACACTCCGTGTGTTTGGGGTGTTACACGACCAGGTCTGGCAAGAAGTATATGACCATGTGAAAGACATAAGGGAACACGCTGTGTAGTTATTATACACGCAATGTAGTCTTGTTTTGAAAAACATGAATGTTTTATTTCTCCTATTACCTTATTATATTTCCAGTTCTTAGTCCTTTATGATCTTGATCTAAGGTGTGTGTTTGACCATGTAGACTCATCCGCCGAGACAACCTCAAGTTGTTCGCCAAGAGAGTGGTGATGATTATACTCCAGAAATGATAGGCCATGGGCTATCGATGGATCCTCCAGAAGTGCCAGATGCGGTGCCATCCATTATACTAGACGCAGGCCCGAATGTGTAGTTTCGTGAAGGATTAATTCGGTTCATGCAGACCATCTAGAGAGAACCGCCGATTGCCACATCTATGATAGAGCTAACATGTATACTTCAGAAGTATCATCTACCTACATTTTTAGGGGATGGGGGACCCTAGTCAATGGAGTCATGGATGGGTTATATGAAGATGGTCTTTAAGCATCTGAAGATGCCTCATGGGAGGAGGGTCATGCTAGCTACTTACATGCTGTGTGATTCCACCAAGAGATGGTGGGATGTTACCACCTAGAATGAGCATCAAAGAGACATTTCATAGAATGATTTTCAGGTAGTCTTATATGAATTTTTAATTTTGGAGACTCTAATGGAAGATCAAGCTTGATAGTTCATTAATCTGCAGTAGGGCACCATGTCAGTGATGGACAATTCTTCTCGCCTCACCGAGCTACAACGTTTTCACCTGTTTTGGTGGGTGATGAGATGTTGAGGTCCAGACGCTTTGAGGATGGTCTTCTTTATGACATTTGCACACTGGTGAATGTTTTCAGGTTACCTACACTGCATGCTATTGTAAACCAGGAATTGATAACTGAGTGGAACCTGTCGGAATCTAGTGGTGAAGAATAGGTCAGTTTGGCACCAATCTCTGGTACTATTTCTACCAGCAAGAGGAAGAGGTGGATGGATTTATCTCATGGTGGTAGTACTAGCCATATGAATTCTTCAGGTGCCCTGGTAATGTGCTACCATTGTGGTAAAGTGGGGCACAAGAGACACCAGTGTCCCTGTGACCCAGTGGAATGCCGATCTTGCGGAATGATCGGCCATCTTCGGTATTTTTAGGGCGTTTCCACCAGTGACTAGTGAGAGGGGTTCTGTGAAGACTCCACATGTAGGAGCAAGGCCAACATATCCTTACCAATCAGGGAATTGGAATACGTCAGGACATATAGTCTGAGGAGGTGGTCATGGTTTTGGTAGCCAGACACCAGGATCTCATAGACAGTATGGCAGGTCAACTCAGGGTATCCAGGCTATGTCATAGGGCTGCGACACTGGTCAGACATATGCAGTGCAACAGAACCATCAATAGCAGGATCCCAAACCTTCCACTATCAGAGGTACTATTCTAGTTGCTTATGTTTTATCTTCAGTACTTTTTTATACTGGTGCTATACATAGCTTTATATCTGTGCCTATTATGGAGATCCTTGGTTTCTATGTTTCTTATGCTTATAATTTCATGAAGCTAGGCACTCCGTAGTGAATTAGAACGGTAGGTGTGCGTCGGTGCAAGGAGTTCCCCCTAGAGGTTGGTGGGTGTCACTTTCTATGGGACAACTATGTCATAGAGATGGCAGCCTATGATGTCATTCTCAGGATGGAATGGTTGGTACCTTTTCGAGCCATTGTATATTTTTATCGTCATAGGGTGAGTTTCACATCACTATAGGACATAGAGTTTGTATACAAGGGAGATTGGGATGTCCAGGCGAGCCGAGATGGACCCGAGCATCGTGGGCAAGGTGGGGTGACAACCCAAATTGCGATTTTGTATCTGGATGACTGGGAAACTTGTCAGAAGGATTTCTCTCTAGTGGTTAATCATTTCAAGGATGTCTTCTCGGATGACTTTTCAGGTCTACCTCCAGATAGAGAGGTGGATTTAACTATTGTTCTTGATCCAGGAGCGGAACTGGTGTCTATTACTCCTAATAGGATGGATACACTAGAATTGAAAGAGCTCAAGAAGTAGTTGGAGGAGCTGCAGGAAAAGGGTTTCATCCAACCCAGTACTTCTCCTTGAGGTTCGCCGGTCCAATTTTTAAAGAAGGTAGATAGTACTCTCAGACATTGTGTGGATTATCAGAAGCTGAAACAGTTGAAGATCAAGAACCGATATCCCTTTCCGAGGATTGATGATCTTTTTTTATCAACATCGAGGAGCCCATGTGTTCTCAAAGATTGACTTGAGATCTGAATATCATTAGTGGCGTGTTAGACCATCGTACATACCGATTGCATCCTTTCGTAGTAGATATGGTCTATATGAGTACTTGGTCATGTCGTTCAGACTCACCAACGTGGCAGTAGTTTTCATGGAACTGATGAATCGTGTGTTACATCTATATCTGGATTCTGTTGTGGTAGTCTTTATGGACGATATCTTGGTGTACTCTCACACTCGACACGACCATGCTACCAATATTGAGATCGTACTGAGTAAACTAAGATAGCGTTAGTTATATGTTATGCTCTGAAAGTTTGACTTTTGGATGGACCAAATTCACTTCCTGGGTCATAATATCTCAGAGACAGGAGTTGCAGTAGACCTAGAGAAAGTGAGAGCAGTAGTTTCTTGGGAGCATCCTAGGAACATGTTTGAAATATAGAGTTTCTTGGGGCTGGCTGGTTACTACAGGCAGTTTATACAGGAGTTCTCCCACTTATCACTGCCGTTGATGGGTTTGAATAAGAAAGGTATAAAGTTCATTTGGTCAGAATCATTAGAGACTGCCTTTCAAGAGATTAAGGTAAGGATGAAATCAGTACCAGTCCTGATACTTCCAGAGCAATAGAAGAGAAATACAGTTTACTGCGATGCATCAGGTATAGGGCTGGGAGAGGTGTTGATGTAGGGAGATTGAGTAGTTGCATACAGGTCTTGGTAGTTGAGGCCACATGAGAGGAATTACCTGACGCATGATCTTGAGTTGGCTACAGTTGTTCATGCATTATGTTGTTGGAGACATTATCTCATGGTAGAACATTTTGTGGTGTTTATGGACCAAAAAAGTCTAAAATACATCTTTACCCAGTGTGACCTGAATTTGAGATAGCGAAGGAGGGTTGAATACCTTCAGTTCATCGATGTTCATCTTTCCTATACACCTGGTAAGGGTAACACATTAGTTGATGCACGGAGTAGGAGGACTCAGATACAGGCAGTGTAGGAGGCCGGTGGTGAGTGGTAGCTTATGGATTTGTTCTCTATGATGCATTTGGAGGGGCATGATAGTCAGGCGAGAGCCTATCTTTCATCCTTAGATGTGACTTCTACCTATATCAATAGAGTGAGAATGAGACAGCTATCTGATTCAGAAGGCCCAGTTCTATGGGAGTCAGTGGCAAGTGAGGACCCTCCTCCTGGTTGGACGATATTCAATGATGAGGTACTGTGTATCCATGGACATGTGTGGGTTCTAGAGGATATACGTGAGGAGTGGATGTGGGAATTTCATGTTTCATCTTGGGAAGTGCATCCTATAGTTACCAAAATGTTCCGTGACTTCAGATGTCAGTATTGGTGGCCATGTATGAAAAAAGAGGTAGCTGGTTTTGTTACAAGATGTTCCACCTATCAACAGGTGAAGGCAGGGAATCATAGGCCATCCAGACAGTTACAACAGTTACCCATTCTGGAGTGGAAATGGGATGATGTTGCGATGGACTTTGTGACTGGGTTTCCAAGGTCACCTTGAGGAAATGATGTCGTATGGGTTGTTGTGGATATAATTACGAAGGTAGATCACGTTTTTCCGATCAAGGAGACCTTTGGTGTTGACGATATTGGGATGTTGTATATCCGAGAGGTAGTATGTCTTAATGGGGTCCCTTGTTCTATAATTTCACATAGGGACTCCTGTTTTATGTCTCGTTTCTGGCAGAGCTTTCAGAAGGCTATGGGTACATAGGTGCTTCTGAGCACAGATTATCAACCTCAAACTGATGTACAATTGGAGCGTACAATACCGGTGCTAGAGGACATGCTACGTGTATGCATCATGGACTTTGGGGGCTCTTGGGAGAAGCACATACCCCTTGTTGAGTTTTCCTAAAATGATAGTTTTCAGGACACTATTGAGATGAAACATTATGAGGCTTTATATGATAGGCCATGCCGATCACCCATGTGCTTGTTGGAGGCAGGTGAGGCAGCTTTAATGGGACCACGTCGCATGCATGAGATTTCAGAGTAGGTCAAGTTGATTTAGAAGTAGGTGGTTACTGCACAGTCTCGTCATAAATCTTATGTTGATCACCGTAAACGACGCTTGGAGTTCGTGGTTGGGAATTAGGTTTTCTTGCGTGTTTCACCAAGGTTGTGACAGAGGAAGATCAAGAGAAAGGTTAAAAATTCACCAAGGTATGTAGGGCCATTTGAGATTCTGGAGAGAGTTGGGCCGGTTGCCTATCGGTTGTAGTTACCACAAAGGTACCAAGCCATGCACGACGTCTTCCACGTATCTCAGCTCCACCGTTATCACTCAGACCGGTCTCATGTTTTTTAACCATAGGAGGTTGAACTTCAGGTTTATGCATCCATTGAGGAGGATCCAATTCATATTGTCTATAGGAGCATGAAGGTTCTTCGAGGATGGTCAGTTCCTCTCATATAGGTGCAATGACAGCATGGTCGAGTGCAGAACAAAACATGGGAGCGAGAGACTGACGTATGTGCTGAGTGGTCAAATTTGTTCGCAGCTTTATCTTCACCGCCCTTGGAAGTGCAATTCAGGGATGAATTTCATTAAGGGTGGAATTTTGTAAGAACCCAGTTCTTATTCTTGAGGTACGGGTTTCTTCATTTCATTTTTCTTTAAGTGTTTTTTGAGAAAACAAAGGAAACGTGGGAAAAATACCAAATTTATGGGTACATGCCATGTAATTTTGTACACACACTATGCACTTTGGCCGTGTGGAATGAGAATACTGGGTGTGTAAGATTGTTGGTGATTAAGGGTGTAAAAACTAATTACACGCCATGAACTTAGTAAAACATGCCGTGTAATCAGTCGGCATGTGAACAGTAAGGCGATGGAAGTAGCCGCCAGAGGAATGGTAGTACACACCATGTAATCAAGTCTACAGATGAGCAGTGAGGCAGTGGAAAGTATCCGTCAGAGGAATAGTTAAAAAAATGGATAGTACACGCCGTGTACTTGAGAATTACATGCTGTTTAGTTATGTTTTTTTGTTAAAAATATGCAGGAGCCTCCGTATTCGGCAGAGGAGGCATAGAACTCACCAGAGTTGCGGGAGAGGAGGCCGAGGCTTGGAGGAGCTACCGATCACTCACCGAGACTCTGATTCTTTCACCGTTGATCCCTTTTTAACTGCGTGGGTAAGGTCTTCCCTCTCCTTGAGTATTTACTTCCAATTATTTCCCTAAGGGATGTTATTTAGGTTTTAATGGGTAATTATTCATCTCAGATCTGTTTCAATTTTAGTTGTTCCAGGAGGTACCTTTCACATATATCTATCATAGGAAATTGAGGTAGGTGTTCTTGTGTTTAATTCCAACTATCGAGTTGAATTTGTGCATCGTTATGCCACGCGCCCATGTTCGGGGAGTTGTGTGGCTAAGGCGTTTACTATTTAGATACCTAGAATTGCATAGGTAATCTAATGAATAAAGTGTAAACTGCTGTTTGAGATCGTTGCTTTGATCTGGGGCCACCGCAAGAGTGTGTTCCCCTTGTTTAGCCATTTGGCTAGGATACCCGTGGGTATTCCATGTTCATAGCATGTTATGAGATTTATTGAGAGGAAACATATATAAATTGCTTGCTTATGCATTGGGGTCGGCCTGATTACTTGATTTTTTTCTGTTTAACCTGAGGGTAAGGTTCTATTTAGCATGAGGGAAAGTTTTTGATTAGCCTGAGGGAAATGTTTCTTACACCTAAAGGCAGTGTTTGTTTATCCTAAGGGAATGGTTTTGATTAGCCTGAGCTCAATGTTTCTTACGCATGATGGAAGTGTTTTTTTAGTCGGAGGGTAAGGTTTGTTTAGCCTAAGGGAAATGTTTCTTATGCCTGAGGTCAATAGATTCTGTGCTTTAGGGTAATATCTGGTATTCCTGAGGTTAATATTCATTATTCTTGAGGAAAATCACCTAAGGGTTTCATTTCTGATTGCCTGATGGTAAGGACATGCGTGTCTAAGGACAATGTTTATTTTGAATATTCACTGGGGTGATTTCGTATGTTGTACCTGCCAAGCTAAAGGACATGCTTGACATGATTATTATCTTCTAATTTTTGGATATCCTTCTGTTCTTTCTGCTATGGAACTATATAGGCGATTGTCGGTAGAGGATGAGTCTTGGAAAACTCATAAATCAATTATATAGAATTGTTAAATAATTATTAAAATTGAAATGTAACTGGTAGGAATGGTTACTTTTGAGTACTTCCTAGTTAACTGCATTACATTATTTCACACTGATGTTGCGCATTTTCACGAACAGTTGGGCACATGACTTTGGTGGTTACCTACTGAGATTTATTTCTCACACCCTCTTTGGGTCATGTCTTGGGCCCAAACAGATTATATTGCTACATGTGTCGATAATGGAAAGGGTCCCTATATAGGTACATTATTGTAGTAGATGAGTAAGAGATCATAGGACCAAGGTTTGGCATGTGATGCTGCTATGTTCCTGTTTCACTTCTTTGTTTTGTTTTTCTGTACTTTGTACCTTGTACTGTATAGTATCAGATTGCAGTTTATCATGTTTTGGCTGCTTTATTAGAATTAGAGTCATGTTGCATCATCAAATATATGCCTGTTGGTTATCTTTTATTTAAGTTACATTGTTCATTTCTGGTTTATAATTTTTACTTCTTCCACTTTTGTATGTTTATATTTATTTCTGATGCACTACACTTTGAAAAATTAGGGCATAGTTTCCCCACTATCAGTCATAGGCCTTCACTGCTAGTCGGTATACTCTGGAAATTGGGGAAATGCTCTTGAGGTCATGTGACCAATCGGGCTCGGGGCAACCATTGTGTGGCACCCAGATCCGGGATGTTACATAGCCCTTGTACTTCAGGTACTTGATTTTTGTGGAGCTAGATATAATGGGAACAATCTATTCCTTGGGATGATATTCCAGTTGTTAACTTGTTTTGTTTCCATGTATATGTTTTAGGACTGTATTCTAGAATTGAGACTTGTTTGGATTCTTTCCTAGACATATGTATTATGCATCATTTATATAGTGCTGCAGTGGTTTATCTACTTGTAGTTTTCTGGTGTTACTGTTTCATGGTATTATTACGGCTTCTACTACCGTTATATATTTATTTCCACTGTGTTACTCTACCAATGAGGGCATAGATTTCCCACAATCACAGACAATTCCCTCGCTGCTAGTTAGCAACCTTTGGCATTCATGGAAATGCTTTTGAGGTAATGTGACCAACAATATAACGACCCATACTTTACATACATTGTTAATAATTCCAAATTGAAGCACACCTATTACAACATATGACAAAACCACAAAGGACCGTATAGGTATAGTGTCTTTAAAAACTGGGAAACATAAACAACTGGTTCATAAATCTTCTACAGTGTCTCCCATTTATTTCATCATATCTAGGGTCCCTTTTAGCATATTCTTCTTAATATCCATCTTCCTGACCTGGGGAAAAGAAAACATAAAAGGGTGAGCTCAAATGCTTAGCAAGGGCAAATAAAGGAAATAAAAATCATATCATATCTTTTTGAAAATCATAACCTGCAAAAGAGATCATAATATCTTAACATGGAACAAATCATAGAAGTGAAAATGAGATCCCCATAATCATAACATGAAACTTGCAACTTTGTGGCATGCACACATAATCATGGAAAATAATTTCTTGTTAGTCATGACTCATTGCCAAGACTATCTTAGCGGACAAAGTCCATTTCTGAACCGAGTTCACTCCTCGTTTCAGTCCTGTATCACTGAACCGAAATAACCTTCCGTTCCAGCCATGTTTATCTCATGAGATATAAATCTTTACCCAATGCATTGGAGGGAGATATAGGTCCCACCCATCTTATAATGAATCCTTTCTTATGTGTTCCACATAATCCTAAATCATACATCATCGCATAACACATGTAACAAAAATGGGATTCTTGAAACATCATGACATCATAAAACAAATCATATAAGGTAAATGACTTCATAAAAATAATTCCCTCACAACATAATCAAATCAATTTAATAATAGGGATAAAAACAGAACCCTAAATTATCTTAGATGGAAAATAATTTTGATAAAACATTTGAACTCCATTCTTGAGGAAAATATCCTTTCTACTTCAAAAACACTTTTCTTTTCTTAACATGTCATACAATTATAAACTAAAAGAAGTTGATTAAAAATAAACATAAAAACTTATAAAAGAATATTCTTGGAAATAATGTTTTAAAAATCCATTCATGCCGTATATGTTAAAAAAACATTCTTCACGTACTTTTTTCGGAAAAGTCAAAAAGTACCTCGTACGAAAAACGAAAAAAGATTCCTTTCATATATTTTAAAAAAAACTCATCGAAGGGTAAAATTGGATATAAACTATTGTATAAAGATGGAAATAATATTACATATTGAGGGAACATGGATGTGGATGATAAAATACACCCCTGTAAATACCAAAGTAAAAACAATCTCGGATAAAAATGAGATTGTGATATTTCCCTTACCTTAGGTCCGATTTGCTTTGTATGTGTCCGAAGCTCCTGTATAATGGTTTAAATAATGTTATTGACTTATCCAGAATCATAAATATTGATATGATATCATATATGGTCATATTCTTAGCTTCTTGTTAGGAATATTTCATTGTAACTTGTTACTCAGGTCTTTATTTCCTTTTGTTCTTATGCGTGTTTTGCCGTATAAATTCTTATTCTTATTTTAAGGTTATAGATACCTTATATACAGAATGGTATTAGTGTAACATATTTCATATTTATTCATTCAATTCATTTATATAATTACTATGTAATGATGATCATGTAGAACGAGTCGCATCACATTGTGGAGACGGTATTCCGTACGTACGCAAGAGTGATGATATCGTTCCTATGATCGTGGAATTGTATTGGAGTATATTTATATTATTTCAGTATAAATAGTAATTTATAATAATCTTAAATAGTTACTCATTACACCATTATACCCATCCTTGTAAGGTGATGGTGGAAAATAGATTACACCACGGCGTGGAGACGGTATCCAGTCCGTACGCACGCGCGGTGATTTCATTTTTCTGTAGGATGGATAGAAGGTGAATTAGGGTTGTTTCATATTTATAATAACATATCAGTATGTAAGTAATACTGATTTTATTACGTTATCATGAAACAACTAAAGAAGAAGAAGTTGAAGAATAAAGAAATTGAAAAGATCGGTAATGGATATTACCTCTTCTTTGGAACGCCTCTTCGAATCCTCCACTAAGGGAACTAAGATTGGTCTTTGAAGAAGACCAGGACCTCTAGGATTATTCTAGGGAAGTTAAGAGGAGAAAATGGCAGGGGTTGGCGGAGCTTGAGTGCTCAAATTGGTGTGAGGAGGAGGGGGAGGAGGTGCCCTTTTATAAGGGAGGAGAGGGGCACCTTAGGAATATCTCAAAATATTATTTTATATTAAAGTCAAAATCGGTTTATAATGGTTCTAAAGGGTATTATTTAGAAGCTAAAGTGGGGATGGGTCGAAATCCTATCAACTAATAGGATTTAGACAAGTTTAGGGTATTATTTTAACCTTATCAATTAGATTAAACTCTAAGTTAAATAATTTAACTTTTACCGTGTCTTTTTGTTTTCTTTCACTATATAGTTAATACACTTACTATAACATGCCAAACGAACCCCAAATTGTTTATTATTAATATATATATCCTTATATAAGTCATTTGGCCGAACCTTAGATTTTTAGGAATAAAATAACAATTAATAATATAATATTTGATTTAAAAAATATTTTGTGTTAATTTTGACACTATTTGATATATGATTTTTGTGAAAGTCATAACAGAATTATATGTTCGAACCAAGTTAATTACAGCAACACTAATATATCATAGTAACCTAGAAAATTATTTTAATTCATAAAAAGTCTCAAATTACATTTATTTTGGTGTTTATAACATCAATTATTTTAATATTTCATAAATAAGATAATTACTTTATCATAATTGTGTCATAAATAAATTAAATTATTTAATGTCTAAAAATTATAAATAAAATACCATTATGTAGGAAATCTTTTTCGATTTCTAATGAATATTTATAGTCGAATTTATCTTATGTATAACCCCATATTAAAAATGATTTACTTATTAAACTTTGATTTTAACTATTTTAACCCTACTTTAAATAAATTAATAATAAATTTCCTAATCTAACCCAAGTGGGCCTAAATGGTCATATTGTATTCCTAAGTTTGTTTTTGGTTGAATTAAACTTATCAAATAGAATTATTACATGTGTTAGGGTAATAGTAATATCATATTTACCCTTAGTTACCCTTTTTACTATTAACCCCGGTTAAAAAAAAGTAAAAAGTTACTATTCACCAAAAAATTATTTTTATCTCATTGAACCACATTTTACTTACTGATATCAACCGTGTCTGTCGGATTTTCTAAATTCCATTCACAGAAGCGGTAAAATTAAGTTTTATGCAAAATTCAATTTTTAACCTACCACTTAGTGGTTTCACTATTCATCAAAAATTGAAAGTTTTCAGAAAAATACCAAAATTTCACCCTAGGATAATTTCGGTATTCCGAATCCAAAAATGAAGTCCATTTTGAAAGATAAATTTTATAAAATTTAAAAAAGTTGTTATTACTATTCATAACGGCTAGTTTTAATAATATTTTAATAGTATATCGTTGTTTAGTGAAACTCAGTATTGCGTACGACGCAAGCTATCGAGGAAGGTCGCGATTGCGTGTAAAGTAAGCCAAGCTATTATGTAGTGAAAGATTCTTTTGATGATATATAAAAAAAATATTACTCATAAAAATCTCGGGTGTTACATTCTACCCCCCTTAAAATGAATTTCACCCTCGAAATTCGTCACTTTGTAACAAACAGATGAGGATACTTCTCCCTCATCATATCCTCAAGCTCCCATGTAACTTCTTCAAGTTGGTGGTTCCTCCATAAAACTTTCACCAATCAAGTGGTCTTGTTTCGTTGGACTTTTTCGCTATGATCCAAAATCTCTATCGGTTGTTCTTCATAAGAAAGATCTTTCTCCAGCGGTACAACTTCTGAGCTGAGTACATGTGAAGGATCATGTATGTACTTTCTCAGGAGAGATAAATGGAACACATCGTGAACTTGAGAGAGATTCGGTGGAAGCGCCAATCGGTAAGCTACCTTTCCAACACGATCCAGTATTTCGAAAGGACCGATGTATCTAGGGCTCAACTTCCCCTTCTTTCCAAATCTCATAACCCTCTTCCAGGGAGATATTCGTAAGAACACTTTATCACCCACTTCAAACTCTATGTCTTTTCTTCGGGTGTCGGCATAAATTTTCTGTCGACTCTGAGCTGCTCTTATGTGTTGTTGAATAGATCTGACCTTTTCTTCCATTTCATCAACGAGATCAGGTCCTAATAGCTTTCATTCCCCAACTTCGTCCCAACAAGTTGGAGTCCTGCATTTCTTTCCATAGAGAGCTTCATAAGGAGCCATCTGAATACTGGAGTGAAAATTCCACCAAAGGTATGTGTTGATCCCAACCTCCTCTGAAATCCATAGAGCAAGCTCTCAACATATCTTATAGGGATTGAATTGATCTCTCAGACTGACCGTCTGTCGGAGGATGATAAGCAGTGATGAAACTCAACTCTGTATCCAAAGTATGCTGAAGACTTCTCCAGAACTTCGAGGTAAATCTCATATCCTGATCAGATATAATAGAAAGTGGTACTCCATGCAATCTTACCACTTCCTTTACATATATCCTGGCAAGCTGATCTAGAGAGAAATCCTCTCTAATAGCAATGAAGTGTGCAGACTTTGTAAGACGATCAACTATGACCCAGATATCATTATTGCCTTTGGATGTTTTAGGAAGTCCTGTGACAAAGTCCATAGTGATGTTTTCCCATTTCCATTCGGGTATGGGTAATTGTTGTAACATCCCCTTAGACTTTTGTCTCTCATCTTTAACTTGTTGACAAACCAAGCATCGAGAGACATATTCAGCAACATCTCTTTTCATTCCATCCCACCAGAAGTACTCTTTCAGGTCCCTATACATCTTCGTGCTTCCAGGATGAATAGAGAATGAAGAACTATGAGCCTCATCCAGAAGCTCCTTCTTTAATTCGGGGATGGGAGGAACACAAACCCGATTCCTGAACTTTATTATCCCATCACAATAAAGGATTAATTCAGGAACATTTCTCACCTTCTTTTGTAACTCGACATCTTCTTTCTGTGCCTCTTTAATCTTCACATGTATAGATGGTTGAACATTCATTTGAGAAAGATACTATTTTTCCCCTTCTGTTGTAATTCCAATATCCATCCTTTGTAAATCCATAAATATTGGATCTTTTGTGATCCTCATCATGGATAAACTAGCATGTTCTTGTCGACTTAATGCATCTGCCACCTTGTTTGCTTTCCCAGGGTGGTAATGGATTGAGCAGTCATAATCCTTAATCAGCTCCAACCATCTTCTTTGATGCATATTCAACTCCTTTTGTGTGAAAATATACTTTAAACTTTTATGATCAGTATAAATATCACACCTTTCACCATAAAGGTAATTCCTCCAAATCTTTAATGCAAACATTACTGCAGCCAACTCCAAATCATGTGTTGGGTAATTTTGCTCAAGGATTTTCAACTGTCGTGAGGCATAAGCTATCACCATATCATTATGCATAAGAACACACCCCAATCCCTTCTTGAATGCATAACTGTAGATCACAAAACTTTCTCCACTACAAGGCAGTGTGAGCACAGGTGCACTGGATAACCTTCTTTTCAACTCCTTAAAATTCTCTTCACATTCCTCTGTCCAAACAAACTTAACTCCTTTCCGAGTCAACTTGGTGAGTGGATTAGATAATCGTGAAAAATCTTTTACAAAACGTCGATAATATCCAGCCAAACCAAGAAAACTTCGGATCCTAGTTACTGTTGTTGGTCTCGACCATCTTTCGATAACCTCTATTTTTGCTGGATCCACAGATATCCCCTCTTTTGAGATTATGTGACCCAAAAATGCAACTTTTTGAAGCCAAAATTCACACTTGGTAAATTTGGCATAAAGCTTCTCCTTTCTTAGGGTCTTCAATATAATTCTCAAGTGATCTTCATGATCTTCCTTGCTCTTTGAATAGACAAGAATATCATCTATAAAGACTACCACAAATTGATCAATATAGTCTCTAAAGACCCTATTCATTAGATCCATGAAGATAGCAGGGGCATTAGTAAGACCAAATGGCATCACTATAAATTCACAGTGTCCATACCTTGTACGGAAAGATGTATTTGGTATATCCTCTCTTTTTACCCTTAATTGATGATACCCTGAACAAAGATCAATCTTGGAAAAGTATTGAGCTCCGCGTAGTTGGTCAAATAAGTCATCAATGCGTGGGAGAGGATATTTGTTCTTGATAGTGATCTTGTTAAGTTCTCGATAATCAATACAGAGTCTCATTGATCCATATTTCTTCTTAACAAATAGAATAGGTGCTCTCCAAGGTCACGCACTAGGGCGTATGAATCCCTCATCAAGATTCTCTTGGAGTTGCTTCTTCAATTCCTGCAACTCAATTGGGGCCATTCTATAAGGTGTCTTTGAAATAGGCAAAGCACCCGGTACGAGTTCTATTGAAAACTCAACTTCACAATTTGGTGGAAGACCCGGTAATTCCTCTGAAAAGACATCATCAAACTCCCGTACGATGGGCATATACTTAATCGTAAGTTTCTCACCAACCATTTGAGATAAATAACCTTCATATAGTGGAATCAAAACCCATAAGATGGAAGGAATTTCCACTGGAAGGTTATATTCATCCTTGCATCGATAGACGATCGTAGATTGATCTGGAATATGAAATGTGACTTCCCTTATTTGGAAATTGATATGAGCTCCATGTAGAGAAAGCCAATCCATGCCATGAATCACATCAAATTCCACTAAAGGAAGGATCACAAGATTTGCAGGAAGCACTTTCCCACAAACTTCGATCGGAGAAGAATTATAAACTTTTGATGCGACTGTTGTGCCATTAGGTGTTGTCACAGCTTACTCAACATCTAATTGTTGAGGTAATATGGTGATACCCTTAGAAAATTTTTCATAAATAAAAGAGTGGGTGGATCCAGAATCAAATAAATCATTTGCTACTTTAGAGTGGATGGGTAGTGTACCTTTCACCACTTCGTTATCGTACTCCACATCGCTGATAGAAATTGCATGTGACTTTCCTTTGTCTTTAGCCTTAAGATTTTGTTGACGTCGACCATCATCATCAACCCTTGGATTTGGGCATTGATTGGAATAATTCCCCATCTCCTTGCACTTGAAACATTGAAGTGTAATAGGTTCATTCTGTGAATCCCTTCCTTTGTTTGCATCATTAGACATCTTCTTCCCACTATCGCGGCATTCAAAAGCTTGATGACCTTCCATTCCACATTTGAAACATTTACTTGTCCCTTTAAGACAAATCCATCCATGTTTCTTTCCACACTTTGAGCATAAGGGAAAGCTCATCTTTTTTTCAGTGTGCTCTTTAGATTTTCCTTTGAATTCCATCTTCCTCTTCTTATCAAACCCATGTGACTGATGGGTTACTCCAATCTCCATCTCATCTTTGAGAGCACATCGAACGATTTCCTCGTAGCTATTGAAGTCCCTTATGGCTAACGACCTTCGAAGACTTGGTTTTAAGCCACTAAAGAATCGATCGATCTTACTCTCAGGTTGGATAATAATACTAGAAGTGTAACTTGCAAGTCTTGTAAAATTTTCTTCATAGGTACCAACAGATTCATCATCCCTTTCCTTCAGTTCAAGAAACTCTTTCTCCATCTTTGTTCGGAGAATACGAGGGAAGTACTTATTGAAAAATAAGTTCTTGAACTCGTCCCATTCCATAGACTCAATTTCATCCCTTTGCCTCGTATTCTTAATAAGATTCCACCATTGATCAGCATCTCCTTCCAAACGATACACTGCTAGGATGACTTTATCATGTTCATAACATTGAAGAACTGAAAATATCTTTTCAGTAGTACTAATCCATTGTTCATCAACTAATGGATCAGTAGACCCACTGAAAGAAGGTGGACGCTACCTCATGAAGGATTCAACAGAATGTTGCTCCTTCCTTTGCTCGTTTGGAAGTTCTGCATGATTCATAGCTTAAGAAAGTTGTGTGATCATGGCTACAAGATTTTGCATTCCAGCTCCCATATCGTTTGGTTGCTCAGGGGGACAATCATTGCATTGCCCATCGCATTCCGCATTAACACGGTTCCTTCGGGTTCCAGCCATTGACTAAAACCTAGAAGAATAGTGTGAGCAACACTAATTATAATAGGAAAACCACATAATCAAGGATAAAATTTCACACTTAAGGTCTTATCCTAGGGTATTCATGGCCATTTCTAAAACACTATGATTGTGTTCTATGCTTAGACTTATCCTTAGGGTTCTTACTAAGGCTTTCACATCCTAGTTTCCAACGGTTGACTATACCTTTACTTTGATACCAACTATAACGAACCATACTTTACATACATTGTTAATACTTCAAAATTGAAGCACACTTATTACAAGATATGACAAAACAACAAAGGACCATATAGGTACAGTGTATTTATAAACTGGGAAACATAAACAACTGGTTCATAAATCTTCTACAGTGTCTCCCATTTATTTCATCATATCTAGGGTCCCTTTTAGCATATTCTACTTAATATCCATCTTCCTGACCTGGGGAAAAGAAAACATAAAAGGGTGAGCTCAAATGCTCAGCAAGGGCAAATAAAGGAAATAAAAATCATATCATATCTTTTTGAAAATCATAACCTGAAAAAGAGATCATAATATCTTAACATGGAACAAATCATAGAAGTGAAAATGAGATCCCCATAATCATAACATGAAACTTGAAACTTTGTGGCATGCACACATAATCATGGAAAATAATTTCTTGTTAGTCATGACTCGTTGCCAAGACTATCTTAGCGGACAAAGTCCATTTCTGAACCGAGTTCACTCCTTGTTTCAGTCCTGTATCACTGAACCGAAATAACCTTCCGTTCTAGCAATGTCTATCTCATGAGATATAAATCTTTACCCAATGCATTGGAGGGAGATATAGGTCCCACCCATGTTATAATGAATCCTTTATTATGTGTGCCACATAATCATAAATCATACATCATCGCATAGCACATGTAACAAAAATGGGATTCTTGAAACATCATGACATCATAAAACAAATCATATAAGGTAAATGACTTCATAAAAATAATTCCCTCACAACATAATCAAATCAATGTAATAATAGGGATAAAAACAGAACCCTATATTATCTTAGATGGAAAATAATTTTGATAAAACATTTGAACTCCATTCTTGAGGAAAATATCCTTTCTACTTCAAAAACACTTTTCTTTTCATAACATGTCATACAATTATAAACTAATAGAAGTTGATTTAAAATAAACATGAAAACTTATAAAATAAGATTCTTAGAAATAATGTTTTAAAAATCCATTCATGCCGTATAAGTTAAAAAAACATTCTTCCCGTACTTTTGTCGGAAAAGTCAAAAAGTACCTCGTACGAAAAACGACAAAAGATTCATTTCATATCTTTTACAAAAAACTCATATAAGGGTAAAATTGGATATAAACTATTGTAGAAATATGGAAATAATATTATATATTGTGGGAACATGGATTTGGATGATAAAATACACCCCGGTAAATACCAAAGTAAAAACAATCTCGGATAAAAATGAGATTGTGATATTTCCCTTACCTTAGGTCCAATTTTCTTTTTATGTGTCCGAAGATCCTGTATAATGGTTTAAATAATGTTATTGACTTATTAAAGAATAATAAATATTGATATGATATCATATATGGTCATATTCTTAGCTTCTTGTTAGTAATATTTCATTGTTACTTGTTACTCGGGTCTTTATTGCCTTTTGTTCTTATGCGTGTTTTGCCGAATAAATTCCTATTATTCTTTTAAGGTTATAGATAACTTATATCCAGAATGGTATTAGTGTAACATATATCATATTTATTCATTCAATTCATTTATATAATTACTATGTAATTATGATCATGTAGAACGAGTCGCATCACATCATGGAGACGGTATTCCGTACGTATGCACGAGTGATGATATCGTTCCTATGATCGTGGAATTGTATTGAAGTATATGTATATTATTTCAGTATAAATATTAATTTATAATAATCATAAATATTTACTCATTAAACCATTATACCCATCCTTGTAAGGTGATGGTGGAAAATAGATTACACCATGGTGTGGAGACGGTATTCCGTACGTACGCACGCGCGGTGATTTCATTTTTCCGTAGGATGGATAGAAGGTGAATTAGGGTTGTTTCATATTTATAATAACATATCAGTATGTAAGTAATACTTATGTTATTAATTTATCATGAAAAAACTAAATAAGAAGAAGTTGAAGAAGAAAGAAATTGAAAAGATCGGTAATGGATATTACCTCTTCTTTGGAACGCCTCTTTGAATCCTCCACTTAGGGAACTAAGATTGGTCTTTGAAGAAGACCAGGACCTCTAGGATTATTCTAGGAAAGTGGAGAGGAGAAAACGGCAGGGGTTGGCCGAGCTTGAGTGCTCAAATTGGTGGGAGGAGGAGGGGGAGGAGGTGCCCTTTTATAAGGGAGGAGAGGGGCACCTTAGGAATATCTCAAAATATTATTTTATATTAAAGTCAAAATCGGTTTATAATGGTTCCAAATGGTCTTATTTCGAATCTAAAGTGGGGATGGGTCTAAATCCTATCAACCAATAGGACTTAGACAAGTTTAGGGTATTATTTTAACCTTATCAATTAGATTTAACTCTAAGTTAAATAATTTAACTTTAACCGTGTCTTTTTGTTTTCTTTCACTATATGGTTAATAAACATACTATGACATGGAAAACGAACCACAAATTGTTTATTATTAATATATATATCCTTATCTAAGTCATTTGGCCGAACCTTATATTTTTAGGAATAAAATAACAATTAATAATATAATATTTGATTTAAAAACTATATTGTGTTAATTTTGACACTATTTGATATATGATTTTTGTGAAAGTCATAACAGAATTATATGTTCGAACCAAGTTGATTAAATCAACAATAATATATCATAGTAACCTAGAAAATTAGTGGAATTCATAAAAAGTCTCAAATTACATTTATTTTGGTGTTTATAACATCAATTATGTCAATATTTCATAAATATGATAATTACTTCATCATAATTGTGTCATAAATAAATTAAATTATATAATGTCTAAAAATATAAATAAAATACAATTATGTATGAAATATTTTTAGCTTTCTAATGAATATTTATAGTTGAATTTATCTTATGTATAACCCCATATTAAAAATGATTTACTTATTAAACATTGATTTTAACTATTTTAACCCTTCTTTAAATAAATTAATAATAAATGTCCTAATCTAACCCAAGTGGGCCTAAATGGTCATATTTTATTCCTAAGTTTGTTTTTGGTCGAATTAAACTTATCCAATAGAATTAGGACATGTGTTAGGGTAATACTAATATCATATTTATCCTTAGTTACCCTATTTACTATTAACCGCGGTAAAAAAAAGTAAAAAGTTACTATTCACCAAAAAATTATTTTTATCTCATTGAACAAAATTTTACTTACTGATATCAACCGTGTCTGTCGGATTTTCCAAATTCCATTCACAGAAGCAGTAAAATTAAGTTTTATGCAAAATTCAGTTTTTAACCTACCACTTAGTGGTTTCACTATTCATCAAAAATTGAAAGTTTTCAGAAAAATACCAAAATTTCACCCTAGGCTAATTTCGGTATTCCGAATCCAAAAATGAAGTCCATTTTGAAAGATAAAATTTATAAAATTTCAAAAAGTGGTTATTACTATTCATAACGGCTAGTTTTAATAATATTTTAATAGCATATCGTTGTTTAGTGAAACTCAGTATTGCGTACGACACAAGCTATCGAGGAAGGTCGCGATTGCGTGTAAAGTAAGCCAAGCTAGTATGTAGTGAAAGATTCTTTTGATGATATATAAAAACAAAATATTACTCATAAAAATCTCGGGTGTTACAAACCAGGTATGAGGCATCTTTGGGTGGCACCCAGAACCGAGACGTTACTCAAATGATCATTGATATTTCTTTTGATTATCCTTAATTAGAATCTAATCTCACCCTTTCTTATATTTATTTCTCTAGGTTATGAATAATGTTACTAAGTATAGTATGACTATGAAGGGTTCTAGATATGTATAACAATGTGAGAGACGATTTATATGTTTATAAACGATTTTTTATGTTTAAAAGTTTCCATAGTCACTAGACCTATATGTTTTTTACATGTGACGTTATGTTACATGATGAATATTCATCTATTAAAATTTGATAATTATTTATGAAAAGTATTGGTCATTATATATAATAATTCAATGTATCATTTAATATAATCCTTAGTGAGAAGTTAACCAGTTTAATGATGCTAGTTTTATATTCCATTTCAGTATGATTAGATTTATAATGGGTGAGAAATTCCTTGGATTTTTCCATTATCAATGAATCATGAATAATCTATTGGTAAAAATGGTCATTATGCCTTTCAACTCCAGACCCTCATATTTTTTCCATAATCTATTTTATCATACTCTCAACTTCTAGGTACTCAAATTATAAATTTTTTGTTTTACAAATTAATAAATTTGAGAGTTTTTAAAAAGTTTAGAATCTAGTCAATAGACTCTATGCATTCCTATGGTTTCTAAGGGACATTCATTCCATTAAAAGATGACGGTTTGTGTGGGAGAAACATCTCAACTTCATTTTTATTTCTCTAGTCAATGGTTATATTTCCCTAAAATTATTTTACATTGGGATGATATTATGGCCCATTAAATGGATATATTTAACTACCTCTTCAATAATATTTGATTGATTTGAGGGTTTCCTTATGGAGAACCATCCATAGAACCATCCAAATAAATTTAGTTATCATTGTCGATGGAATGATAATTCATTATAGATGATGTTGAGACCATCATAATGGTGAGAAATATTAGTTTTAACCATTATATCATAATTAAATAAATGAAATTAAATAAAAACACATCACAATAGAAACTTTTCCCAACATATCATGATAACATAAAGCTCATTACAAAGAGATAAATCCATTTTATTTCCCATATCCCACCCTATATGTCCCAATAATCCATTATCATGTGTTCCAAAATTACTAAAGACTCAATGACCATAGAACCACCCCCCCTTTCTGTTATGTAGAAATATACAAATATAAACAAGAGGGATTGAATTGTGCCTTTTCAAAATCTTCTACGATTATATCTTTTGCTGTAAAATTTAGATTATAATGATAAGAAGTTTTTATCTCTTGTATGAATGTATGATTTGTGGATAAAATAGAAATAGTGAACATAACTTTTTATAGTGGTTCGGGGCATAATGATCTCCTAGTCCACTCCACCAATTACTCTCTCTATAAGCTTGGTGAATTTCACTAGTCTGTTCCTCATATCATAATACCAATCCACAACTGAGTGCAGGAAGTTCACACATTTGCAAGGCTAAAAAATAGAGCCTTATAGTTCTTTAAAAGAGAACTAATTATCTACAACTTATATTGAGAAGCCGATACTCAACAACAATTGAGTACGAGCAGTTGAAACTCTCAATAAAAATATAGTGATTAAAAAGGTTCTGATTAAACTCTACAGTTATAACAGAAATTGAAAATAGATGGATCTTCTTCTTTAGCAAATAATATCTTCAAAAAATAGTAGTTTTGAAGTGATCCAGTTGCAATAGATCTCTAAATAAAATAAGAAATTATTATCAGCAAAAAACTTACAACAAATACGATATTGAAAACATGTATATACTCAAAGTGTAGCTTCTTCTATAAATAACAGAGTCAGATCGGATGTTTTAGTAAATCTGTAAAATATCGTCACAAGAATACATTTTAATAGAAATATGAGTCCATTTTTTTGAATCACAGACATGTATATATTGAACAAATACACTGATAGAATTAATAAAGTAGATATCCTTCTTCTTAATTCCACATTCAATAAAATTTCATGATAATCCTTGAGAATTCAAATTCATAAGATAACTAAGAGTATTTGCAAAATTCCTTAATAATATGAGATAATTTCTCCACTAAATATTCTTATTTGAATAATTAATAATGATATTTGAATCATTTACAATGATATTTGAATCATTTGAATTTGAGTACTAAATCAGTGTCAAATTCCACAAAGAATATTCGATTAAACTCCAATAAAATCATAAATTTAAATCTCTGATGTTGAAAATTCCTACGTAGGGTATCTTCAAAAAATGAAAAAAATACCTAACATAGGGTTCACCTATGTAGAGTTAATTCTCCGAACATTGGGTGGAAAATGTATGTTTTATCACAAAAGTTAGGATTATGATCAATCAATTTTCTTCTCAAGCATAGGGTTACATAATTACATAGGGTTCTTAAATCCAACTTTTTTTTCCAGACACAATATTACATCCAAAAGTAATGTTTTTTATCCCTACATTTGTGTGTACTTATGGTTGATTAACCATAAATACGACGAACTGTGTTTCCAGAATAGGATGAACACTTTGATGAATATTCCTTGAAAATAAATGATTTAATATAATTAAAAAATAAATATTAAAATAAATATTAATCAATATAAATAAACATAAAGTAATATCATTATTAAAAAAACGAGTTTATTTGTGAGCATCAAAATCAATAATATTTGTAGATTATTATTAAGACTGTACATTCCCAATATTATCCCCCTATTTTTCAATCAAAAAACCCATAAAATTAGTAATTGAATTTTAAATTTTGAAATCATTTAATTGAAAATAATTTTATTTTTGATTTGAAAAAAATATTTATATAAATAGAAATTTTGCGAAAATATGATTTCAATAAAAATAAATGATGTGTTTTTCCAAATTTCTCCACCTTTTTGTGAGATAAAAAATAAAGTATATAAAAAATATTAAAATACGTTTAATTTTTCACATATCATTAAGTGAAAGTTAAATTAATCTTTTTAGATAAATAAGACTAGATTTTTGGTTGTATACATAAACATAAATGAATATGAAATAATGAACTAAAAATAAAAATAATTAAAATTTACTAATCAAAAATTGTATAAGTGTAATAGTTAGTTTGACTAGGAAACATGTAATCCAAATGATATTGTTAGGGTAGAAGATGTTGGGTAGGATTTGGCTCTGTTTCTGGTTATGTATGATTTTGAGAAGCTTGAAACTTGTCTTTAAGTTCTTCCATTTATACCCATATTTTTTTCATAAGATTATCTCCCAACTACATAATCAAAAGTCTGGAATCTTAACTGTTATTAAAATTTTCAACAGCATTGAATTTCAAAATGATATGAAAACTCTCCTCTTACTACATAAACTAGTCCACTTTATATATGAATTTTCTCAATAGAAAACTGATACCTCGTTCATTTTGATTCAATTGGATAACTAGAGATTTTTTATTGTCAAACAGAACAAACAAGAGAACTATTGCACTGATGGTTCTGTAGATGATCATTCATGTCTGCCATAACCATTGTGATTTCCAAAAATCTTTCAATCAGATCTGGTGAGGTAGTGGAGAAGAGGTAGATGTACTGGTCTGACTAACACTACTCTTTATTGACTCAAATTGACTCCCCAACTACAACTTTAGGTATGCAATTTTTTATTTAGAAACAAATTCATACTTGACCTTTCCAACCTCATCATACATTTCTCTCTCGAAAGCATCAAATTCCTTTTATGAAATAGAATTTTCATTACGATCTGGTACCTTTTTCCTTTCAACGTAAGGATCTTGTCGAATATTTGAATTTTCTTCCTGTGATTTATTGAAATTAATCAGAAGCTCTATAACCTGATTAGTCAGAGAATCAGATGACCCTTTATCTGGATGTTGTCACTGATCAACAGCCACAATTATTAATAATCATGAAGTATAACTATACATAAAACTATCCAATATTTTTTTTCAATAGATTTTTCACTTGAACCATATATACTATCATGATGTTATTTTTTGTCTTTAGAATGAGACTGATGTCTCTCACCCAAATGATCAAAAAAAGAGTAAACACGATTCTCAATAAATTCTATAGTCACATTTTCTAATCTGAGCATATTTTTCTATTCTTAAATAGATGGATCTTCCTCATGGACTGTTGGAATAAAAACATCCTTAAAAACATGAATTTTGACTTTCAATTTGTTATTCTTCCTTAAAAATAGGTTCGTCCCAATGAACCAACCTAGTAGATTCACATGAACCCAACAATGGTTCTTTATTAGGTGGATCTACTCTTTTCCATGGTTGCATAACCAATAACACTAGAATATCTTATTTTTCTTATTCTTCTTTTATAAAATCTAATTTTCTCTAGATATGTTTGGAAACTCCATCACCCATGGTTTCTCCAATTCCTTCATTTCCAATAACACTTTCCCCCCTAAGCATATGATATTTAATTTTTTTTGGTCATCTTCAAAAACTAGCATAAGTTTTCATTTTATTGTACTCCAATCAAAACATTACATCATTAGATATACCACATTGAGTACATTTATATGAAAAAATTTTCTTTGAGAATCAATAAATTGAATCAAATTTTTTAAAAAATAATACAATAAATTATCCTTCTATAAGGATAAAAAATCATCCTTGAATTTGGATAATAGTATTATTGATGATATCTGAAAATATACCATGGAAAATTTATCTTTATTTAAATTAAAAACAGAAACATGATTTAGTGGTCTGTATACAATATATTATCCATTTCATCAATCCTTAGAGCAATTTTGTTTTGAATAAAGGTAACTATAATTTTTTGATCTACCTCAAGATCATTGAAAAAAATCTTCCGTATATTTGTTGATTGAAAAAGAAAAGACATAATGTATTTAGATTTATGATCCATATAATTGATAGACCATAGATCAATATGGAATACTCATTCAGGAGGACAATTCAAAACTTGGGAAATTTCAGTGGATGATATGAAAAAATATTTATAATTCTTATTCTCGAAAAAATGGTATTTTTAAAATCATAAAACCTAAACTGTATGCTATTTCAAAAAAAAATCACTTCTAACTCATAAAGAAACTATGACTTCACTTTAATGAACACATATACCAGACCACGAAACACTAATCCCTATTTTAGGAGTATATTAATCTAGTAATGCCATAAAAATATACCACTTTTCTTTAGAGAATCTATCTTATGAAAAATCATTTTCACTTTGTATCGCTTGCTTTAACCTCTTTGGTTCACTTGGTTGTCATCATTTCAGTAAATCAAAATCTCTAAGGTTCTTGGGTTATATGGTTTTGAAGGTCAAACAATGTATTCAAAGGCTTCATTATTCGAAAAGGGTTTGAGAAATGAAAAGGTAGGGGAATTTGAAAGCTTTCTCACAGTACCATATTTCCCTTGCCATTACATAAGATAAATATGGAATTTTTTGAAAATATGTGGTGTGAATAAATTTAAGATAAAATAAATGAACTAAAATATATAGAAAAATGAAAAAAATATTAAACAAAATTAGATTTCAATTAACCAAAAAATAAAATTTAAATAAATAATTTTGAATAAATAAATAAAAATTTACATAAAAATAATAACATTTATCTGATAATAAAATAAAGTTAACTCCCCATTAATAAAATTAAATCATATAGTGGGAAGTGTTTTACTGAAAATATTCACTAATTTATATTCAATGTTGATAAATTCTAAAGATAAATCCTTTTTAGAAACACGGTCTCTTAGAAAATGATACCTAATAAAAATATTCTTAGTTGTTCAATGTCTTATAAGATTTTTTTAAAATATTTATATCACTAGTTATATCGTATAAAATAGGTGTCCTATTGAAATTTAGTCTACAATCCATTATATTGTTTTTCTTCCACAATAGTTCTGCACAACAATATCCTATAGATAAATATTCTTCCTTGACAGTTGACAAAGAAACTAAGTGTTGTTTATTACTTGACCATGATACAAGTGATTTTCCTAAATAGTGATAGGTTCTTGAGGTAGTTTTTTTAAATAATTCAAAACCTCCAAAATAAGAATCTGAATTAAAATCACATCATTTTTTATAAAGAAGAGATTGAAAAATAGTTCTTTTAAATATATAAAAATCTTTTTGACAATAATAAGATGGGATTATTTATGATTTACTTGAAATCTAGTACATAAGAATACAGAAAAGATAATGTCGGATATACCGGAAAGAATATATAATAAAATACCTATCATACCTCTATATAACTTGTTGTCCACTAGTTTTATAGAACCATCCAAATCAAGTTTTATTTTAGTACACATGGGATTTATATATGTCCTATTGTTCTCCAAACCAACACTTTTTAACAAACTAATAATATATTTACTTTGTCTTGAAACATTTCCATAATCATTTTGATAAATTTGAAGTCCCAAAAATAAATTCAATTCTCTCATAATAATCATTTCAATTTTTTTTGCATGATTTCAGAAAAATAATTACAATGTTTTTCACTATTTGATCCAAAAAATAACACCATCAACATAGATTTTAACAAATAATGTGTTAGAAAAAATGGTTTTCTTAAAAACTGTTGGATCTTCCAATCCAACAATAAACCCATTTAAAAAAATAAATGAACTAAATCTTTCATACCGAGTTCTTGGTTCTTGATTAATGATATAGAGAGCTTTAGTAAGTTAATAAAAAGAATCTGGTTTCTGAGAATTTCCAAAACCAGGAGGATGTTCTACATAAACTTCTTTAATTAAATAACCATTTAAAATGGAAATTTTAATATCCATCTGATATAAATTAATGTTAATCTAAGATTTAATAGCTAAAAGGATTCTAATTTATTCTAATCAAGATACCTGGGATAAGGTTTCATCATAATCTAAACCTTATTTCTAATTATATCCTTTATCTACAAATATATATTTGTTTCTAGTTATAATCCCTAGTCATAATGTTTATTTCAAAAGACCCATTTAGTTCCTATAACTGGATAATTTGATTGTCTATTAACTAATTCTGAAACATTATACCTTTTTAATTGGTTTGTCTCTTCTTGCATTTCTAACATCCAAATATCATATTTTAATGATTCTACAAAAGATTTACATTCTAGTTGAGATTGAATGGTATAGAATTCAAATAGATTCCCTATATTTCTTCTAGTTCTTATTCTTATGTCAGGATCTTCTATAAATGTTTCTATATAATGATTCTTTAGGGTTCTAGACTTTCTAGCTAATTTTTTTTCATTAGTATCATGTTATTCTAAACTAGACTGAATTTTATTTATATTATTTTCAAAATCATTTTTTAGGTTTTAAAGTATCATGGTGTCAAAAGAGTTATTAATTTAATCAATTTGATCTTTCTACTTAATTACATAGTTAGTTTCATCAAGCATCATATGAACTAATTCTTCGACAATCATTATATTTTTATTAAACACTATTTAGGATTTAGAGGTAGCAGATTATTCAAATAATATTCATTCATCAGATTTTGGATCGAACATATGAAGATTATTCTTGGTGTTTGGGATATACACCTTACATCAAGAAACATTAAAATAATTTACATTAATATTTTTGTTATTCCAATGTTCATAAGATGCCTTTTTGAAAATAGAATGAATTAAAACTCTATTCATGATATATTAGGTTGTTCTTATTTCTTATTCCCGTAAGTACGTAGGAAGGTTGTATTCATTTAGTATAGTCCTAACAATTTAATGAATAGTTATATTTCTTCTTTCAACAATACTATTTTGTAGTGGTCTTCTTAGTGTAGAGAAGTTGTCTATAATACCAAGATTTTGAACAAAATGAATTTAAGTCTTGATTCTAAAATTCTACATCATGGTCACTTCTTAATGAAATTATCATAAAACCTTTTTTATTTTTAAAATTTTTACAAAAATTTTAAAAAAACATTAAGAGAATCACTTTTATGTTTTAGAAAATAGACCCATATAAATTTAGAATAATCATCAACTAAAACATATACAAATAATTTTCAGGCCAAACATTCTATTCTAGATGGTCCAAACAGATACATGTGGATATGTTCTGGAGTTTTTGATGTAGAAATTTTGTTAATAGATTTAATGGAAGATTTATTAATTCATTCCAAATTGGCATGAATAACAGAATTTGTCACTATAAAATTTAAGACTAGGTAAATCAGAAACTAATTGTTTCATAGACAATTTATGTAAATAATAAATATTGTAATGACCATGTCTTCTATTCCATATCCATGACTCATTTATCAAGGTAGTGAAATAATTCACATTTTGTTTACAAAAGAGACTTGATTTCAGACAATAAATATTATCAGTTCTAGGTGCTCTAAAAATAAGAAATTTATCTTTAAACACAAGAAAATGAATTGGTAGAATTATTAACATAATATCCATCATCACAAATTTGAGAGATACTTATCAGGTATTTCTTAATCTCTTTTAAATATAGTACATTTTTAATTGAGATAGTTTTTGGATCTCCAATAGTTCCATGGCCAATTATCGTTCCTTTGGGGTTATCAGCAAAGGTGACTAGACCTCAATATATTTGACTTAGTTTTTTGAAGTTTTATGAGTTTCCACTCATGTTCCTTGAGCATCCACTATCTATATACCATATACTTTCCTTTTTTCTGACCTATTTTCTACAATGAAAATTTGAACATATGATTGTTTTGGTACGCATATCATCTTGGTTCCAGCAGTGTTAGTTAGTAAAGATCTAGGAATCTAGATCTTATTTTTTTTACTTAACTCATACAATTTTCTATAGATAATTTTTTTAAATAAAATATATTTTAATTAAACTTATTTGAGGATTTCTCAAATAGAATTTTTCCCCTTATGTTCAACAAAAATGACAAGAAATATTTATTGAGATGGAAAAAAAATAATTGTAATATAGTTTATATTTTCACCCTTACTTCTTATATAGAACATTTCCATTTTAATCACTTTCTAAACATGAATTTCATTCAGAATATTTTCTTATATTGTAAATAAGAGAGCCACACTTTTATAAGTTCTTAATTAATCTTTTAATACTATATTATTATTTTCATGACCAACATAGTTTGTGGAACATGAGTTAAATTTTTCAATTAACAGTTGATGTTGTTTAAGTAAGGTGTATCTTTATACTAAAATATTATTGTGAATATTCATTAATGATTTATTTAATAAGGATCAATATATTTCTTCTGCAATTGTGCGTAAGTAGCCAATTAACTATTTGAATAATTTGAATCAGAATCATAATTAGAATAAGATGAATAATAAGTTTCTACATTGTCTTCTTCGTCAATAAAGAATATATTTTCTTTAATTTTTGATTCTTCCTTTTCTGAATTATATTTTGATGGCCTGATAGAGTCTTCAAAAACACTCCATGTAGCTTACATTTAACTTTTTCATTTATTTTCATAATAATAATTTTTATGATATTTCATTTCTATCATTCTCTTTTCACCTTTTAGTTAATGAAAATCAGGTCTTATATGACCTAATTTCTTGAATTTATAGCATCTAAATTCTCTTGAGTCTTTCTCATCCATTTTGAAGGGTTTTATGAGTCCTATTTTACCCTTAAAAAACATGCTAAAATTTATGGCTAATTGATCCATTTCTATTTCAGAATCATATGTATCTAAAATCCTTTATTCTATGACTTATTGATTTATTATTCTTATTTTATTATAAGATGTTAAATTTAGAGAAGTATTATCCTTTTTATAGTAAGACATCAAGATCTTCATATTCATCTTGCATTTCAGTTTTATACATCATTAGTGCCCCAATTAATTTTATCATTGCCAGATTTTTTATACACGATGACTGAAGAATTGCAACTGATATACCATTCCATTTAATAGATAGTACTATTAGTATTTTAAAATCTTGATCTTCTTGTTTGATAGGACTACCTAGGGTTGTAATATTATTGATAATCTATGTAAGCCATCCATTCAGCGATGATATCGTTCCCATAATTATCGAATTAAAATCTTGATCTTCTTATTTCCGTACGTACGCACGAGCGATGATATCGTTCCCATAATTATCGAATTGAATTGGAGTGGATGATATAATATCTCAAAATCAGTATTATGTTATTATAACTATATATAGTTACTTTTTAGACCATTATACCCATCCAGGTAAGGTGGTGGTGTAAAAACAGATTACACCACGACGTGGAGATGGTATTCCATACCTACGCACGCGCGGTGATTTTATTTTCCATAGGATGGATAGAAGGGGAAATATGGTTTTTTCATATTTATAATAACATATAAGTATATTAGTGATACCTATGTAATTACATTATGATGAAAAAACTAAAGAATAAGATGTTGAAGAAGAAATAAACTTGAAAGAATCGGTAGAAGATATTACCTCTTCTTCGATGTACCTCTTTTAAGCTTCCGCTTAAGGCACTAGAGTTGGTCTTTTGAGGATACCAGAACCTCTATAATGTTTCTGTTGAATTTTATAATTTAAATGGGAAGGGTTTTTCTGATCATGAAGGCACAAAATTGTGTAATGAGAAGAGGGAGGAGATTCCCTTTTATAAGGGAGGAGATGGGCACTTTAGGAAAAACTTAAAATATTATTTTATAATAAAGTCATATTCGGATTATAATGGAAAAAATATGACTTATTTCAAAGATAAAGTGGGGATGGGTAGAAATACTATCTACCAATAGGTTTTAGACATGTTTTGGTTACTATTTTAAACTTATCATTTAGATTTAACTCTAAGTTAAATAATTTAACTTTTCAGTGTCTTCTTGTTTTCTTACACTATATGGTTAATAAACATAATATAACAAGAGAAACGAACCCCAACTGGTTATTTATGCATATATATAGCCTTATATAAGTCATTTGGATGAACCTTATATTTCTTTGAATAGAATAAAAATTAATAATATAATATTTGTTTTAAAAACTTTTTTATGTCAATTATGACACTCTTTGGTAATTGATTTTTGTGAAAATCATAAAAGAATTATTAGTTCAAAAATAGTTTATTAAATCAATACTAACATGTCATATTATCCTATAAAATTATTTTAATTCATAAAAAGTATCAAATTACATTTATTTGGGTACTTTCAAAAACAATTGTGTTAATATTTAATTAATAAGGTAATTACTGCATCATCATTGTGTCATAAATAAATTAAATTATTTACTGTCTAAATATTATAAATAAAATACCATTATGTAGGAAATATTTTTATCTTTCTAATTAATATTTATAGTCGAATTTTTCTTATGTATAACCCTATATTAATAATATTTTAGTTATTAAACATTGATTTTAACTAATTTAACTCTTTTTTAAATAAAATAATAATAAGTGTCCTAATCTATTACAGGTGGACCTAAAGGGTAATATTTTATTCCTAAGGTTTTTTTGGTCGATTTAAACTTATAAAATAAAACTAGGATATGTGTTAGGGTAATAATAATATCATTTGGACCCTTAATTACCCTATTACTTTTAATTGTGGTAAATAAAAGTAAAAAGTTACTATTCACCAAAAATTATTTTTATCTTATTAAAAAACATGTTACAACTTGATATTAACCATGTCTCTCTAATTTTATAATTTCAACTCACAAAAGCAGTAAAATTAAGTTTTATGTACAATTGAAAATGCTCCTAGGAGGTTGGTAAAACACGGTAAATAGGTTCAATATTTTTTTTATATCTATATTATTATAAAATTACTCCAATGAATTATATTGAACTTATATAGGTATTATGCATCTATTTTGACAAAAAGTAAATTTAAATAAAATAAATATTTATTTAAATAAAAAGTCTGTTTTTAAATAGTAACCTAGTGTTTTCACTATTCATCATAAATTGAATGTTTTCAGGAAAATACCAAAAATTCACCCTAGGATAATTTTGATATTCCGAATCCAAAACTGAAGTCCATTTTGAATGATAAAATTTATAAAATTCCAAAAAGTGGGTATTACTAATCATAACTACTAGTTTATATAATATTTTAATAACATATCGTTGTTTAGTGAAACTCGGTATTGCATACAACACACACTATCGAGGAAGGTCACGATTGTGTGTAATGCAAGCCATGTAAGGGTTGCATGTGGTGAAAGATTCTGTTGTTCTTGCATATAATAGAATCCAACCACATTTCATTTATACATTGAATATATATATATATACACTCATTGTTTTGTAGAATAACTTCTATCAAATGAACATGAAATTGTGTGTAACACGATCCAAGAATAATATTTCATATTCTGCAATCTAATATGGTGTTGCGTATAGTGCAAGATAATCATAGTGTATCATAAAACACAAGAAATCAAATAAATAATAAAGAATACTTCTTAATAAATCTCGGGGTGTTACACTTACAAAAAATATGATATTAAAAACACGTGTATCTCCAAAGAGTAGACTCTTCTTTAGAGAATAGAGTCTAATTGATTAATACAGTATATCTGTAAAATATCTTCTCAATAATAAAGTTTAATAACAATATGAGTCCCTTTTTTTGAATCACAAACACATGAATAAATTGGAAAATACAGAGATAGAATAGATAATGTCGAGATCCATCTTCGCAATTCCCAATCAAAAAAAATCTCCTCATAGACTGTGTGAATTCAAATTCATTAGACATCTTGAAATAGTCATAACATTAATTATGAAGAGGAGATAATTTTTCCACATAATACGATTCTTTGAAACAATCATAACGAGATTTTAATAATCTGAAAATGATCTATCAATCCACCTGAAATTTTGTAAAGACTATTGCACGAAACACGGATAAAATCATAAATCCAAATCATCGATATTGAAAAGAAATATTTAGGGTTTCTTTGTAAAATTAAATATTACCAAAAAATTCATTGAACTATGTAGAATTCATTTTTCTAACATCGGGATGAAAACGTAAGGTTAATCACAAAATTATGGTTGATGATCCATATGTTTTCTTCTCAAATGTAGGATTCTAAACTTATGTAGAGTTCATTAACCATAATTTTTCTCTTTGTACAACATAAGTTTCCATCCAAACGTAAGGTTCTTTATCAATGATTTAATGTCAAAAATGGTTTAATTACCCATAAGTGCTAATATTTCATCATAAGGTTTAAAAAAAAGTAGGGTTTATTCCATACATTACGTTTTTCAATGCAGAGCATGAACAATTCTTTCATAATACAATAAAACGTGTTTCCAAAATAGGATGATCACTTTGATAAATATTCTATACAAATATAAGGCTTGAATATAATTCCAAAATAAATATTATAATGAATATTAATTTCCATAAAATATAATTAAAATAATTTCATTAGTAAAACCTAAAAAGGTATTCATGAGCATCAAAATAAATAAGATTTATATATTATTGTTGGGAAAATACATGCCCATCATTTAATACCAATTTTTCATAAGTGAAATGGATTTATCCCTAAAATAAACACTTTATCCAACTTTTTTTAAGGCCCTAAGGGAATTACGAATCCCCATGATCTAGAAACACTCTCATGGGAATGAATAATTTCATTTTGGAATTATTTTTTCCATAAAAAATTAAAAATAAATAGATTTCATATATAAATGAATGAAAATAGAAAAATACAATTTCGTGTAGTGTATGGAAAAGAGTGAAAAAATAATACAAGATCCAAATCCCAAATATATGAACAATGTTATATAAAACAATAAACTACCATTATTTTTATGATGTGTGTGTAAAATTTCACCATGTCAGATAATAAAATTTCTACACATGCGTAATGGCATTTACAGGTCCTACAAAAAAATCCTAGTAGGATCCCAACTACGTTTTTCATAAGTGGTATCTAATAAATAAACTAATTATGACCATTTTAAAAAATTATATTCTTGAAATTTAACTGTTCATAGTATAAAATGAAACCTGGAAATTACCCTTTATTTAAAAGATTATAAAATATTTCCAAATATACCACTATTCAAAGAGTGAAAAAATGAACATCTAAAAATAGAGAAACCTATAAAATATGTCATAAGATACATTATTTATTGGTCAAATAAGATCCAAAAAAACTAGGGAATAAATAATGATGTTCACATTAATGCCTAGAATAATGGGACCAAGGATCGAAGATCACCTGTACAAATGAATCGCTAATCATAATAATGTTTAGAATAATATCAATCATAAATATTTTCTAGTTTCCCATAAACTATCCTAGAATGATTTTCAAAATTATTCCCAATATTATGTTAATCAGGTTATAATGGGCCATAGCCTATACATGGATGATTTACTTTCAATGTTTAAATAATTTAAAGTTCATATCACAAGTCAAAAATGAATCATCCCAAATTCACAAAAAAACATTTTTTTAAAATTAATATTAATCAAATATACTAAAGAAAGAATCCATTTTACAAAAAACTTATACTATAGAATTTTATGATTCATAAACCAAGCCATTTATGAATTATGAAAAATCAATTAAAATTTATTAGGAAATCATGGTTCATAAAACTAATTATTTTCATAAAACCACCTACCTCAAACACTTTGAATACCCAACAGTTGATTGGGAACCCCCAAATATGTAGAAAGAAGGCTCTTGATAAAAAATGGATATCCTTAAACCACGAAACCCATATAAGGAAATTCATATTAGATAATAACAATTTTAAAAAAGCCATATAAAACCACAAACCATGATAATCCCCATTAAAAATCACAATGATCGATGAAAGACAAACTACCACTCTCATTTGTAAGAATTTATCTACACTAAAACCTATTTGATCATGAAACATCCTATAGTTCTAGACATTATAGCCCCAATCAATAGTTCCCTTCAAAAAGGAGAGAAGAGATATAGATAAATGATGATGTACAGTAATGAACATACTCATACCATGAGTTTCATACATCTAAATCCAATAGATCATCCAAATTCACTCTCCATAAGGGTTTGGATCTCAAAAATAACCATGGTGATATCCTAAGTTCGAGATCTAAAGTAGTTGGGTGAATATTGGGGTTAACTAGAGTTTTCAGGTCAAAGAAGAATATTTTGATTGATTAAATGTTGTTGCATGGTATGGAAACATGATTTGGAAATCTATCTTCCCATGTTCTATATATTGGAGGATCCTCATATATCATCCACATGGTTTGGATAGCCTTGATAAAACCACGTGAAATTTGATTTTTTTTAAACCACCATAAGTCGCACGGTTTCCTGAGAATGTCGCATGGTGTGTCCTAATAATGAAAAAATAATAAACATTCCATAATAAACAACAAAATATCCTAAAAATATTATAGAATAAAAAAATAATGGTTCAAAAAAATATTATAATCAAGGTATATATTTACCCGAATGCGACATTGGGATGTTTAATTTCTCATCATAATATCAATTTCTATCCAAGTAGTGTCAATCAAAATAAGGCTAATCAATGAAAATATGAGGATATCACTTCCTCAACATTTATTCCCTTTCCAACATATATTAAAAATATATTTTGTTCCTCTAAAACTATGTAACCAATAAAATAAAAATACCACATAGAACAATTTCTTAATAGTCAACAATATGAACTGGTATTTTGACTATAGAAATATCAGGCTACAAATATATTTGTTTATAGTATAGAATATGAATCCGATCAGGATAATACTTCTTAATTTGATATAAAAGGAAAAAATAATTGATTTAAGTGAATTTAGGTAGTAATGTTAACTAATATGACTCTTTTCTAATATTTTTGGTAATCTAAAAGGATCTCATAATTCTCCAAACTAATCTCCCTTACTTCCATTACCAATAATGAACCAACTAATCCAAAACATTCAAGAGCACCCACTCACTTAATGAAAATTCAAGAGTATAATTTCGATGATCTACATAATATATATTGAATAACCGAGTCATCTCTAATGATTGCTGAATATCATGAATTTTTCCAACATATTTTGAACAATTCATTTTAAAAAAAAAAAGAAATATCACCCACTTTAGACCGAAAAACAATTAATTTATGTCGTTGATTATACAATGTCTCATAGTGATCCATTCTAATGGATGACTGGTAACAATTTTTATGTGTGAGATCAACTAGTCCCAAAAATCATTCCTAAGAGACTGTAGAATCCATGAAATAAACACAAAGCATATCTTAAAAAATATTAATTGCTCACTCTGTCTATGTATCTATCCAAGGATGTTAATCCATGTTCAATTTTACGCAAGACCCCATCACCTCCTAGAGGCCTAAAAAATGATACGTATTCTAGGGGTCCCTATCTGAAAAAAAGTGTTAAACCCCTATAAAATTTCATGACCTCTTAAATATACAATGTTCCCATATACTCAACCTTGGTGGGGTCTGAAATCATATTAAAAAGAGATGTATTTGTTTTTTGACCTATTACCAAGTATTTAGAATTTATCCCTCAATTTTTCCATGGTAATCTAATGATGAAATCCATGGACACCACATACCATTTTAAAATGGATACCGATAGAGGAAGAATCATGATAGATGGATTTTGGGTTTTTCTATTAATATATTGCAAGGTATAACTATTTGACACAAAATCAGTTATGTCTTGTCTCTAACATGGACACCAAAAACAATGCTTCATGTCATATTTCATCTTCATTTTATAAGGATAAAACCACTATGAAAGATGATAATTTTAAACCACAACATTAATCACATAAGAAGTTATTAAATAATTATTTCCAAAAAAAATATTCCTTCTAGGGAGTGTGACTACTAAACAATGTTATCAACACCATATAAAGAGCACCTAATACTCCTGAAATATTTATACTAATGTTTCTATATAAAATAAACTACAAGAGAGAATAAGTCAAGTAAACCCTAGGAATAATAATATCAAGCACTTTATCCATTTATTTTAGGGGAATATCAGATAGAGTATCCCATTACATTCTATTCATGTTTAAATTCCATAAATTCATGATATGAAAACATTATATTTAGAGAGTCTGCACCAATATCAACCTTTCTTGAGGAATACGAAATTTTTATGTTGAATGAATGATTATACTACACCTATCACCTCTACCTAATATTTATGATATTCTATGAAATGATATATCCTAAACTGTAATTATTAATATAGATAGTAAATGTTAATTTATATAGGAAATTCCATCATCTCTTGAGAGAATGTATAAGTACTTGAATTTGTAAATCATGAATTGGGTAATTTTTCTCTTATCACCGGAGATGATGAGAGATGTATGTCACTATATGAACATTTTTCATATGAAAAAACCCCAGAATAATATATTCTTCATCACAAAACAATACATTTAACTTTTCCACATCCAATAAAATAAAAATTATTATTGATTTTAGTCTTCAATTCAACACCTTAAAGGTATTATGAAGAATAACATATTATATGTACTTTACCCTTTTACTGGTTAGAAAATAACTAAAGATACATTCTTAGAGAAGACCTTAAAAACTACTAATAACATGCTTACAAACACAAGATTTTTTAATATCAAAGATATTTCAGGTAACCACCCATGAAAAGACTACTTTTTGCTTCTTGGAATCCATTGATATACTATTATATGAATCTATATATTTCAGGAACATAGCATATCAAATATAGAAATAAAATGTGTGTAACATAAAATATAGTATATGATCCATCAATATTACTCAAATGAATTTTAGGTTATTCTCATACTCTTCCTCAGTTATATACTAAAGTAGAATGTCATTAATTAATAACATATTAAAGGAATCAATGTACCCGTGGAAATTCTAATTCATCAGGGCCTTGAAAACAAATGGAGTGTTATAAAAACTAAAAAATATCATTTGATATTAAATATGGAATCACAAAATCTTTATCCTAGTATTCATGATATCATACTCCTTAACTCTAAGCTGATGAATCCATAATGTTGGCTGATTTTTAGGATCCACTTTTTTAGTTTAATTTATCAAGAATGGCATAAATAAAACAAAAAAGATAATTGTTTTTAATCACTATATGGTTGAATTTTTGGTTGTCAACACAAAAACAATGATCCCAACACATCATATTGCTAAAAATTATTGGTTCCTCCCAATGGAATTCATGAGTGTGAAAGGAACTCTTAGATTTAAATCGTCAATTTTGAGCTTCAATTCCTTCAATTTCATCAGACCCACACTTTCAGAAAGAATTTATGTTATCTAAGTCTCTAAAGCACAAATTAACAAAAAATATATATCCATCTATAAAGGTAGGATAGATAAATCAACAAGAAAAGCCTCAATAAATTACGTAACCACCAACAAAATATAACAACCCACAGTTTTATCCATAAGTTCAACTGTGAATGAGGAAATGAATTTCCTTGTTCTGGTAGATGTGGTACTACAAAACTAGGCAATATATCCTACTCGTATTGAAATAATTGGCCCTTCCCATCAAAGGTAATAAGGAACATCCCACAACGAAAAAAATAAATATATTCCTTATAGAAAATTAAACAATCCATACTTATGAGAAATATATAGATCCATTTTGTGAACTAGAAAATTCTCAAATTACTGACTTCTAATATAAAAATAGAGTATTGGTCATATTGAGAACATTTCTGTTTCCTCATTCCAAAAATCATTTCACTCGAAACATGCAGTATTTGAAGTATCTACCTACACTAAATAAGATTTATGAGATGATGACCATGTTCTATAACATAGAGTATAATAGGAATAAAATAATTTATGTATGCTACCATTGTGTCCACATTAGTAACATATTTTATGAGGTGTAGGGAAAAATTGTCTCATGTATTATGTGGTTCAATACATTTAGAATGTCCATGATATATTTCAATATTCCTCCTAATGTCTTTAATATGTATTATTATATGAGTCCATTCCACCACTATTTAAATTATCATTTTATATCTTATTTTTTCATCTAGATCCACTAAAACCATCCATAGGTGGATGAGGTATCCCAACATGCCCAAACATGACAACATTTCCAATTTCTACCATTATGGATCTATCAACATCATCAGTATAAGTTGTAAAAATTTAAAAAAACCCCTGAGATCACATAACCAGTATAAATACTATCTAGAACAATAAAGCCTCCAACTTATCATTTAATAAATCATTATTGAGAAACAAACTCATTCTATGAAGCAGTTAATATATTCTATTTCAGTCTAATCCCAATTTTAAAGGGTGGGGAACTCGATGTACTTATCCATCATAAATTATTGGGACCAAAATTCCAAAAAAATAAATTACATACATCATTATACTCCATCCTTTCATTGTATTTTACATAAAATATCATTTCCCATCATATAATTTAAGGGAATTTAACAATAATGGTAAAACATTTAACATTGGTAGAATATAGTGTATCCAAAGAGTTATAAATCTAATCGACATTCTCCAACTAGTGGTCTAATTCATGAGGTTCATTCATTGCTTGGATGAATGGTGAGTTTATGTCGAGTTGTTGTTGTGATATATCATTATCTCCTTAGGTCACTACATTCAATTTTATATATTAATCCAGATTGGGAGAAAACATGTCATCGATGGTATAGTATTCTTGAACTACAGAATCAATAGGATTCTGATAAATTGGAGGACTTCCACATGGAATATAATATAATCAAACCTCTGGAATAATTTTAGGAAGGCATTATGGAGGCATCATACTGCCTCATAAAATAAATAGAGAGAATTATATAGGTGAGCGATATCAGTTTAAGAAATATAACATAAGATATGAACTAAGATTAAACCAGAACTCAACATAAGAGATATATTTACAAACACCCTATAGTATCTTAAGGAACATTATATGTGTTGTTATCTAGATACTCACTTAAAACCAACCAATATGTCCTGATAATCTATTTCATATCAACTAAAATGACACAAGACTAGAATTCCATGTTCTAAAACCACCCTTTGATACAACTTTATAATGATCCAACATGGATCTTCCATAAACAGAACAACCAAGATGACCCATGGTAGGGAAAGAATTGAATTTTTAATTCCCACAGGTTTGTGAAAACTATTTGGGAATATAGATATAAATTTGGGTTTGATTATTTTAATTAGAAAAAAAATTAGATTGAATATTTGATTGAAATCCAACATGAAAATATAAATTCACATAGAAGATGAAAAATAGTAAAAACAAAATATAATCACTATATCCTATTAATTTGAACCAATGTTTATAAATGTCTCACTTGGGATTTTGTTTTCACTTCATTTTGGTTCTTGTTATTCTCCCCGAGAGTTGGGCGTGATAGGGTCGATGTTTTATGACATTAAATTATCCTTTATTTATATTATCTTCCCCTCCTAGATTCCCCTTGAATACCCCACTATGTTCTCAGTGAATTACCCTTTGTTTACCCTTGAATTTTGAACAGAATGAATACTTTTTGGGTAGACAGAATAGGCCAAATAGTTTTCTAAACCGTGCAGCCAAACTATGCACAATGTCTTGAACATTAAAATTATTAATTGAATTCATATTTTTTATTCTAGGATTTACTCTAGTGCGCCTCTTTCTACCACTATTCAACCATTATTACCATAGAAGGCTCCCAAGCTCCCCTAAACTCATTTGGATCCCAATTTTTAAGGGAATTTTGGTGTTGAAACTTCAAGATTTCTTCATGTAAGTAAATTACTTCCTATTTTATTCCATTTCTTAGAGTTTATCCCCTCCTTCTTGAAGTTACAAATGTAAAGAAACTAGGTTTTTTACCTAGTGTTTAATTTTGTGTTTCTTGGTTCAATATTGTGGATTAGGGTTTTCTTCTGTCCCCTTGTGGTGCGGTGCTGGTACAGTTGATTTTTCGCACGATGACATGGGTTTCTTAGCATAAAATATAGGTTATTCTATGTGTAATAATTCTTTGATGAGTTATATTTTCTTGATTTATATATTTAGAATGTTTCCCATGTGTTGTGTGTGGTGCAAAAACCATTTTTGATGGAACTGGTTAAGTGTTTAATTTGAAGGATGTACTTGTACTTGAAAATGATTGTTTTACATGTGTAACTCATGTGGTATCATTTGATGTTATTTTATAACCTATGAAAGTGGTTTATTAAATGTTTCTAGAGAATAAAATAACTGTTTCAATCTGGTATTGGTGTGTATTTGTCCTTGAAAAAGGGATTTTGAATGGATTTTTTGTGAAAAACCTTGTTATACTCCTTCGAGTTGTTTTATAAAAACCTCTAATGGTTTATTAAGTTAACAAAATTGTAAAAAAATTGTTTAGGTACTATTTTGGTGGGAGTACGTTCTGAAATGTGTTTTTGAAAGAAAAATTTATGATTTGTGATTTCATAAATTTTGTAATATGTTTTAAAAATGGCTTGAATGATTTATTAAATTGTGAGAAATGTGTGAGACCTAATTTTGTGTTGTTTTTGTGTGAGTGTGATGTTAAAATGAATTTGAAGGAGAAATTATAATTATGTGACATTTTTCTGGGCTGTTCCGTGTTTTTATAATTAAGAAATGGAATTTTTATGTGTAATTAGTATTTTATAACATGTGGTACTTGATTGAGAACAATGTGGGAAACCTAGGTATCTAGATTGGTGGACTAGGACTAGTATGCTAGTGAACCGGTAGTGGTATCGTACCTATTTCACTTAATATGTTTGATGATTATAACACTAAATAAATATTGATTTGGTTTGAGGACCACTAGGTCAATGGGGTTTCCCCTCCTAGTGGATTGTGCATGTAAAATATATTGATTATGGTAACTGGTACACTGAGATATGTTGTACCTATGTCCCCACGACTAACTATTTCCTAGGGGTGTTTTTGTGACTAGTTCTCATTGGCTATATTGTACTTACAATCAGCATATGGTGTTTTTTTATAAAATTCAATATCATGTGTGTGTTATTTAAAAGTGTACGTTCGTCAATATTTCCCTCTTGGAAACTCACTTCATTTAAAGTTCCACATTTTTTAAAATTTTCTATAATTTTAGGTTTATAATATCTTCCATGATTTTTGTCTTAAAATGTTTATCACATTGAATATTTTTTTGGGTGGAATACTGTTGGGCCATGTGTCACACCCTATTTTCACATTTGGGTGTAAGTAGACTTGATAATTTTTTTCACAGGTATGGGTTATGCTTTTAGAGCTGGTGGTTTGTGTTACTAGCGGTGCTTCTTGGTGCAGTGTCATGGAGATGGCTTGACGGCGATTCCCCCTTACCATGAGGTTGTTCTTGGGATGTTATATTTTTTATTTCTAACCTTGTAGTAGTCTTTGGGATACTGTGTAAACCTTGTATTTCAATTTTTAATTTTTATTGAAGGATTGGTTGGTATGAATTTTCAGATTCGATTAATTTTTTATTATTGGTTATTTTATGTTTATAAACTCAGGTAAATAATTCCCAAATAATTATTTATGATACCTAGTCACTTGTTAAAGCCTGTGGGATTTAGGACAACCCTTCAGATAATTCCATGGACCTGGTTGGGCATTGGTTTGGATGGTGACCAGATCTAGTTTGTGACAAAATTATAGGAGAGGAGGTTCACTCTTTTAGGGTAATGTTATTTTGGGAAATATTCTAGGTAGACTGGAGCTAGGATTGGCATGACATGAAATTCCAATTACAACTACTATGCTTGGAATGAAAATATCAAAAAAGGATTCAATTCACCAGGGATGGCTGGGGTTTATCTGGTTTCTTTTGTTCTGATGGATCATCGATAATTGGGGAAATGAAAAGAGAGTTGGTTCAATGTTTTTAGTGATCTCGTAGGGCCTATAAATATATGTGGTGTTGGGGATATTTTCCTAGAACACTCTATTTTATGGAGAATTTATTGGTGTATAGACTCCAACCATATGTCTATTCCACCCACCGATCATAAATTCCTCTCACATTGTCTTGTGTCTTTATGTTTTAAAATGGTAAATGGTGTGTTAAATCCTCTTTTTAATGTGTGAATTAAGTTATAGTTGGTTTAAATAATATACCTCAAATATAATTTTCTAAACTATTTAACATCGTTTTGAATGAAATAGAATGTCTTGGAAGTTATGTGTGGAGTTTGAAATGGATTTTGATTTGATTACTATGGAAAATATGAAAAAATATTATGAAATAGTGGAACCATGCATTAAATAAGAAGATATGATTATTAATTAAATTTCTGTTGATGAAATATAGTTTTTCATAAAACCGGAAGTGTTTTGAAATGGGATGAGATGTTTTGAAATTAATTTTTATGAATTTAATGTGATTTTCTATTTGAATGGTTTGTGCTTTTCTAGAATGGTTTATACAGTTTGAATTGGGTTTTAATTTTGTAGCTAGTAGTTTTGATAAAAAGGAATTTTTGATTGAATGTATTGATTTTGAAATGTGAAAATAATTTTGTTATTAACATTTGATATTTTGGTGAGTGACCACATACACAGGTTTACATGAAATGATGGATGGTTAATGGAATGACTTAATGAGGGCTGATATGGATATGAAGAGTGTGCCTAGTGTGGCATGGAAACAAGCATGTGTGATGACCATGGGGTATCAATGGATAATTACCTAATCTCCAACCCCAATTAATTTCAAAGATATTATTTTTATAGAAAATTTGATGTTTTGAAATCCTTTGTTTGGGTGGTGTGTTTTATGTGCTTTTGGGATTGTTGTTGTGGGGTATTTTGAGTTCAAACCCAACTCTTATTTAAACAATGTTTTAGGTTTGTGTTTTGTCGGTAAGTGGGGATGAAGTGTTGATTTTAGGTATTTTATGAGAAATGTTTCTGGAAGACTTTGCAGTCGTTCAACTCATGTTTTTCATTCTGGGTTGTGGTACGTTATGAGAAAGGATCAACATGGTTGGGTCGTTGGGTATTCATGTTGGATAAGGTATGCCCCCACAAAGAGTTAATGAAATATTTAAATGATGCCATGAGTGATTCACCAATTATAGGCCCTCATGTTGACCAAAGTATGAAATCTTTTCTTGGGTTTTAGAGTTGAATTTATCTCTATTATTTTTTTGTTAAGTGGATCCTTTTATATAAGGAGAGTGGTTGTCAAATGTTGAAAGAGATAATAGATTCTTAAGCTTCCTAAATAGTCAAGTGTTATGTCTGGAATCATTAAGCCTAAAGGTCCTACCTCAATGATATGAAGGGGAATCCTAGTGAGGAATGTGAAATTAGTTCAGGGTAGTCGATGAAAGATGATATCTTAAAGGGACTATGGGTCTTTCGTCAGCCTCTTAGAAGCAAGGGTTCATGTTAGGCCACATGTGTGGAGAAATATGGTCGTTCGAGGCTATTATGAGTTCTTTTGGAAATCTCATGCTACTTGTAACACTGTTTAAGGTTCCACTCATGGTAATGTCCATGTCACAAGTTGAGGTCATGTTAGAAGGTGTATTATTGTGTTGTATTTTCTTTAAAGGGGAAATGTGTATGTTGTAGAACCTTTCAAGGGATTATTCTTGAATTATTGTGTTTTTTTCTTCCATGAGTTTCATAATTCCTTATTCTAAGTGAAGTTTACTTTATTGTGTCCTTTCTTTTATTGTTTCTTATTTAGGGTGAAAGGGGTGATGCATGTGCATCTTCTAATCCCCAATCTTCATGAAGGTTCCATGAAAATGTTAGTGGTCTGCAGGATGTGTTGGTTTCTATTGATGTTTTTGGATCATGGTGTAGTTTATAATGGATCTAGAATAAGATATTCCATTCATGGGTTTTTAGAGACTCACTGTGAGGAAAAAGAATCTTCAATCATCTGAGCTCTGGTCACATGTCCCCAAGTGAAGCTGGTGTGTAGTCAGGAAATTCAGGGGTGTACGAGATCTTGGTTTAACCTCTATATCTGGTTTTGGATGAGGAGAAAGTTTTATTATTTGATGAGGAAGTTTCATTTCATTTTTTCATGTGTCGTGGAAAGGGACATATGGACCCTATTCCTCAGGATTGTAATCCATTTTGGTGTAAGAGTCCCTCCTTGGTTATAAGTACGTGGGGTGGTCTTGTTTTCTCAAACCCCAGTTCATGATCTCTTTTGGGTTGAACTCTCAGAATGGTTGTTCATGAATTATTAAACTTGTAGGCTCATTTCGATTTCGATTTGGTTGGTCTCATTTGAGTATGGTAATGCCTGAGGGAGTGGTGAGCTACCTACTATCTCTACTGGTTGGGATTTTTGTTGATCGACCCACTTATAGTTGGAGAATAAGATACACAGGAAGCAACCAAGTTTCCCATGTTAGGATTATTTTGTTGGCCTATTCTAGTTGGTTAATAAGGTTTGTTCTTCTGATGGGGAGATCCACCAAGGGAATCATGTATGTTCTATTGGAATGAGTCTAATTTTTTCCTACCCCTTATACTGGGGAGTCTGTTTGGGCCTCTCCCTACTGGCATCCTAGTTCTATCTTAGGAAATTATGTTGTCTCTCATGGTAGGGATTCCATCTAGATCTCCCCATGTTGGTTTTCTGGTTCATTCTTGGGAGTTAGTTCATTTCTATCATGGGATCGACTTAGGTATCTCTGTATGAGTAATTTGAATGTTCTTAGTGTTAGATTGAAAGTAGGTAGTCTCGTTCAAAGCATTCTAAGAACTAACTTTCTTATTGGGTAAACATTGGGATCAGAGTGTTCCCAATGGTTTTGTTAAAATGTTGTTTTGGTATTCCCATTAAAATTAATTTTTCATTTCGAGATAATTTCTTGAGCATTATATGGTAGCGTTTAAGGTGTTTTTTCTTTGATGTGGTTTGATTATGTTTTCCAATTTTGGGAATGTGGTGTCAATATTGGTTGGTCAGAGTATCTTTTCCATTATTTGATCAATTGGAGTTATTTTAGCCATTGGGGGTGGGTGAAACGTAGTGGGGTAGTTTGTCTTGGCCTCTCAAGTTAGGTCATGGTCCTCTTTTCCGGCTGGTAGTGTCCTTATTTTCCATTCATTGGGAACCCCCTTTAAATATGAAAATAGTTCTGATTTTTGTTTTTTCATATGAATTTCTGTGGATATATGGGGGGCATATAGTTTTATGATGGGGATAATTATCACACCCAAGCATTAATTTTTCCTCTATTCTAGTTCTTTTCCTTTTCCCCAAGATCACGGTGTCACAGGGTTGAAATTTTGGTGGGTTATTTTCTCTTTTTTCATGGCCTATTATTCCCTCCTAGGTTCCCCTTAAACCTCCTATGTTCCCCTATAATTCATATTGGTTCCCCTCGAATTTGGATTAAAATAGAAATCATTCTGGTGGATAGAACACGCTTCATGCTTGGGCTACATAATTTATTAAACCATGCATCCAAACTATGACCATTGTCCATTATATTAATTTTTTTAATGTAATTTAAGTATTTTCCTTCCAGTATTAACCCTAGTGCACCCGTTTCATTCCCCATTATACCATTACATTCATGGATGGATCCCAATCTCCCAAATCTCATTTGGAACCCAATTTTGAAGGGTTTTTTTGTACTAGAAATTCAATATTTTTTCACGTAAGTGAATTCCTTCATTATTTCATCCATTTCCATAGGGTATGATCCACACTTATTTATGTTCCAAATTTCCAGTGACAAGGGTTTCATAACTACAATTTTATTTTTTCCTTCTTGGATCAATAGTTTGAATTAGGGTTTGTTTTCATCCCCTTGTGGTGCGGTGGTGGTGTCGTTGACGTTTTTCACAAAGACTTTGATTTTTTGACATTTAAGGTAGGTGATTCTATGTGTATGTAAGATTTTATGAGTTAGATATTATTTATTTACATGTTTACCATGTACCTCATATGTTTTTTATAGTTGTAAAACCATTTTTTATAGAATTTGTTAATCATTTAATTTTAATGTTATATTTTTGCTTGAAAAAGACTGTTTTTCATGTGTAACTCATGTGGTATCATTTTAGGGAATTTTATAACAAATGAAAGTGGTTTATTAAAAGCATTTTGGGATTCCAATTCTTTTTTGGTTTTTTATTAGCATGCATTTGTCCTTGAAATTGTATTTTTGAACGGATTTTGTGATAATAACCTTGTTATACTCCTTAGAGTTGTTTTATAAAAATCTCAAATGGTTTATAGAGTCACACAAAGTGTGAAAAAGATGTTTAAGTGTAGTTTTGGTGGGTGTATGTTATTAAAATTGGTTTTTGAAAGTGAAATATATGATTTGTGATGTCAAATGTTTTATATAATGTTTTATAAATGGTATTAATGATTGACTTAATTGTGAGAAAGGTGAGAGAGATATTTGATGGTTTTTATTTTGTAAGTATTATGTTAAAATAAATTTGAAGGTGAAAAGAGAAATATGTGACATGTTTGTGGGATATTTAGTGTGTGTATAATTTTAAATGGAATTTTTATGATAAATTTGTATTTTATGACTTGTGGAACTTGATTGAGCACAAAGAGGGAAACCTAGTTATCTAGGTGGGTGGACTAGGACTAATATTCTAGTGATTTGGTAGTGGTATCGTCCCTATTTTACATAGAATGTATGACGATGACTACACTAACTAAACATTGATGATGTTTGGGGCCAATAAGTCATTTTGGTTTCCTCTCCTAGTGGCTCGTGCATGAGAAGGATATTGGTTATGGTTACTTGTACACAGATATACAATTTACCTAGGACCCTAAAGCTAATTAGTGCCTCAGGGTGTTCATGTGACTTGTGATAATTAGATGTATTTTACATACTGTTAGCATACGGTGTGTTTTGTGGGAAAATTCAGTATCATATGTGTATTATTTAAAAATTTACATTCTTCAATGATTCCCTCTTTAAAACCATTTGAATTTAAAGTTGCACCTTTTTTATAATTTCTCTAGCATTTCTTGTGTATAAAAACATGAAATATTTTTGTCTAAAAATGTTTATCAGAATGAATATTTTTTTGGGTGGAACCCTATTGGTCATAGGCTCACACCGGACATACAATATTTGGTGTAAGTAGACTCGGTAATGTTTGTCACAGGTATGGGTAAAGCCTTTAGAGTTGTTGGTTCGGGTTACTAATGGCCCTTCTTGGTGATGTGTCATAGAGATGGCTTGAGGGTGATTCCCCCTTGCATTGAGGTGGTTCTTGGGATAATATTTTTTTGATTTATTACCTTTCTATAGTCATTTGGATTTCGTGTAAACCTAGTATTTAATATTAATTTTTATTGAAGGCATTCTTGGTATGAATTTTCAGATTCAGTTTATTTATTATTTTTTGTTGTTTTATGTAAATGAACTTGGGTAAATCATTCCCACACATTTATTTATGACACACATGAACTTTTTACTTTCCTTGGGGTATGGAAACACCCTTCGAGTAATGTCAGAAAGTAGGTCAGGTGCTGGTTTTGATGGTGAACAGATCTGGTTTGTGATAATAAAATAATAAACCACCCATATCTATGTGATATATGGGTAATGTACCATAATTTAATCATTGAACTACAACACGCTACTATCATGGGTACCCACTCTAACTTATATTTAACTTTTCTTCTCACGCATTAGATTAAACAAGGTCTATATAAGAAAAATGATATATGAAGGGTGTGGAAAAAACAATCCTAGTTGGATCCCAAAATGTAATTTTTAATAATTCAATATAAATTAACAAATTATAGTCTAGCGAAAGTAATAGAGGCATTAAAAATAGTTTTTCATATTTTAAAATAAATCATTGATATCACCCTTTAAAATAGAGTTTATAAAACACTATAAAATAAACCACGATTCAAATAATGTATAAATAACCATTTCAAAATGATGAAATATGAAAACTAAGTCTTCTAATATATTATATATGCATTATATAGGATACAAAAACCCTAGTTAATAGGTGGTTATATGAATATGGTTCTCCTGAGGAATAATTAATTTTAAGGGATAATAGTGGAATATGTGAATCCCTTATCATAACAATGTCTAATTAGAGGTCATGTGAAAATATGTTCTAAATAACCACAAACCATCACAGTGTGATTAACCCAATCTATTTCCCAAAATAATACCCTAGGTTCCCATGTGCCATATCCAAAACATAGAGGATTCACATTCCCATGTCAAGTAATTTATAGGTTATATCAAATATCAATAACTAAACATACCTTACTCAAAGAAAATCATGCTTTGAAATTCATTTTCGTCAAAAGCACCATAATAGAAATTCATTTAAAAAATAATTGAGAACAATAAAATTTATTGTACAATAGATCATGTCAATATAACATTTATAAAAACTAATTGAAAATAAAAATCTATCACGATTAATAAAACAATGTCTTTTGAAGAAAATACATTCTCTAAAAACATGGTAAATCCAATAACTAAATGATAACCACAAATAATGATTAATGAAGTCTCCTTAGAAGAAAATGAGTTCCGTAAAAAATTAAATCCATAACATGGTACATGTATTCAATAATCCAAAGATCAATCATTAAATGAGAATCAAATTACCATGAAATTTCCAATGAAACAAGTAATTATCTAGGTAAATCTATTTTGTAACTCCCTTTCTCACAACATATATAAAGGAGAACCCTTTATATCCTAATACAACACATACATTTATCCATAAAGTCCTTGATATTTTGTTTTATTAAATTAAAATAGAGGATATATTGGATAATTAATAATAACAACGAATAATTAATTATTACCATGAGTTTCTTAGATCCAACCCTTTTAAATCCATCAAAATCACTCGGCAAAAGGGTTATGATATCAAGATTACCCTAAAGGAATACCTATTATTGAGAGTCTAAGATGTAGGAGGAAGAATGGAGTTAATAAAAGGAGTTTCAGTTATAAAAAAATAATTATTTGATTAACTATGTCCATAGAATATTATGGCCCCATGGTTTGGTATATCGTTCACCTTATTCTTTACATTAGAGGAGCTACATGGTTTTGTCACATAGTTTTTCTAACCTTGTAAAAATTGTAAAAAACTATACTATCTCAAACCAAAAAAATTGTGTGGTTTCCTAGTAATTTTGGTTAGTTTCTCTATAAAATTTAAAAAATGCGCACATTTCAAGAACACACAATAAATCTCCAAACCATTACAAAAATATCCAATAATGGATCGAAACAAAATATGGAAAAAAATTAATATATGTACATGAAAGTTACATCTGGATATGACATTAAAGAAATAGTTTTATTGATTAAAATTATATATAAACACAAAATAAATAGAATTTATGGAGAATCCTCTTTAACACAGAACCCTAGTTAATTTGCCACAAATAAACCACCTATAAATAAAATTGATCTTTTAAGAATTACAAAATAACAAATTTAAAATTAAATAATTTTTTTTTGATATATTATTAAAAATAATAATTATTTATTAACAATTATTTTTAAATACAATATTATGAGGATAGGTTTGTTAATACTATTATATGTTTGGGAATGTGTTTATGAATAAAAAAACCATTCATAAAGGTAGTGATAAAAAAGAATAGATATCACCAATGATCATACTAATACTAACCAATTATTGATGTCTTGAAATAGGGAAGAGATATAATATAAATGTATTTTAGATAGTTAATTGAAATTTTATTGAATAAAAATAAAATTAATATTGTTATTAAATAATGATTAAATAAACTTGGAGAAATTTTTAAAAATAATTCAAAAGAAACATTGAATTATAATAAAAAAATTGAATGATATATATTATTTTTTTCTTCTTTAGACTCCTTATTTTCTAAATTCTCCAAAAATTGGGGTTTGTGTGTTTAATGAAACTAAAATTTAATACCCCATTCTATACACATAAATATACCAAGTCAATTGATTTCATCTGACCATATACATGCCTTGATATATGCCAATGGAGGTCAACAAGAATTTATAGTCTAAAAATAATTCTTTGTAGAATGTCCTATTAGAATAAAAATATCAAATATGAAATAATTAGTTAAAATATCATCCAAAACATAATATAATTGTAAAAATTTGGAATTCTATCTACAACCAAACCACATAACAATAAAAAAATGAATTCTATAACAAAATAAATTTAATGATAATATATTATATACATAAAAAATAGATCATCCAATGGAAATATATTATATATAACATAGAAAAATGATCCATATAATACAAGGATACCATTCTACTAAATATAACACTTCTCCTTTATACCATTTTAAAAAACCAATAGAAGAGTATTACATGATATCATATAGAAGTTGTTTCTACTCTATCACAACCAATATAAGGTATGATCATTAACCATGTTGTGAAAGGTGTACCAATAAGTCTCATTAATAGAATACCAATTATTCTCCTAATATATTACACAATATTCAATGTGTATCCTTTTTAAAAAATATATGAATGTATTACATAGAACATTCAAGAAATTGTTTATGATCATTGTAAACAAACATGGATAACATAATACCTAACCCTATATACATCATAAAATATTGAGGAAACTATCAAATAATACCCTTAGCGACCAAGAAGTATCATTAAATGTGTCTAAATATCTAGATATTATATCCACTGGTGATAATACATATTCAATATATCATTATAGCCATCATTTTGTTTATCCATCAATAATACAAAAATATTCTAGATTTTATAATGGTCCCATTTCTATTCTATCTGTTGATGATGCATTAAGATATTTTATGTAACCTCAAACTCACATTTGATCTATCTACACATGATACACTATAATTCTTGATGGAATCCCAACATCATAGTCACATTTTCATTTTTGATATTCAAATATCATAATTGGGTTCCTCTGCACACTAATGGTATTTAATCATTCAAAACACCATCAAATGATATGTTCTTCCCTAATAACATACTGAATTCCATCCACATTAGGATAATGAATAATTATATTGTAATTTATAGGTCACATTCTGGAAATATACTAACATTATCCTCTTTAACACATCCTCTATATTGACTCACATCCCTTAAAATTGTTCATCCAAGACATATAAAAAATCTCTTATACATATCCTCTCACTCTCTATGCTATATAATCACCCTAGCCTAAAAAAATTATATTATTAATCATTAAAAAGTAAAACTGACATTCTATTCTACCCATACTCTAGGGAAACCATCTCAATTAGAGTTCTAAACTGTAGTAAGTTGTTACATATATATTTCTTCCCAATCAAGACACATTGAAACTGATTAAATAGTCACAAGGATAACAAAAATGATCTTAAAATATTGATACAAAAATCATCTCCAATTGCATCCCTTTTTAGGTGTTTACTATAATCAAAATTGACTCCCAGAACCATAAAAAACTTCAATTATTTCAGATGAAGTAACCTCCAAAAAATTACTCATCATACACTATGGTGGGGTATTTAATTATTCTCAAAAATACTTTTTGGGCGTTACCTCAAAGAAAATTCCTTAGGGCCATTACTATTTTTATTAGATGAGATATCTCAATACTAATAACCACATTACTTAAGAAAAATATATTACATCCAAAGGTTATAAAAATCACTAGATTGAAATCTACCCAACAAATCAATATATTATATATCAAACAATTTGTAGATACCAGTTTTCACCTTGTAGGACTTTGAAATATTTCTATATATATTTCCAGAGTTAGGTGCTGAGTTGGAGTATAATTCTAATGAACAATGTTCTAGTAATAAATTATAATAAAATGTTAAGTCTTTTGAACTATTCACATGAAGGTAATGAGATTTCTGTAAAATAGATGATCATATCAAAAATATGAGACCATGGTTGGGTCTAGAACGCGGAGTTTACACTAGGCGTCACATAAAATATATCAGCACAAGATGTTAGGATCCCTATCTCATTAGAAGCACGTTAAATAGATGAATTATTTTATAAATTCATACATTTAATAGTTCCAACCAAAATAACTCTAAAATAGAAACTCAGGTCAGAATTCTGAGTCCATGGTTGAGTCTAGAGTGTGGCGCTTCCCCTAGGTAGGGAAAATCATTTTTCAGTGTGGGACTTCTGTGAGAAAAGTTACCCCGAGGAAAAACCATAAATAAAATAATTAAACATAATTATTTTATCTTGAATACAAACAAATTACATTTTAATTGAGACTCATATTGGGGATCTAAGGTCGTTGTTGAGTTCCGAATGGGGTGTTTTTCCTATGAGCTACATAAAATGAGCAGGTGCAGAGGTTTTAGACTTCTTCACCAAGCATGGATTTAATAAATATATGATTAATAATTATGATTAGGGTTACCCCCAAACTCTATATCTCTAAAAATATTATCTCCACTCTCTCTCTCTTAATTCTTTAGAGAATTGAGGGGTGAAATTCACCAGAACCATGACGAATTGAAGTGGGATCGTAGAGGACACATCGTCAATGCAAAACTTATATTTAGAGGTATTATTATTCCTTTTTTTCTGACTGATTGAAGTTTTAAATTGATAATGTGTCCTTTTTCATTTTTAAGGTGTCATTGTTTTATAAATCATTAATGGACGCATGAACATGACCGTTGAACTATGAAAAATCTAATGTTTTTCCCAAAACACCATTAATTATTCTTAGATAATTGACACCCTTTTTGAACGCATCCTTCTCTCTTCAGATCATCAGTAAGAGACTGATATTGTAAAGTTCTCTTCATATTGATCTTCAATCTATTTTTAGATCTAAAATCATGCTACTGGAGGAGTCTATATGACATGCTGAAGATCCACCAATTGTAGTTCCCATTGGCGGTGCTTGGAGGCGACAAATGTAGAAGGATAGCCCGTTGGGAGAGTAGTGAAGATGGGTTTTAAGGTAGAAGGATGAGGTGGATAGGGAAATCTAATAGCTGACATCTGATACCTGATGTTGTCGGAGTTGTATGACTGGAGAGCTGGTTGCGTGACGGGCTTGACCGGGATGGAAAAATCGAGGCACTGAGGCTAAAAATCTTAGTTGTATGTGGAGGAGGCCAGGGCAGCTGAATTGGTAGGGTATATCTACAATGCGAGTTGGAGCATGTCAGTCAATTGGCAAATGTGTGTAGGCATTGTGACTGAGGTTCTAGTGGGGTTGCGGTTTAGCGAAAAAATAATGGTCCAACCAGGATCCGTGTTCTGTAGGGTGTCTAAGTTGATGAGGTGGAGGAGCCTAGTTCAGATGGTCTAAGGATGATGCCGGCCATCAGGATGTATAGGAAAGTTAGTTAGGCCGACGGTACACTGGTTAGACCGGAACGGGCCTAGTCAGTCTAATGTTGGCCCTAAGGCTTTAAATAGACATATCTTCAAAATTGCACCTTTGATTGATGTGTCATCTACGACCATGAGACCATCTCAATAAGAAGAATTTTTTAGTATTTATTGGGACTCTGGAGTTTTGGTCTTGGTGTTTAGGTTCATTAAACACAAAAAATTAATAATTATATTAATATTATAATTATTCAGTGTTCCTGAGTTAGACCTACTTACTAACGGAGACATCCTTTTGAGGAACCATTAGCATTGGTGCAACCCTTGTCCTCATGCAGACTTTTCAAGATGAACATTGGGTGTTTAAAATAATGTTGAAGTTCGAGCCCGGTGAGGCTGGGTTTACAAGATTTGTTGTGAAATGTATCTTTTTCGTCGTGTATATGTTTTGGACGAATGAGTAGTCCATTCCATGTGTTACTACGAGTGTATCCCAATGGGATAATCCAAATAATTCAATTTTGGACCATGGAATGGGCCCAATGGGACATCCTTTTAGCATGTTGTGGTGACATATGACCCATATGATGTCCATTTGGGGCGAATGAATAGTTGATCTTGCGTGTTCTTTCGGAAGGACAACAATAGTGTGGCCCATCTAGATATGTGGAGATTTATTTGTGATCTCATTAATTGTGGAAACATGAATATAATATTAATCTGAGATCCTTTTATTTTATTTTAATTGATGTTTTTTAACTTTCCTGGTCTGTTAGAGGAGGTGTGTTATTCGAATTACATTTTAACCCTTCAGATCAATGATGAGTCTCATGCGCTAGTCTTCCTTTTCAATAGGTGCATCATGTACTCTAAGAGTAATTGGGAATGCCTTGGGGTAATTTTTTCATATTTTAGTACCAGATAATCGTTTGGTACATGACTGGGCAATGAGGCGGGGTCACGCGTTTTGTGGTCCCCACATGCGTCGTGTACTACATTATAAATCTTCTATCTCTTGTAACACTTTCTCAAATCATATTTTTCCATGTTAATATCCTATCTGGAGTTTTTTTCACGTAGAGTGCAATTATTCCTTATGTATTGAATTTTTATTTGGGATGGGAGATGTTCTAGTTGTGACACCTTTTTAGGTGATGTCTAACAATGATTGTGTTTAGAGGTACCATCCTGTAGGGATGGATAGTGTTCCTCAGTGCATTAAATGAGGTCCCATCCAACATGGATCTCCAATGGTCCTCATAGTCTTTTTGAGAGGTACCATCCATCAGAGATGGCCATAGCATTTCAAAGTGGAACCATCCAACTAGGCTAGGCTTGAGTCCTCAATGACATTAGAGTGAAACCCTCTAGCTGGGTTGGGCGTGGGTCCTAGAAAAATCTATTGTGGAACCCTCCAGATGGGATGAGCATAGGTCCATAATGAAACTAGACTGGTACCTTCCAACCAAATTGGGCATGAGTCCTCGACCTTGTGACACAACCTCTCGACTGTCTGACAGTGACGATGCGTTATTTGATGTGACTTTGGAATCTCAAGAAAGAGGGACACTTTTCCCACCAATACATGTCCTTGTGACACAACCTAAACCTGTGAGGGTGAGACAATGGTGCCCAAAGTAGATATTATCAAGGTAGGGTGATTGAGTCCCTTTGAATTGTAGTTTTAGTGTAGATGTGTATGATGTTGGGTATCGATGGTAGTGTGTTATGGGACTGTAGGAGACTCTCTTCCTAGAATGAGATTTGAAATGTAAATCCCCTTACTCTCTCGTTTGGGTTTCATTTACTGAGCATATACATATTATATTTCTAGTACCAACTACTTGGTTTTTCGTCTATTTCCCTTCTAGGAGAGGTGAAGACGTGGGGGTATACCACTTTTTTCCATGTATAGATTCTTGTAGTTAGATGATTCTACTCTCCTGTTATAACTAGTGATTATTTTAGGAAATTTTCATCTTCTCACCATTTCTAGCTCCTTGTTCTTCGATGAGATTACTTCACTATCTTATTGGGTTGAGCTATACTCTTTTACTATACCGTACTTTGTCTATTGATCCCCTCTTTATTACAACTTTTGCTACTCCCTTGAGCCTTCATGGCATTCTATTAAGTACTTTTATACTCACCCATGCCTGGGATTTGACTTCACTTGGTGTGCCATTGTAGATGATAGATTGGTTGATCGTGACATTAGAGGAGCTTAGGTATATAGGATCTTGGACCATATGTGGTGGTCTTATCTTGGGATTCGAGAGTGGGACTCTCCTGGATGTTTTACATTCATCACCGGTTTCCAGCTTGTGGCACTTTTCAAATTGGGTGTGTATTGTATCCCTTCCCCTTTCAGTTTACTTTTCTGTACTTTTACTGTTTAGTGGTTCATGCATGTTCAGTTTATTTATAGATGTTTTAGTCTTTTAGTTATTTCCCACTTTATTTTGTCATTTAATTGGTTTTGTGTGTGTAAAAATTCATATGACAAGGCCTCCCCAAGTTTGTTGAGTCTTCGGCGATAGTCACCAGCCCCTGGGCTATGGAGGTGGCCTTGGGATAGCAGCAGAATGAGCATCGGTACAGGTAAGGTCATGATAAAGTGGTATCAATGGTGGTTCAACATTTTTGATGTTGTTAAGAAATTTCCCAAAAAACATGTGGTTTGGGTTTATGGAAAATTTTTCGAAGTGTCTTGAGAACAACTCTCAAGCCATGAAATCCAATGGTGGTACTGACGGATAACGTATCCATTAACCATGACCGTGATTACCCTCTTGTTGACTCGACACCCTGATACACTTGTTTTAGGGGAATAAAATAGTACATACATCATATAGGATTTATTCTTTGACTGTCCTTCTTATGTCATCTCCCCATTGTTGTTGATATATATATTCTCATCTGACAGTAGTACTCCTTGATAAAATTTAGGATGTCTTCATGATGACATACAACAAGGATATTAGCTCTGGTTTGTGACGATAATAATGCGAGAAATGTTGCCTCAGTATAGGACTCATAATGTGACCACATTCATCTATGTGTACTGGAATAAACACCTCCACTATTTGAGCTTAAAATAGCCTCACCAGAGGGGGATGAGTGCGTGCGTAGGTTGAGAAAACTCCATGAGTTTTAGCTCCAGATAGAGTTGATGTTACATGGAGAGACATACACTCATGCTGTAGAGTTTTTTAAAGATCTAGTGTTATACCTATTTAGGATTTTATGGACACTGACAAAGTAAATGGCGGCTTTGGAAGCGAGCCTTTTCTACAGAGCTGCTAGTTATTGGGGGAGCATGGTTACTGAAATGCGCCACAAGACAGAAATATCAAGGGATGACTTTCTAAAGTTCTTTCTAGAGGAGCACTACCCCACATGCTTGCGCTATGTTCAACTTCAAGAGGTCCTCCAATTTCACTAGGGATGGTTGATGGTTATTTATTACTTGATGAGTTTCACAGTCCTTGCGCACTACTCTCTGGACATGCTCCATGAAGGATACTTCCATGCACAAAATTTTGAGCAGGGAATTTGTTGATATAAATTTTATATCATAGTTACCTTGTGCATCGCACCTATGCTGGGTGATAGAGAAGGAAGTTGTGATAGATTCATTTTTATCATAGGAATTTCATATAGCTTTTTGTGGGAGTGGCGGAAACGGAGATCAAACCTCTTCAGTTGCTAGAAGATGCAGTTGACAAGACCCTAACACAGCATGCCTTCCCATAATTGGTCTCAGGAACATAGTCAAATGGGACTAAGGTAGATTAGATCACAGGGAAACTCGTGGAAGGGCTGATGTTCTGATTGGGAGAGTTCACATGGCAGGAGACTGCCCATCCAGACATGCTGAGAACACTAGGAATGAAGCATGTGGACCACCACGGTAGAGACAAACATGTGATCAGGGTGGTACCTAGAGAGGTGGTGTTGTGAGAGGATCATGAGAATCTTTAGGTTGGGGATAAAGTTATGTGGTTTTTAAATCCCCTCCAGGTATCCCATGTCAGACCCAAGAAGCTAACAACAGAAAACATGGACAACTATAATCTTTGGATGACAATGATTTTGGTAGAGCACGAGATGATAAAAGGTATTCCCTATTCCATTTATACCATTTTCTGTTGAACTTGTTAAAAACCATATGATGTACTATTTCCTCCCTGATCATTGTATGAGGTTTTACCAGGGTGATACGGGGCATCGGTGTAACCCGCTTTCAGTGTTATCCAGTGTAGCTACAAATGCATGAGGAATATGGGTACATCCCCCACTAATACATGTTTTTTTGACATGGGAAAAAATAGTGAGGGCAAGTCAGTTCCACCCAAAAAAGATAGTATCGAGGTGTGGTGGATGAGTCCCTCTGACTTGTGGATTCAAGGCAAGGTTGTACGATGGAGTGTCAGAGAAACTCATAGCATGGCCAGTGGAGTCATTCTACATGACATCCTTTTACTGTTAATTCCACGAGTGGGTGTATCATAGTTTCTATTATGGGGATTACTCTCCTTATAAGAGGGAAAATATACATGTGGTATGACACGTTCTTTCCATCTCTAGACTCTTGCTATTGGATGAGGTTACTCACCTTCCCTTTTCATTGGTATCGTGCATGATCAATGTAAATACATGATACTATAGCTATCATGTACTAGTTGAGGTGATGGAGAATCCATGAACAGAATGACGTGACCCACTATAAGGTTCTGGTAGCGGTAGACTTCACCCTGAGAATGTAAATATTCTATATTTCTAGGAGATCACTTTGTGGATTTTTCATACCACCAGAGTCTCAGGTGAGTCTTCACCAAGATTGACTTAATCCTGATGTGGAAAAGCTGGTTGAACTTCATGATGGACTATGACATCGATATATTATATACTCTAGGTATAGGAAACATTGTAGTAGATTCCCATAGCAGGAAGTCACATGCTTGCTTGGTGTAGTATTTTTCAGAGAAGTTAGCTTCTCTGTAGCTGACCCTAGTGCAACATGAGGGTACAAATTTTCTTCAGTTGATTATGTGGAATCCTTATCTTCCAGAGTGTGCCAGAGAGTCTCAATTACAAGACATAGACTGGGAAACCATGTCTTATTAGATATACTTATTTTATTTACCATATTGATATTTTGAATGAGGGAATCGTGAGACCCTATTCTAGGGACAAGTAATGATTCCAATTGCAACACATGATGTAGAGGTTTGGTTGTGGAGGCAAACTATCCCCTGAGTTTTTTTTCAGGCCGTTAGAGCCCATGAAAAGAGATGGAAACGTTTCCTACCTCATTTCCATACACTTAATTTCTGGAGTTGTCTAACATTGTCTCCCACAAGTTGTAACTGAGTAGATGCATGTTTGATCCTATGCACGTCATCAATAGGAGTGGACCACAAGAGGACACACCATCCATATGGTTCGTGTGCTATTACAACATTGAAATGTGTAGGTTTTACTGGGAGCAGGAGAGTTAAGAGGGATCTTAGTAACTCTAGTTGTTTCCCATGATTTTCATTTTTGGGTATGAAAATCATTAAGAAGGGAATGATGTAGAGACCATGTTTTTAACTTATATGAATTTGGAATATTTATATATATTTTTCCAAAGTTAGGTGCTGAGACAATATGCAATTCGAAGACCCGGTGTTCCAAGAATAAATTATAAAAAAAGTTTAATTAGTTTTTACTATTCACATAACAGAAATAAGATATCTCTTAAACTATTGATTGTATCCGAAATATGAGATGATGGGTGGGTCTGGAACATAGTGCATACCCTAAGAATGACATAAAATATGTTTGTGTGGGATGTTTTGACCCCTCACTCATTATAGTTTCTTTAAATGGATTAATTAATTTATTAATTCATTCATTTAATAGACCAAACCCAAATGACTCTCAAATGGTAAATTGGATCATAAATCTAAGGACACAGCTGATTCCATAATTTGGCATTTACCCTAGGCAGAGCATAAATTTTGTCGGAGTGGGACTTCTCTAAGAAAAGTCTCTAAGCGGAAAACTGTAATTGAAATAATTAAACTTAATTATTTGATCTTCAATTCCAAACGAAATAACACTAAAAAGGGGACTCATATTGGGGATCTGAGACCACCGTTGAGTTCATAATGGGTTTTTTTATAGGCGTGACATAAAATGAGCAGGAAAGGATGATTCAGACTACAATGCCCAGTAGGGTTTCATTAAATTGATATTTAAGAATTATAATTTGGGTTATACTCAAATTATATCTCTCTCAATAAAATTCCTCTCTTCCCTCTCTATCCCTCGCTCATCATTCATCAGTGGATCGAGGGTTTATCTCTTGTGGAACCTTGGAGGATCAGAGGAGGATCGCAGTGGTAGCATCATCGATGCTAAATAGATCTTTTGAGGTAGTAATATTCCTTTTGAATCTTCGATTTATGTTATAAATTGATAATCCATATATTATGGGTTTTAATTCATCAGTGTCTTATAAATCATCGTTGTGTGTATGAACATGGCCTTCGATCCATGTTAAATCTCGTGTTTTAACTGATAATCCAATCGTTCTTCATGAATATTCGACTCTTTTTTTTGCATGCATCAATCTCTCGTCAGATCGTTGAGTGGAGACTATCATTATGAAGGACTCTTCATATGACTCGTCAATCCATTTTTGGATCAAAAATTGAGAAACCAGAGGAGTTAGTATGCCCTGTGGAAGATACATTTGTGGTGGCAAGCTGGGTGAGCAATGCAACTGGTTTCTAAGTTGGAAGGATGAGTTGGTTGGGGGTGTCCAGTGGCTGGTGTGAAAGACCAAAGGAGGCAGGAGTAGTGAGGGTGGTGACCTAGTGGTTTGGAAGGCTTGACCAGGATGGTGAGCCGAAGGTTCTAGGGTGGACCGACATAGGTGGGTGGGGGAGGAGTCTAGAAGAGATGAGGCAGTAGGTCAGACCTTTGGCATGAGATGGAACATGGTGTTCGAGAGACATACACGTTAGGTGGGGTTACCGAGGCGCTAGTGGGTCCATAGTTAGGCATTGGACTAGGGGGATGACTGGGATCAGGTATCCACAAGGAATCCACATTGATTAGGAGGAGGTGCTAAGGTTAACAGATCTGAGTTGGAAAAGGGCCTCTTGGCTGAAGCGGAAGGTAGGTTGCATCGGTGATGCGTGGACAGGGGTGGCGATTGTTGCGTCTTAGACTAGCGAAACAGGGCTGGAACGGTCTATTTTGTTACCCAAGGCTTTAAATAACCTTATATTCTAAAGATGTGTCTGATTGAGGCTCCTTCTATGGCCACATGACCCTATCATCGAGAAAAATATTTTTAGACTAGTTCACTACTTTGAAGTTCTAGTCTCATGGTTTGGGTGCATTAAATGACAAAATCTAATAATGATATTAATATTATTATTAATCGGATTCCTGTGTCAAACATATGTTTGAAACAATCCATCCATTTGTTGCACCATAAGTGGATGAACAACCCTAGTCCTTGTACAAAGTTTACAGGAATTCTATTGTCTGTTTAAACAGAAGCTGAGGTGAAGGCCCCACAAGGATCGGTTTGTATGCTTTACGTTGAAATAGAACTTTTTCACTGGGTATCCATTGTGGATGAGTGAGTAGTCCATTCTATTTGTTTTTACGAGAGGATCATAATTTGATGATCTATATAATTCATTTTGGAACCGAGGCTTGGGAACCATGGGATATTAATTGAGCGTGTTTTGGAGACCTTTGACTTTTCCATCCAATATTTATTTGGGGAAATGAATATTCAATCTTGCGTGTTCTTCCATAAGGATCACAACAGTTTGATCCCTTTAGTTATTAAAGGCCTTATCTATGATATAATTAACTGAGGAAACATGAAAGGAATGTCATTGGATGATCCTTTTGACATGTTTTAATGTATGTGGTCAAGCATTCTTGGGCCATTTGAGGAGGCATGTCAGGGAAATTATGTTTTGGCCCTCTGGATCAACGATGAGTGCCATGTGCTTTTCAAACATTTTATTAGGTGTATCAATTATTTTTGAAGTAAAATAGCATACCTAAGGGTAATTGTTCATAGTTTATTACCTAATAATGGTTAGGTAGAGGGTTAGAATGAGGCAGGGTCACATGTCATGTGGGCCACACACGCACTGTGTACCACTTTAAGCATCTTCTATCTATTGTAACTCCTTCTTCTAAACTCATATTTTTGTATGTGAGTAGCCTATCCTGAGTGTTTTTCCATGTAGAACATTTTTATTCTATATGTAGTTCATTTTGAGTTATGATGTGATATGTTCAGGGTGTGACACCTTTTCAGGCGATGTCTGACAACGACTGTGTTCCGAGGTACCATCTAGATGGGATATCCAATGTTCCATTGTGCTTTCTGAGTGGTTCCATCTAGTAGGGATGGCCAATGTACCTCGGTTCATTCCAATAGGAACCATTTGTCATTTATTTCCAATGTTATTCATCGGTCTCTCAGAGTTACCATCCATTAGGGATGGTCAGAGAATTTCAGAGTGGAACCCTCTTGTTGGGATGGGATGGGTCCTCAACGACACTATAGTGGAACCATCAAACTGGGTTGGGCATATGTATTCAATGAAACTAGATTAGAACCCTCCAACTAGGCAAGGCAAGGATACTTGGAGAAAATTGAGTGGAACCCTCCAGTTGGGCTGGGCATGGGTCCTTGATGACACTAGAGGGGAACCCTCTAGCCGAGCTAGGCATGGGTCCTCAAACTTGTGACATGACCTCACAAATATGAAATAGTGACAGGGTGTGATTTGACATGAAATTGGGATCTCAATAAATTGGGATAATTTTCCCAACATGATGTGTCTTTTAGACGTGATCTACAACCCTGAGGGTGAGACAGTGATGACCAAAGGGGAAAATATCATGTTGTGTTGATTGAGTCCCTTTGACTTTCAGTTTTATAGAAGATGTATAGGATGATGGATATTGATGGTGGTGACTTGTGGGACTCTTAGAGGCTCTCTTCCTAGGTTGAGTTTTAAAATGGAGACCCCCTTACTCTTTTTTTTTGGTTTTCTTTGACTAATTATATAAATATTCATTTTTCAGTACCTACTCCTTAGGGTTTTGTCTACTCTCCTTCTAGGGAAAAAGAAGACACATGGGGTATTTCACAAGCTTTCCGTGTCTAGTTTCTCATTGTTGGGAGAGTCTACTCTCCTTCGATGGGTATCAAAGAATCGACATGATGTTCATCCTTTAACTGTTTCTAGCTCCTTGTGGTAGGATGAGCTTACTTTACTATCTAATTAGGATGACTTATAATATATTACTGGACCTTATTGTATCTATTGCTCCCCTCTTTAGTACATCTTTTTCTACACCCTTGAGCCTTTGGGGCATCCTATTGAGTATTGTTGTACTAACAACTTCTTTGTATTTTTCCATTATTGGTGTTCCTTTATAGACGATGGACAGGTTGATCGTGACTTTAGATGAGGTTAAGGATATCATAGCTTGGATTGCATGTAGTGATCGTAGCGTGGGATTCATTTGAAGAACGCTCTCGTCTGTTTTAATTTATTCACCTGTTGTCGGGGTGTGGCACTTTTCAATTTGAGGGTGTATTTTTCACCTTCCCCTTTTGATTAATTTTTTATACTTGTACTGTTTAGAATATCATTCATGTTTAGTTTATTTATATCATTTGTAATATTTCACTTCATTCCCTCTTCAACTTTTCATTGAGTAGGCTATGTGTGTGTAATGGTTCATAGGCAAAAGCCTCCACGAGTTTTTTGTGCCTTCGGTTCATATCACCAGCCCCTGGCCTATGGAGTTAGGCTTGGGGTAGTTCTAGAATGAGCCCTATTATAGGTCAGTTCATGAAACCATTGGAGTCTTATCTCACCCATGGAAATACAAACATCCAAATATGTTAGTAAATTAGTATTTTATAATTACTCACAATGTAAACAAAATACCTGATCAATAATGGAAATATTTCTCTCACTATAACCCATATTTTATCCTATGAAATCCATCATAGAATATTTAAGGTCAAAAAAATAATTAAGATCCATTTTGGGTATATCAAAAATATTTTTTCCCTGTGAACCATTGTGAGTTTTTTAGGGTGATTCAAAAATCACTAATCTAGGATTAGAATATACATTCTGAATATTTGAGACTCTACCTAATCTATCATAACATTGAGAAACACATTGAAACAAATTAATGTCAACCTAACCTAAACCCCCATCCAAAATATATCATTATACATAAAATATAATATATATGGATTATAATATAATGGAATTCTATCACAACTGATATAATTGTAACCCAATTATTTATTATGATATTATTTACATCTATTCACCAGAAATAAAAGAACAGAATCAAATATAGTAGATAGAGGATATCAATAAATGTATAGTGAAAAAAATAAAATAGAAAAATATTCCATGGGGAATATATGAGAAATAATACTGGGGTTCTACTATGATGCATAGGTCATATGAAAAATGTGACGTCCTGGACCCAGATTCCACTTAAAGGGTGGCCCGAGAACATGGGGACAAATGGCCTCAAGCGTAACTCCCCGAATGCCAAAGGCTGCTGACCATCAGTGAGGGACTAGGGTGTGTACGTGGGGAGACTATGCCCTCATTACCAAAGTGTAACATAGCAGGAGAGAGTAAAAATATGTAAATAATGGAAGCAATATATTTAAATAGAAGTCACAATGAAAAAATAGAGACAATAGTGATTATAACTCAAACAACTGGAATTACATTCAAGAGTTGATGATATGTCATGTGCTATAAATTTGGAGAACATGGATACAAACAACATTTATAACATGTTCTATAAATTATAATGTAATTCAAAGACGATCACAAGCATCCTGAGTTCCAACTCATTCATCTTCTATCATGTTACATACTAAACAACAAGCCATCACGTGTCTAAAACCATATGCTTCCCTTTGTTAACCCCTACGACCATGTAATCTACCTCAGGCACCAAACGACACCCAAAGATGGTGTGAGATAAATATCAGTGGGCCACCACCAATAGTGTCTATAGTATCCTATCAATGTAATGGAAATGTAACAGTATGCAGACATGCATATATAATGTAAAACAAAGTAATGTTACGAAATACCTGAGTGCCTTATTCATCCCCTGGATGGTGTTTGAACATGTAAAAATTCATTCATTCATTATTACTAAATTTATGTTGTTAGGTATCATGAGGAAGATTCAACACTGATATCACCTCATGATTGTATAAATAGAAAAGATTCTGAGATATAACAAGGAAACCATGATCAATGATATTTAATAGTTTAGTCAGAAGGTGAAAACCAAGGTGACGTAGACCTCAAGAGTCACCAATTCAGTAATAACTGTAGCCTGGCTACGGATAAGATTGTAATGAATGGATAATGTTCTTGTAATTCCAAAATTAAGGTGCTTATCAAATCCATGGTGATCGTGAAAGTTAAGAAGGTTCTAATTAGAGAAAGGTCCATATGGGCTGCAACCATGTCACCTACATGTCAATGCTAGATCTAAGAATTGTATCTAAGGAATCATGTAATAATATAGAGGGATACTATGATGTCATATCAAGAATCAAATAATAGAAAATGATCAAGATCTAATTTGGTATTAAACTAAGAATGACATGTCCTTGAATCAGAGTGGGGTTCTCGAGTGCTCATAGAATTCCATGTTCATAATCCTATGTCATATTGAGTCAGGCCATTCCTATTTAAATATGAACTCATGTAATAACTCTTTTAGTTCACCCCTTTCATTTCATTAGTGTGATAAGGTCAAGTAGCATGAAACCTTTTTAGAAAGTTATTTGGATCATGCATTTCCTTTCATTACTGTTACATTTTCATGTAGCATACAACCATTCATTACTTTTGCGGCATATTCCATATTCATGGTTAATTCCTCCAGCATCTATTAATTTGGTAAGGGGTGCTATGGCTATGAAACCAATTAATAATTCACATTTAATTATCAATTTGAAGCACTTAACATTGTAGGTAAAGTGGTAGACATACATGGTAGCTTCCATTATGCTATTCAATATATAAATTGAGCTATTTAATATATAAAATCTTACCCTTATAGTGGTGAATCCATGGTACACCCGAACAATGGAGCAAATGTGTCAAAACAGTAAACCATAATTATAGAACATCCATCGACAAGAAAAGGATACACTTGTGGTCAAAACTACCAACAATTAATCACATATTTTGAATGAGTATGACCATATGGTTCTAATGATTATAAACATGGAATATAAATTCTATGAATGACACTTGATGAAATCGGTGGGCCCAACATGACAAATCCAAAGTCAAAAAACTATAGGGATGAGTTATAGACAATACACCTTAGGATGTTATGACTCTCTTCCTCACGTATTGGCACTTTATTTGGCTCGGATCAGAGTATATCTATGGAAAAAATAAAAATTCTCATACCCCAATATATTGGTTTATAGAAAAGGGGAAGGATAATGGATCATGAGGACTCAAGTATATACCGTTGTGCATCCAATGTGATAAAAAAAAGCTATATAATTTCTAGATAAAGACAATCTCTTGATTCCAAGGTTATATCTTCAGAAATACCCAAATTGATAGAGAAAAAGGTTAATCCCACATAAGCTCAGATTAGGTAACATGGAGGTGGCATAATTAGATCATTAAGGGGAAAAGGAAATTTTATCCTTAGAATAGCACGTGCATGGTTTGTTTGTACAATTTGAAAAACCATACACAAACCATGCATGTGTACCTAGAAAAAGGGGCTCTCACATGGTTAGGCTGGACAACCGAGTTCCAACTGTGCGAGGTGGCTCTGTCCGAAAAAACACAATCCGCACGGCTTTCCCAACCATGTGGAATTCTTGCACAGTTTACTCTATATCGTGCACCAAACCTATTTTCCCCAAAAATATGGGTTCTGGGCTCTGAAAATTCTGGTGAAACCCATAAACACTTTTCTAACCCCTTAGGAATCCGTATTATATCCAAATTAATGATTTATATTAAAATTTAAAGGATCCATACTTGAGTGAAAAGCTGGGTTCATACAATCTACCCCCTTAAAAGAACTTCCCCTCTCGAGTTCACCTTCTAATGGTAGAGAAACATTTCTTGAGAAAAAATCTAGGTATTGGGAATGTAATTTAGCTTCCCTCTTCCATGTTTCATCTTGTACTTGGCAGTGGTGCCCTAGAAACCCTACTACAGGGTCAGACCAGCCTCAGAGATCTATCGTGCTCCAATCAATGATGCGTACTGGATACTCTTAAAGGTAGCATCCACATTTATCTAAAATTCCTCAGGATCAAAAGTATGAGATTATTCAACATGATATTTGTGAAGCTATGAAGTATGAATGTTTTTTGGAATGACACATTAAATCTGAGGTAGTAGGAACCAATAGACTACCAGATCGAATCTCTCTAGAATTTAAAAAGGCCCTATGAAATGATGCAATTACTTACCCTACTTTTGTATCCATCTATTCCCTTTCATGGGTGATACCTAAAGAAAAACATGACCCCCGACCTCGAACTCAAGTGGTCATTGACAACGATCAACATAAGATTTTTGTCTAGACTGAGCAGTATTCATACACTTTTTGATCAAGTAGACATTCTCTGAAGTCTCCTAAACTAGACGAGGACCTAGTAGGGATGCCTCACCTGACTCCAACCAGAACAAGGCTTAATGGAGTGGCCTATCATATAAGGACTCAAAATGAACCATCTTAATTTTCAGATAAATGCTATTTTTATAGGCAAAATCGATGATAGGGATATGTTTATACCAAAAACTATCGAAATCAAGGACACATGCTTAGAGAATATCCACTAGAACATGTATTTTCTATTTTTATTGTCTTTCAGTCTGAGGGTGAAAGATGTTCTTAGAAGAAAATGTGTTCCCATATCCTACTGCAATACCTGCTAGAACTGTGACGTGAAATGAGGATCACTATCTAAAATGGTATTATGTGGAAACACATGTAGTCATATGATCTCACAGACATATATTATTCCCAGCTCATCAAATAAAAAATTATAATATATAGTAATTAAGTACGATGATTTTGTTAGTCGGTCAATGACTACCTAGATACCATCACTACCCCTCAAAATCCTAGGTAATCAGACTACAAAATCCATTGAGAAATATTTTCATTTCTATTCTGGGACTAGAAGTGATTATAACAAGCCTACATGTCTCTAGTTCACTACCTTCACGTACTAACAGGTGGGACACCTAGTGATAAATACTGTCATCTAATGTTTCATCTTAAACTACCAATATTGACGTCACATATCTCAATACATCTTAGAAATTTGTGGATGAACTACCCATTGAGAGGAATGGGACACCTTCATCAACTACTCTCTCATATCTATAGGTACCCAAATACGTCAATGTAGATGCATGACATAGTCTCCATCTTCAAACAATTCCCGAGGCGGGTTATCTACAGATATACTATCATGGTGAACCAAGGCTTCATGATCTGGAAACTGCCTACTCTTAACCTTCTCAAGGATAGGAAGAGGTAAATGCCAAGGTTGTGAGGTTAGACTTATCATGACTATCATGAAACTCCATATGAAGCTTAGAAAACCGGGCCATTAACTTCCATTCATCACTAGATTCCCATATGTATTGTCCTTGAGTTCTCCAACTTAGTGCATCTGCATCCACATTTCCTTTTCAATGTCTATAGGAAAGATCAAAATCAAAGGATTATATATATTTGACCCATCTATGATGTCTGAGGTTCATGTCACACTAAGAGAAGATATATTTTAGGCTATTGTGTTATGTGTACACCACAATATGGTCACCCAATAGATAATGTCTCCAATAATGTAAGTAATGGAAAACTAATTCTAGATCAAGGGCATACATTGGGAAATTTATCTTGTGAGGCCTCAACTGTCGAGATCCGTATGTGATGAATTTTTCTTCCTATATCAACACTACTCCTTGGAAAATGCCTGATGCATATCAGAATATGGTATAACCTATACCTATCTCAAGAAGGATTGTAATAGTTGTCGATACAAGCCTCCCTTTCAGCTCTTGAAAGGATTTATCACCTACTTCCGACCATGTGAACTTGACACCCATCTTTGTAAGATCAATAATAGTTGAATCAAGGCAAGAATATTCTTATAAGAAACACGTATAATATCCTCCCAGCCCCACAATACTCTGTATATCGAACACTTTATTGGGCTACTCCCATGAAACTACAACACTATCCTTTTCAGTGTCAATATATACTCCTAATTTTGAGATAATATGACCCAAGAAGTGGAAATTTTAGATCTATAAGTGGCTCTTAGAAATCTTGGAATAATGTTGTGTCTCTCTTAGAGTAATTAGAATGATGTCAATATGTTTTTATGGTAGCTATGAGTGATAGAATACACCAAGATTTCATCCACAAAGACCATGAGAAAAGAGTCCAAATAGGGGTGGAAACACCTATTCATCAAATATATGAAAATTATAGGTTCGTTTTGAAGACCTAATGGCATAACAAGGTACTCATGCAGACCATACTTTCTACAGAAAGTTGTACGAGGTATGTATAATGATCTGACATGCACATGATGATAACCCAATCTCTGTTCGATCTTATAGAAGACCATTTATCCTCCTATATTCTCAAATAGATCATCTATTCAAGGAAGAGGATACCATTTCTTGATCATAAGATGGTTCAACCTTCTAAAATCCTTCCATAGATGTAATTTTCGATCAACATTCTTGGAGAAAAGAACAAGCATTCCCCATGGGGATGTACTGGTCCATATTACTCCTTTTTTCTCCTATTCCTCTATCTTCCACTTGATCTCCTGATGTTTTTTAGGTTCCATCATATAAAAATTAATGGAAACTGGAGATACTCTTAGGAAAAGCTCGATTATAAACTCTACCTCACTCTCAGGAGGTAATACAGAAAAATCTTCGAGAAAAACATCCCTAAAACGATCCACTATTGGAGGGAAATAATTATCATGCAAACCCTTATCCTTCATGAGGATATTTTCAATATGGGAAGTCATTTCATATAGCTCAGGATGCTCTAGTCCAAAATTAGCATCCTAGACATCCCACTCACCCTTAAGTTGATAACTACTTCCCTCCAGTGATGTAAAAGATACCCTATTATGACATCGGTATACATAATCCTGATAGTGAAGAAACCAGTCCACTATAATAATGACATATAATCCCATCATCTGTAAAAAAAGAGGTTCCATAAGAAAGGGTAACTACCTACCTTAAGGGGGAAGTCCTTATACTGGCACAAGCCCTCTGTTCGTACCCTTAACGGTGTATCTAAGGTCATTACACCATAGTGATATTGTATTTATAGTCTAAGACTCTTCACAATAGATAAAGAGATAACATTTTTTGATGAACCTGTATCAAATAATGCAGATACTATTGTTGAGGCTACTAGAATAGTACCGCGTACTGTAGATCATCTTGTAACCTGATCCTCAGGTATCGATTGTTGTGAATGAAACTAACCTAATCTATGCCCTTGTGCAATAGATGGACTACCGTGATAAAAAATTGTCCGCTGGAACATCTAGTGATTAGGGTTCTAGCTACCATGACCATGTTCCCCTTCTTATCCATTCCTACCTGTTGTATTCCAACTCCCCCCCTTATGTGGTGTCAAAGGACTTTCCCCTAATGGTGGAGCTAGTGCTGATCCTTTTTCACACAAATTTCATGGAACTGGCCTAAAAAACATTGAAGATTCCCCATATGACCACAAGACTAAAAATCCATTGTGTCTCTATCACACCGAGTCTTTGAATTCCCCGATCATCTACACTGATGATACACCAATGATCTATCGAAACAAGTACTATGGTGGTCACTACCTAGATGAGAAACCTTGAGGGAACGTTTCTTTACAAAGGAAGAACTACTAGCCTGATGTGGCACTGATCCCCTATGACCGGTACTAATTCCATACCAAAAGTTATGATCAATGTTAATATATTGATTAACTATTGAACAAAAGTAGTTAGGCGAAAGATATTGACATGTGTACAGATGGAATATTGGATCCCATCCTCGAAACCTCTTGCACGTGAAAGCTCTTCTCTGGATAGGGGCAATGAAAATTATTTGAACTCCATGAAACATGCTGAATATTCCCTGACTGACATTGAACATATCTCAAGATGCATGAGCTCTCTGGCTTGGTCATATCTCAGCATCTTTAGAAATAACTGATCATAGAAGGCACTCTGGGAATCACAGCATAACATGCCCTGATGACGACTAGCTTGGGTAATCACATCCCACCAACGCATGGGAAAATCCCAAAGCATGTATGAGGAATGCTTGACCCTCATCTCTGTAGGAATCACCAGATGCTCTGAGATAGATAGGGTGGCTTATAGAAAAGGAATAATATCCTATGGACTGGCATCCTTTGAAAAGGTAGGATGTTGTTGCTTCTAGAATTCATGAGTCAGATTAGCAATCGTGGGTGCAAGCCATAGAGCACCATGCATGGAATGCATCACCCATAGGAAAATATCTCAAACTTGGGCATTAGTTCCCAGATTTGGTATAGAAGGTGGTACCTCATGGGGAACTCAAAGATGTAAGACTGGTAGCTTAGGGACCACCATATCTGTAGCATGATCGTCGCCACCTTCTTGTTGAATGACATGAAGACATCGTGGTAGAAATGAACTACAAATTCCATTCAAAAACCTTAATGAAAGAGTAGAATCATATGATCGCATCACTAGTGAATGATTAATGTATGAAAACTCACTACCGAAGGAATACTACTCCAAACTACCCTCTTAGACATCCATGTATCGGTATGTGCTCAAGTATATGTAACATGTCATTTTGTAGTTAATTTACAGGTTCACTCCTTCTCCTTTCATAAACATGAAAAGGAAGGAAATGGATGTGCATCCATTTAATTTTAGATTTCATTATTCCACTTATAATGGATAGAAATGTCCAATTAATTTGTTCCCATACACTTATCACTAGAAACAACACCCATTTATTTATAGAATAATGGCTCGACTTTGTAAATTACTCATCCCAACCTATAAGGGACCATACACCTCATGAATTGAGACAGGACATCACTCAATCTCATCCAAAAGTAATACATGTACTTGCAATCTATAACAACATCACTAAATAATCACAATCATATCAATAATGCAAAGCTATGAAATTCACCTATATAAAATGAAAAGATGCTTGACATGTGAATTCTAGTTTCCTATACTTATGCATGGAGAAATTCTCCTTTCCCTCATATCATCGGGATAAGGATAAAATAAATTTTACATCAGAGTAATATTCAAAAACACCACTAAACATGTGTGTTACCCAATAGAGACGTAATATCAGCTATAATAGGCCAAATAGAACAATAATTATATTTTGGGTAACTTGGATTTTTCCCCGAACATGGACTTACAATGCCCCATCATGACTAATGACCAAGTCCCCAGAGTTCCTAATATAGAATCTATTTTATCCAAATAGTATGGAAAGAAAAGAAAACATATCTGATACCACTTTGTGATGTTCCAAACCTGAATTCTACTAAAAGGGTTCCCCGATCCCAGTGGGCCATATTTCCTAAAGCACATCTCTCCAAATACTAGAGGCTACAGGGTAGCTACGAGGGCCTAGGGTGTATTAGTGGGGATAATATTCCCTCATTACCAAGTTCTAGTACAATGGGTGAGAGTAAAAATAGGTAAATAGAAGATGAAATATATTTAAACAGAAGGAACATCTGATAATAGAGAAAATAATAATAATAACTGAAACAACTAGAATAACATTCATTAACTGATGATATGTCACGTGCTAGAAAGATTGAAAAAATGGATACAAACAATATGAATAACATGTTATAAAAAGATTAAAGGAATTCATAGACTATCTAAAGAATCCTGAGTTCTATGTCAGTCTTATTCTATCAAGATCGATACTAAACAAAAATAAACCAAGTTTTTTGAGTTTTTTCTTCCCTTTGTCAACACCTGCAACAATGTAATCTACCCAGAATACCAAACGATGCCCATAGAGGGTGTGAGATAAATCTCAGTGGGCCACCACCAACGGTGTCTATGACATTCAGCTCATGTAATGTAAATGTAAAAGTGGTTAGGAATTCATATATACTGTATTGTATGACAATTTAACAAAATACCTATGTGCCTACTTCATCCCTCGGATGGTGTCTGATCATGTCTATAATTCATTCATTCAATATTATCAATTTTGAAGTTGATAGGTCTCATGAGACAGAGCCAAAACTGACATCACCATGTGATAGTATAAATAGTGAAGGTTCCAAGACGTTACAAGGCAACCATGATCAATGATATTTAATAGTGCAACCCCAAGGTGATAACCAGGGTGACATATACCTCAACGGTCACCATCCTAGTAATAATTGTATCCTGAAAATGGATAATAGTGTAATCCAATAAGCATATCTAAGGCATTTGACAATAAGGTTTTTACCAAATCCAATGTGATAATCCTATGTAATATGGGGCTAAGCAGAGACTAGGACCTATAGGATATAACCAAGGAACCTAATTGTCAATGATGGGTCCAAGGAGTGTATCTATGGAAACCTATAATAATATAGAGGGATTCTATAGTGTCAAACCATGTATCCAAGAATAGACAATGATCAGGATCTATGTGGTCCTCACCCTAAGGAAGTTGTATCCTTGAATTCGAGTGGGGATCCTGAGTTCTCATGGAATTCATTGATTATAATCCTAGGTGAGATCGAGTTAGGAAACTCATATTTAATTATGAAGTCATGTAATATCTCATTCAGTTTAATCCTTTCCTTTCGTTAGTGTGATAAGTTCATGTAGCATGTAACCTTTTTGTCAAGTCATTTGGTTGAAGCTGTTCCTTCTATTAGTGTGACAATTTCATGTATCAGGCAACTATTTATTCCATTTAAGGAATATTCTATATTCACTGTTCATTCTACTACCTTCCATTAATGTGGTACGGGTGCTACGGATATGAAACCAATTAATCATTTACATTTAATTATAAATTTGACGAACATACCATAGGCGGGTCAAGTGATACTAATACATTGTAATTTTTATTATGAAATTAATAATATAAATCGAGGAGTTTAATATACAAAAACATTCCCTATGAGTTTTCAATCCATGGAACACCCGAACGGTGGCACAAATGTGTTAAAACAACAAAACACAATAATGGAATAACCTTCGAAATGGATGAGAATGAGTTGTAGTCATAACCACAAAAAATTAATCACATATTTGGAAATAGGTTGATCATACGATTTTAATGATTATAAACATGTCATAGAAATTCTACGAATGACCCCCGATTAAATCAGTGGGCCCAGATAACAAATCCAAAATCATCGAACATTGTGGATGACTTATAGACCACCCACCTTAGTGTTGTATGACTCTTATCCTCCTGTATAGTTCCTTGATTTGGCTTAGATGTATGTAGATCTATAAAAAATAGAAACATTCTCATACTCTGATATCTCAGTTGAGATCAAAAGAGAAGGATATCATCTCAAGAGGACTCGATTACTTACCCTTGGAAATCCAACACGATGAACCGAAGTTTGATCAGTTTCCAGATGAAGTAGATCTCTGGATTCCAAGGTTTTGCCTTCAAAAATCCCCAAATAGAGATAGAAATAGGTTAATCATGCATAATATCAAATTATGGAAGATAGAGGTGTCTTAATTAGATCATTATTGACAGAAATAAAAATTTACCCCTAAACATCCTATGCACAGTTTGTTTGTATGGTTTGAAAAACCTTCCGTAAATCATGCATGGGTACCTGGGAAAGAGGATCACTCATATGGTTAGGATTCACAGCTGTTTTACAACCATAAGAGGTATCTCTGTACAAAAAACACAATCCATACATTTTTCCAAACCGTAAGGAATTCCTTTATGGTTTACGCTAAACCATGTTCCACTCCTGTTTTTCCCAAAAAGATTTTCTTCTAGTATCTAAACATGACCTGGACACCACTGAGACCATTTCTAATCTCTTCGTTATCCATATTAGGTACAAATAGAATATTTAGATAGAAATTAAAATATCCATACCTAAGTGAAAAACTAGGTTTTACACCAAATAATAAATGGTAAACTAGTATACATAAAAATATAAGTAATGTAGACAATATATAGGGTGCATGTTTCCAATGTAGGATATTACACCAAAAGGGAAAGGGATTATCTAAATTTTTTAAAATAATTTATTAACATAAAAAATATTATAAAAATTTTGGTGTGTTTCTATTAGGCACCTGAAAGATTTCTGGTGAAGTTCTATATCCCAAAAACATTTAATTTCTTGGAATAATGATAATAATGTCCAAATCAATGGGGAAATTTATCTAAAACTTCCAAATGAAAACCTTTTGTCTCCCAATGGGTTTTTGATGGGAGAAAATTAAAATATATATAATTTAATAGAACACTAAAAACTCAAAACGAGTCTTTTTTACATTGATTACAACCTCAAAACAATCATTTTTATCATTTAAAATGTATTTAAAGACCCATTCATTCAGTCAAATGAAAAAAAAAATATATTTTCACACCATTACACATCTATTGGAGCCTTGAATATTTCTAATTACAATTATATTTAATGAAATACATTATTTCAAACTCCCAAATATATTGGTTTCCTGGACAGAGAAGAATCTATGGACATATCCCAACTTCTAGTCATTCTGTTGTAATATATTACAACATCATTGTGAAAATTAATTAAAGAAAATGGTTTAAAAATACAAGACCGTAGTCTAGTGAAATTATATTCCATTGATAACACCATTTTTATATATCACATATACAAATAAATTCCAAAATTACTTTCCTAATTCCAATTCTACATCACACTACGAGATTATGCTCAAAATCCATCTTTCATTCCACAATTTTGGGAACTCAATGACACATTACTCTCATGAGTATTGATTTACTTATAATATAAATCCCTTTTAGACCATTAATTTATCTATAGCCCATAATGCTCATATAAAAAGCTAACTCAAAAAAATAATATAGTCAAATTCAAGATTTCTTGCCTTGTAAAGAACCTAGTGGAATTATTTTGTCAATACCATTGTATTACAGCAATACATAAACCTCCAAACTACTGATCCCACTATATAGAGAACCCCAATATAAACAAAAAACCTCTAAATATAATGGGTTTACCACATGCAATATATATGATACTTTACACCATGAGTTTATTTATATCGTCATCCATCAATGACTTTCACACAGTCTCTAATGTATATCCCTAACCACAACATAATAGCATAGATTAACCCCCAAAACTAACCTATCCTATAATCCTTTCTCTAAGGTGTAATGATGAAATAGTGATTAAGAAATTAACTTCCAATAATTAATTGATCACTACTCATCCAAAATAAATATATTGGTGTGGTCTATGATAACTCATTCGTTACCTAGTAGCATACCGATATTATCATTTACTCACTAAAATCGCATCAGAATTTCAAAATATGGTATACGGTCAACTACAGGATGTATGAAAAAAATAGTACTCCCATTTCCATATTTGAGCATAAAAAATGTAACTAAACTACTCTAAATTCATCAAATCCATCACACATGATTCTTGATAAAATAATAAAATATTATCATCACTCAATCAAACAACCCAATCGCCTACTCCATATAATGTGTTGGATCAAACTGTTACTCCCTGAGTACTGACAGTATTAGACAAAATATATACTATTTATTTACTAATAATGATAAATGGAAATTTTAATAGAATATTCCCATCCAAAATCTCAAACTAGGGTTTAAAGAAACTGAGATATTCCAAACAACCACTATTTTACTTAATCGAAACTCCATCATCCAATCCATCATATCTAAATTAATAAAATGTAAAACCACTAATTTTAACCATTTTCTCACAACTCCAATGTTACTCCAATTTTAGAGTCTTTATTATCCTTCATTAATCCCATTAAAATTATTAGTTAAATATTCTATTATTGATATGAACATCATTACAATTCTCAATTGAATGATAAAAACCTCTTTGAACATTAGCATCTCACTAAACTTCTTGGTCATGTTACATGTTACCATGAATCAAGATGTTAAAAATTATCATCACTATACTGTAGGTATTAGAACTATAGTCTTATATAAACGTAAATAAAAAACATACATATAAAATCACTATATTCCAATTATATCCCATTAAAACTGTCAAGATATTTTAGAGTTTTTTACTTTCATCCAAATATCCATTAATTTCGTTACTTCATCAATTTCATGATATTTGTAAAGAACCATAAAAATCCCAAAACTAACTGTCATCTTAAAAATAGATTCTCACCTAATATAAACATTTGATACCTATTATAATCGAAAAATAAATTTATATTTTTTATACACACTTCAATTTCTTATTTAATACAAGTGTGTATTTACCAATTCCTACAAATAGTTGATATACATCATCAATATAACATTGTGTTTTTATATATAGAATTACATTTTTTAACCACAAGATCATGTATCCTAACCCATTACTCTATGAATCCTGTTTCCATCAGTCCTATGTTCACTTAAATAACCCCTCCCCCTGAAAAACTACCCTATAATTTTAAATATAAACCTCAAGAACAACATTTTAAGGTTTACTATAATTTTTTATATAAAAAACCCACTGATACCAAACCCTTAATCTCACATCATAATTTCATTATCCAAGAACATAATTATTTATCCCTTGTTCAGAAATCTTGAACTATATATTCATTCATACCAAAGATATCATACAACATACACCTAATTTTGATCGTGGAATGTGATAAAATATAAGATTGTTACTCAAAAAATTAAAAAAACACATTTATGGTATACCCAATACCCTCAACCTTATTTTAACCTTACTCACTCAAAGAGATTTCATATAAACTATCCATAGGGAAATAAATATTCAAACTCTATCTGATCAATAATTTCTAACTCTTTCATCCCACATAATGTACATACTCAACCACTTACCTGATATACCTCCCCTACATCAATCCTACCCTAAGGAATATAATTTCAATATCCCCAATTATATGGTTATCACATTGTAATTTCACATTACTAGAATAAATGGATATGAAGGTAGTATATATGTGAAAAGTGATCACCAATGGTTTTAGTAAATAAATCAACCACCAATAGGTTTTAGGGGAACACAAAATCACTTAATATTTTGTTTTGTGATTCATAAAACAATATCCAAAATATTTTCCAAAATATAATTATTTATTTTTTGAAAAGAGTTATAAAAAGGAACATTAAATAGAAAATTCATTACAAAATCACATGTTGTTATGAAAAGGACATTTAACCCTATGTTATATGTATGGTGAACCTTTAAATTCTCTCTTCCACCTAATAATAATATTAAAAAATGAAATAAAATACTAAAATGACAAAAATTTATAATATCACAATAGTAGTTTTGAAAATCCAAATAAAAATATAATTACTCTCTTAATAATTTATCATCTTTAAATTAGTGTATATGAAGCCCAAACCCAATTTACAATTGATTCTATATGTAGTCTAGTTTAAAACTATAATATCCAAAATAAAAAGTTAAAAAAATAATGATCCAATTTGAGTTTGAATACATTTTCAGAAGTCACTAAAATATTTTCTATTTGACTGATGTTATCTTATCTCAAACATGACCCATTGATTATATTTGTTTATTTTTTATAACTATCATGTATTTTAATCATAGTAAAAATATAATATTATCGTCCCATAAATTAACTGATGTGTTAATCTATGATAGATGAGGATTGAATCTATTGTATTGGCCTAAATTCTTATTAATTCATTAATGATATTTATAGATTTTAGATTATGTACTAGATTCATTATATATATATACATCATTTATATATAAATATTTTTTATGTCATATCATCCTCAATGAATTTCTTTCCATCAATTATTGTTTAATGTTATTGATTGTGTCCAAACATAAAAGTAGGTTTATCCGTAAGTGATATTAGAAGATGATCAATGGGATATTGCCCTCACTTCAAGAATGATAGTGTTAAAACAATATTTTATGATAATAACCACCATACAACCATGATTCATTCAACAATTATACATTTTATAATCTAACAAAATGATAAATTGAATCCACTCTCTAACTATTTTCTTATATCATCATCTCGAAGGCATCATGAATCCTAATTGATGACCCTAAATAGTAGTCATTTAGAGATATTCAAGATTATTTTTATGTAAATTATCCCTCACTAAACTATAAAAGAATCACTACCACACCATGAATCTAATTTCAGGTCAATATTTAGTTCAATCTACCATCCCTTCCATAGTTACTCAATGGAAGACAATATCAGTCGACTCCTTGGACTAAGCTCATTTCTATACCTATTGATAAAAATCCAACAATAATTTTTTTTACTATCACTACATAGTCTATAAATATAAAAAATAGGTATAAAAATTATCACCCCATTCCAACATCAAATACAAATAACATCTTTATTTATTCCCATCTCCTAAGGTGAAGTAGTAAATCTAACCATTACCTTAAGCATATTGCCCCCACATTTGGAAGAATACCCCATCATAAATTATAGTATTATATTCAATATTCCTAAAAAATCCATGTGATATCATATATAAATTCACATTCAAAGAGAAACCTACTTTCTCATTCTAAACTAGGAACTCATGATACATACAATTATTTCCTTCACTCGCCCTTTACTGTTTCCTAGGGGAATATCAATATCCAAACATAACACAACTAAATCACTCTATATATGACCAATAAGACGTTATATTATGTATTATTAATCTTATAATGTAGAATACTATCCAAAATTAAAATTTTTTCAAACCCACTAAACCCCAAAAATTATCTAGGAAAAATTAGTCATAATATATATAGAAGTCAAAACACCTGAAGACACATTAAATGTATGTAACAAATAATAATTCAATTTTCCCCCTAAAAAAATGGTTTTTATAAATTCATATATTCACTAAACATGGAGAGAAATAAATTTTCTTGTCATAAAATATTATATAAAATATATCACACTATTTAGGATCCCCTAAATTGTAATTTAGACCATATTAATATAGTTCCCTTTAAAATAAAGGAAAAAATAAAAAATACATTATATAATGACTAAATTATATGGGAACACATATCTTTTACTAATCATATAAACCCGATTATTTTTCATTAATTGATTTGAAACCATTCACTTGAAATTATAAAAAACAGATTTATAGGGATTTTTTTATCTTGAATGGAAAACAATTCAATATAAATTAATTAATCCATGTTTCATACACAATACATACATAAAGTAGTCCAAAATTTTATAATACTCACAATATTAAAAGCATATGGACCTATAGGGGCCATTGTAAAATAAAAGGATATGGAGAAAAAAATTGGCTAGAATTAATGATTTTGGAAGACCAAACAACTAAAGAGGTTATCATGCGATTTCACTTAATATAATTCAATGTAAATAAAAAAAATAAAAAATAATGTCCTCATACACCAAAATACCAATGGATATCCAATAGAAATTTGGTTTATCCTTAGACCATTATGGATTTCCACAACGTTCATAATGGACTACATCATAGAAAAGTCCACAAACCTGAGAAAAAAATATAATTATAGTCCAAATAGGATTTAGTGGGCCATAATGTATCCCTATTAAGGAAAGTTCATTTAATATAAAAAAAATAACTCAAACTAAGAATTTTTTTTTCAATATTTCCACCATTGTAAATTTTTTTATCTTTTTAAATGGGTCTAAAAAGATCCTATTTTATTTATCTCAAAATATTTTTTAATTCCAATTTTCATGAATGGGTTTTTGTTTTCCCATTACTAATTCAAATCATATAGGAAAAAATTATAATTACACTATTTGACCAAAAAAATAGAAGTCTTAGGATAGTGGTTATTTGAATAACATATGCTATAGAAGAGTTTTTTATATTAATGGAAAATATGGGTGTGTAGGAATACATAATGATGGATATGAGAGTTATTTTGTGATCAAATAAAGAATAAGTGTATATTATGTTTCAAGTTTCTAATTTTTTTCATTTATATTTTGTTTTAAATATGATATAGTATATTTAGTGGTTGGTTTTTAGTGGATATGTTTCCATATTTTGATTATATAAGTTATAAAAGAAGGGCATTTCTATTGAAAGATATTATAATACCACTAGCTAGCTTATGGAATTTTCCATCTAGCCAGTGGGATCCCAATAGGTCTACAGGGATTTGAATACCCCTCATTCTAGATAGTTGGGAAGCACTGTCTAGTAGGTGGGTTTCCAATACCATCCTATGGAACTAGAATAACCCATGGGGTTCCCCTGGCTCATCATCTAGCCGATGAGGCCCACTAGGTAATTATGACGCCCAATCAAAGGGTGAATTAAATTCACCATAGAGGATTTAACTTCATATTTTTATGACACTATTTATTATTATAATTTGACCCATTATGTATCATTCGAAATTTTAAAAAATTTCTCTCAATTATTATCCACTCACATAAATATCCTCATTCTATTTCTACTTGTGATTGATCGGGTTTTGATAAAATGGTGATTTATTCATAGACATTAATCAAATCCTTCATCCTTCTTATGAGATGACAGTGTATATATGATGGATCTATGTCTCATTATAGGATATAGTGATTATTAATTCCATTATTCTTATATTGGTGATAGATCTAGTGAGTTTACATCGTTCTTTGACCAAATAATGATCTACCAATGAATAAGAACATTCTGTTGGTAATTGTTTATGAATAATCTTTCTAAATCACATCTTAATGGGGGATTATTGATTGAACATTAATATTTATAGGATTCATTTCTATATGGGAATAGGATTATGTGTGTCAATGAAAAGAACCCTTGATCGGATATTGAATTTACAAGAATGGTGGATGTTTTTGGGAAATATTCTTCAGAAATAACATCATGCGACCTTATTCTTATTTAATATCATTTTGAATATTTTTTCTATTGATGGGTTGCTGATAGATCAGGGATCACTGGATAAACCCAAGGCGCTCTTTTGGAATCAATAAGGAAATCATTATTTTATCTTCATTTAATAATAGATCTGATAAATTGGAGACACCTCATACGACAAACCTAATAATTGATTCTATTGATGGATTCCTATGGTTTGTTATTTAGGCATGTATTTTTATGAGTTTTATTCCTCTTGAATCTATATTTTAAATTTATTTGTTGGCCAATTAGAACTCAGGTTAGGCATAAAAAATGCATGAGATTATTATTTATGGATGTGTGTTGCAATTATCCCCATATATGATATTTTTCACACTAGTATTTCCAAAGTATACTATTACCATATGTGATTTTTATCACATATTGATATATTTATACTAATATATGATCATGATGAATTATTACCCTTGTCTTATTATGATATTTTCCGTTATGTTTGTTACCATGTCATTAGAGTATGTTCTTGATATTCATGAAATGTGACTATCATGGTATGCTTATAATTTTAGGGGGAGTGTTCACGATATGCTATGGTGATGATGGTATACCCTTAAACCTGGTAGGGTCATGATATACGTGGATCCTAAGATTGTACTTGATGCATTGTGGATACTAAGTAAACATTCCATAACTCCTTTACTTACTGATACCACATGCATGTTCACTAGTTATACATATAGAATGACTAGGATTATTGATTTTAGGATATTGAGTTTCATGTCAACAATACTATGGATAGTTCTTGATTACATCTATCATATAGATAATTCAATTATCATAGACCCAAATAAGGTACTTCTAGGGTTCATGGTGTCTTTATTAGCATGCGTGTGCTTGGCATATGCTTGTTTATGATTTATTTCCCACTTTTTTTAATCATGGAATACACATGTTATACCGGTGAACATATTTAAGAATGCATTGGTGGAGTCCTTATGGATTTTTTTTACTCACAACATGTATGGTCATATCGATGTGTATATTGAATTCATTTATTTAGATCCTAGAATGGGCACGAGGCTTCTGGAAGATTGTTGAGTCAAGAATCATGGATCTACAAGTGATACTAGTATATACTCTATAGGATTTCATAGTTTTATTAATTAATTAATTTTAGTTCCATATAAACTTGTTTGGATTTTTACTTTTGGATCCAATTTAATTATTTTTTATATAGAATATATTCCATTTTATATTATTAAATTATGTGTTGTTTACTCTAAGTTATTATATATTGTTGTTTTTATTGTTAATAGGATAATATATTGAATTTATAGTCTCTCCACTAATGAAATTCAGACCTTCGATGTAATTCAGTAGCCTCTTTCATATGAGGTGGAGTTCATGTGGTCTTGTGGATTTCTAGATTGGACCACTTTTTTTTGTTCAGTGTGTTAAAAAATGCTATCAAGGAATTGTTTTCTTCTTCAAATTTTATTATCCTAGGACATGGTATGTTAGAATAGTTTCTATATACATAGCCAGTTCATACATAACATAACTCAATGTTACTATTTATTAAATTGATGTAACCTTTTTGGGGATTTTGGGTACATTTATGAATCATGATTATGAACACGGGATCACATGAAATATATATACCAATTCTACACTACATACGAGTTTTTTAATTTAATTCCCTTTTCTGAATTATACATTCAATATAGACTTATATTTTTGATTGTGTAATGTACCTAATTTTTATGTTAATGTGATATATATATGTTGTAATTTATAATATTAACTTTGGAATTTATTTATGTTATATATATTGATGTTATTTTGATTAACACTCATGGATAGAGAACCTTAGTTTGTGTTAGATGAGATATATTCTAGGTTATGGGAATAGTCTATGCAGAGGTTTTGTGTGATCCCATAGATTGACTTGGACTTATCCTAATCACTCTTATTTTCAATAAATTTTTTCTTAACATTTTAGAGGATTCCTTCCCAAATATGATTGATAAGACCACATGATAACATGGGCTAGGATACATAGGTTCGGGAGGATGTCAATATTATACCATATACATTATAAGAAGGTGCAACAATGAACTCTCCCACAACTACTACATTATAATAGGTATTAGACCCACATTATCCTAATGTCATTTATCTTGTACATTCCCTTGTTAAAGGGGAAGCATGGTCAATGGTTGAATACTCCATAGAATTCCATCTCCATCATACACAAGAAATTCAGGGAATTGATAGGCCAAACAATGGAGGGGAAAATATAGACATCATGGATGAATAATTTCAACTCATTAAGATTCATGAGGATATAATGTTAAATCTTATTATATTCATGATATAGGGACCTTCCATGATTTAGTGATTCATAATGGAGAAGGCTATATATTATGAGGGTCTCACCTAGGAGATGGTAGAGGACCCGTTCTTCAAGGAATTCTGTCATGATACATTATAGCTAGAATGATCACAAGATTTCATATATCTATAGTCTATATCCAAGATGGTATTCACATATTCATCTTATTTCAATAATATTCTTTAAATTACTCATCACTTGGATGAGAACAATACACAAAAGTTTGGGAGGATATAGATCGTTCTTCATCCAGACATCCAGATACATGTTAGGAACACTAATCTATAGACCTACTCATATGTTCATGTAATAGACCTGACTATCAACAAGGATTTGGAAAATGAATGGACATTTGAATTGGTTTTAACTTTTAGTGATCATTAGGGTGGACCTCATTCTATTGTGGTGAGTGATCAACTATTAGTAGGAATAAGAATACCAGTGAAATTAAATATTGATTTATTTTATAGATGGAGTAGAGTATGTATTTTATATTCCCCTTAGAGAACGTTTGACAATGTTTCAACTATAGTATGTTAAGACATTATTTTATTATCATCAAAACACCATAGTGAATGTATTGATAGTTCAACAAGATGGTGCATCTTCCATAGTTTCTCTATTGGTATTCAAGGCTAAGACTCCATAGGGTTGGAAGAAATACGTGATATATGCCCAAGTGATCAGGTCCTTATCTATATTAGTAGGAACAAATAATGGGGATTCAGATTTGAAATGTCTCTGAGGGATAGGGACAAAGAGATGAAGCATTCCATGTTTATGATGTAAAGAGAACTCTAGATGATGGTGGTGAGGTTTTTTCCACTATTGAACAATATATTAGATCAATTATATTTTTTATACTACTATTTTTTATATTGGTTCTTACCATTCCATTATATCTATAAAATTTATTTATGGACTTGAATTTCAAGTTATATTGTCACGCACTTAACATTCCATTGATACACCATTGGCCACAAATGTATACTTTCTTTAGTGACACACATAGTTTATTATATTCATTTCTATTTACTTACATTGATGTTATTTCATGATTCTATAGTTGATGACTTTCAATTTGAAGCTCTTCATGCAATAACTAAATAGTTTCTGATATAACATTGAATTCTATCAGAGTCAGGTGTCCTTTACATAACCCATGAGTGAATGTATGTGATGCCCAAAGAATAAAGAATAATAGAAGATAAATTTGATCCTGATTAGAGTAAGATTTGGATAATCAGGGCATGTTTTAAATATTGGATATTTTAGTATGATTAGCGGTATCTCCCTTATATTTTCCACTTGTTCAGGATCTCCCTTAGAGAATCTTCCTAGATGATTTTACAATACTTTCTCCTAAAATATGATTTCACTTTGAGATAGATCCCCCACTAGGTTCACAACAAAATTAAATACCCCTTATCACATGGTATTAGTTTAATGTAGGAATATAATAATATAGAATGAAGAATTATATTAGAAGTGATTTATCGGGTAGAGTACATTACCTAGTGGTGAAACTAATTTATTCTCAAAAGAAGGTGGATGATAGTATTAAACTATGAATTGATTTTTGAAAGTTGAATTATGAAATGTTAAATAATATATATCATTCCCCCAATATCAATAATTTAATTGATCAATTCTTATGATCTTAGTGGTTATCAAATGTTGATCATGATTGGGATTTAAAAAGTTGCAGATGGAGAGGAGAACATCATGATCATGGTGTTTCAGAGTACTTATGGAATATATGAGTACATGTTGGTTTTCATTGGAATGACTAAAGTGTTATATGTTTTCATTCCTGTCATTAACATGATTTTATACAAATATATTGAATAATTCATCATGTTTTTCATATATGATATTATCATCTACTCATAGACCCCAGAGAAACATGTCAAATATATTAAGATAATCTTAAATATAATTCAAGAAAATCAGATTTATGACAATCTATCAAATTGTTTCTTTTGGATTCAAGAGTTGAACTTATTTGGGCATGTGGTATATAAGATAGGTATAACTATTTACATAATGATAGTTCAGGTATTGATCTCTCAAATACATCCTTGGAACAAGTTTGAGATTTAGATAATTCTAAGTTTAGTAGTATAGTAACATTGTTTTATATAGAACTAATCATGTATTCAAGGATAAATGACTTTGTTGATGAAGAATGGATTGAATATTTAGTGGTCAAACTAGTGTGAGGTAAAATATCCTAAATTGAAACGAAGGTTTTGAATATATATAGTGTTGATACTTCATAATCTATGGACTAGTTATGTTGTATAATACAATGCATCATGAATTTAATTTTCAGTAGTTTTGATACAATGATAGAAGGTAGTAGAATATGCATCATGTCATCGGTGACCCAATTAATGGACCTATCCTTCCCATGACATGATTCTGTAAGCATTGGTCCACACATTATTGTGTTGGTGACATAATCTCTTCAGTGAGTGAATATTTTCTATACAGACCACAAGATCCTTTTTTATACTTTCTTATACCTTGATTTTAAGTCCCCGACCCAAATTACCTAGAGCCGGTGCATTATTTTAATACACTGGAATGATTACAAGGAATCAAGTCCCGAAGGAACGATCATTTTAACAGTCTTGGAAAATAGATTACATAAATTTACTGTACATTACATCATAAAATAGAAAACTAAAACAACATTGTTTCCCTAGAAAACACTGAGATCCCATAAACTATCCCTGAATGTTAGTCATAGTATACTTTTTGCATCCTCAGAAAATAAACCATAAGAAATGGGTGAGATCAGATGCCCAGAAAGGGTAAATAATTCAGTGGAATCTATAAAATTTTAAGGCAAGATGTGTGATTAAAACAACAGCCTTTTTAAACATAAAAGTGAACATAATATGAATGAAATAAATCAATCATTACCACATAAACATGCACATGGATATTCTACTAATCGAATAATCACATGTAATAACTAATTTCATAATGAGAGAATACCGAACGCCAGATATCATTACCACATAGTCAAGGCCTTGTGCCAAGACTACAAATAAAATTTGTGCCATGGCCTTGTGCCAAGACACTATTTTCTATCATGAGACCTACTGATACATCGAGGAGCTATAGCGGGATCCACCCCATCACTTACTAAGTCCACTACATTCCTCATATGAAATAGCTGAAACATAACATTGACATTCATAATGAAACCAGCATATGAAATGCCATTACATTACTCAAAAACCATGAAAGGTATAAAAATAGATCATCCTCAGTCAAACATATCATAATTCATTCAATACAATATATAGGATTTTAATATAATAAATCAACCTCAATCAAAAATTATATCCAAGAAAGGATGCTGAAATAGTTGAAAATGATAAGTAAAACTTTTTGAGAGAAATATCCTTTTTGTAAAATCATTTAAAATTCAGACATTTATAGAAGAAGTAATTTAAAAGAGATTTTTGAAACAAAGTGCCCCATACCACTTTTAAACATTTCAAAAGAATTATCATTTCAAAACAGTCATGTCCATATAAATAAATCCTTAAAATCATTCTAAAAACATGGACATTAATTAAAAAGATTTAGAAAGACAAATCTTTAAAACATTTTATATTCTGATCTTGATAAAGGGTAACTTTAAAAAATCCTTAAAGTTTTCATTTTGAAATCATTTTTATGAAAAATTGACATGGATTATAAAACATTTCCCAGTAAATACTTACACATAAACAATCTCGGATAATAATGAGATTGAGGAATTAACCCTTACCTTGAAATTTCCTTAAGTTGAGGGTTTGTTTACCCCCTTTTATGAAGATATTAGTATTTTATTAAAATATACCAGACCCATATTAATAATTATGAAATCTTACATGATTCATTTATTACTTTATACTACCCATTTAATAATAATTTCCATGTTAAATTATCATTTCGGGTAATAATCGCTTTCTTTATCCTACGTGTTTTAACTTGTTACTCTTGATTGTATCACTTAGATCAAGATTTAAAAACTTCCAGAATATAAAACATGATTTATATATCATATATATTTAGAATCTAAATATGTATAATATACATATATATGAAATAAAAAACACTGTTTATGGAGATGGTAGTCCGTACGTACGCATAAACGCTGTTTCCGTTTTCATATCGTATTGAATGGAACTAAGTGAATAAGATATATGAAAGTACATGTATATATATATCTCCAGTAGCATTATTATTTCATATATTACATACTTATTAGTAATATATAATTTTATAATCGTCGATGAATGGTGAACGTTGAAATGAATCACATCGCGTCGTGGAGATGGTAATCCGTACATACGCACGGGAGATAATATCATTTCCCTAAAGGTGTGGAATTGGATGGTATATTAATTTTAAAGAGACATTATAATTTTAGTTTCATTATTTATATACATATTACTCATCATTATCTCCATCCAAATAACATAGTGTTGAATAACAAATTACGCCATGGCGTGGAGACGGTAAGTTGTACGTACGCACGCATGGTAACATTATCATTCATAAGATGGATAGAATAATGAATATAGTTGTTCCATATTAATAATAACATCAAATTATATATAATATTATCAAGTTATTAGTTTAGAAATTAATCAACAAATAAAGAGTAAGTGTAAGAATAAGAGTAGTTGAAAGAGGGTGGTGAAATCATTACCACTTCTTCGGGTCCTTTCTTTTGATTTGATCAAAAGGGATCATTAAGTTGGTTTTCTGACCAAAGGAAGGCCTCTAGGATTACGTTAGGATAGTTTTGAGGATATTTGGGCAGGGTTAGGCTGATCCAAATGGATTTGTAGGTGTGAATTTGAGAGAAGGGGAAGTTCCCTTTTATAAGAGGGGAGAGGAGTACCTTAGAAAAAACTTAAAATATTATTTTATAATAAATTCACATTCGGTTTCTAAGGGCTCAAAAATGAATTATTTAAAGGATAAGGTGAGGATGGGTCGAAAATCATGAAACTAATAGGTTTTATACAGGTTTAGGTCACCATATTAACCTTAACTTTTAGATTTAACTCTTTGTTAAATAGTTTGATATTTACCATGTCTCTTTGTATTTTTTTTATTATATGGTTAATAAACATACTATAAAATGACAATAAAACCCAAATTGGTTCATTAATATCATATATATTATTTTATAAGTAGTTTTTCTGAACCATATATTTTTAGGACTATTATATCAATTTATAGTATAATATTTTTTTTAAAAAACTATTTTATGTAAATTTTGACACTATTTGGTATTTGTTTTTTTGATAAAATCATAAAAGCATGATTACTTCGAAAGAAATTGATATAACCAACCCTAACATTTCATAATAACCTATAAAATTAAGAAGAATTTATAAAAAGTCTTAAATTAAATTTATTTGGACATTTATAATGTTCATTATTTTAATAATTCATTAATATAGTAATTATTGCATCATCATTGTGTCATAAATTAATTTAATTATTTAATGTATAAAAATTATATATAAAATACCATTATGTTGGAAATATTTTTATCTCTATAATTAATATTTATAGTTTAATTTATCTTATATATAACTGTATATTAAAAAAAATTGTTATTAAACTTTTATTTTAACTCTTTTAACACTTCTTTAAATCAAATAATAATAAATGTCCTAATCTATTCCATGTGGACCTAAAGGATAATATTTTATTAATAAGGTTTTTTTTGTCGAATTACACTTATCCAATAGAATTAGGACATGTTTTAGGGTAAAAATAATATCATTTTTACCCTTAATTACCCTTTTTACTTTTAACTGTGGTAAATAAAAGTAAAATGTTACTATTCACAAAAAAATATTTTTATCTTATTGAACCAAATTTTTCTTACTGAAATCAACCGTGTCCCTCGGATTTTTGAAATTCCAATTAGAGAAGCGGTAAAATTATGTTTTATGATAATTTGCAAATTCTCCTTGGAGATGGGTAAAAGATGGTGAAGAGATCAATAAAATTTTATATATCTAATATTCTTACAAAATGACTCCAATGAATTTCATTGAACATATATAGGCATTCTGTATCTATTTTTACCTAAAATAAATTTAAATAAAATAAATAATTATTTAAATAAAAATTCGGTTTTAAATAATAACTCAATGTTTTTCGGTATTCATCAAAAAATTAAAGTTTTCAGAAGAATTCCTAAAATTCACCCTATGGAATTTTTAATATTCATAATTCAAAAATAAAATTTATTTTACAATATTAAAAACATATAATTTTCATTTATTAATTTAAAATTAATTCAAGTTGTCAAAACCAAAAGGCATATTTTAAGAAACAATAACTATCAAAATATTGACACGTGTTTATGTCCAATATCAAAGTGAAATTACTTACATTTACCAGCATTGGATTAAATGGTAAAAATATAATCTATTTATAGTTTTAAACCATTAGAATTTATAATTTAACATTATAAATTATTTTTATTAAAAAAGTTGTTTTCAGTTAAAATATAGTATTTTTCACTATTCACCCAAATATGAAAGTTATCAGAAAAACACCAAAAATTCATTAAAACTAAATTCTTATGTCTCAATTCTGAATAAAAAGTTTATATTGTAAAATTGAATATATAAAAGATTCAAATATTGGTTTTAATAGGGGTTCACCATTAAAAGGCTGTAAAAGTGCATTTTTTTTAAAAATACTTCTTTTATGTGAAAAAATGAATTAGTTCTTACATTATGTCTATGAATCTCATAATATGGATTCTAAAATTATTAAGATTATATATATTGTTAAAAAATCAGTTTATACTATTCATAACTGCTTTTGAACAACTAGTTTTTGTAATTCATGGTGTGCTTGAACTCGGTGTTACCTATAGTGCATGTTATTGAATTACTTTGAAGAAATAATGTACTATAAAATCTTGGGGTGTTACATTCTTCCCTCCTTCAATAAATTGCATCCTCTCAATTTGAAAATTTTCTTCGAAATTAAAAGGTTGAAAATATAAAATACCTTTGTGGAGAACTCATATCGGAAATTGGGATAATACAATTTAGTTTTAATAAGGGGGAATATATATATATATATATATATATACTTGAAAAGTAGAGTTCTATACTTTAACTAATTCCTACCACAAATACATCTTTCACTCCAAAAGATTTCAAAAAAAAGTATATTTATCCTAATCATATATGGTTCCAAAAAAAATGAATTTATAAATCACCTATCGTACACTTTAAAAAAAACTATATTATACCTTCCAGAAACAACATGTAGTCCAGTGGTAGGCGATAAATCCCAATCACACTATGGTGTGGGTTCTATTCCCATAGCTTTGTCCAATGCAACGGCTTGTCACACAGTTTGTGTGTTGTCCTTTTTATAACAATCCAAAAAACCTTAATAATAATATCCAATTTCAAACGTAATCTATTCCAAACTTTTGACTTATCCAAAATAATTCTATCCAAACTCACAGGTCAAAATTTATAAGGATGTTATACATAATGAAGATCTTTTTTCTCATATAATAACATGTGAACACCTTCATCATGTATTATTTTAAAACATGGTAACACCCAGAATTACCATAAAACCTTATCGATTACATTCATGATCCCTTATCCATTATATAATACTGGATATATTCTTTATATCCAAATTTTTTTAATATTCCATCAATGATGAAATATACAAACCATTAATCAGTTCCAAGATAGTCATGAATATCCAATATAATTTATCCAATTCAACCATCTCTTATTCCAAAATTACCACCTTAGTATCAAGACTATATAATCTCAAATTCCCAATAAAATTGTACTGTCGTACAATCCTTATTTATTTACATAATTCATATAACCAGTGCATCATTGATAAAAGACATAAATGAGAAAATAATTTAATAACAACATAAGAACTCATAATCATTCTTCTTCATCTTCGGTAGTATAATAATTTGACTCTTATCCAATAGCAGCATTTGGGGTATACTCTGATGATTTGGACATTGATTCACGTAGTGTCTCAACTCCTTATAGATGGAGCATTGTACATTTGAAACTTTTTTCTTACCCTTGCAATAACGTACTTGGTGTCCTTTTTCTCCAAACTTATAACAAACTTCAATTCCCTTCAAGCATTTACCAAGGTGATTCCTTCCACAGTTATCACATTTAAGAAAATCATTCTTTTCCCTCTTCCCTTTATCTATCTTTCTCTCTTCTATCATTTTCTTCTCTTGCTCCCCTTCAAAGCCATAAGACTCATAGAAATATTTACGTATCTTATTATCACATGATACTATTTATTAATATGTTGAGAATACATGGGAACTATTTTCCTTCTAAATGATAGCTTAATACCCTAAAATATATGGTCCTTCTTACTCATTGGATCATACGTATTGCTGGAGTTCACGTTCCTTCTAATGGGTGCCATTTCTATACAATGGAAGACACTAGGTCAGTTTATTAATTCCAATGAATAATTACAAACTTGTACAATACCTAATGTAAATTGAACAGTTTAGGGACATAATCTATAAAAATATTTTCTTTTAGGAGGTATATACTCGTAAATCCTTCATAATGATTTGTAAATAAAATGAGAATTATCCTAAGCATATCCCCTAGGAGTGTCGTATCCAAGAGTGCAGTAAGGCTCGTTTTCGTGCACCAGTTCCCATTCATGTCTAGATTAAATCAGTGTTTTTGGGTTTTACCCCTAGGTACATCTGTGCCGAAGCCGCCTCTACCTGTTCGTATCTCGATAGGGATGTATTTTCTGGGAAAACACACAAAATATCTACATTACCAAAATTCTAGGAAGTTCTTCAATACTAATCCTCAATGTCTATCATAGGGTAATGTGTTCTATTCAGAGTTTATCAAAATCTAGTTTCCAAGGTTAGTCCTAAAATTCCTCTGATACTAACTGTAATGCCACAACCCGAGTCACCTAGAGTTGGGGCATTATTTTAATACATTGGCATGATTACAAGGAATCAAGTCCTGAAGGACCGATCAATTTAGCAGTCTTGGAAAATAGATTACATACATTTACATTACATTACATCATAAAATGGAAAACTAAAACTACATTGTTTCCATGGACAACACTGATATCCCATAGAGTATCCCTACAGGTCAGTCATAATATACTTCTTCGCATCCTGGGAAAATAAAACATAAGAAAGAGGTGAGATCAGATGCCCAGTAAGGGTAAATAATTTAGCGGAAGCTATAAACATTTAAGGAAAGATGTTTTATAAAAACAAATGCCTTTTTAAACATAAACTTGAAAATAATATGGACTAAATAAATCAAACATTACCATATAAACATGCACATGGATATTCTACTAGTCTAATAATTATATGTAATAACTAATTTCATAATGAGGGAATGCCTAACGTCAGACATCATTACCACATAATGAAGGCCTTGTGCCAAGACTACGAATAAAATTTTTGTCAAGTCCTTGTGCCAAGACACTAGTTTGTCGCATGAGACCTACCGATGCCTCGAGGATCTATAGCAGGCTCCACCCGTCACTTACTATGTTCACTGCATTCCTCGTATGAAAAGGTTGAAACATAACATAAACATTCATATTGAAACTAACATACGAAATTTCATCAAATTAACCATAAACCATGAATGGTATAAAAATAGAACAACCACAATTAAACATATCATAACTCATTCAATAAAATATGGAATATTGTATTATAATAAATCAACCTCAATCAAAAATAAGATCTAGTAAAAGATTCTGAAATATTTGAAAATGCTGAGTAAAACTTTTTGAGAGAAAAATCCTTTTTGTAAAATCATTTAAAAGTCACACATTTATAATGTAATTAATTTAAAATAGATTTTTGAATCAAATTGTCCCATACCACTTTGAAACTTTTAAAAAGAATTATCATTTCAAAACATTCATGACTATATAAATAAATCCTAAAAATAATTTTGAAGACATGAACATTAATTAAAAAGATTTAGAAAGATAAATCTTTAAAACATTTAAAATTATGATCTTGATAATGAGTACCTTAAAAAAATCCTTAAAATATTCATTTTGAAATCATTTTTATGAAAAATGGACATGGATGATGAAAATTTCCCAGTAAAAACTTACACATAAACAGTCTCGAATAATAATGAGATTGAGGAATTAACACTTACCTTGGACTTTCATTAATTCAATGGTACATTTAACCTCTTGTATGAAGATATTAGTATGTTATTAAATTATAGGAGACCCATATTAATATTTACGATATCATAAAAGATTCATTTATTACTTTATACTTCCAATTTAATAATAATTTCCATTTTAATTAACATTTCGGGTAATAATTGCATTCTTTATCGTACATGTTTTAACTTGTGACTTTTGATTGTTCACTTAGATAAAGATTTAAATAATTTAAGAATATAAAACCTGATTTATATATCATATATATTTAGAATATAAATATGTATAATAGATAGATATATGAAATGGAAAACACCGTTTATGGAGACGGTAGTCCGTACATACGCATAAACACTATTTCTGTATTCATATATTATTGAACAGAACTAAGTGATTAAGATATATGTAATTAAATACATATATAAATAAATGTGTATATATCTATAGATTAATTATTATGTCAAATATTACATACTGATTAGTAATATATATTTTTATAATCGTCGATGAATGGTGAACATGGAAATGAATCCCATCGCGTCGTGGAAACGGTAATCTGTACGTACGCACGAGCGATAATATCATTTTCTTAAAGGTGTGGAATTGGATGGTATATTATTTTACAGAGAAATTATCATGTTATTTTAATTATTTATATACATATTACTCATCATTATATTTAACCAAATAACATAGTGTTGAATAAAAAATTACGGCACGGTGTGGAGATGATAAGCCGTACGTACGCATGCATGGTGACATTATCATTCTTAAGATGGATATAATACTGAATATATTTGTGCCATATTTATAATAAAATCCCAGTATATATATGATGGTAGATTTATTAGTTTTGAATTGAAACAACAAAGACAGAGTAAGTGGAAGAATAAGAGAACTTGAATGAGGGTGGTGAAATCATTACATATTCTTCGGGTTCTTCCTTTTTATTTGATCAAAAGGGTTCCATAAGTTGGCTTTCTGACCAAAGTAAGGCCTTTAGGATTAATTTAACATCGTTGGGAGGATATTTGGGAAGTGGTTGGCCGAGCCAAATGGATTTGGAGGTGTGAATTTGAGAGAAGGGGAAGTTCCCTTTTATAAGATGGGTGAGGACACCTTTGAAAAAACATAAAATATTATTTTATAGTAAATTAATTTTAAGTTTATAATGTCACCAAAATAAATTATTTAAATGATAATGTGGGGATGGGTCTAAAACCACTCAACCAATAGGTTTTATACAGGTTTAGGTCAGTATAGTAACCTTAACATTTAGATTTAACTCACAGTTTAATAGTTTTACATTTACATGTCTCTTTGTATTTTTATACTATATGGTTAATAAACATACTATAAAATTCCAATAGAACCCCAATTGGTTAATTAATGTCATATATATTATAATATATTTTTTTGGCCGAAATTTAGAATTTTAGGAATATTATATCAATTAATAGTATAATATTTATTTTAAAAACTATTTTATGTCAATTCGCACACTATTTTGTATTTTTTGGTTAAAATCATAGAAGCATGATTACTTCTAAAAAAATTTATCTAACCAACCCTAACATGTCATAATAACCTAGAAAATTAGTGTAATTTATAAAAAGTCTCAAATTACATTTCTTTGGATATTTATAATGTCCATTATTTTAATCTTTCATTAATACTGTAATTACTGAATCATCATTGTGTCATTAATAAATTTAATTATTTAATGTATAAAAATGATAAATAAAATACCATTATGTAGTTAATATATTTATCTTTCTAATGAATATTTATAGTCTAATTTATCTTATGTATTACCCTATACTAAAAATGTTTTATTTATTAAACTTTGATTTTAGCTCTTTTAACACTTCTTTGAATAAAAAAATAATAAATGTCCTAATCTATTCCAGGTGGACCTAAAGGATCATATTTTATTTCTAAGGTTATTTTTGGTCGATTTACACTTATCCAATAGAATTAGGACATGTGTTAGTGTAAAAATAATATCATTTTTACCCTTAATTACCCTTTTTACTTTCAACCGTGGTAAATAAAAGCAAAAACTTACTTTTCACAATAATTTTTTTTATCTTATTGAACCAAGTTTTTCTTAATGATATCAACCGTGTCTCTCAGATTTTTAAAATACCACCCACAGAAGCAGTAAAAATACATTTTATGCGAATTTGAAAATTTTCCAAGGAGATGGGTAAAAGAAGGTGAAAAGTTTAATAAAATTTTATATATCTAATATTATTACAAAATGACTCCAATGAATTTAATTGAACAAATATAGGTATTATGTATATATTTTTACCTAAAATAAATTTAAATTAAATAAATAATTATTTAAATAAAATGTTGGTTTTAAACAATAACTTAGTGTTTTCAATATTAATCAAAAATTGAATGTTTTTAGAAGAATAACAAAAATTCACCCTAAGATAATTTAGATATTCAAAATTCAAAAATGAATTCTATTTTACAAAATTTAAAACATATATGTTTAATTTATTAATTTAAAATTAATTCCCGTTGTCAAAACCAAAAGGCGTATTTTTAAGAAACAATAACTATCAAATGATTGACAATTGTTTATATCCAATCTCAAAGTGAAATTACATAAAATGACCAGGATTGTATTAAATGGTAAAAATATAATCTATTTATACTTCCAAACCATTAAAATGTATAATTTATCAATATAAATTGTTTTTATTAAAAAACATTATTTGAGTTAAAATATAGTATTTTTTGCTATTTACCCAAATATGAAACTTATCATAAAAACACAAAAACAAAATTGGAACTAAATTCTTATGTCTCGATTCTAAAGAATAAGTTTATTTTGTCAAATTGAAAATATAAAAGTTTCAAATATTGGATTTTAAAAGGATTCACCATTAAAAGGTAGTAAAAGTGAATTTTTTGAAAAATACTTCTTTTATCTGAAAAAATGAATTAGTTCTTACACAATGTCTAAGAAACACATAATTTGGATTCTAAGATTTTATGTAATATATATATAGTTAAAAATTTTGTTCATACTATTCATATCCATTTTTGAATAGCTAGTTTGGTATGTCATGGTGTTCTTGATCTCCGTGTCGCGTGTAGTGGAAGTTATTGAATTACTTTGAAGAAATAATCTACTGTGAAAACATGGGGTGTTACATTGATGTAAATATCATTCGAGGGAATTAGGTCGAGTATGTATATAAATTCATTATAGTGATTACCAATTCACAATGTAAACTTAACATCATTGTAGATTCTAATATTCGTAATAAACATTTAATATAGGATCCTGGTCAATGGCCTTTAGTGTAGTGGCACAAGATGATCTTGCTGGATGATTTGAATATGGTTTCTTTTAAGGAGAATGGGTTGATGTCATGTTCCACATTATGGATTAAAAATTCTCTAGTAGCATAGGAAAATATTACATAGTCGGCTAACCCTGAGCTTGTTGTGATGTGTGTAAAAGTTACTATAGGGGACATGATACCCAACTGGTCATTGGACAATGATGATGTGATCCTTTTAATTGAATATTGGAAGTTCTTATTTTAATGATGGATGAGTTCTTAACCAATATAAATACCTCTAAAAGGGTGGTAAATCTTGGTTTGACAAATATGTATTTGAAAATATGTGATAATTTTAGAGTCCATAGATTAAGTGGGACATTACTCTGTTTTTTTCATGATTTTATACCCACCAAATGATAAATTTTATGGACTATGATCCTTTCAGACTACTCTAGAATCTTCTTGTTCCCATATTGATGTGGGAGGATGTCACACTATAATGTTTTTTGGGTTTTCCCAAAACCATAATGATTAATGACGTTGTATATGTAATTTTCTAATGGTTGATAAAAGTTTATCATTTCCTAACAATATTTGGGACTCACTTAGTGGATGAGATGGTAATGATTTGTATCAGTGATATTGTACACTTTAATGAAATAACCATGAGCATAATTTCTTATAGAGAAGGAGTTTCTACACCATTATTTTGGATGATATTACCAAATCCTTAAGGACTCCACAAATATTGACAATATTCTATCACCCCCATACCTATTCACAATTGAAGTGCACAATTCACATACTATATGATATCCTTGGAGATTCTATACTAGTATTAAAAATATCTTAGGAGGATCGCCTATACATGGTTCATCTCACGTATAACCAGATGATCTAGGCCTTGATTCATATTTCAAATTAATATTCACTTTATAGGATACCTTGTGGTTCACTGATTTATTATATTGAGGCTAGTGAGAGACTAGATGTTGGGACTAATATGGCACAGTAAAACATTTATAGAGTACAACTGATTCAGAAGATGTTGAACATAGTTTAATGAAGGAATAGGTCATATGATAACCATAGGAGGACTGTTAGAGTTCACTATTTCTTATTATGTTTTTCTAATAGTAGAACCTTGGTTGCAGCCCCATCTTTTGAAGAAGGATGTGAATCTATTGATTCACTATTTGGTATCATCAAGTTTACTAATTGGTTTGGGATTGGGGAACACCATTAGGATATTCCATCTCACTACCATGGTACACATGATATTTTTCATGTGTCTTATATCTAGAGGTAAATTTCATTTACTTTACTTTTCAACAATTTTAAAGATGTTGATATTGTGCCTGATGCATCATATGTGGAAAACCCAGTACAGGTTATAGGGAAGAATGAGAAGGTCTATTAAGGGAAGATGGAAATATTGGTCCTGATTTTATGGATTTAGGTCTATAATTGGAAGTAAAACTAGGAGTGAGATTATATTATTAGAACACAATGACATGATTTTTTTGAGTTGAACCTTTGAAAGTAATTCTTGGGTAAGATAAATCACTTGATGGGTATCATTTCTACATCCTCATATTATTTAATTTATGAGGTGTTTCAGTTTTATATATTACACCTTTTTCTTTTCATTTTTATATCATATTGGATGTATAGAGGATTGTTCTTGGAAAAGGTTCTGGGTTTTGAATTTGGATGATGATTAGGAAGGGAATGACTATTAGATGTTAGAAGGACGCCGCTGACTAGCTGATCAAGACCACAAGGATGATAGAGGGAATATAATTGGACTACAATGTATTACAGACCAATATTCTAGGTAGTGGGATGACTCTATCAGGGTGGATTCATTGGTAAAACCCAATGGGATTCCTCATGGCCCATCAACATGACAGTTTTCCTAGCACTAACCTACTATTGGTGCCCCCATCATGCCGGTGAGGCCCACCAGGTAGTCAGTGCACGTAGTCCAAGGGTTCACTAAATTCACCCATGAGTTTTTAAACCATATTTTTTAGCCCGATTTGTTATAGATGAATGATCCACATGGTCCTATGATGAATTTTAAACCATAGATCTTAATTATTACCCACTCACATTCATCTCCCCTTTCACATTCATCATAGGATCAATCTGGTGATGCAATAACTATGAGTTCTTCATATATATTTGAAAAATATATTATACTTATTATTACTTGAGAATATATTTATGATGGATATATGTTCTCTATGAAGATTATGTGATTCTTTCTCCAAATATTTATATATTGGTGGATGATCTAGTTAGTTGATGTTATTCTGTGAACAAATCAATATCTACCAAATAATATACGCATTCTATAGGTAACATTTTCTTGATCATCTTAGAATACATCTCTATTATGGAATATTGTTGATAGAACCATAATCTGTTGATGATTTCCTGGTAAATAATTGTAGGGATCAATGTTTCAATGAAAATAAAATTGACTCGAGACTAAATATTCAAGTATTTTGGATGTTTCTATGTTAGTTTCTCTATAATGATCTCCATAATAACTTATTCTTCTTGAATATAGTTTTCTTTTAAATATTGATGATAGATCACTGATTTTCATCTTGACCTAAGGATCCCTTCTTAAATTAACATGTAATTCATGTTCTATTCATCCTTAGTCTACATGTATTGTTACATGGAGACCCCTCCTTCTTTATATCTCATAATTGCTTCAGTTGATCGATTCCTTACATTATCTAATTCATGAATAACACTTTTGGTCATGTAATTCTCACAAGTATCAGTTAGAACCCAATGTTTTTAAAAAAAAATGTAACCAGTTTATGTAATCGTTGACGTGTGAGATCATTCTCCATGTGTGTACAATTTTTTTAGCCATCGATAATGATGATACATGGATTTATACATCATCTCCATTTATTTAATATGTTCCTCAACATTTTATGCCCTTATGTACTCTTGTTTTGTGATTTATGATGGGTTATCTGGGCATTTGGTCTTGACTAATAATGATATTTTATGGGTGTGTGCATTGTTAGAATCCAAATATATGATCCTCATATTCCTTTAGTTTTTATAGAATATATTTTCCCATTCATGATGTTTATCACATGTTTTTATATGTATGATAATATATTTCATGAAGAATTATTTGTCTTTTCATATTATAATATACAATTTTATGTGTTTTTTTATGAAATTAGAGGTTTATCTTGTTATTTTTGAATGGTGATCATCATAGTATGATTACCCCTTATAAATAGAGTGTTATTGATAATTGGAAGTGACACTATTGGAGCATTATGGAGGGTAGGGGGAACGATAGTATTGTAATTTGTTTGAAAATTTGATTCCCTACATATACTATGTAGACATTTTGAAACATGAATCCTTGAAGATACTAAAGTCATGTTCACTAGTTGGCCTTATGTTCTATCTCGACACTTTATTCCTTAGGGATATAGAGTATCATGACTATATCCTTCTAGATAGTTCTTGATTAATTCTTTAAATCATGATCATTCTTCATGCATGGTTCTAATATAGATATGACTTGGGATAAAAGTGGCTTTGTTAGGAAAAGGGTTATATATAAAATAATTTTTATGATATCATGGTAATTTATTATTATAAAATAATAAACATATAATAAATGTTCACATTTATAAAGTATGAATTTTTAAATTCCTCTTTGGTTTCATTACTCACACACTATATAGGGATTTTTGAAACACTTGCATGTATTATTTAGAGGGGTCTAGTATAGGGAAAGAGGAAAATTAGAAAAAGGTTAAGATTTGAAGAAAAAAATATGGGATTGGTATTGAGATATAATCTAGAGCATACGAGAATTTTATTTTTTATATTTACACGAGCTCTATATACTTTTTTTATAACACATAACGATCCCCTTTATTTATTATATATATGACATATATTCCATTGGATATTATTCTCTTTTTCTTTTTCTATATTGAGTAATAATTTTTTATTTATATTATCATTGTGGGGGTAAGATACTAATGGTATAGTCTCCATAATGATGGTGATCATACCCTAGAGAATCATCAACACCCTCTTTTATATGGGGAGTCGTGATAGTGGTATTATGCCTCTCTAGTTCTAACATGGTGATTCAGGTTAGGGATTTACAAAAAATATATATAATGACCAAGTCATAAAAATTGGTTTTTTGATGAAAAAGTATTATTTTTCATTCATCTACTTTAACCTTAATCATTACTACACGTTCATAATATGTTTTGTCTTGGAATATTTTATAATTACATCATTTTTATCTAACATTCTCTCAATTATGTAAGAACTTAATTAATTTTTTTATAAAAAATATGTTGTTCCCCAAAACCTAATATTGATATATTGATTCCTTAAATGAATCTTATTATACAAAATTGTTTTCTATATATATGATTTTTTTACTAAAAATCCTCTTATAAGTTAATATTTATTTTTATTTTTCTAAACCTTTTCTCATACTTTTACTAAATTAATTTCACTATTGGGAAAAAATTATTGTTTATAAAAATAAATATATTAATTTTTTTAATACAATATAATGATTAAATTTTATTTTTTTAATAAAAATTTATAACTTCTTATATTTCAATCTATTTTTTCTTTAATTGAAAAAATATTTATTATTTTTATAAAATAAAAAAAATCACTCTTCACTAATTTTTATATATTGAGGTAAAATATGAATCCATTATTTCAAACTATATTTTAAAATTATATATATCTGTAAAATATAGATTTATTATAAAATATTAATATTACTAATTATAAAATATATTTCGAAAAATTATTAATTTATTTAGTTATATGACATAAATATTCATATTTATTAAGTTAACATTATTTTATTGTATATTTTATATTCATACAATTTTATTTATTTAATTACATAAATACCAACATTAGTTGTTCTATTATTCCAATTGTTATTTAATATCTTTCATAACTATATTTTAAATGAATAACTTTCCCCTTATAGACATTTTAGTTTTTTATCCATATCATATATATGGCCCTAATAAAAAATATGAAACTAAGTGGAACACATAGATATGTATTTCAAGAAAACATTATATTTATAAAATCATGGTCATTATATACTTCTCATACATAGAAATTTATACAATGAAATTTTAATCTAAGGTTATTTCTTTTTCTATTTAGGTTCAAATGTTTCCAATTTATAAATGTGGGGTTTCGATAGTAATTTGTTATAGTGATTTTATATTATTCATATACAATTATCTCTTTAATCGAGATCTGTCACAAGATGATCCAACTAATAAAGGTCATGTTCTATTTGTACCTCCTCTAAATTGAGTAAATATGTAAATCATTTTTACATATCCTCATTAAAGGTACATTGTATTCATTTTTTCTGTGTTTCATGTTTTTTGGATATTCCAATCAATATATAGAATATATTCTATGATCACAATTCTCTATTGGACCAATGAACCTAGGTAATATATTTCCATTATTTCTAATTTTTTTACCTAACTTCCATGCATATATAAAAATTAATAATTTATCCCAAATATCAATCTCTAGATGTAATTGATTATTTTAATTATATATATTTTATAATATGTGTTACTTTAATGAATTTCGGAATGGATTGAACCTTATAGATCATTTAATACACATGTTCTTTTCCTTGATGCATATATAAACAAATATCATCACATTTTCTTTGTTTATTTCTTATTTTCAAACTTATAAATTCTTATGATGTTATTTACATACATTAGTTATATATTTATTAAATTAAAATAAGGAAAATTAATGTTATTGATCCTCCCATTTAATGATTCTTCAAAAAATACCATCCAATCTAGAATCCCAATATGTTCACCACTAACCCGAATAGTATTCTTGATTTCCATGGGCATATGATAGGCAGCTCAGCATCAATAAAAAACCATTGGTAATGATATAGCTCATAATAATAGGATATGAACAATCACATTACAATGTGGAAACACCACATCATAAATAAATATATTCAAGTAACTCATATATAAGAGATTACCCAAAAAATAAAAGTAAAATGTAATTATGATAAATACTTCTCCTTAGGGTCTATGACTACCAACCATTACCCATATTACCCATACTCATATAAAAAATCACAAGACCATTGTATTTGATGATAATAATATTATCACCTGTTATAAGAAGACAAAGGATTCAAACACCAAATAGAAGAATAAAGGTTTAAGCTATAGATTCCATGATTATTTCACCTAATATTCTAACAGTTAAAAATAAGGTAAAAAATATCATAAAAGAGAAAAAAAATATTAGAGGGAATGGGTTTACATTCCAGAATGTGAATATAAACCCATTAATATAAAAATTTTGTAGGAGAGGGTCTTTAAAATAGAACAATAGATAATCAAAAATCATTTGTAAAAGGAAATATAGAATCATTCCATTTTATCATCTAGAAACCAAAATAATTCTGGAAATTATTTGGAACCCATTCCCTAATGTAATTTCAAATCAATCAGAAAAAAGTACTATCATGGTTATAATATCAATAGTAGTTGAAGACTCCATAAAATAGAGTCAAGGTGAATCATTTCAATATTATGATAAAATAATAATTGTAATCAATCATGCAAGGAAACTGTAGTTCCATGTAGTTAAAATTAGTTCTATCATGTAATGAGTATCAGGTGTATTGATTTCAAAGGTATGAATTAGATATAACTGTGAGTCCACAATAGTAAACATAAGCAATAAATAATGACTCATCATTGTTCTTATATAAATACTCACATGTCTCATGAAAACAATGTATATGCACACCAAATTTACTAGCCTCATGTCTATTTCTTGATCATATCATGTTCTATTTGGATCCACCAGTCGAGATGTGAGTATTCTAGTAAATAATACATATTAGTTATCTAAAAAAACTACCCAGGTTACCGTGTCCAGTAAAAATAGGGGAGTAACATAATCAACTCACACCGACTCCAAATGAAATCTAAAAAAATATCTACATTGGATCATTACGCCAACATTTTAGTCATTTTTAGTCCACAAATGACACTCACCCCTGAAATCCATATAGTGAATAGTCTATTTTTCAACACCAATCAATGGGAATCACAAAAATCTAATAATTCATATAAAGGGATTATTTCAAGAGAGTCTTATCAATATGTTTAATCCGGGTCGTTAGGAATCAACTATTTAAATTCAAAACCTATTCTTCAAATCAACATTAAAAAGGGGCACTCATACCCCATTCCTTTGATATATTATAATCAAAATAAAAATGGGACATTAATCAAATTAATGCTTTTTAAAATAGTCCTATGTTATCTAAAATTATTATAAATTTCGTTGGCATTAATGCATTTAAAAACAAGAGTTTAAACCCTTTTACATATGAAAAAATCACTCATTTTGATTCAACCAAGAATTACCAATTCAAACAAAATTAAGAAATCATTCAAAGAGGGATCTTGGTAATTTCATAAATTCATGAATTCAAAACCAATTATAATATAAAAATAATTTTTTCAAATCAAGGAAATTCACTTTATAAATAAAAACAATTCATGTGACATCATTTTCACACAAAAAAACATGAAAATTACATTGGTAGGAAATCTAAACCAAAATGAAATTCATAAATTTATAAAACTTTGAGTGTAATCAAGTTAATGATAAAAACAATCCATGCAATGTTCAATATATTGATAATATTATAAAAAAATCATAAGAAAATTCTTGATTATAATTCATAGGACATGAATTAGAAAATATGAAACACATATCTTTGAAATTACAAAAAAACAATGAGGTAAAAAGGATGAAATTTTATATAAAATCCTAAATAGAATATCTATAATCCAACTAAAATGAATCCAAGATGTGTCAGATTCGATAAAAATAAATAGGTTATATAAGAGGAATCTTGAAAAAACTGATAAGTGGTTCTATATGAACAATTACATATAAATCATTCATGGTCCAACGGATCAAAACTCTAATAAAGCCTCCTGGAATAAAAAATCAATTACAGAGTTGTGATCAAAATCCATGATGATAATAACTTACATGAATAGGATCATCACTTCAATCAATACTTCCATACACCAAGGTAATATGTTATGAGGGATTAGATGATTCTAGATTTCTCCCAAATTCCAAACAATTGGATTAGATTTGAATGAGAGTATTTTAGAGTTAAATAGGTGGTCTTAAGGCATTAATTAAAAACATTGGAATATTAAATTCCAATATAACAATTTCCTGGATTAGTTCTCATGTTTAGGACTAAACATGTGTCTAACTATGTACCCCTAACAATATCATTGGAAGAGATGCAATGATTGGGGACATGGATTGAAAATTAGTGTACCAACCATGTTCCCTCCATAGCAGCTCAAATATATGGTTCATGGTTTCCTAGAAATGGATGGATAGTAATTCACTAACCTTGTTCCAACCGTGATGAGGTACTGATACCTTTAAAAAACCAAATATCCAAAACCAAAACAAAAAACATGATATCCACAATCAAGAATCAAAAGAAGGGGAAAAGTGGAATAATGATAGTAACTATATGTTATAGTCTACCCACAAGAGTTCTTTATGTCCCTAGATATATTCTAGTATGAAATATAGAAAAATATATCACATATATAGCTCTCTCTCTGGTCATGTGAGGTTGATGGTCCTCAAACCAAAAAACAAGACTCCCCCAAATAGCAGTATTCCAGAATAACAACAAGATCCTGACATCTTAAAACAAGAACTTGGTAATTCCTAGAGGAATATGAAGAAAACTAAAAATAACTAGAGGCCTAGCATAGGTCTCCCCCTAGTTTAATGATTCATCATAATAATGATTCATAAATTCATCCATCAAGAACTCATACCAACATAAAAAAAAGATACATTGAACACTCACAATAAAGAAACATTTTAGAGTAGAAACCAAACACTCAATGGAACAACAAAAGTAATCACCTAAATGATAAAAGTAAAGATAAAGATATAATGTTACATCTCAGATCTAATAGCTAGAACCATGAAATATTACTAAAAAGGTCTTCTACCAAAGGAAATTACTCAATGGTAACCTATGATTTTCAACATCATGCCCCACACCATGATGATCTTATCAAAATATCCACCAGAATCATCAAGTGCCTAGTCCATAAAGAATAAATCCTATACTAGTTACCCAAGTACAACCCCTATATCTATCAAAGTAAAACATTAATGTTATTAAAATAACACGGTCAATGAAAAAATTGGGAACTAATATCTTGCAAGGGATATTATCGATCAAATCATGCTCGAGCTTTAACCATAAGGGAAAACATTGGTGGAAACCAATTTAAAACAAAAAACCTTAATGTTATCTAACACTAACAATAGAAATATGTTGATATATCAAACAAATTGAATAGATATTAAAGAAAAATAATCCAAACATTTAAAGGATACCAATGTAATATTCCCACCATTATTAGGATGAAAAAAGCCTCAAGGATTTCAAAATGATTAAAGAAGAAGGATATCCATTCCAGAGCTCACATCCATAAGGCCCAACAAGAGATATCACAATAAAAAAACCATCATAACAATCACAACCATTATCAATAATATATCATGAAATAAAATACCAATAAAAATGATTTCCAAGAATTTATGAAACATAATCACAAAAAATCATATGGTTTCTAATAATTTATTGAAATCAATAAGTCGGGTCAATATACATCATAACCAACTATTTCTCCCCTACCTGAAATGATTCAATCTTTTTATTATGGATATATCCCAATTGATTTGATGAATATTCAGACTTATAGTAAGGAAATGATGATCTACAACCGAAAATTACCCATTTTGTGGCCAAATTGGTAGATCCTCTAAATGTTACAAAACAACACACAATTTATAAACACACAAATATTTCTAAGATGAATTATGAGAATTACCAGGTTCTCAATACTAAAATTGAATGTGATACCTCTTATTTATAATAGTATACTACCCTCTATCAATGAACTCCTATGGTCCAGTATAAGGGAATTAATATACTAATACAAATATGAATGAGATGTTCATACTCTTCACCACTCATCTAGATCCACCTTAGATAATAAAACTCGTTTGAGAAAAATTAGATAAGAGTTCAAATATGCTGCTAAGAGAAATTTTCCATAGTCTGGGTAATTTAACATTCTAAAACAGATATCATAAATAGAAACATTAATGTTAAGATTATGGAATAATTATAATAAATATGATAATTCTATGACACACACCCAATGTAATATCTCAAATTGACTGAAATAAATGATCTCTAAACCATTCTTAATCTTTAGTTCTATAGGAAAATACCATTAAATAAATACTAGCTTGATTAATTCCAAATACGTTTTTCATGCATATGGGTGGGAATAAAAAAATTTCCACCACTCTTAGTCAGGTTACTAAAATAATTAGTTGGAAGAATTTAACTTTAGAGCATCATGAGTCTCGAGAGAAACAAAATCTCTTAAAATTCTTCAATATAATTCAATGCATCAGAAGATATTCTATATCATCTGTAAGGATGTGGAAAAAATTACAAGAAATTTTTTGTGGGGTCTTATAGTTGTAAAGGCTTTAGATACACTATTCAATTAAGATTTTAGGTAGAGGTGTCAACTGGAGATGTCACTTACCAAAAATAAAAATGAATAATATGAATAGTGGATGAACTAACATTATTTATATGCTTCATGGTAATTTTTTTGGGAGATATTCCATGACATCAAAATACATTGGATCATAAACTCTCGTATAAAATAAAACAAAAAACTGAGAAAAAATTTAATACAGATTTTTGGGAATAAGTCCCAAAGACACATTTAATAGGAAATCAATACATTATATTATAGAATATTTCTCCAATTATAAAACATTTTACATCCCTTTAAAATTTGAAATCATGCTATAAATCTATTATAATTCAATAAAAATTTACAATATCCTGGAAATTAATCCAAAGATTCATAAGAACGAATACAATTTTAAAATTTTTGAAACCATTTGAATGTCAATTCCATTAAAAAAATATCTTCTTCTTGAAAAAATTATTTATCACATCACTATAAATTCATTGAGAATTAATTTTTCGGACAAAATGTTTCATAGAACATGATTTTTGTGGTCTGAAAAATTTCTCAAAGATCCAGAAAAACGTATTTTTAGACGCAATTGGGTTTTTATAAAGGATCAAAAATAATCAAAAATGGGATTAATGATATAATTACCAAAGAACAGATTGAAATTGACCACATACACAACCATATAAAATGAAATAACATCAAAGATTTCACATGGAAGTAATAGAAAATGAGGAATTGTTTGAAAAATAATTCAACTATGCATGGATTTTTCACATGGGAAGGTAAACCATGCACCAATCCCAAAATTTTCCGGATTGAATTCTAGATCATTCACACCGATTTCATATGGTTTACTAGACCATGAAGGAAATGTGTGGATATGGTCATATTTCCTTCTAATTCAAAAAAATATAATCCCCAAAACAATGAGAATCTATTCGGAAATATCATATCATATATCATTAGAAAAACAATAAATTAAATTAACGTCTCAAGAACCTACCTTCCTTAAAAACTCAAATATCATCTTGATGAGGCAGTGATCAAGAACCAACTCACAAACCACCTATTGATTACTTGAATATTTGAAATCTTTTTTTTACCTTGGATCATCACATACAACATAATATATCACATAGAAAAATTAATTTAATTTATTTAAATATATCATCTGATACCATATGTAATAAACTAAGCAAGAATACCATCAAAACAAGAACATGAATTGGCTCACCACTATACAAAAGACTCTTTCTGATCCTCATGTTTTATGGAAAATGATATGGGAATCTGGAAATGATATTTCAGGATTGATTTAATCAATAATAAAATGATAATAATAATCAATGTACACTATTAAAACATCATCAGACAAATGAATTAATACAAATACCTTAGGTATAATGATATAATAAAATAACTACTAGTAATAATTACTACAAAAAAACACATCTCCTTGTTGTCTGTGACCACCAAACCTATCGTAAGTCACATTACCCTTAGAAAATAAGAATGTAACCCAAATATGTAGTTGAATATAATATGAGAACACATTATAATAACATATAGGTTACAAACATGAAATGGTATGTTTAGGGTGTGAGCTATATATCCCAGTATCATTTTCCAAAAGAGCCTATGTAGAAACATTATACGGAATTACAAATATTCTAAAATGGATCATATTAAGAGAGAGAATGGATTCACATTTTATAATAGAAATCTATAACAATTAATATTATATTAAAATGTTAAATAAATTAAGAAAATAAAAATAATCATTTAAAAATAATTTATGAAAATAAAAATAATAAAAATTCAATTCCATAATTTGGAAACCAAATATTTTATCTAAAATCATTTAAAATCATTTCAAAAGTTAATGTAAAAATAATAATGAAAAAGTATGAACATGAACTCAATATCAATAGTTATGCATGATTCTATGCAATAGTGTCAATGTGCATACTATTAATAAGTAGGTCAACTAGATTAGTAACTTTTCAATCAAGGAAAATACAACACCAAATAATGAATATTAATTATAAAATGTATTGAGTATCAGTGTATATATTTCATGGGTGTTACCATGATATGATTTTGAGTCCAGCATAGTCACTGAAAATAATAAAACATTACCGATATTATATCTTATATAAAGTCTCATAGGTTTCAATATGAAAAGTATAGATATATAGTGACTCAAGATTGTCATACAATGATATTATATCTTTTAGATTAATATTAAATACATTACACAAAGACACAACTGATGACTATAATATATTATTGTCTTTGGAGAATAGGTAACCATTATTATAATATTCCAAAAGATCTTCAACATATGCAATAAAGATACTCTCTTTTAGTACACCTCACAAACATACCCTACATAAAAAATTTCTTTATGTCCTTGGGAATGGAAAAAATAATTATTGGTGATATCAAATTATTATGAAATTTAATCAAGGGAGACACATAAGCATAACATGAATATAAGGGTTAGGGAACATGAATATATCATATGAAAACTATACCCACCATATAGAAGATAATAATCTTGAATCATGGAAAAAATATTGGAATCTAATGATACATGAATGAAAAGGAAATAAAAGACACTAAAAAAATATATACCAATGGTTTAGAACCATTGCTATAGGTCTCTAAACCATTGGTATAGCCCCTACTAATGATTTGGAGGGGATGTGGCTATTATGTCATTGGTATAGTCCAATACCAATGGGTTTGTTAAAGAAATTGATATAGAACAATACCAATAGTTTTTTTTAAATATATGCTTAGGTCATATGAAAAACCTATATAAACAATTTTATGAAACAACTAGTATAGGTGATCCAAAAATAAAACCCAACAGGTTTTAGTCCCAACACCTCATGTTCATAATCCAACGACCTAACCACTAAACTAACATGAAATTTGTAAACATAAATTTATATATATATATATATACAAGTTTGTTAAATTTTGATTTATTTAATGCTATTTTAAAAATAATTAATAAAAATTATGGGAAAATATACCAACAGTTCTCAAAACAATTGGTATAGGCCTATACCAATTGTTTTGAAATCCATTATTATAGGAAATTTGATTTTTGAGCAATAAAAACGGTTCTGACAAAACTGTTGGAATAGGTTGGACCTATACCAATGGGTTTAGCCCAAACCCTTATTATAGGTCTATATAAGTGAAATATCCAAACATTTTTGGCCAAAACTATTGTTATATGTTCATATTGGTTACCTATACCAAGATATTTGGAGAAACATTTGGTATAATATCTCTGCAAGGGACCTATACCAACGGTTTTGGACAAAATAATCGGTATTAAGTCTCTATATGGTATATATACCAACAATTTTACAAAAAAAGTATTTGTATAATGTCTCTCTATGGTTCTTATACCAATATCATTTTCCAAATTGTTGGTATAGGATATCTATAATAATGGTTTTCCAAACCATTAGTATATGTCCATTGGTATAGATCCAATTAATAGTAGTGAGAACACATGCCAAGAGAGAATAACATTAGAATAAGAAATGAAACAGTGGAATACAAATATGTATAAAATAATTTCCATAGTATTTACGGATCAATACCAAGGCTATCATACTTGAATAGATTCACTCCTTGAAACATCATAGTAGTCAAGGTTCACTCCTAAGACCACCATTGCAGACAACATCCCTGGATGTACTGGGTTCACTCCCATTTCCAATCGTGTCAATATCACGAGAAATGAATATTTACCGAATGAATTTGAGGGAGATATTGGGCCCACCGACCACATAATAAAAATCATACATCTGTGTGCCACAAGAACATAAATAATTTATTATATCTTAACCCATTAAATGAAATTTTTTTTATAAAAATTTCATCACAACATAAGCTATAGAAAATTGATAGATTTCATAATAATTTCATTATTATATCATATCATAACCTAATTATAAAGAAGAAATTTTCAAAAGAATTTTATCATGGTATATCTTTTTGGAGAGAAATAGGTTTCATAAACATCTTGGCATCAAAAACGATTCAGAGAATGTATAAGAATGGTATGCTTGTTTCATATCCTCATGAAAGAATAAATTACATTGAAGGATTTCATCTTACATAGAGAATTATTTTTAATGATAAATCACATGAAACATTTCTTGAAGAAGATAGATTTTATTAGAAAATCAATTTTTTAAAATAATAATATTTTGGAAGTCATTTTCATTTAAAATAAATATAAAAAATTTAAAAATAAATATTTAAAAATAAATTAAAACATTTCTTGTGGAAAATAACCATTTCAATTTGAAAAATACATTTTAAATAATATTTTTTTTCCAAAATCCATCTATTTAAATATTATCTTGAATACTCATAACAGAATTTTTATAAATAATACAAAATATTTCTTAAGGAAAATAACCATTCCACATTGAATGAGACACTTTTTAAAAAATTAATCATTTTTAAAATCCTTTAATTTGAAAATAAATTTGAAAACATCTAATAATATCTAAAAATTTCGGATCACTCATATCATCATGAAATACTGTTCATATCATGCATGTTTTACTATATGAAAATCACTTGTTTTTAGTTGTTTTTTTATTTGGAGATGGTTTAAACCACTACGAAATGTTTCTGTGAAGGTTTCAGAAAACCACCACTAAAGTTAGTGTGGACATTCAAACTGGAACTATTACTTCCATTTAGCGGCATTTTATAGTAACCTTTGTAGACCATACATTTAAAAGTAGATAGTTTTGTTTCAGTGGTGGTTTTCCAACCAATTGTTTTTGTGGATTTAGCTATTGTTTAGATGACCTCCATATAATAAATTATTTTTATTGTAAAACAATAAAAAAAATAAAAAAATCACCTATAAATATAAATATATTATATTTAGAGGATGTTTAAACAATATCTATATTCTTCTTTGTAAAAGAAATGTGGCTATAGAATCTACAACCCAAGAACAACACTCAACCCAGGAAGAAAAAAAAATGAATAGAGGAAACAACACAAATGAACCATAACCAAAATAAAATTTTCACCATTAATAAAAATATCAACCTTAATTTCACAATTAATGAATAACTATTTCATAAAATTAAATGTTTACCCATTCGATTAATATTATAGAAATTATATAATCACTATGAAATGTTATATTCTGAAATGTAAGGGAAATATAGATATCCTTACCAAAAACCACAACATCATTTCTAAATCACTAAATTATTGATAGTTTGTCATAATTTTAGTTTTACATAATCTCTGTATCCAAATTAAAAACTAATAACTACCCGTTTAACTTTTCTCTACACCCTATATATCTCTGTTTCAACTTCCTGCTAATGGAACATACATGATAATTATTTTTAAATTTAAATAGTGTTTTATATTTATATTTAAACTTAAAAACAATAACATTTTTGTGAAATACAAGATTTTTATGTTTTTTGATTTACCTTCTCACTACCAGCCATCGCTGCAATATCATAAGGGATAGATACAATAGAATTTTGATATAAATCAATAAAAACTTTTTGAAATGTTGATATATGATCCCCCTATTATTAAATTTTGATAGTAATAGAAACAAAATACCTCTATGAATAATGAGTTAGGGAGTGCCTACAACAAGGATTAGATACAACTATAATCCCAGATGAATTATCAAGGACCTCATATGGTAATGGTCCCAAACCCATCCCGCGTACTCGACCAGGATGCTACATTCCAATGACATGACTATCTAAGTCATCCTACGCGACTGAGACGGACTACACAGGTTTGAAAATGTTACAAGAGTCTTAGTGCCCTAAATTATATAACTCTAATAAACAATGATAAATCAATAATTTAATATACTAAACAAATAATATTTTATATCAAATAGTTATACTAATAAAATGATTACCACAATTGATCAGTTTTTGGAATAACCCATTGACATGATAGTTTGAGGGGTCATTTGGTTAGTTTGACTCACTAAATTCTTCCGTGAAACATCTTGAAATAAATAACATGTAATTTAATAGAAATTTATTAATTTTCATAACCTTTTCATATGCATGTAAAAATGTTATGTGATATTATATAATAATATATATTTAAATACTATGTGATTCTCATGAAGATGCCTAACAACAAAAAACCATCCACTTCTCTCCATGCACCACTTCGGGTCCTTATTATACAGTTTCTAGGTGCATAATGATGTATCATTGAATTCATTCAAAAACATCCATTTAAAATCCTTCCATTTCTTACAAAAAATCTTCAATGTCTACATTTGTGTTATTAGATCAGTGATTATAATGTGAGAAAACATATATACAAATAGATTAATTTTTAATATATTATAATATAATGACATAATGAAATTCAATTACACCATAATGTATTAAAATTACCTTTATATGTAGATTAAATAATCATTTTCCAAGATTGTGGCATATGCCTCCAATCAGGATACATAATTGGAATGGTAACCGGATCTAAAACCATTTGAACTAGAATATATCCCAAGACATCATTTATAGGGACCCAATAATAGTAAAATGGGACAACAATATTTTTTCCATCTATATTTCATACATATTAACATTTCATATTGCTCTCTGTAGTATCATTGTTTCCATATTTTTTGAAAAAACTGTTAGTATTATAAATCAATGTAATATAATTATTTATATTATAATTATTACCTGCCACTATCACCAAACAATATCCCTGTGATGAAACAGGATTGAAGAAATCCTCCCTCAATACTATGTCTACTGTATTGGGAGGCATTGGCTATGTTATTGATGGGATGCTGAAGAAGGGTGTTCTAGAAGATGATAGAATGGAGGGTTTGATGGATGGTATAGGGGAAAGCTGAGGGTGTCTTCGGTGATATAAGGATGAAGACCAATGGACCATTATCTATCTATATGGTCAAGGGAACATTGGCGGATAGTCGACTGGGATCAGTAAAATTCTTCCTCCTTTGAATTCCATTCATTTAATAAAATAAAATTTACTTCATTACATATATTTTAAAAAAATAATGAAGAAAAAGAAATTTAAAATGATAAGCGTTGTAGAGTAAAAAAATAGATTGACAATGAGTTACTGCACAAATAACATAAGTGGTTTATTAATGAATGGAAGATTACATATAAAATCAATTTTTTCTTTTAATAATGTCATTTTCCAGATCAATCATTACTTATTCTACTGTATCCACCCTTACAAGAATGATATTTTCATATCATGATGAATAAATAATTTCACTTTTTTTTGTGGGTGGCATTCAATGTTAGAGGTAAATTCTTACACTTCATCAACAATATCATACAAGTCTCTTTTTTTACATCAATAAATTCACTCCATACATCATCCATGAAATCCTTCACATAAAATACCATTGTCTCTTAATATGATAAGATAAACATATCATGTAATTCATGTTCATCAACATCCATAAATCAAGACAAGTTCATGGAAGTAAATTTCATGGAATATATTTTAACACCACTAATAATATCGACCCAATTTCTTTTCAATAAATCAACTAAAAAATTCATGTGGTAATTTAATTTCATAATATCAATCAAATTTCTATAGGATCCCAATTCAGAATCTATAAATATACCAGTATACTTTTTTTCCAAACCCTCTTTTAGATTGAATGTATGAAATTTAAATCCATTCGCATTATAAGTTTTAAACTTTATATCCTCTTTTAGGGGACCTTGAATCCTAAAATTCAAATATCTTCATAAATCATCTCGAGTATCTGGGTTAATGATCTATAAAATGTAATATACAATATTAAATTTACAAGATATATGCGTCAACCTAATATTCATATAGATTTAAATATTAATGGACATACATGATGTAAAACCCATTCTACAACCACTTTATTAATAAATTTGGTTATATATTTATAATTCTCCATTAGAATTCTCATTCATCTCTTTGTTTGAATCATTATATCTTTAATAAATGGATCTAAAATTTTACTATTCATCAGTGCATATATATGTTCCAGTAATAATTCTATTTCTGTTAGTGTGACATTTGAGCTACACATAATGGATCAGCTAATAGTGGGGAATACATTTTATTTCCCATATAGCTGAGATCGAGTTGATGTGTAATAAACACATCCACCTCAATCTAATGTTATCTCAATATCATCCAAGTACCTAGAACAAAAGGTAAGAATCTTCTCTACAAAATAGACTTCAGAAATATATCCTTTAGGTTTAACTTTAGTTTTCATCTATGATATCAAATACCCAAGATATCTTTAAAATAAAATTAAAAAACATAATTTTGTATTTATGTTCTACGAGTTGTTTAGATAAGATAAAAAATATTAATAAATTACCTATCAATTGGATACATCCATCAATAATTTACTAAGCCTTCTAATTTATCTTACTCTTCCAAATGCATAGTTACTGTCATTATAATTAGAAAAAATGATAGATGAAAGATCATCTCCACTGAACAAAGTTTAAATAAAAATATTTCATGAAGGTTTTCAAGATCAAATGGTTGTAGATTTTTCTCAAATAGTGTTATTAAGAATATGAAAAATTAAAGTACAAAAATATTAACTTTTTCAAGTAATAATGTTTGCAATACCAATAGTTGTAACTACTATAGAAAAATAACTGAATCATGAATTTTCAATCCACATAAACTATGATGCTTTATGTCTATACACCTTTATATGTTACTGAAATACCAATAAAATAGTTTTACATGTTTTAAAATTAATTTTAATTTATCTTTAACCATATTTTTCATTTCAAAAATTGTTGGAACAGACTTTACATTCTCATCTCGCTAGAGATCACAATTTTTATTCACTGTTTTCAAGTATTTATAAGTATTGAGAAAGTCCTTCAATTTTTCTTACTCATTATGTAATGTAAAGATTGAATTTTCACAAATATTATTCTCAATATGCATAACATCAAGATTCTATTACAAAAACTCTTATTCCCAATACATATTTTTGAAGAATATACTTTTTTCTTCCATTTTTATGTCGATTTTACTTGAAGATACAATTAAAACTCATTTTACACTATCATTCAAATGATAAACCATCCCATATTTTTATTTAACATTTTCATGTTTCTCCAATATATAATGAACTATTAAAAACATTAGAGGTTGTCTATAATCAATAGAACAATTTAATTTTGACATGTTAACCCAAAATCTATGAGATGCATAGAGAAATATCTGATGACACAATAAACCCCATTTTTTCCATGAGTAATTATTTCAGGATTAAAGAAGTTACAAATAGGACAATCCCAAATTGTGTAGGTGTTATATCTAGACAAATTACTATGCCTATGTAAGTCTCTAACGGTTCACATTTGATAATCTAGGATTTTAAACATTATTCTAGAAGATGCATCGTATGTCTCAATATTGATGCTTCATAACTCATGTAATTATTCAATTAGAGGCTACAATTATACATCAATATCATTTCCAGGTATTTTTTATAAGGACCCAGCCTTAAAACATTACTTAATATTGAATTAAATGAATAATTCACAATTGAGGATCTTTTCAGGTTTAGAGTTTTAGAGAATTAGGACATAACTATTACATATCAAAAGATTAACAAGTAGACACTTCTACATAATTTCATTTTTTACAAAACATGAACTCTTGAAAAAAAAGTGTCATGTATAGTTCCATGTTTAGGACAACATGAATTTTCCTTGATCCCATCATTGACTCTATTCCACATTATTTCATGTGAAAAATATTTCAAAAAAACATGGTATGAGCATAAAAAGCCCAGTAAGGGATACACAAAGAAGGGAAACTATTAGTTTTTTAAAAAAACAAGTAAACCATGAATACTTTATCAAAGTAACACTTTTCACCTTTATGAAGTAGTCAATACTCTTCACTGAGTAAAATATCTTTTCATACCCTTTTTTAACCAAAATATTACCATAAAATCCATTTAAAGAACACATAATATATAAAGGTAACATGGGACATAAACATACTTAAATGGAATAACCATACAGTCGACTTCTCCACATATCACTAAATGGAATATCCATACGGCCAACTTACAAACCCAATGCATTGGAGGATATAATGTAACCACCCATCCTAGTATTCACAACAACACCCGTCATTTGGTTTATCACATAAGCACCCATAAATGTCCAAGTACCACTATAAAATCATAACACATAAAAAAAATTTAAAGGAAAGAAAACATTTCCACATTTCAATCACAGTATATAACTTAAATATATTGACATAAAAACCCATTTTCACTAACAAAATACATAAAAGCGTATATGGTATTTAGTTACATTCAAAAACATTAAGGCTTGTTGAGGAAGCCAAAGATCAAATAATACTCGTGGCGACGGAAAGGTCATTGTCACTGCGTACGTTAAAAAGAAACAAACTTTTTGTCATTTAGTAAAATGAATCATATAGAAAATATTCATTTTGAATAAAAGTAAATGTAAAAGGGGTTTGTACACCGTATAAAAGAAATTCTTGTATTAGAACAAAATATGCCTCAATGAAAGGAGATTGAGACGAAGTCCCTTACCTCGTGTCTGACTTGACTCGATCGTTATTTAATCTACAGAATAATAAAATACAGTTAATTTATACTTTCTTAAGAAACTTTTTCAACTTAATTATTCCTTTTATATCATTTATTACAATGTTATGAACATTATGTAATTATTTATGTTAATAACAGTCATTATGTCGATCTTTGGTACTTGAGTCAAAAATAAACTTCTTATAATTACAAGTTGTTCATGTGGTAAAATATCCATTATATGCATAATTATATTCATGTTGTAGATATCACATATTTCATATATATCCATTATATACATGCATTTATAATATTATATAACATTTAGTGGTAAGAAATGAAATGTGACGTTCATGGAGACGGTAAGCTGTGCGTACGCATGAATGCTACTTTCATTTCTATTTAGTATTTAATGGAATTAAATCATAATGATATATAGGTATATTATAATTCTAGTATGATATCATATGTAATACCATTAACTTCATCCTTTATACATCCCACATATGGAATTCACGAATCAAATCACTTTGAGGGGGCGGTAGTCCGCATTTCCTAAAATGAAATTATCGCGTTTACCCATAATGGAAACCATAAAGGTATGCCATAAATAAAAAATACAGAATCATTATGAAAACATAAACATAATATATATCATATATAATAGAGTTACATCTTGATGGCCACCATGAAAGGTGTTAAAAGAAGATTGAACAATCATCGTTTCGTGAGGCAGAAATTCGCCATCCACAGAAACAGTATGTTCTTTTACAATTAGACGGAGGTGTGTGTAAGTGTAAATCCAATACTTATCATAACAAAATCATTGTATATTGATGATACTGTTTTTTTTTCAAAATAAAAAAGCAAAAATAGTTTAGGGGGTTGGAGAAGCAAAATAAAACTAAAGGACATAAGAGAAGACATTAGCTTTAAATCGAGTAACTCCCCTTGGTTTGAACCAAAAGGGTTCCTTGAAGACAGTTTTGCCTAAGGTAAGGCTTCTATGATGAAGAGAGGGATGTGGAGCAATAAAATGATCAGATTTTGGCTGAGCCAATGGCCTGAGAGGTGTGGGTAATGGGGTAAAGGTCGGGACCTTTTATAAGAGGGAGGAGGGGCACTCTTGGAATGTTATAAAATGTTACTTTATTATAAAATGCTTTTGGTATTTTAAAGGTCCCAAAATGAACTATTTCGAGGATAAAGTGATAAGGGTCCTAAATCAACCAATACTACAGGTTTTTGACAAGTATAAGTTTTATATTTTACCTTATCTTTTCATTTTATTTTAATCGTTTATTAATGAGGTCATCGCTGCATCATCATGGTGTCATAAATAAATTTATTTATTTAGTTTCTAAAAATTATTAAAAAAAATATCAATATGTAGAAATATTTTTTTATTTCGAATGAATATTTATAGTAAAAAATATGCCTTGTATAACCCCATGTAAAATTTGTTTTAGAAAAACAATATATGTTTGTGACATTTTTATTTTAACATTAAATAAAAAGTTATTAATGTCATTTTCTTACCCAGGTGGCTCCATGGGGTCCCCAAGTTGAAACAGGGATTGTCATGGTCGGCCATGACTAATACAATAAGATTAGGACATGTGTCAAGGTAATTTTATATTATTATAACATTATTTTTACCTTAAATTACACTAATTACCTTTAATCGCGATTAATAAAACTTAAAAGTTACTATTAACCAAAACATTATTTTCATCCCATTGAATCAACTTATAATTAATAATGACAACCATGTATGTCAGAGTTTTGAAATTCAATTCACATAATTGGTAAAGTTTCATTTAAACAAAAAATCTGTTTTTTTAACTACCACTTAGTGGTTTCACTATTCATCAAAAATTGAAGTTTTTGAGAAAAAAAACCAAAAATTCACCCTAAGCTATATTTGATATTCCAAATTCAAAAGTTATGTCTATTTTAAAAAATTCATGACATATAAGATTCATTAATTAATTTAATAATTAATTCCTGTTTTCAAAACAAATATCGTGTTTTTAAGAAACAATATATATCAAAAGATTGACACTAGTTTAAGTCCAATTTCAAAGAGAAATTAATTCCAATGACCACCATTGGATTAAATGGTAAAAATATATTACAATTGCACTTTAAAACCAATTCAAAAGATAATATAATCATATAAATAAATGATATTAAAAGGAGGTTTTGAATTAAAATACAACATTTTTCACTTATTCATTAAAAATGAACTTTATCGGAATAATAAAAAAAACATATAGAAAGTAAATTTTGATATCCTGATTCTAAATAAGGATTTCATTTTGGTCAAATAGAATGTATAATAGTGACCAAAACTATTTTTAAATAGGGTTCTCCATAAAAAGGCGAAAAATCGACCTTTTAGTGAATATTTGAGTATTTCTGCTTAAAATTTAATTATTTTATTATTTTAAGCCTTTATCTTTAATTGGATAAATGTAAAAACATTTTACAAACATATATAATCATATTTTAGTTATTTCTATTCATTCTTGCCAATACAATGGCTACGTGTTAACTAACATTTAAAATAATAATATTATTTTATTAGTGTGCAACGTAAGATTTCAAAGAAACTCGTTGTTGCGTATTGGGTACACTATCGAACATAGAAACCCCTTTAATGTAAATTTAATATTTAATTCACAAATATTAATAAATATGAAAATGTCTTAATATTTATTTACCTAGGATGTTTCATCCTTCCCCTTTTTTTGAATTATGTCCTCGCAATTTTATTCACTTATCCGAATAAGTGGGGGTATTTATCCCTCATAGAGTTTTTAGATTCCCATATTTCCTCTTCAACCATATGGTTTTTCCATAAAACCATCACCTGATAAATTACCTTATTTCGCAACACTTGCTCTCTTCAGTCAAAAATCTGGACTAGTTGTTCTCCATAAAAGAAATTCTCCTCCAACTGAACTACCTCTTGGCATAAAACAAGAGATGGATCTGGAATGTACTTAATTATCATTGAAACATGAAAAACATTGTGTACCTAAGATAAAATCAGTGGTAAAGCCACTCGGTATGCAACTGATCCAACTCTCTCAAGAATTTCATATGGTCCAATGAACCTTGGACTCACCTTTCCTTTCATACCAAATTGCATCACACTTTTCCATGGTGAAACTTTGAGGAAGACATGATCACTTACCTCAAAAGATATATCCTTCCTCCTGTTGTCCGCAAAAGTTTTCTACCTACTCTTAGCTGTTCTCAGGTGTTTCTGTATCAGCTGAACATTTTCTGCAAACTCATCTACCAATTCTGGTCCCATTAACTTCCTTTCACCTAATTCATCCTAGAAAGCTGTAGTTTGACACTGCTTCCCATATAATTCCTCAAATGGTGCCATCTTTATACTAGAATGAAAACTTTTATTATAATAAAACTCAACCAAAGAAAGGTGTTGGTCCCAACTTCCCTGATAATCCATCGTGCAAGTACGTAACATATCCTCCATGGTCTGAATAGTTTGTTCTGACTACTCATCTTATGTCAGATGAAAATCTATACGAAAATTTAATTCATTACTCAATGACCTCTGAAGGCCTTTCCAAAAGTTAGAAGTAAACCTGGGATCACGATCAGATAAAATGGAGAGGGTAACTCCCTGTAACCTAAATATCTATTTAAGATACAAATGAGAAATTTTATCTAGGGAAAAATTATCTTGTATAGCAAGGAAATAGGTATATTTATTCAAGCGATTAACAATATCTTAGATTGCATTATTACCTCAAGGTGTCTTCGACAATCCCACAACAAAGACCATGGATATATTCTCACATTCCCACTCTGGCAGTGGTAAAGGCTGAATCATCCATTTTGGCAACTACCACTCTGCTTTAACAAGTTGACAAGTCAAACACTTCTTGGTAAAATCAGAAATATCTCTTTTCATTCCATCCCACCAATAATACTCCTACAGATCCCTATACATCATAGTACAGCCAGGATGAACTGAAAACGGGGAACTATGAGCCTCACATAATAACTCATTCTTAAATTTTGAATCAAAAGGCACACATAATCTCTTCCCCAGCATCAAAACACAATAATTATCAATGTTAAATTCAGGCAGCTTACCCTTCTGAACCAGCTCTACCGTTTTTTGCAACTCACTGTCTTTCTTCTGCGCTTGATTAATTCTATCTGATAGAGACGATATCAATGACACCAGAAACAAAATAGAAGAACTTCCTACACCAAAAAATTCTATGACAAAGTTCATCAAATCAAAAACCAAATGATCTCATTCCAAACGTTGCATGGCTAATAAAGCATTACATTTTCAACTCAAAGCATCAGCCACATTATTTTCTTTTCCTGGATGGTAATGAATTGTACAATCGTAATCGTTGATTAATTCCAGCCATCTCCTATGTCTCATGTTCAATTATTTCTGTGTGAAAATATATATTAAACTTTTTTGATCAGTAAATATTTCACACTTTACTCCATACAAATGATGCCTCCAAATTTTTAGAGCAAAAACAACAACATCGAATTCCAAATCAATTGTAGGGTAATTTCACTCATGGGTTTTCAATTGACGAGAAACATAAGCAATTACCTGATCATTATGCATAAGGGCACAACCAAGTCCCTTCAATGAAGCATCACTATAGATAACAAACTCACCATTTTTGGAAGGAAGTACCAAAACATGAGTATTCACCAATCTTGTTTTCAATTCCTGAAAATAATCATCACATTCTTTTGTCCAGATGTACTTAACACCTATTCGAGTCAACTTATTCATTGGACTGGATAACTGTGAATGATTATTGATAAACCTCCAGTAATAACCTTCCGAACAAAAAAAACTATGGATCTCTGTTATATTTGTAGGTCTTGGCCATTCTTCAACAACTTTTGTTTTAGCAGGATCAACAGTTAACCCATTTTTTGAAAAAATGTGACCAATGAAATAAATTTGTTATAACCAAAACTCACACTTTCTGAATTTTCCATACATTTTGTTTTCTTTTAAGGTTTTCAAGATAACCCTTAAATAGCTTTCATGCTCCTCTTGACTTTTATAAAACACTAAAATATCATCAATGAAAACAACCACAAAATTATCCATGAACTTAGGGAAAATTCTATTCATAAGGTCCATGAATACAGTTGGTGCATTGGTTAACCCCAAAGGCATAACTAAAAATTCAAAATGGTCATATCTAGTACGAAATGCAGTCTTTGGAAAATCTGCTTCTTTTACTTTCAACTGATGGTACCCCAACCTCAAGTCAATCTTCGAAAAATACTGAGCTCCCTGGAGCTGCTCAAACAAATCATTGATATGAGGTAAAGGATATTAGTTCTTAATAGTGATGTTATTCAAGTCTCTATAATCAATGAAAAGTGTTATTGAACCATCTTTCTATTTAACAAATAAGACAGGAGAACCCCAGGGTGATGTGTTATGTCGAATGAATCCTTTCTCTTAAAAATCTTGAAATTTCTCCTTAAACTCTAAAAGTTCAATTTGATCCATTCGATAAGGGGTTTTGAAATTGTATTGGAATCAAGAACTAAGTCAATAGTAAATTCAACATCCTGATCATGTATAATACCAGGAAACTCATCATGAAAAAAATCAAGATACTCATTTACCACTGGTACATCATGAATATGAACAATTACATTGTTTTCAACAATATGTCCAAGGTAACATTCATTTCCATATTTTACTAGTTTATCAACTTCCTGATATGTTATCAAAAGAAAGGGTTCATTCTTGAACACAAACTGAAAATCATTCTAAAAAGAAACCTCTTTAGCTCAGTAGTCAATATTAGCATGATAATCAGAAATCCAATCCATGCACACAATAACATCAAACTCTAATAGAGGCAAAACAATAATTTTTTAAGGTAGATTCTTTCTACACACAAGGATATGAATGTTCTTATAATATCTTTTTGTCTCTACATTTCCTCCAGAAGTTTTTACCATTTGTTCAGGATTCATATCTTGAGATGGAATTATCAATTTACTAAAAAACATATCAGAAATGAAATAATTTGTAGACCCTGAATCAAACAACATATTGGCATAATCTGAACAAAAAAACAGTGTACCTGATACTACTTCATTCGATGGCCCAACTTCTGCTGAAGTTGTTGCAAAGGATTTCAGCACCCCTTTCTGATTGTAGTCTGGATGCTTTCCCTTAGTTGAGTTCTTTTTTAGACACACATTTTCATAATGACCCATTTTATTACACTTAAAACATCTTATTGCTGGCTTTTAATTGCAAGCTTGATCATCTTCCCTACAGTTACAAGAAATATGACCATACATACCACACAGAAAGCACTTTCCAGACTTGGATAATCATTTTCCAGAGGACATTTTACAACACTTCTCACAGGATGGATATTTGGTTTTCTTACCTCCTAGATTATTTTATGAATTCATTCCCTTTGCCTACCATCTGAACCTATTATAATGTTGTTTTTCAATGAACACCTGATCATCGACAAAATCCATTCCCACCTTCTTCGCACATCGAACAAGTTTTTCATAACTTTTGAACTAACGAGAAGCTAATGCCCTTCAATACTTTGTCTTTAACCCTGAGTAAAAATGGTTGATTTTACTATCAAGATCTGGTATGAAATTTGGAGCATACCTTGCCAGTCGAGTGAACTTTGCTTCATAAGCAGCCATTGAGTCATCCTCTTGCCTCAATTATAGGAATTGTTTTTCCATCCTAAGATGAACCAACTTAGGAAAATGTTTCTCGAGAAACATGCCTTTGAATTCATCCTAGTGAAAATCACCGATCTCATCACTATACTTGATTTTTTTCACCATCGACCACCACTGATAAAATTCACCTTCAAAACGGTAAATAGAAAGACTAACATTTTGATGTTCTGAACACCCCTTGACATCAAAAATCTTTTCCAGTGCTTTAATCCACCATTCTACTAGTTCTGGGTCAGATGATCCTCTGAATGATGTGGGATGTTGCCTCATGTAATGTTTCACCAATGACATGTTCCTATGCGGTTGATCTGACTGATCTCTTGCATTGATACAACCACCATTTATAGCCTGAGTCAATTGTTCCATCACTGCAACAAACTGTTCAGTTCCAATTCTGACCATCTCAGGTTTCTGATTCGGAAGGTTGTCTTCCTCCTGATGTCGTCCCAACATAACAACCATGTTTCCTCTGCGGAAAACCATTCTGACATAGAAATATCTTAGGTGAAGCAACATGGTAATCTTTAAATCCTATATCATTTCAATCATACCATAAATTAATTTATGGACATAAATTTATCAATTTTTATAACTCCTAAAGATGTCTAAACCTACCTTTGATACCACCTATAAGGACCCAGCCTTAAAAATTACATAATATTGAATTAAATGAATAATTCACAATTGATGATCTTTTCAGGTTTATATTTTTATTGAATTAAGACATAACTATTACATCTCCAAAGATTAAAAATTAGACAATTATACATAGTTTCCTTTTTTTACAAAACATGAACTCTTGAAAAAAAAACAGACATGTCTAGTTCCATGTTTAAGACACATGACTTTTCCTTGATCCCATCCTTGGCCTTATTCCACATTATAACCTTTGAAAAGCATTTCAAAAAAATGTGGGATGAGAATAAAATACTCAGTAAGGGATACACAAAAAGGAAAACTGTTAGTTTTTTAAAACAACAAGTAAACCATGAATACATTATCAATGTAACACTTTTCACCTTTATGAAGTAGTAAATTATTCTTCACTGAGTAAAATATCATTACTTACCCTTTTGTAACCAAAATATTACCATACAACCTATATATAGAACACATAACATATAAAGTTAACTTGGGACATAAATATACATAAATGGAATAACCATACGGTCGACTTCCACACATATCACTAAATTTAATAGCCATACGGCCGACTTCCATACCCAATTCATTGGAGGTTATAACGTAACCACCCGTCCTCGTATTCACGACACCACCCGTCAAATGTCCAACTACCATTTTAAAATCATAACACATAAAACAATTATAAAGGAAAGAAAACATTTCCACATTTCAATCACAATATATCAATTAAATATATTGACATAAAAAATCCATTTCCAATACCAAAATATTAAAAGTGTGTTTGGTATTTATTTACTTTTTAAAAACATTACGGCTTGTTGAGGAATCCAAAGATCAAATAATACTCACGGCGGCGGAAAGGTCGTTGTCACCACGTACATTAAAAAGAAACATACTTTATGTTGTTCAGTAAAACACTTCGTATTGAAAAGATTCCTTTTTAATTAATGTAAAAGGAAAAGAGATTTATACACTGTATAAAAGAAATTCTTGTATTAGAACAAAATATGCCTCAATATTATGAGATTGAGATGAAGTCCCTTACCTCGTGTCTGAATTGAATCGATCATTCTTTAATCTCTTGAATAATAGACTAGAGTTAATTTCTACTTTCTTAAGAACCTTTTTAAAGTTCATTATTCCTTTTATATCACTTTTTACCATGTTATTAACATTATGTAATTATTTAAGTTAATAACTGTTGTTTTGTCGATCATTGGTACTTGAATCGAAAATAAACTTCTTATAATTACATGTGGTTCATGTGGTAAAATATTCATTATATCCATAATTATATTCATGATTTATATGTAATATATATCATATATGTCCATTATATACATGCATTTATAATATTACAAAACATTTAGAGGTATGAAATGAAATGCACCGTTCATGGAGACGGTAAGCCGTACGTACACATGAACTCTAATTTCATTTCTATTTAGTATTTAATGGAATTAAATCATTATGATATAAAGATAAATTATAATTCAATTATTATATCATATGTAATACTACTAACTCCATCCTTCATATGTCCCACATATGGAATTAACTAATCAAATCACTTTGAGGGGGCGGTAGTCCGCACTTCCTAAAATAAAATTATTGCGTTTACCCATAATGGTATGCCATAAATGAAAAATACAGAAGCATAAGGAAAAAATAAAAATAATATATTTCATATATAAATAGAGTTATGTCTTAATGTCCACCATTAAAGGTGTTAAAAGAATATTGAACAATCATCATTTCATGAGGCAGAAATTCGCCATCCATAGAAACAGTATGTTCTTTAACCATTAGACAGAGGTTTGTGTAAGTGTAAATCAAATATTTATCATAAAAACATCCTAATATATTGAATATACTATTTTAGTTACAAAATAAAGGAATAAAAAGAGTTCAAGGTGTTGGAGAAGCAAAGTAAAACAAAAGGACACAAGAGAATACATTACCTTTAAAACGGGTAACTCCCCTAGGTTTGAACCAAAAGGGTTCCTTGTAGAGCTTTCTGCCTATGGTAAGGCTTATATGATAAAGAAAGGGATGTGGAGGGATACAATTATCAGAGTTTGGCCGAGCCAATGGCTTGAGAGGTGTGAGTAAGTGGGTAGAGGTGGGGGCCTTTTATAAGAGGGAGGAGGGGCACTCTTGGAATGTTATAAAATGTTACTTTATTATAAAATGATTTTTGGATTTTAAAGGTCAAAAAAAAATATTTCAAGGACAAGGTGATAAGAGTTATAAATCCACCCATCCAATAGGGTTTTAACAAGTTTATGTCTTATATTTTAACTTATCTTTTTATTTTATTTAAATCGTTCATTAATTAGCTAATCGTTACATCATCATGGTTTCATAAATAAATAAATTTATTTAATGTTTAAAAATTATAAAAAATATATCATGATGTATGAAATATTTTTATATTTCAAATTAATTTTTATATTAAAAAATATGACTTCTATAACCCCATGTAAATTTTGTTTTACTAAAATAATATATGTTTTTGACATTTTTTTAACTTTAGATAAAAAATTATTAATGTCATTTTCTAACCCAAGTGGCTCCATGGGGGCCCCAAGTTGACCCATGGATTGTCTTGGTCGGACATGACTCATCCAATAAGAGTAGGACATGTTACAAGGTAATTTCATATTATTTTAACATTATTTTTTCCTTAAATTACACTAATTACCTTTAATCGTGATTAATAAAACTTAAAAATTACTATTCACCAAAAAATTATCTTCAATCCATTATACAAAATTTTACTTACTAATCACAACCATGTATTTAGGATTTTTTAAATTCAATTCATAGAAGTGGTAAAGTTTTATTTAAATGTAAAATTAGTTTTTTAACTTCCACTTTGTGGTTTCACTATTCATCAAAAATTGAAGTTTTTCAAAAAAATACAAAAAATTCACACTAAGCTGTATTTGATATTCCGAATTCAAAAATGATGTCTATTTTAAAAAATTTAAAACATATAAGTTACATAAATTAATTTAATAATTAATTCCCATTGTCAAAACAAATAGCTTGTTTTTAAGAAACAATATATATCAAAAGATTGACACTAGTTTAAGTCCAATTCTAAAGTGAAATTAATTCCACTGACCACAATTGGATTAAATGGTAAAAATATATTCTAATTTTAATTTAAAACCAATTAAAAATATAATCTAATAATATAAATAACTTATATTAAAAAGAGGTTTTGAATTAAAATACATCATTTTTTCACTTATTCATTAAAAATGAACATTATCGGAAAAATAACAAAAACATACAGAAAGTATATTTTGATGTCCTGATTCTAAAAATGGATTTCATTTGGTCAAATAGAATGTATAAGAGTGACCATAACTATTTTTAAAGAGGGTTCTCCATCAAAAGGCGATAAATCGACCTTTTAGTGAATATTAGAGTATTTATGCATAAAATTGAATTATTTCATATATTAATCCTTTATCTTTTATTAGATAAATGTAAAAACATTAAAAAACATATGTAATAATATTTTAGTTGTCTCTATTCATTCCCACCAATACAACGACTACGTATTAACTACAATTGAAAATAATATTATAATATTATTAGTGTGCAACGTAAGATTTCAAAGAAACTTATTTTTTTGTATCGAGTATGCTATCAAAAATAGAAACCCCATTAAATTAAAATAATTATTTAATTCACAAATATTAATAAATATGATGTCTTATTATTTATTTACCCAGGATTTTACATTTTCTTTCTTGGAATATTCTTTGAAATGATAAAATATATTTGTTTCTAACCCATCCATGATGGAGGATTGTTAGGGATAAAAACAACTAGCCAAATGTTATAACATGGGATCAAAGTCCCAAAGTGGTTGAATCCATCAACAACCAATCCCAGTCACATATTCCTTGGGTCATAAGAAAAATATATATTTAATATATCAAATTTATTCCATGATTATGAATCTTATGGATGTCACAATAATCCCTCATTATTATTATCAATAGAATTAAACTTCATGGGATTAGTTGTTTTAAATGACATGAATAATCATTGGATTATAAGATTTAAATGAAATTAAACTAGAACCATTATAAGTGTGTTCCATTTATTCTTATTTGTATTATAATATTTATTCTGACTTCCAATGTCACCCATTATGTTTCATCAATAAGAAAAACATTTCTTCTATCCTGTCTACTTGAATCCTCTCCCCAATAAAGAATGCAGTCATTGGTACAAGCATGCATATTAGTATAATTCAGACCAATATTATAAATAACTTTATTTATTCAAATAATTAATATTCTCAGGGATATTTTATTTAGAAAATTATAGAATTTTTTTTACAATAGCATAGAATTCACCTTATTTGTAATTCCACGGAGTCATTTGATATGGAAAAACATTAGCAAAACATATTTTTTAATATTTTAAACATCCACTATAAAAATCATGATTTCCATCATCAAATAAACCATGAAATACATTTTTCTACTCAATGATGTTCTCTATTACATAAGTATTCAAATACTCAAATGGAGGGTCAAATGAAATGATACAATCTTGATTTGGTTATCCTATAGTCCCAAAACAACACTTTTTATGTTCTTGATTGTAGCAACCTCAACTAGTAGTTCTGATATGTTCTGATGCTGATTTTTATTTCTTACAATTATAAATACATCACTTATATGGTTTTTCATTTCCTTGACGATTTTCAATGAAGTTGGGAGCTCATTCTATCGATTGACATTACTGATCAAACATTATGCAACATTCTATTCTTTGTGCCAAATCCAAAAAAATGAGTAGGTAATTTCACCAATAACAAGTGTTCCTATGCTTCATCTCACTTCAAATATCTACAAAATTTTTATTTAGGCCATTAAGATATTATTCTCTCATCAACGTATCAATTAAAAATTGAAATATCTAAAAAATACATTAAACTATAATCATACTAAGGTGTTTTCCTTGGTAATTTGATCCAAATTTTAACAATATATATCACAATGTTCGTACGCTTGGATAAAAAAATTAAAACACATATGTATTACTATGTAGGAAAAAAATAATCGTAGAATAAACTAATGTAAAATTATTTTGAATTAAATATATTAAATTATTAATTAAAATGTAAATTATTTGAATGAATAAATAATTAATGGGAATATAAAGGGGTGTTTTCTAGTTATTAGTTTCCCATAATTGAGAAATAGGTCTGTAAATTTTATCCCATCCCATATCCTTTACAAAAGAAGTGTCCCATATTGATGTTATTTCTTTTAAAAGTTAATAAAACAATATTACCTCAATTAAAATACATTTCATCAATAATAATAATAAAATATTGTAGTTTCAATTTCCTCAATTCATTTGTATATATAGATTAATATATAAAATCTAAATCACCATTTAAAAAGTATATCTATAATTTACAATTAAACCATAATGATAAAATGTAAATTTTCAAAATATAAAACATTTTAACTATTTCCCTTCGAGAATATAATAATTATTCATAATTTATTAAATATTTCACATGGATTCCATTTTAAATTTAACCATACAATGACATCACATTCAATGAATTTTCAATTGAATTTAACCTTTCTCATAATTTCAAATAAATCGTGAATATAGTGATAAAAATTCATCAAATGTATAATTTTATCTATGAAATTATATAAAAACATACATGAAAAACATTTCAAATAATGGAACATAAAATTCACATACACTTAACATATTTTCTGTCCTCAATAATTCAATACCTTATCATAGAAAAATTACGGTATTCATTTAAACAGATTGAGTAATTCATGGCCAATGAATTTTTTTAAAAAAATTATCTTCATGGAATGTAATTAGAATTAAACATTATTACATTCTTGAATAAAAATTATTTGGTTTTCTCTAGTTTATATTTTTATAGTCTAATAAATTCAATAATTTATTAAGGGAAAAAGGATTATTTCATTATATGTGTATTACTTCACATTTATCTCGATGACTAATCATGCACACCATAATGAAAATGCAAAAAAAACATGGAAATGCATTAGGTAATTCATACTACTGACACATCCAATAAATTAATAAAAAATAATTACTAAAATATAAAATGAAAATATAGAGCATATGTTGAATAAAAAATAATTTTTTCCGAGTTATCAAAATCGAGAGAAATATTTGAAGACTAAATCTCTAAATAAAAAGAAAGAGAGAAATAAAACCCATATGACCTCACTTTTTTCTTGCGATTGAGGAACGAAAGTCCTAGGGAGAGGGCTTGAGAAAGGAAAAAAACTTAGTATATGGAATGTTTGGGGGAGACAAGTTTGGGGGATATGAACGCAACATCGATAATGTATCAGGTGTCATAGGATTGAGGGATCATGAGATACTTGAACATCGACTATGGTGGAATCACAACGGTCCTAGGGTTTGGGGTTTGTGGGAGCTCGAGAGGAAGGATTGTAGGAGGAGGGTGGTGTAGAGGGAAAACATGTATTTTTTTGAATAATAAATTAATATTTAGTGGAATTTCATTAAAAATTCATTAACAAATGAATATGTTTTACTGTTAAAAACAGACAATATTTTAACATTTTTAATAAATTGAAAACATACATATTCTGGAAAATACAAGAATATTTCTTTTAAAAAAAATTACAATTAAATAATGGTTAAATATCTCATTAGTAAATAAATATAATAATATTAAAATTATTTTTTAAAATAGTTTTTGAAAAACAATTTTTGTGAGTTGAAACATGATTTTGACTCAATAGAGAAATAAATATGATACCATTAAAAAATTATTTTGAAGTATTTGGTATATATATAGAGGAAAATAAAAGTAACATATGTGTTCTGATTTCATAAATATATGAAAATAAAAATAATGAGTTTCTGGAAAGATGTATCATAATATTTTATCATTGGAAACAAAATAAAAAATAATTCTCATAAATGATGACACTGTAACAGAAAATATTTTCTGTTGTGGTAACATTTAAATGTTGAATCCATGGAAAAATATCATTAAATAAAACATAAAATATAATTATTTTAAATAAATTAATTCAATTATATGTGAAATAGTATCTATGTACACCTCATACAAGATGATAAGTTCATAAGATAATCATATGTCTCAATGACAAAAAATTAAGGAAAAAAATACATTTCGAATTTGGTATGTTTTGGACCACAAACAAAATAAAACTAATATCATAAAATGAATATGTAAATTCAAATTATTTTAAGGATAATGATAAAAATATATATTCCTGGGATGTATATACATCACATCAACGAAATATGTGGTGAATATGTCCTGTGTCTCACAAAAAATAAAGGTGAGACATAAATCCCATACCACATAAGTAATATTATAAATCGTAAACCCCAATAAATGATAACATAAAATGAAACCTTAAATATCATAACAAGAAGGATTTACATGATATAATATTTCAAAGGGGAAGTATATGCACTGTGAAAAAGAAAGGATTAGTGAATTTTTATATGTATCTTAAAATTAAAAAGAGGCTATAAATCCCTAACCAAATTAGTAATATTTTTAATCATAATCCCAAATAAATCATAACATAAAATGAAACATTAAATATCATGAAAATAATGGTATTATAGATATAAAATTTCAAATGTAATGTATCTACACCACACAAAATAAAAGAGTTGTGAATTTTCATATGTCTCCAAGAAAAAAATAGAGAATATAAATCCCTTACTGGTGAAGCAATATTTTGAATCATAATCAACAATAAATAATAACATCAAATGAATCATTAAATATGGTAAAAATAATGGGATTCATGAAATAAAAAACCATACTGATAGTCTATTCACCACCTAAAATATATTAAATTTGAATTTTATTTGCCTCCTAGAAATTAATGTGATATGAGAAAATCTTTACCATAGGTCTCAACATCCACCATACTCATTCAAAACACCTATATAAAAATAATATGTCTATCATAAATTTATTAATGAACCATAATTAAATATATTATTATGTATATGATTTACGTTTTACCTTTTATTTCCCATTTATTAATTATTCCATGTTAAAGTCATGTTTCGTGTAATAACCTCTATGTTTTCGTATATGTTTTGATTTTTTATTTTTAGTCCTCATACTTTGATCATGGTCCATCGACTAAAGAATATTAATAATGAAATAATTATAAATATTACACATAAATTATACTTTTATTAAAAATCAGTATTGATATTTTGAAGAGATGAAGTATGTTAGGATCATATATATGGTAGGTCATACGTACACATGAGTAACATTTCCATTTTCAATGATCATTATGGGAAAAAGGTAAAAAATATTTTATATTTAAATAAGGATCATAAAATAATATTATTTTTGAAAATATAAAATTAAATATAAAACATGTGATGTGATGATGAAAAGATAGAGTCACATTGCTTCTTGAAGGCGGTAGTCCTCACACACACGAACTATGTTATCATCATTCAATGAGTGAAAAGGTAAAAAAGAAAATGATATATTAACTTTTAAAAATTATAATCATGTAATTAAAATCATTATTATTTAATTTATATCATATATATTAATTAAATTTGTTATTATTATTATTCATGTAATGGGTTAATGAAAATGAATAAAAATGCTTTATGATGTTTTAGTCCACCGTATATGCGAGTGACTTTATCGTATCCCCTAAAAATGGAAATTAAAAATTAATATATGATATAATGACTCAATAAGTATAATTATGTACTAAATACAATATATATATATATATTCTTTTTATCCATTAGCAGACATAACCATGAGATGCGGTAATGAAAAAAATACACAAGTTTGGGAGGCGATAGTTCATTGTATGCATGAATGATTATTTAAAAACACACATGATTGAAGTGGAGATGGTTTTAGGTAATTAACTTTACATAAAAACATATTTGTATATTTGAGATAATTATGTTATTATATCATCATGGTTTAATAATAATTTAATTAGTTATAGGATAAAAAAAGTAAGAAATTCACATTGAATAACGTTACCTCTTCTTTGGATATCCTCCTTATGTTTGCACCAAAATACTTCCAAGGATGGATTATAGAAAAAAATAAGGATTATAGGATGGTGGAATAGATTTTTATAACATAATTGGGTAGATATTTTCCAATCCAAAATAGTTTTAATATGTGAAGAGAAGAGGAGAGGGAGTTTCTTTTATATGTTAGTTTAATGACACACTTGTACTTATTTGAAAAGAAAAATGTGTTGCCACATTTTTCAATTAAAATTATGTTATAAAATGGATTATTATATTGAATGTTACATTATAGGGTTTATATACTTACATAATGTATATTTTAGACAAGTTTGTAAGGTTATTTTTACCCATATGTTTGTAGTTTTCCCCTCTATGAACTATTTTTACATTAAATACGTTAATTAAATTCTTAATGCTTTACCTTGAAATTTTTAGATAATTTAAATTACCATAATTCAAAATAAGGAACAAAATTTTCATATTTCAGTTAATATAATTGAAAATTATTATTTAAAAATAATCATGAAAACCTGATGAGAATGTGGGTTTTTGAAGAAAAAATCTTCAAAAGCTTACAAAATGTTTATATAAAAAATAAGTATTAAAATTACTCGAATAATATAATATAGATTAATAGATATATAATTTAAATAGTTTTATTTCAAAACCAATTTAAAATGTAATTTATCAGCATTAATAATTTAAATGAAAAAGAATTTTTCAATTAACATTTAATATTTTTCATTTATACTCAAAAAATTAATCTTTTAAAAAAACTTTCATAAATTTACTCTAGGATTATATTTACATGCTTATTTAGAAATTAAAAATTATTTTTAATTTAAATTTTATAAAAGTTTTAATAATTATATTTAAAATAACTGTGAAAAAATATGTCAATACTCTTTTTTATAAAAATAGAGTTTTTAAGAATAAAATTCGATTTATTTTTATCTCTTATCAAGAAAACAGAAATTCAATTGTTTAATTTACGGAGGAAAAATGATTTTATGTGCATAAAAATTGTTTTCCCTAAAATTATTTCCTCTATTTTCAAATAGTTTTTATTTTTATTTTTAATTTATTATACACTAGAGAATTTATTTTATATACATGTGAAAAAAAAATATTTCCTAATTTAGTTAATCTTGTTCAATGATTTATTCCAATGGATAGGTGATAAAGGTCATATTAAATAATAAAATTTTAATAGTATGATAGGTTTTTTTAAACATGTAGTTGCGTGTGACACAATAAAAACTCGATGTTTCTTATAAATGTAGTCAAACTTAGTTTTATGTGTAATGAAAGAGGAACTCATTATTGTGTGTACTTGTAAATATAAAAAATATTAAATTAATCTGAAAAAATATTTCATAAAATCTTGTGGTGTTACATTCTATACCCTTACAATGAATTTCCCCCATAAAATTCTTCACATTGTTAAAATAACTAAGGATAATTTTAACGCATCAAAACCTTAGATTACCGTATAGATTCATCAAGAAGATGGTTTCACCATAGAACATTGACTAGGTATGCTAGATTGTTTCATAAAAATTTCCCTATTTGACCAAGATTCTCTACTGGTTGTCTCTCATTAGGAATATCATTCTCCAACTTTAAGACCATCGATTTCAATACATATGAATGGTCGAGTAGGTATTTCTTCATGAGTGATACAAGGAAGAAATATTGAACATGAAATATGTTCAATGAAAGCATCAATCAACTAGACACCTTTCCAATATGATAAATAATTTCAAAGGGGTTGATATAACTTGGTATCATCTTTCTATTATATCGTAAGAAAAATTTCATCCTTTGTTTATGCTTCAATCTGTTTACACTTTATTTCTTACCCCAAAAACGAAGATAAAATTTTTTATGCCTAAAGAACCAATGGATCCCAAGATCCATAATATGGTGGTAATTAATTCCTTCCACATATATTTTAAAAATGCAAAAAATCATTATACAATATTTATAAATTCTCATAGAATGATGTAATAAATTAATCTCTTAAACCAATTACAAATTTCATCTAAAACCATTTCATAAAGGGTTAACCTTTTTACCATTCCAAAAGATTAAATTAAAAAACTATTTAAATAAGGTCACTAAATTTCCAAAATTGACTTATCAGTAATCCGCCAAAGAATATGAAGCAGCTCTTAATTGTAACATACCAACCTAGAAATGTCCTTCAAAATTTATTCTCTTGGGGAATGTTAGTATCCTAAATTATCATGAATACTTATCGAAATATTATATTCCTACTCATTCATAATATAAAACACCAATTATTGGATATATTACTTAAATCAAAAAATAATGTAAACTCCATTAATGATATAATTGAAACCATTGTAAATAAATCATTAATTAGTTCCAAGGTAATAAATACTTTCCATGTTAATATATTTATATTAATCCTCCCTTTTTCCAACTTAAACACCATTTTATCCACATTAGGAACATAATAAGGTATTTCTCCCCTTATAAAAATTATCACGATTCCCTTAAATAAAATTTCTTGGTTATTATTACCCTCAAACACATTCATTAAAATACTTAATGAATAACTTATACCAAAAATTGATTTTATATTTCGTGATTCAAATAAAATAATCCATGATTTTTAATACATTAATAATTCAATCATCACAATTCCTTCTCAAACCATTCACCAGGCTACACCATCTAATTCTTTAATATCGATTTCATACAATTTGATATATGAGTCATGTTTTAATATCCAGTGACCTCAATTTAATCATTCCACTCATTTTAAACACAAACAACATTGTAATAAAACCCATAACTTTTATATGTCATTTATAGTCTCTACATCATCAGCAGTATGAACATTACTAATACCACCATTCTTATTATATTCTTAATATTTCCCCTCGGATATAAATTTTCATAACTCCAATAATTTACAAGTTTAAAACCATCATCCACTGATAATAGTTTAGTGGGTCCAATATTACTATCTATTGTGTTAACTGAACATTTTATTTTCCCTCAATAACTACCTTATTTGCGTCCTTTTCCACACTTGAAACATCTTCATGTTCCAATAATAAATTTTCATGGGTTCTTTTTTCCGATATAGTTTAGAAATAAGAAATGGAGTATTCTTTGATCCATTATCTCCGCTATTGGAACCCTCAAATAACTCTATACTTATATTCCTTGGTGAGTCCGAGAGTTAGTTAAGGTGCACATTGTTAAGAAAGATCTAGATTAACTGACTAGGAATGATAAAAATATACTTCACTCTATTCGTAATCACAAATGAATCCTAATTAGTAAATTATTTATCAAATTAAATGTAAACCCAGTCACTTCTACTGCCATACCTTCATGAAAACTAAAAAACATAGTGTAAGAAACACTACGGATAGTAAAAAATAACATGATCATGAAAAATATATTATAGGATGTCTAAATCATGAAGACTTATATTAAATCAATGACACCATATATCTATCATAGGCCATTCATGGTCATCATATATTTAAATCCTTCATTATGGTTCGTAAAGAGTTTTTGAATTTTCAAATAATATACCCGAGGTGTTTCAGACTAGGTGTGCAGAAAGGCCTGTTGTCATGCACCATGTGATGGAAAAGTCCATATCAATGCACCATTTTTAGATTATTACACCTTGGTAACTCTACCGCAAATAGTAGAACATGAAAAGATTCATGGCCTCTAAAAAATATTATTAAAAAAGTAAACAGTACATTGGAAGATAAATGGATAGCAAGGGATTAACCCTATCAAAACAATAAAATAACATAGGAAACAACTATCCTTTTCTTCCACGACCCCGTCCACGAGGTCCTCCTCTATCTCTAGAGTGCCTTCCCCTTTTCCACTGTTTAGGATTCGGCCAATCCTCACTTTTATTAAGCATTTTCACCAGACCATCACTTGCACCCTCTTTCTGATCCACATCAACCATTAGAGGCACATCTTGAGACTCTCCCGTATGCACCTCACCAGTCTGCACATGTTCATCAGTCTACACCACTTCAGAAGGAACCCGTTCGGGTCCAGGGTCATTAGTCACTATAGGAGACAACAATTTATTACCTTTTCGACTCTGACTCTCCCTGTAGGCTTTGTCAAAATCTGAAGAGTTAATAGAATCCAGAACAGTGAAGAAGTTGGGTTTCACTGAGAAACCACTAGTAACAACTTCATTTGAAGGCTCGTGTAATTGAGAAAAACCAGAATGGGAGCCCACCTTATCAGCACAAGGCAGGACACCACTAGGAGCAGACTTCTCCTCATAGGCATACTGCTCCTTATTATCAATATCCGCATTGCTAGGAATCATGTCAACAGTAGGAGATTTAACCATGTCAACAATAGGGGATTTAACCAGCATATGATGCTCCTGAGACACATCAGGAGCAGCAGCAAAACCAAAAGAAGCAGGAACCTGCACCGAATGCAGAGCAGAATCACATAAAAAATGTTGTTCTAAACCCAGGACATCAACAACAGAGGCCTCTACAGGATCAAATGATGCATCAATATCCTTAGACAGAGCCACAATAGGCTATACATTAGCAACCTTAGATGCCACATCAATAGAGAGGATATCGGTCCCCCTTACAGCCTCTAAATAAGGGGTAGACATCATACCAGAGGAAAAATGATTCCCAACAGGAGAAAATAATTCAGCATTTGAGTCAAGATTACCTTTAGCCATATATTGCTCCTATAAAAAGAATGTATGATCAATGGAATCCTCACTTTCATGACTAACTGCATCACTCCATTTAATAAATTCATCCCCTTGAACCATTAGTGGAGCAAGGGAAGCAGAACCATTACCAGCACCCTTGTCATTTCTTCCAGCTACAACGGTATCATAATAAGGAGTAATTCCCTCCACATTGCCACTACTAGAGCCTGGTAGTGAAGGTCCTCTGATGGGAGAGGCAGGATCTGGTGCACCATCATTAGAATCATGTTTCATAGCCACTGGTTAGGTTCACAAGTGTCAACAGATGACAGTTTGAATTTACATTTTTCAACAAGATGCCAATATTTCTTACAGTTCTGACAACTCAAACTAGTATGACATTTATCCTTAACATTCCATATAGTCAAGAAATTCAAATAGAATTTCGGAACTTGTTCAAATTCAATGAGAAGTTTGAATTTAAAATCACCAGCAATTAAATAAACAGTCTCAGCAAGAGGCTGTGACATAGAAAACTCAATCAACATACGAGAAAAATGACTATACCTCATGGTATTAGTTTCTTTATCTAGTTTAAGATGAGTTCCAACAGCCATGGCAACATCCCAAAGAATGTCTGGATGCCAAAAGACCCAATTCAGGCCTTTCACAAGAATTGAGGACTTAGAAATTGTGTTCTTGGCCTGAAAGGGATCAAACCATGGATCCCAATTCTGAAATCTCATAATGCCACGCTTAAGGTCAACGAAACCATAACTCCAGGCCCTCTGTTTATGCTCATTTGAACTAAAGGTAAGATGAAATAAATTCATACCCAGCAAGACAATATGCCAGTCTGTGAAACCCCAAATCTGCCTTAAGCAATTCCGTAAATCATCAAGCTTCCACGAGTTAGCAACATACGGGCTAAGCAAACCAATGATGGAGTGCTTACAAGTAGGAATCCGATCTTCGACGAATTGAGGGTTCGATTCAACAACATCCAATGCCCCATTTCTTGATATCCGATTACGAGAAACAAATTCCCCCTCTCGATGACCAGGAAAGAACCGGTTCACACCTCTTGTCGGAAGCACGTCCACTTTTGAAGACCCAAAACCAGGTCACAGCGGAGGACCACCTCCTACTTGCAGCCCCTTTGTAGCCCCTACCTCCCCCGCCACACCATCAGAGTGATGACAGGCATCACACCTCTTTTTAGGGCCAACGAAAACTTCAGTAGGATTGAAATAATCCGGAAGAGATGAATTCATCACTGATCAGAACCCTAGAATCCATTGTCGAAGGAGGAGAAAACCTCAGCCTACCTCCACGAATTCATCACTGATCAGAACCCTAAATTCATATATATTATCCATATAAGAATTTCATTTCTAGAAAACAACTCACTCCATCATTTAAAAAATTCTTGGATATTTTCCTATACTTTGACTCATCCATAAACTTATCCTTTGATATATCCCTAGACCCATCCTTTTAAATATCCCTAGGGATCACAATAATGTTTTATCATAATAGTTTCTGATGGTTTACTAAATGTTTCCTATAATATATATTATAATGGACCCAATATTCATGCATGGATATTACATGTTTTAAATTAATATTAAATAAATTACAGAAACAAACAACTAAGGATTTTAATAGTTTAATTTCTTTTTATACAAGCAACACAATATTATAATTTTCCAAAATATCCTCAATATATCTCATAAAGGTCTTCTCCATTAGTAATCTTCACAAACATACACTACTTATAACCATTAATCATAACCACGGGAAAGTAAACAAAAGAAAGGATGATATTAGATGATTGCTATGGGTAAATAAGAGGATACATAAGCATAACCTGAAAACAAGGGTATGATAACCTTGTAATAACATATGAAAACAATAAATTTCATAAAAATGATCAGAATACCGATTCATAGACTAAATATTTGTAGTTTGTGAAACATGAATAATAAGAAAATTAAAAAAACATGTTCTATTAGAGATTAATTTTAGTATATAATAGGCAATTATGGAATTCACATAACCATATAAAATCAATTCCATAGTAGTCAAGTAACACCACCAATCATATTATAATAAAATGTTTTTCTCCCCTAACCATTATAGTAGTCGTGGTTCCCTCACAATACTATCAAAGCGTAAAAAGTCCCTTACTGAATGAATTTCATTCCTCATTATAGTCTTTTATATCTCATTAGAGATAAATATTTACAGAATTAATTGGAGGTAGATATTGGTCCCTACTATCACATAAATAAAATACAATGTATATTTTCCAGAAGATCATAAAAATTTCCTCATATTATAACCCAAAAAATTAAATGGGATTTATAAAAATTTCCTTATATTATAACCTATGTAAAATATACATGTTTAAAAATCATTTAATCATTTCATCATAGTATAACCCATGTTAAAATAAGAACATTTTATAATAATTTAATCATAATATAATATGTGGAAATAAATAGGTTTCGTAAACATCTTTTAATTTTAATACATTCATAAACTTAATAAGAATGGAATATTTGGTTTATATCACTAGAAAAGAGTAATTTATAAAAAAAGTATGTAATACTATATAGGGAATGACTTTTTATGTAAAATCACTTGGAAAATTTATTGAGAAAAATGATTTTTAATTTAAAATAACATTTAAAAAATTATTTTTAAGAAATTATTTTATACGAAAACAATATTGAAAATCTTATAAATGAATATTTAAAAACTATTTAAAACATATATTTAGTGAGATAGTATATCCATTTTTAAAAAAAATTATTGAAACATAAAAAAAATTAATTAGTTCTTTCTTTGAAAGTATCCTTCATAACTTATAACTGAAGACTTAAAATCATTTAAAACCGATATTGAGGAAAACAACATTTTTAATTTGATTTTTTATTAAAAATAAATAATTTCGAAAATAATTTTCTACAAAAATACCATTTAAAACATTTAATGGAATCCTTAAATATTTTATTGGTCATGAAAGTAGGAAATACTCTTCATGATGTTCATGATAAAAATAATTATTATTTTTACATTTTATGTAAAATATAAACTCACATTCATTGAAAATTAAAATGAATATTCCTTCAAAAAATATAAAAAATTTAAACATGGGTAAAATTTTCATTTATAAATAATTTTAATAATTTTAAAAAAATATTGAAATCACTTTTATAAAATAATTTTTTATAAGAAAAACAGGTTTTCAACCGAAGAGAGAAATAATGTTCATTTTGTAAAAAAATTATTTTGAAGTATTGGGAATATATAGAGAGAAAAGTTATGGGAACACATGTATTCTTATCAAATAATAATAGGAGATGAAATGTAATTATCTTCTTGAGAGATTGATCATAATATCGTATCCTGAGAAACATAATCATAAACAATCGTAAAAAACAATGAGATTTCAACATAAAATCATTACCACTTTCCTAACATTGAAATGCAATCCCCTCAAAGTAATATAATTAAATAAAACATAAAATATAACCAGGATAAATAAATTCATGATATTACATATCAAATGGGATGTATATACATCATGTACAACAATATAGGTCCATACTATAATAATATACTCAATTAATAAAAGTTGAGAAAAAATTTCCATTACCAATTTTGTAAATTTTGAACAATAAACCCCTTGAATGAGGGACCATAAAATGGATAAGTAAATGAAAATAATTTATAGGATATGAGTCATAAAATAAATTCTTGTGTAGTGTAAAACCACATCAGATAGATACTTATTGAATATGGAATTTGTATCACAAACAATAATGGTGAGACAAGAATACATTTTCGCTGATGTAATCTTATAAATTAAGATCCCTAATAATTCATAAATTCTAATGAAATAATAAGTTAAATTAAAATATTTTGATTAATTATAAAAAAATTCAAAGTTTAAGTATATATACCACACAAAAGAAAAGATTTGTGAATTTTACAATGTCTCCCAAAAAATAAAAAAAGAGACTTGTAATACCTTACCGTTGTAGTAATCGTTTAATTCATAATACCAAGTATGTATATAATAAAAAGAAACATCAATGGTCATTAAATTATTGGGATTAATTATGTAACATGAAAATGAGTAAGTATATATACCACATATATGAAATTATTTGTAAATTTTCATATGTTTCTCACAAATAAAAGAGACTAGATCTCCCTTACACCTTTAATAATCTTTTGAATCATAATCCCCAAAAAAGGAATAACATCAATTGAAATTTTATATATCATGAAAATAATGGGATTCATTATATAAAATGTCAAATGGAGATTATATACCCCAAAAAAACTAATGGGGAATTTTTATATGTCTTCTAGAAATAAATGAGAGACTATAAATCTTTTACATTAAGTCTCAACTTCCTCCATACTTACTCGAAATACTATTATAATAAATATAATTATAATAAAAATATATCATATAAGAATAATTATATATATACTACCATATATTATTTTCTTATGTTCTTTTATTACTCTTTTATTTGTAATTCCATATTAATATCTCATTTGTGGGTAATAACCTCCTTTTCGTATATATTTTGATTTGTTACTATCAATACTATTTATTGGTTAATATTTACATCACATATGGAATAATAATCATGAAATAAATATAATATATATAAATAACGTATAGTTTCACCACTAATCATGATTTGTTTTGTGATAAATTAATAATGTTATGATCATGGGGATGTTAGGCCATTCATACACATGAGTAAGATTCCATTTTTGAATGATAATTATGGAAAAGTGGTAAGGAATATTTTATATTTAATGATTTATAATAATATAATATTATTTACTTAATTATAATTATACATATATTTTATATTTTTTGGTGATGAAAATATAGATTCACATCACATCATGAAGGTGGTAGTCCACACGTACATGGATAATGTCATCAACTTTCATTGACTGAAAATGTAAGGAATAAAATGATATATTATCTTTTTATAATGATATATAGGAAATTAATATAAAAATTATTTAATGTATATCACATATAAGAATTAAAATTACTTATATATTTTTCATGTAAAGCGTTAGTGAAAACGAATCACGTCACTTCACGAGGTGGTAGTCAGTTGTACACACAAGCGACATTATTGTATCCCTTAATGAATGGAAGATTAAAAATTTATATTTTATATAATGAAAATAATGGTATAATAATTTTACAAATATCTTATATATATATATATATATATATCCATCACCATACGAAAACATTTGAGGTGGTAATGGAAAAATTAATAACATTCGTTCATGAGGTGGTAGTCTGTCATGTGCACGAATGATGATTTTGTAACCCACTTGATTGATGTTGATATGGTTGTAGGTAAATAAATTAACATTAAAAAATATATGTATATTAAAGATATTGAGGTTATTATATCATCATATTTTTATAATAATTGAATGATATGGTGGAAGAAATAAAATAAAAATTCTCATTGAAGAATGTTACCTCTTATTTGGGTATCGTAGTTATATTTTCCCAAAAAACGTTCTAATGATAGATATCTACCAAAAATATGGATAATAGGATTAATGTAGATAATTTTAGAATGTATTTTTGAAATTAATGCCTAAAGTTAAATTACATGAACATGTCAATAGAAGAGGAGTGGAGTTTTCCTTTTTATAAGTTAGTTGGGTGGCACACTTGTGATATTTTAAAAATAAAAAGGTGTAAAAACACTTTTATAATGAAAATGGTTTCAAAAATAGAGTATTATATATATTTAGATATTATATAGTTGAAATATGGATATAAAATAGATTTTATACAATATTTTAGTTTATTTTAACCATAATATACACTACATATTTATTTTAACACTTTGATAAAACCATTTTTTACCTTAAACGTGGTAATTAATTTTTTACTTTTATAACTATTAATTTTTGTTAAAAAATCATGTTTAATATATTCAATAATATAAAATATTCTGATTCCAAATACTGAATCAAATTTTCCAAATTCTATTCATAAATTTGGTAATATTAAATTTTAAATTAATCATATAGATGTGACTTAAAACAAGTTATGAAATAGAAAATGTCAAAGAGTTTAAAGTGTTTTATATAATAATTTTATAGAAAATAATTTTAATCACCTAAATTAAATTAATAGATATATATTTAAACTAATTTTAATTTATAAAAAATTTAAAATGTAATTTAACATTATAAATAATTAGAAGACGGAATTTTCAATTAAAATTCAAACCATTTCAATATTCATAAAAAAATTATATTTTTATAAAGTTATCATAAGTTCACCTTGAGTAAATATTTAGATAATGATATCAAAAATAATATTGATTTATCCAAATACATTTTCGAAGAGTTTCAAAATTACTTTTAAAATATCTTCTCAAGAAAGGTTATAAAACATATTTTTAGAAAACTATTGTTTTTAAGTGTAAAATTAGATTTATTCATATCTATTATCTAGAAAAATATTAATATTAATGTTTAAAATGTTATAAAATAATTAATATATAAATATTAATTAAATAACTCACCAAAATTTATATTTTAATTTATTTAGGTATAATAGTTTGTGTTAGTAAAAATAGTTTTCTAGAAAAAGGTTTCTAATATTTATGAATATTTTTTGCTTTCACTTGTAATTAATTGGACATTAAATAATTCGTTTTTTATACATGTGTATACCATATATTTTCAAAATTTATCTTATCCTTTTCATACCATCCATTGAAATGGCCAGGTGCTGACTATAATATTATTTAATAAAAATTTAATAGTATGTCATATTTCATGTAAACTCAGTGTTATGTGTAACAAAATCCAAAATCATTTTTGGTTGTAACACAAGACATTAACACTGTTAAATGTAAGATCATCTGAGCATTTTTTTTGTAATTAAAAGTTTAGACAATATTAATTTCATACAAAAAAATATTTCATATAATCTTTTGGGGTTACAATATACACCATCTTTCCTGGCCTAATGTTTGAAGTCGGAATCTATCATGTTATATTTGGACCCCTAGATGATATGTGATTACTCTAGAAAATAATGACTATAGGTATTCTAATTTAACTAAATAGGTCCCCATGACTATTCAAAATAGTTAAGTTATATAATCTAGTCACATGAATTACAAAGGCAGTTCACATCAATATTAGCATAGGCTCATGCCCTCAACATTTCAGTCATTATTAATCCATATATTACTCTATACACTAAAATCCCTCATGTAAATAATACATTTTTTTAACACCCATCAAAGGGAAGAACAAAAATTAAGTAAGAAATATTAAGTTATTATCATAATATAGGATCATCACAAAGTTCAAACTAGGCCATCAACTATCATTAGTTTCTATTCAAAAACATTTCTTCAAATCACCATTTAAAATGGGAAATCATACATACATCCTATCATGAATCATTATCAAAATAATTATATTCCATTGAATACATTATTTCATTCAAAAATCACTGTAGTATCCAGAATAACTATTACAAATTTAAAGGCTCAAAGTCATTAAAAACATGGGAATATACCCTTTTTTCCATGTGAACAAATTAGTCAATTTAGATCTCCCAAGACCACACAATTTAATAAAAATGATAACATAATTCAATGATGGAACTTTGTCAATTAAAAAATTAAGTAACCTAAACCCCCATGGAAAAAATTACACATATCAACCCCCTTCATTCAAATAAATACATTTCACTTCATAAATAAAAACCAAGCATAATACACCATTCACTATATGTGTATAATATGAATATTTCCCTTGACTTATAAACACCAAAAATGTCTCGAAATCCTTATATATATTATCAAATGGTTATTCCATATAGGGTCATTTTATGATTTTTTAAAACTTATAAGAACATATATTTCCAATTTATTTAATAACATACGATCCATGCAAACTAGTATGATTGTAAATATATTATGAGAATCAAATTTCATCATCGTAAATATATTTTAATCCCCTTTTTTTAATTCTTTATTAGATTCCTTTTAAAAATGTGTTAATCAAATACATGAAATTTTAATTACAATTTTATAGAAAATTTCATCTACCATACTAGCTAAAAAATTTAGTATGTTTTAGTTTTACGTATGACAATACCGATCATAAAAATAGATTTATGGTTTTTTTAATATTTATTATATGAATATATCAAACTATAATCATTTATAAAATGTAATTTTAATGGGATTTTTTTATCTTAAAAAATAGAATTATTTATTATTATTCTTATTTGTATATTAAAATCGATATTTCACTATGCTTTGAGTTTTTTAGATATTCTACCACATACTAGATGTATAGGTAGCCAATCATTTTAAATATATCATATAAACCTCAGTGATAGTTGATGGGAGGATATATAACAAATTATTTTGATGAGTTAGATTAAATTTATTATTAAAAAAGAAATATGGCTTAGGGTCACCTAGACATTTTTATCCTAAAGACAACATCAGTTGAGGACACATAATGATATAGTTTCCTAATAATTTTTTTTATGTCTATAAAATAAAATATATGTTAAAATCTATTTCTGAATTATCAACATGTATTGAATGATTGAGGTCGTAATTATTGAATACAAGTATAAAAACTATAATACTATGGTATTCGAGGGATGTTTATGTTTTATCATTATATATATATATGAATGAATTTGTTTGGCCAAATTTATAAACATTATATTAGTGAAAAAATTAACATTTTCAACTCATATAAGTGAATAAATCTCTATACTATGAATAAATTATATTATCAGTCCATATTAAAATTTAATTAAAATAAAATAAATGTATATATATGTGTGAAATTAAAATGGTACATTAAACAATTTATTTTATGATCTTCAATAGAAAACCATAATAATCAAAAATTAATTTTTTCTAAAATTTCAACATTTAATTTGATAAAATCATATAAATCCAAAATATTTCTTAGGATTATATTGGTTTTATGGGTAGAAAACAACCATTTTTCATGAATAATATTTATCCCTCAAGATATATAAATTTTTATCCCAATGTCTCACTATACAAATATCATTAATCTGGAGAGAATAAATCTCCCCTCATCGACTTAGCAATAAATATTTAAGAATATTTATTACAAATATAATATATATTTATTACAAAAAATATTTCAACCTCACTTAATTAAATTAAATATAATGATATACATGACATGAAACAAAATAAAATCATTGAATAAATATTCATAGAATTAATTTTAAAAATAAATAATTTATAGAATCATTTCAAGTATATGATTGTTTTAATAGGAAATTAATAAATATATAATAAATAAATTTAAATAACCAACAATTTATTATTTATTATATTTATAAAAATTCAATAATTCATCGATTTTTATACTTTATTAATGTTATGTATATGAAAAAAATCATATTTGCACTATAAATATTAAAATTAATATTACTACAAAAATATGGTATGTCTTAACACTATAATATATTATAAAATAAAAAAATTATACAAAATAAATCAATTATTTTTCATAAATATTATTTTATCACGTCAAATAAATTAATATATTTTTTTATATTATATAAAATCATATATTGAAATAATATTTTCTTTACAATAAACTATTTAAGATAATATATCATAATGATTCAAAATATTTTATATTAAATGTAGGGATAACTACTATCATTAATATCAGTATTGTCTAAGAACATATCATTGGAGAAGAATGTAGTGGTATCCTATATCTTTGATTTTAATGTCTGTTGATACCCAACAAATAAGAATCGAAACAATCCACAAAGAAAAAAATACCAGAACTAAGTATTATTTTCCTCGCAAAGAAAAGGAATGTAAGGTTTATAGAACATGCTGATCATGTAACCTTCTAAAGGAAATACAATCAGATGACCTTCATAAGGTTTTTTGCATAATCATGCACATCACATAAAATACTGCAAGATCTCATAGAGCCCCTTTGACAAACTATCTTTGTTCCTGAGAAGGCATCTTTGATATTCGATGATCATGTGACGATAGCTAGAAGAGATTATCCTGATCAAGAATCATTCCAATCAATGGATTCCTAACAAACCATGCCAAAATCATTTTAAAATAATGTGAAAAATATTTAAAATATAGGATCTCTTGGGATAATAAAATTCACATGATGCTACAATGTGTCTTGTAATAAACCACAATGAACTGGAGACATGCTAGCCTTATCATGCCAGAGCCCACTGACATGTCACCCTCACAACGCGAAGGGTCTCAAGCATTTTCAAATGGTCTTGAGCTTTCCCTCTGCATATGAAAACAGATGTGTGGTTTTCCCATGATAATTCTCATGCATTAACACAATACCCTTTTTTGGTCATCCGATGCATCACTGATGGGTAAAATGTTTGTATTCATCAATAATTATACAATCCCACAATATCTGCATCCTTTTTGAAATAAACAAGTAAATAAAAAGGGAAATAATAAGATACTATTGTGTGGGGGTAGATATAATGATATTATGTGATTGAAATTATACACCATGGGAAGTCACTAATGATCCCACAAGGCCCCTCCTCAACAAGTCATCTTGATATCATGATGTTCCCCTAGTGAGCCACCTTTTTCTCTTATAAGTTCATACACATAACAACTATTATTACATGACAATCTTTCAATATGCATCTTGATCACGAAAAGGTCCCTAGACATGCTTGTCTCACATTGTGAAAGACCCATTCCATGTATATATGATTAGGAAATATCCATTTGAGGGGCTAAAATTTAATTAATGGGATATTTATTTGATAGTCCCATGGTCTCTGAAAATCATGAGACACCTTCCTAATGCACAAGAAACCAAATCCCTCCACCGACTCTATCCTATATTTTTAAAATATATCCCCTGAAACGTTACCTCTAATTAGGGTGGAGAGGCCTATAAATCCTCCAACCAAACATGAAATGATGCATCTTTGAATCTATGTAGCAACAAGACAAGTTATCATAGAAATATTCTCTAAAAGGATAATAACATGATCATATGGTCATCTCCCATGTAAAATTAATGGGGTTGACCAAAAGAATAATGTGACTTGTATATCCATGTCATGTGATCCCCCATAGATCATGGGAAGGAATTATAGTGGGTATTGAGAAGGGAATCTTGAAAATATTCAGCATGATGGGAGACCTAAACAAGCCAACCTTTAATAAATATAAGGAATAATGTAATGAAAACCGTAATAATGACTAAAATATGGGAGATATATGTGAAACAAATATATGTTGATCCTACTTTAATTTTTATAACACACCGAGGTCATGTGAAATTTTTTTGATATGTCTCCCAAGTTAGGAAGCAACCTGTAGATATTTAATTTAGATCATGTGTTGTTCTCTGGACACATTATGTTACATGACAGCCACTAGGATTGCCACCTGAGTCTCGTGAAGCCCTCCAGGAACACATTACCTATATTGTGATGTGGTTTAGTCATGTATCCCATGATACATGGTAACCCCAATTTGTGCCAGTTGTGTCTCTTGAATCCCTATGGGATTCCAACTGAAACTCAAGACACCCTTCAAGCTGGTTTTACAGGTCTCATAATAGTACCAGGAAAATTCAGCTGGGTCATTCAATGTCCTCCGGAAATGACAATCTATATCATGTGACACCATCCATACATGTTATCTAGATCATGTTATATCTTACAATCGTGTACTCTGAGATCATGTGATGACCTTCAAGACAAGTCATCCTTGTCTTGTAACATCCTCGGGAGAATCTAACACTGATCATGTGATGATCTTAAGAGATTCCATTATGAGTTATGTGATTTCCTTCAGTAAAGTCAACTAGATCATGTGATCAACTTTGTACATATGAAAAATATATCAGGAAATATCTAGACACACTCTCCAATATGTCGTGATGATAATCATGTAGGTCAGGCAGACAACAAGTCTACATCAAGTAGGTATCCCATGGAATAATAACCTTGTCGAACCCTAATATAAGAGAAAACTCATTGTGTAGGACTCATACAAACTAAACTAGTATGAATCCTTACCCTTCCATATCTATAATATTTATGACACCATACTAAGGCTCAATATCTCTATTAAACATTAAAGTGGTTGTATCAACACATTATTACCGCACCCATAAGTAGTGAGACTCAATAGTTATTATCCCGTGTTACTCACAATGAGCATATATCTTGTGGGATTAAGGGGCTGTAATGATCATATCACTCACTTAATTAACCTTTATTAGATAGGGAATCCTTTTTTTGTATTCCCTGATCTACGACATAATATGTTATGTCCTCTAATATAAGGGAAGCCTCAGTGTGTAAGACCTATTCAGATTGAATTATTAGAACTCAAATTCCATCTATAACCAGTATATGTATGATACCTTTCAAAAGGAATGATATAAAATGGGAATCCACCTTAGTGTATGTCCCACCATCTCCCTAATACTCCAAACATCGAGACCCAATCTTTCAAAAGGGATAATCATCCTTCCTCAACAATCGGTGGATTGAGAAGTCAAGTTAACATTTGTAGACTCTGATTCCTGCCATAAACATGATATGATGGATTCCTTCTTAAGGATCATGATATATATTAAACATCCAAAGGGTTTTCTTGACACATAAGCCATGTACCCCTACGAATAGAGATAAATGACTTTTTATCCTTTGTTTCTCACATCGATCAAATCTCATGTGGGATTCAGGAGTCACAGTGGTCATATTATTTTAATAAATATTCCTCAACGTGTAAGCCATGATCAGTGGAATGATATAAATTCTCCATATAAGTTTATACACCTTATGGAAGGTCTCAAGTGAATCATATAACTAAACGAAGCCTAATTTTTTGTATTACTAGGATATGTAGTAAGCCTCCTCAAGGACCAAGCTCAATATCTAGTACCCATGTGCCACCAAAGATTTCCTTTCTATATGAAATTAATCATCACAGATTTAATGAACTTCTTGAGTTTTGATTCATGTTATAAATAAGGATACATATGATTCCCCATAATGGATTAATCACATGCATGAAATAGTAACCACCTCCCTAGATGGCAACGAACTCTAGAGTTCTTGGTTATATGCCTTCAACACATAAGAAGATACCAAACAAAAGAAAATGTATGAAAAACCCTAGATATATAAAAAAGGAATCACCAATATAAAATAAATGAATTTCAATAATAAAATAAATTATAAAGAAACAATGGTATATGCTTCCAAGATGAAAAATATAGAATTTCTATTTAACATTAGATAGTATTATATAGTCACATATAAGGTCCTTCATCATATTTTTATTGAAACAAAAATGGTTAACCAAATGTGAATCATTTAAACAACAGGATGATATGTTAATCATGAATTAGTCCATTTTGTTTTTATTTCATACAAAAACAAAAATTGTGAGATAAACCTGAATCCCTCAAATTACAGGATGATTATTTAGTCATTCATTGGGCCATTTTTTCTTATGCAAACAAAAGTGGTGAACACCTTGTGAATCTACAAAATTATAGAATGATTGGTTTACCATATTTCATGTCATGTTGTTTTAATATATTACACAGTCATGGAAATCCTAACATGAATCTTATTGTGAATCCTCTATAGTCTAGGTTCTTATAAAATAAGTCCATCATCTCTTTGACAAGTCTAACTGAGAGGAATGGTGGGATCAAGAATAAGAAGACAATTGTGTTACCCATTCATATCTTATTGAGAACATATCATGCCTATGATGATGCACTGATCGAACACCTTGTTCCATGTTGTCTTTTTTACTCCAGAAACTGTACTCATAAAGAAATCCTTGAGCTGAGATAATGTCTTCATCTAGTGATCATTATGGTAAATAGACTATAGTTGCAACCCCCATGGGACTCAGAATAACCTGACATGCTTAAACCTTCAACCTTTGGTGGAAAATACAATGTTATGGTAATACCATCGATATTTTATGATACCAACCATTGATGTCTCTTGTGAGGGCTTACAAAATCTAAAACTGAAGAGTTCACACCGTTCAAAGAAATTTATATTAATGATAGTGGATCTCATTGCTTTATCCAACTACTTTGGAAGCTTATCCTATGAGCATGCAAATAACTAAATTTAGTATATGATCACGGGGGATCAAGGAGTTGACTATAGATGACTCTCGGTTTAGGGGCCTATAGGGAGGACTCTTATCAACTTCCGTCCTCTGTGCCATCCCTTGGGTGCCCGTCAATCCCCCGATAGGGGTACCACATGACACACTACCACCTATAACACCCATTCATAAGAAACAATGAATAAATGTAAATAACCTGACCCAAGTCTCATAGAGATAGTTCCATTATTTATTACAATAGAATAACAAACAAGGATTTATCATATAGAAGTACCGAATAATCTAGTAGTTTTGGAATCCATAAAACATATATGAATTTTACATTACATATTGAATGAAAAAAACTATATATAATGCCCATTTGAAACACCCATACACTCCTACATTATCCCTCTATGTCATTCATAATATACATCATTGAATACTTGGAAAAATTAATATATAATAAAGGGGTTATCTCAGATGCTCAGTAAGGGTAAGCAATATAGTGAAAGCGATCACAAACCTAAACAATAAGGCATGTTGGACAACTAAAAACATAGGTCAATAAAACATGATCTTGAACATAAAATGGATGGAATAAAATCTAATAAAATAATTAAACATGACCATGAATATTTTACTAGTAAAATAATCACATGGAATATCAACTGCATGTTTCATAATGAGGGAATCCATAGTTTCATGCATCATAAACATATAGTCATGGTTCATCCACGACACCATACATAATCGGTAAAAACCAAGTTTAGTATGTCTCATGAGACCTACCAATGTATCAAGGGGCTAGATCGGGCCCCACCCATCACTTAATATGGATAATTAATTGCATATATTAATTGGGATAAATATAAATAACATATACATATGATGTATAAAGAAACATCCATCATATTTAAAAATAATCACTTACCATTTGGAGTAGTATGGTGAATGATATCAAGATAGCACATCCATAGTAAACTGATCATAATTTTTTTTAATAAAATATGGTGGTTGAAAAACAAAATAGATAAATATAAAAAAAATAAAAAAAATACAGGTGTTGAAATAAATGAAAATAAAATAATAAAATCATCTGTAAATTCTTGAAAAAATACCCCTTTTAGTTTGAAAAGAAGATTTCTTTTGAAAAAATGAATTGTATTTCCCAGAATTGTTAGTATAAAACTAGGAATGAATAAATATAGTATTGAATGAAAAAATAGTGTATTAAAAAAATAATGTGATCTAAAAACAAATTATTTATGGTACTTGTGAATGGGTACGAGAACTCTTACCTTATTCCAGATTGTGTTATACACTTGACAATAATTTCCTGGATAATAAAATTAAATCCCTTAATTAATTGATTTAAGACCATTTATATATTTATTTTCTCCTTTATTATTTTATTATGTTAATTATGGACATATTTATGAGTTATTTAGTTTAATTTCATCATTCGAGATCATTCATTTCCTTGGTTTTCTTGATCAGTTCCCTATTTATAAGTAATGAAATTTATGTAAAATGGGAAGAATTTTAGATTATCGAAATTATATGTTATTAATAAAAATACATAAGTATAATTATATTTTTATTTAATAGTTTCTATTTATCAGTATGAATTATTAGATAACATGTTAATGATAACCATTTTAGATTAATTTTAATGGTTTTAGATCACAACAAAGTCATTTTTTTCATCATTTAGTATAGTGTAAATATGTTAATTCCAGAACATAATGTTGGTAGAAAAAAATTTAAAATCTATTTCATCCATTAAAATGGTTTTATGAATATCAATATAGATGGTGAAGGAAAATGAATCTGTTTTTTCCATGAAGGCAATGAAACAACACCTCACAAATGATGTTTCCATTTTTAGAATAAAAAGGAGAAAAAAGGGGTCTTGGTGATGAATTTTTTCCATTAGCACAATAAAATTATATTATATGTAATTTAATAGATCATTAATTCTATTTGGATTATGGGAGGTTAGTGAAGCCTATGAAAATAAACAATATTGAAAAGAAGATAATAAAATAAAGCCTATTTTTACCTATTCATTTATCATCCTTGAGAATATCCTTAAGGGAATTGGTTTTCATCTTTTTTTGATACTAATGTCATATGGACATAGGGGAGGATCTTTGGAATGTAATTGGGTAGAAATTTTATAGGGATAAAATTTTAGAAAGTTTGATAAGTTGGGTGGTGAGGGATGGTATTTATAGTTGATGAGAGTGGTGTTTTTTTAATATTTTTTTCATCTGTTTATTATTTTGTATCTAGACTATGAATAGTTTAGTAATTATAACCAAATATATTAAAATAATGATGGATAGTTAGATTTTATGGTCTTACATCAGTTATACATAATCTAGGACTCAATAAATCATGTATTAAACAATTATCGTAAATTATCATATTTTAATATTCCCCAAAAATTAAAGTATTTTAGAAAAATATCAAATACTCACCCTCACAATTTTTCAATGATTATAATTAAAAAATAAACTCTATTTTATGAAAATAATTTTTACGATATGATAAATTTAATATTTAATTAAAATAATATTCTAGTAGAAAAATAAATATTTAAATTTACAACTGATTTTACAACACTCTAAAAAATGAACGAAGGTATCATAAAATTATCCTTAAATTAGAAACCAAAAAATTTTAATTTATGAATACATTTTAGGAAAATAATTTTTCTTCTAAATAATATTATTAATTATAAACTTTTAATTAAATATTTATGGGTTTCCAAAATACCAGTACTTAATTATTAATTTTTAAAATATTCGATTATATATACTATGATATAATTATATCATACGATAAATTACATGATTCCTAAATTTTATTTATACATTAATGGGTGAGTTTACTATTTATTTGGTAGATTTACTATTCATATGGGTTATGTTAATATTTCTAAGTTCATGTTACTATTTCATCCGTATATGTTCATTAACTTCAAAAACTACGTTTAATTTCATTCATTATTAATTCATAATGTTTTTATTATGTCATTTAAGTGATTCTAGGTGATCTATACTATATGAAATAAACATCTGAAGGTAGATCTCTTTGATATAATTTCATGTCATTACATTCTCCCCCACAATAAAAATTTCATCCTTGTAATTTGAAATTGTTCTAAAAAATCATTGGTTGATACTAGAAAATTCTTTAATGGGTATCCCACATCAGAAATAAAGTTAACAAAATATCCTCTTAATAATAGATAAATGAATCAATAGTGGTCACAACAGATCTTTTATTTCAAGTGGGAAATAATTATTAGAATCGATAACATGGACATGTAAGAAAAATATAAATATCATGTTATGATGGATGGTGATCGATAATATGGTCATTAGAAAGTTAGCCACCCTAAAATTGTAAATCTTATGATCGGTTAAATGGCCATTTATTTTTTAAAAGGATAAGTATTCATATGACAATTATGTTCTAAAATCAATTTCCTAGAGTTGAGGGATTCATTTACAATATAGATTGGTAATTGGAAAGTGAACATACTTGATTACTTTCTATGTCCTAATCATAATCAAACCATTTTCTGTACATAGATATTTTCTCAGTTGGCTCCTTACATATAGAAATGAATTTTCAAGATGATTTTTTCACACTTCAATAATTTTTAATTAATAAAATGTTTCTTATTTAATTCATTCAACCATTAAATGTTCAATAAAACTAAAAATGTTATCATATGTGCTCAACAAACAATAATTTACAATGTCTAATTTGATCCATTCCACAAGTAGTTAATCTTAAAACTGATATAAAACATTTTTATCCACATTCAACAACCAAAAATACAAAAAGAAAGGTCACTATTTTTCAAAAATAAAGTGAACATAATATTCTCTAAATAATATGGTCCTTAATCCCACATACAAATATATGAATACCTTTACCACCTTTATACCTAAACTAAAACATGTATTCTGCCAAATCCATCAATAAGAAGTACTCGAATTCAATCCTTATATATATCATTTTTATTTTACCAAGAATATCATATCATAATCCTTGAATCCAAAAACACAAACACATTAATTATTCATCTTCAACTGTAGTAACATCATTATATTGACCTTGATCCCTTTTTTTCTGAGCTATATTTCTTTAAGTCTTTGGAAATTCATTTTCATAGTGCCCCATCTTCTTAATGTTGAAACATTTCACATTTATAGCTTCCTTTTCCAATTAGAATCACAGGCCTACTTACATTTATCCCCACACTTGTAACAAAATCTCATTCCCTTATGGCAAGTACCAGGATGTTTCCACTCACACTTATAACATGTGGGTAAATCATTATTTCCCTTTTTAACGTTATCCATCTATTTCTATATCATTCTCCACGTCTCTGGTTTTTCCTTAAAGTCATAATTCTTAGAAAATTCAATCTCATTCTTGATAGAACATGAGACTATTTCTTTGAATGATAAGAAATTTTGGGAGACAAGTTCCCTATGGATAAATGGTTTTAAACCATCAAAGAATGGATCAATATTTCTCCTTGTTTTATGTATATAGTTCAAGGAATTTCTTTCAAACATTGTAATTTTGGATTCATTGATGTAAACGGTTTCATCCTCTTTCTATCTCAAACACCTGAATTGTCTCTCTATATTTGCTCTCTCTTTGTCGGGAAATTTTTTTTTCAAGAAAATGTCCTCATAATCTTTTCATTCCATATTTTCAATTTCATCCTACTCATTTTTATTTTTAATTAACAACTAACACTAATATTCATATCTCAAGAGATGATAAAATTCCATGATAACCTTCTAACTTTTTTTAAATTCTTAATGTGATAAATATATTTTAAAAAAATTATCCATTGCTCAACAATAAATGGGTTTTTTGTCTCACTAAATGATGGAGGATATTTTCGGATAAAGAAATACATCATTAATACTTAACATTATGGAACAAGATTCTCTATATAGGTAATATTATTATTCATAACCTTAGTTATTTTTCCAAGTATAGTTGTAAGATTCTCACCACAATTCATATATCTAGTACCAACATCATTTTCATGCATACGAGGGAAATCCCTATACGAGATACGTGTGTTAATATGGCTTCCATTCCTTTTACTAGGAATCATTTATAAAATATGGAAAACACTATGTTAGGATTTGAATCATAATACATAATGTTGGACTAGAAAAACACTTAATAGAAATTTAAAATTTATACATTGCGAATCTCATAATGATAAACTAAGTTTCTATGGGGAAATATTTAATTTTAAATAATTAATAATGATTTGTAAATAAAATGTTAATTATCTTAAGCATATCCAATGGGAGTGTCAAACTAGGTGTGTTGTAAAGACCATTTTCATGTACTAGGTTACCCATAGTCAGACATGGGACACCTGTTTAGAGTTTTACCCATATGTGATTATGTACTAGAACAATATCTACTTGTAGTGTCTAGACAATGATATATTTTTAAGAATATCCAAAAAATTGAAACATTAAAAAAACTATACTATATTCATCTTTTATTATCCTCAAACCATATCTTAGGATAATGTTCCCTACTCATTGTTTTCTAAATATATTTTCCAAGTTTTCTACTAATCTTCCAATGATACAAACTGTAAATACACCAACCCCAGTTTCCTAGAGCTGGTGGATTAATATAATATGCTTTCATAAAAAAACAAGGAACCAACATCCTCAAGGTCTGGATAGTTTATTAGTTTTCAAAGTTAGAATATATACATAAATTTTACATTATATATTTAAAGGCAAAAAACATAGAAAATGAATTAGAAAAACCTCTAAACTCCTAGATTATCCATTAATGTAATTTATAATATATATCTTCACATCTTTTGGGAAAATAAAACATATGAAAGGGTTGATCATAGATGATCTGTAAGGGTATGAAATATAGATAAATATATCATAATCCTAAACATAAGTAATAAATCATGGTGAATAAATAAAAACATAGGTCAATTAAACATAATATTGATCATAAAATGGAAGGAATAAATGATTATTAAATAATTATGAAATAAAAAATAAACCTGGATATTATAATAGTTAAATAATCACATGACATATCAATTACTAGTTTCATACGGAGGGAATTTATAAAGCAAGACCACATAAACATACAGTGAATACAACGGCCTAGAAACCATACACAATGGGTGAAAACCCACTCTAGTTTGTATCATGATACCTAACAATGTATCAAGGGAATATAAAAGGCCCCACATCCCACTTACTAATCCCAATATATTACACATATTAATGGGGATTATCATAAATAACACATACATATGGAATGTATATATCTTTCCTCTATCTATCAATATAATCACTAAACATTCGTAGTAGTATGGTCGATGGTATCAGGATTGCACATCCACGGTTTAACTGATCATAAACAATTTAATAAAATACGTTGAATGATAACAATAAGAGATAAATATCAATAATGAATAAAATTCAACATATGAGTTTAAATAATTTAAAATACTCTAATAAAATCATCGAGAATATCTTCAGTGAAATACCCCTTTTATTTTGAAAAGATGAGTTCTTTTGTAAAAATAATTTGTATTTTTCATAATTTATTGTCTAAAACCAGAAATGAAAAAATATGCAATTTCATGGTAAAATTATTGAATTCATAAAAATAATTTATTCTTAATTTAGACTATGTATGGTACGTGAAAATGGGTAAAAAAAATTAAGTTCACCATAACCAGGCTTGCGTCTAGAGACAAATTTAGAAGGGAGCCATATAAAACATATATTAACACATAAAAGAAAGATTAAATGATATGAATATATGTGTTTGGAATATATAAAAATAATAAATAATAAATATATAGATTTAATGCTGAGTAAATTTGTGTATATATGGAGAAATCACAACGAGAATAAAAATGGAGGTGTGGAAAGGAAACCCTATCCTTTTGTCTGATTGTGTTTTTAAAATGATCTTAATGTCTATGATAATAAAATCAAATCCATTAATTAACAGATTAAAAAAAAATCTATTTATTTTATTCATTATTTTTTATTCAGTTTTTTAATTCATTATTGATGAGTTATATAGATTAATTTCATCATTCATGAGCATCATTTTCATCGTTTTCATAGATGGTTCACTTGCTTATAAGAAATGAAATTTATATAAAATGTGTAAAATTATCTAGAATTTTAATTATATGTTATTAATGAAAATACATAAATGAAATTGATTTTTTATATTTTTTTCGTTGAAATTAGGATGAATAATTATATAACATGTTAAAGATAATTAATTTAGTTTAATTTTTGTAGTTCTAGATCACAACAAACTTGTTTTGTTTCATCATTTAGTCCAATATAAATATCTTACATCAATAAAATAATAAGGGTATTGATGTAAATATTAATTATATTTTTTCATCCATTAAAATAGTTTTATGAACAACCATTAATATGGTGAAGGAAAATGAAAACTTTACATCCTCGAAGGTAATGAAACAACACCTCATGGATGATGCTTCCATTTTTAGAAGAAAAGGGATAGGAGAAGGGCCTTGATGATGGGTTTGTTTTCATCATAATAATAACATTCCAGTATATTTATGTTTCTGTTGTGATCATCCCTTTTTAATTAGGGTAGGCGAGGAATGGATAGGAAAATAAAAAAAATTGAAAAGAGAAAAAAGAAATATGAGTTTTACATCCCAATTTCACATTCTTGAGAACCTCTTTAATGTGACTGGTTTTGGTATTTTATTGATAAAAAATGATCTTGGATGCGAGAGAGGTTCTTGGGAAGTGTATTTGGTATGAATTATAGAAGTCTTAAATCTAGAATGGTGTGAGGATAAGGCCTCAAATTTATAGTGGAGGAGAAGGGTGTTTTTTAAATATTTTAATCATTTGTTTATTATTTAGGCTCAAGACAATTAATAGTTTGAGAATTATCACCAAATATATTAAAATAATGAAGGATAGTTATATAATATGGGCATAAATTATCCACAATACTCTTATAAGTCTATAAATAATGTATTTAACTTTTATCATAAATTATCATATTTTACTATTCACAAAAAATTTAAGTATTTTAGAAAAATCCGAAAAATTCACGCAAATATTTTTTTCAACATGTAGAATTAAAAACATACATACATATTTTAAAGATAATTTTCAGAATAGTATAAATTTAATTATTAATTAAAATCCCCATTTATCTAAAAAATACATATTTAAATTTATAACCGATTTTTGAACACTCTGAAAAATTTACTAAGGTCTCATAAAATTATCAAAAGATCATAAAACAACAAAATAATGATTTATAAATAAATATTATGAATTTAAATTTTAATATTAATAATTTTGTTAATTATATACTGGTAATTAAATATATAGGACTATCCAAAATACCAACAATTAATTATGAATTTTTTAAATATTCACTTACTTAGACTATGATATAATTATATCTTACCATCGTTTATAATATTCCTTAATTTTATTTATACATTCATTGGTGATGATACTATTAATTTGGTTGATTTACTATTTATAAGGGTTATATTACTATTTCTAAGCTCATATTACTATTCCATAAGTATTGGTTCCTCAACTTCATGAAAAAACTGCTTATTTATTCCATTATTCATTTATAATGTTTTTATTGTGTTCTATATGTGATATTATGTGATCTATACTATATAAAATAAACATATGAAAAGAAATCTCATTGATAAAATTCTGGGAAGTTACACAAAAAAATCAGGTGTTGATGGATCTAGAAAATCATGAATGGGAACATATCCCCACTCTTGCAGATGATATCTATCGACATATTCCAGCAATAACCTCTATATAAGATCATATCCCCACTCACTCAGAGTATTTATATGGGTATATTACTATAGAAAGCATGTGGGAGTTGCATATCCATACCCCCATGCATGATGTTAATCTCTAGAGCGGGAACACATTCTTTCTCTCATCCAGTTTAATTATTGTCATATTCTGGTAAAGGATGAGGTTCGGACCCAATATCATATTCCTATATTAATGAGGGTTCACTAGGCGAGATACAAAAAATCCTCATTCAAGGGTAAAATTCATTTCAAAAAACACTAAATACATATTAAAAAGGCCCTGGATCAGGCCCATATTCCTGTTCTGGCCTGGGCTCACCCAGTGAGAGTTAATACATGCCTTGGGATAGGCTCATATTCTTACTGAAGAAGACTATTGTCATACATCAATGGCCCAGTATCAAGATCATATCCCTATTCTTCCCAATGATCCCCAAGAAATTGGGGAACATGCCGCAGGATAGTCACATATTCCTATAACTAAATCTATGAAGAAGATTCCATTAAATCATGGAAGCCATGCACATACACCTACTTTCACTGGAGATAAAATACACCAGCATCCTTTTGAAGCCATACATGATGATCCTCATAACTGTTATACCATTATAAAGTATTGTCAGCATATTATAATATGGATTTTATCTATGGACTCGGATCAGATTACCATTCCAATTGGGGCTCACCAAATGAGGGACAAACATGCCTTGGGACAAGTTTATATTCTGGAAAAAAAGGACTGATATCATATAACAATGTCCCAGGAGGTGGATCATATTCCCATTCTAATCAAGGAAACATAGGGTGGTCTCATATTCATGTCTACAATAATGAATCTCATTGGAATATTCTAATGGTTTCTCAGAAGTGGGATAATACCCTAGTAGTAGTAGAAAGTTTTCAACAATGTATAGAAACTATCATACATCAGGTTGATATCCCTATATAATTTTGAAAGGCAGGTTCTTATTTTCCATAGATAATGTAGAAAAAGCATGATATCCCTAATCTACTCAATTCCAGTGTCCTTGAGGTTGTTTGTGACACATTATCAACATCCCAAGGGTTTGTTGACTCTTCAATTGAAGAAGAAGGTGATCATTACAACGATATTACTCCTCATGATAGTGTAGAGATGGATAATGGGGAATCTAATCCTGAAATATGCATGGAAAACCACCCCACTGTGATATGTTCCATATAAAAGTAAATAATCCCATTTCTATGAAACCTATGTATGGAGAAGTGTTCAAAACTCAAATACATTCTTATAGAGAGGTTATTGAACATTATGGTCAACCGCATAAAGTTCCGCATAAACTTACAGCAACACTCCAATCCAGTTATCTTGTAGCCCCAAGAATAATATTGTGTGCCTAATAAATGAATCAAAAATAATTTTTTATTATCAAACAATTTTTGGAAAATGTGAGAAACCACTGGTTTATCACGAGCAATCACTAAAGGGAAAAATAGTTGTTAATATCTAACTTGAGCTGATAAACATTATTATCCCAAAAAAGTTTCCAGTAAGTAGATGTTACTAGTGTCTTTAGATCATCCTTTTATAGGTTCTTCAAATAGAATCACCAGATGTAGGCATGTATGTATGATGAAGAAGAGTATGAGATTGATATATGGAGGGAATCAGCCTAAAAAAACCTCTCCAACATGTGATGTCCTCTTGACACATCTAACTATGAGATTCCAAATGAGATATAAAAGGAGTATGTTCCTTATCTATGAAAAAATATACGTCCAACTAATCAGTTATCGAATGCTATACACATCCTTTAGAAAGGATATGATTCTCACCTTTATACTATTATGATACTTTGTTCTTAGCTGGACCTGAAAACTATCTCCATGGACCATGACCCAAAACTAGAAAACCAAATTTCAAATCTACCACATGCTTGCTTCCATTTCATCACAAATATTCATAAATTGATCTTATAAGCCTCTTAATGAATCAATAATCAAGGATGGGAAAATATGGAGCATTTCATTTCACCACTCCCCTAGAATAGAAGTTCCCTTATATATGAAATCCTATAATTTCATCTCCTAAGGAGAAATCATGGGGTCGATTAAACCATATACTTGGTCACTACAAAATAATTACCCTAATTTAATGGTTCAATGAAATCATGAATAGATGAATATGATATCCCATGGATCTTTAAACTAGATATCTTAAAACAATAAGAATTAATTTCATACATCGTAGCTGATTTTTTGATAAACCTAGAAGAATCCCATAAAACATTACTCCCATCATGAGATTATATTTCACCCAGATCTAACATGATAATAGCAGCACCACATCAAATATTTTTCACTAGAATATTCTATAGTATCTATCCATGAGAAGACCCATCCCGTCAAATTGAGGTAATATCCACCACCACCTCCGCCCCTCTGATCATCAATTCATGAGAGGATTTAGGACATATCATCTACAACTACAAACAAACCCCATACCATAATTCTAGGTAAATTTATATCTCAATCATCATAATCAGGTTAACTACTCCTTGAATTGGTCCTAGGGAAATTAATGGTGGTTCCAAATCAACCCCATCCCACTAGGCTAAGGGAATTTTTATTGCAATGATTTTCATAAGAGTCATAAAATCCTCAATTAAATTTATCATATAATAAACAAAATAATCAACCAATTACAATTATGGACCTAGATAGTATACATCCTATAGGAATGGGGGAATTTTCATCATCATCACCATTGAAGGAATTAGTGTTCTCTAAGATTGGAGGTAAATAATGATGGTCAACAACCCATCTATTTCTCCGGCCATAAGACAATCTTTTGTTATTTAAGGCATGTTTGAAAATTAGTACCGGAAACTCCCTCAAGTTCACCCCTCTTAGGATGATACTTGAGGAGTGTACAATGAAGGCAATAAAACCCCACCAAGGTCTCAGGACAAAATGGGAAAATATGGAAACGGGTTCAAGAAATTAACCTAATGCACGAATTGACGAATCCTCCTGTCGTGTTGAATGTGATGGGACAAAATCCATTTATGGTACACCTCCATGAATGATTTCACTATAAAAAATAGCTAATATCAATTAATATATAGATTCATAGGGAAGGAATATGAGAAATATACCATGTGAGGAGGATCTGGATTCATCCACTGAGGCTGCATGTAAATGGAAGAAGAGGAGGATCCAATACCTAGAACCTTTGAATATCGCGATGCCTCCTCTATGATGGAAAACTACCATGGTTAAAGGGAAAGGTGTTGTTACATCCCAATAACCACCCCAAATAGTACTTTTTCTTTCCAAATAAGAACTAATGGAACAATCCAAAAATGAGATTCAAAATCTCAAACAACACAATGAGAATCTACTCAGGGGGAACATTTTCAAAGGGTATTATCTTCTGTTTGAACAAATATTCTTCCTCCAAGATATATGATTCCTTAAAGAGTGTAATATAATCATTATACTATCTTCAGATCCTGGTAGATGATCAACATAAAAGAGGAAATTGAAAAGATCACAAATTCCCTCTATTACGGTGAAAACCTCTCCATTTACCAGATAATCATTCCAAATTATCATTAATGGAGAATCTATTGGAGAAAAAAAAAGGTTTAACTCATCATGAATAACCTACTCCCTGTAGATGGGATGTGTCTCAGAGAAATGTACCTTTGATCAGATCAACACCATTGATTCCATGGCTACTCGAATGGAAGAAATTGAAGGGAAACACACACATGTGATGCCAAATATGAATCCATATCACAAATGAGTGGTTGACACATTCCCCCAAACTATTTCAGAAATCCTACATTATCCACATTTGACAATGTAGGATACCTTGATCAATATCTCACTCACTTCGTGTCTTGATATAGTCCAATGATGGGACCTTGAGATCAGTATGAGGTGACAAAGATATGTTGTTTCATAGAGAATTCGGTAGGCCCATCCCTTGATTGTTAACATAGACATCAAGCATGATCCATTGCAGGATGAGAAGACTCTTGTTGTTAATTCCTTTATGAGTTATGCTCCATGCTATATAAGATGACAATTGCTGACATAACAAATTGTAGGAAACAAAAAAATGTCAGGGTGTATGACTTCATAGTGAGATTTCAAGGTCATACCTATTCTCCCAACATTCCTATCACGTAGGAAATGTTTTTGTAACTCTATGATAAAATCATAGGGATGAGCTGTAGCAACCAATGATCCTAATGAAGTATCTAGGTGGGTATCGTGAGTTCGAAAAAGCATAATAACTTTTTTAATATTTTATTCATAAAACCAGAGCTAGATCTCAACTCATTCATTTAGCACATAAGAAAAAGAGAAGTATGGTAGAGACTACCACTGTTACTCTCAAACTGGTTGAAACACATGTCCAATCACATAGGCATGTCCTAAACTTCTAGATCCTATTGGAGATTATAAACAAGAAAAAAATCATCCTCGAATGAATGCACCATGAAATTAGGGTCTCCCAGGATTTGAGGATTGGATATATAAATCTTATTCCTTACGAAATGAATAATTCCACATTTATTACCTTGCTGCCTTAGACAATAACCTGCACGAGATAACCCATTCCCGGAATCCCAATGAAGTTAAACTAATTGTTAATCTTTAATACATCCATTTCTATATAATTTTGGGTCATAACATCCATTATTTAATAATATTAAAAGTCATTATCAAAGGAATTATCGATTTCAGAGAGGTGATAATGGATAAATCCACGACGTAGATGACCTGCATAAATGTCTCCTAGACAAATGAAGAGGATGATTGGAGGAAAGATCTATCTAAGTGTGGGATAAAGTTAAACAACATTATAATTTAAAAATCAGTTGACTTATCTAATGACACAGTAAGAGCACAACGTCACTATTCAAAAATTGTTCTGCAACCAAGAGACATGACAGCTGCTACGTATACCAAAGGTGGTCATTACTATCATACATATGAAGAGATAGAAAATGAAGAGTCATTTTATACTTTAATAGAACCTATTACTCTTAAAAATTTATTTCCTGTAACATATAAGGCATTTGAACCACCCCACCCAATGAAACCCTCATCAGATGAAGAGATAGTACTTGGTTATGTTATGTGATGCATTTGGCATACCCATTCTCCGATGATGAGTATGCCTTCATGTATGAATTACTCACACCTAACAAGGGAGAATGAGACTACATACATAAGAACCAATATTACATAGGACAGTACATGCATGGTCTAAACAAATATTTTGGTTGTGTACCCATATAAAACAAAAATGAAGCTGATACCCTTGAGAAAGATCTCTAGGATGCCAATCAGAGACATATAGGTGTATCAAAACCCTTAAATGGTCACCTAAACCCAGTTTTATTGTATGGCCTCTTAGTAGGGGTGTGATTATCTAATTAGAATAGGATAAAATAATGGATTACATGACCTACATCACTAGAAGATGTTGCTCCCTGGACCTCTGCACAAGCACCAGACGCTATCTACATTAATCACTTCAACTCTTAGGAAACATAACAAGGAGAATCCCCACCCCAGGAAGCACTGTACTCTAACACAAGAGTACAAAATCATAAAATAGATAGATGTTTTTCTATACAATCTCTCAATCCTGGATGTTATATCTCATTATAAATAATTCAGGGAGGAATTCATTGAATCACTCATAATCTCAAAAGAGTTATAGAATGAAGTTTCAAAAATCGAGGTCTATTGAGTGGAGACCATGCCAAAAAAATGCCATGTTTCCATCTTGTTCAAAGATTAAGATTAGGAATAGTTCATCAAAGGACACATTAACCACTATTTTTTCAGGTAGACTAAATAATGTAGACATCTTAAAGGGTTCTGATTGATAACATTTCCAGGATCAAACTCATCCAAATTTGAAACCTCTGACATTTGGGGTATATAGTAGAGGGTATTTCTCCAACAAAGATTACCATTCAAGTGTATGATATTCAAGAGAAAATACCCCTTGAGAAGATAATGCACAAATCTCATAATGGGGATATCACACATAATGCTGACTTTATGGTCATCGAGCAATACACTGCATACAATGTTCGACTCAGAAGTCCCTGGCTCCATAGCCATGTGGTGGTACCATCATCATTAGAACAATGTTTTATAAACACCATTGATGGAAATTTTGGAATAATACATGGTGATATATCCCACTTTGATACTTGTGAATCAATATATGATGGTCCATGTTCCTAAAAAAGGATCAACCAAAAACCATTTGTGGATGATGATTTAAAGGTTGTATCCCTCAATGGATTGGGGATCGCCCCTGTGAATCCTAGGAGTAGGCATGGTAATGACTATGTGCTCTCTATAAATCTAGTTGTGGAAAAATTCCAAATACCAGATTTCCAAGACCCTTCTGTCCCCAACAATAATGTAAAAGGCAATAATATCCAGAATGTCTCTATAATGACTCTGATAGTATGGGATGATAAAAAATTTTCTAATGGCCTCTCTCACCTGAATAGTGAATGAGATACCCCTACATTTATGACTTTTTTCAAAAAATTGACCTATAAAAATTAAGGTAGAAAAACAAGAAGATGACATCAGGAACGCCTATACCACATTAAATGAATAAAAATTTACCACCGTCAGTGAGATCCAATATGTAAATTTAGGACTAAAATAAGACTGATGGCCTACACTAATTAGTTATACCATTTCTATCGAGGAGAAATAGATATGTATCATATTTATAAAGCCACACCAATACATGTTCTCTTGGAACCACAAAAAAATTACTAGACTAAATCCAGATGTCGATACGCACCATCTCGACATCAAGAAGGAATCGAAGAAAAATCTACCCTCTCATGATACCAATATAGAGTATGAATTTAAAAAAATTGATCAAATAGAACTTTTTAAAAGAAGATAAATACCCATGATAACTCCCCAACAATGTCCCCGTAAATAAATTAATGGGAATATCCTGGTTTATATCAATTTTGGAGAAAATAATCAATAATTTTAAAAGGTTTACTTCCCATTTATGATCTCATAAATGTTTATCGATGCGACTTCCTATTTCCAAGATGTCTTCATCATGGATAGGTAGATTCCAAGCCGTATTCTAGATGGATGGGTATTCATGGAATAATCAGATAAATATGGACCATGAAAATGAGGAATCCACTACCACAAGAGCACCCTAAGGTATCTTATTCTATCAAGTAATTCCATTTTTCTTAAATAACACTGACAATAATTATCAATGTGCCATGCATCACATCTTTAAGACCATTTGGGGATGATTAACTAAATGTTATTTCGATATACTGGTGGTAAAATCACAACAAAATTTGATCAATTCATATGTCCCTAAATAGTCATAAAAAATATTTAAAAAAAATTCCGAAGATGAATATAATGAAATTTTCATTTTTAGTAATAATAAGGATGTTCTTCGGCTTTGTGGTATGTGATTGTGGCATCAAGATCAACCAAGAATGATTAGTTCTATTTTTGAAGTGTCACCCTAGGAATATCAAATTAGAGGGGGAAATAATTTGGAAAATAACCTACATTCAACATTTCATATCCATCATGCCTATAAAATAACTCCCTTAAACCATGTTAATGAAGAAGGGAATTACCTATAAATGGGACAAGAAATACCAAGAAGCATTTGAGAGTCTCAAGTTATTCTTTCCACTACCTCTGGCCCATATGCCACTAGTTTAAGGATATACTCTCATATTATATGTTTCTGCAATAAAGTACTCCCTTGGAGCTAACCTCACAAAAAAATAATGATACAGGGAGTGAGAGAAGTCTCTATTACCTCAGTAAGATAATGCTAGGTACTCAGACCCAATATAATTATATTGAAAAGAACTGCATCTCACTCATTTTTATAGTTAGAAATATCATACATTACTTGCAGAAAATTAAAATCTATATGTTATCTCGAATTGATCTAGTCAAGTACATCCTTGGTTGTTTCATGATGAATTGGTGGATGGCCTAATGGGTGATCATTCTACAACAGTATAACATTTAGTTTGTGTCATAGAAGACAATGAAAGACCAGGATGATTTTCTTTCATCATATCCCACACTGGAAAGCACACCAGTGCTTATAGAACTCTCAAATGAGGTGATTTTATACTTTCATGAAACTCCCCAGACATAGAAGATGTATTTTTATGGTGCTTCCAAAACTCCTATTGTAAAAAAGTGGAAAATAAAAATCTCAATCTGATAGTCTTATAGATTTAATTTGTATATCATGAATTTGTTTCCTTACATATTCCCACTATTTGAAGGATACAGAAATTATGAGGTTGAATATCAATCCCACATCACTGGTTTGGAAATAGCCCTAAAATCAGATAGTATACCATAATATCCAATGGGATTCAGAGCTAAATATTCCTAAAAAACAAATAATTGGACACTCAGACATGATATGACCGAGGACTAATGGAATATTTTCTTTTGAAACCACATTACATCATATTCCCTAATAACAGAATTATTAAACCGATACATTTCCTAATTCATCCATTGTCTTAGCTAACCCAATCAGAAGGAAGCGATAATTGGTTTCACACACTAAATAATTGTCTCATAGATCATTGTCTTCAATATATAAAAAATCATTCAGGACCACACCACACAAGAATATGATGACAAAATATCCTCCTTAGGATGGATGGAACCCATAATTTCTTATCTTTTAAATGTGACTCTTCTAATAAACTGTGGTGGAATGGAACAAATTCAGTGACGAGAAACCAAATTTACCATTGTGATGACCCAATTGAATTCAAATCACTATATAACTAATAATTCAATGAAATTATCTTCATATTAATATCATAATGATATATTCCCACCAATTTTGGAAGATGTCCATGTGGTCTCCTATGGTGTTCATCAATATGGGAACATTCTCTCCCACCAAAGTCGAAGCCTGGGTTACTACTAGAATACTATGATACAAGACGTTTTAAAATTCACATGGAAATGTCATGAATTCCATGTCAATAAAAACTAAATCCATAAACCCTTATAGTTTCTTCATATAGCAAAATATTTTTTTTTCTATTTTCCATATAGGTAATGTATATGTAGCCATATCCCCTATCCATAAATATGAATTTTAAGTACATCATTAATGCTACAAAATTCTTCTTCAAATAAGCTAAGACAATACACCTCAAGGAATTCTGGATGAAGAATATCACCAACTTTGTAATGTCTCATATCATCAATAGGTTTGAAGTATGTTACCCAATATTGATAGAAAATGGAACCACATCCTACTCCCTAGTGTCAAAGAATGTTTACCAGGAGCACAACATCAAGTCCAAATGCTCATACCAATATCATGTAGTCTCAAATAAAAAATAGAGTCCTTCTACAAGACGTTGTAAAATATACTCCAAAAGATGGTGAATAAGAAAAAATTCAGGGCTAGACAAGCTCCAGCATGATTTATGTACCTACCATACCACCACAAATACTACTACATAAGAAACTCTATACTCATTGATGTGAAACACCAAAGTAGTATTGCCTATAGAGGTCCAGTTTCCCACACTCTCAACGACCATTTAAGAAAAACTCTCATATGATGATAAATAATGAAAACAGATGGATGATCTAGAGTATATTGATGAGAATAGGTGAAATACCATCCAAATCCTTGAATTAAGTCAAAATAGGATCACCCAATACTTTAATAAAAAGGCCCACCATCATTCATTTCTTCAAGTAAAACTAGTATTGGGACTCAAAACCCAAATTATAGCAAGATTTGAACCACTAAAGATGGAACCCAAATGACAAGGGACTTATGTTATACCTAAATACTATCAAAATGTAGTATAATCATTATCCATGATGAATGGGGAACACACCCCTCCCCCAATAATGCATTATTTACTAAGAAATACTTTTCACAATTGTCATCAAGTGTCTCTTTTCCTAGTAGGATAATGTTAAACTGACCAGCATCTCTCATACTAATCACATATAATTAAATTGATTAGAATAAGTCCATTCATGAAGTCATTAAACATCAATATTGACTCTCATCCTCGCCAAATGACTTTAAATATTATGAAATAATTCCATACTAAATCACTTTGAACTACATAGTGTATCATGTCCTAAACACATGATGTTAAACTGTACAGTTAATGACCCAACCATGTGATGTTAAACTATACATATCACTTATTTTTCAGATAAATTTATACTATAACAAGAATATACTCACCTCTTGATTTTAAAATGAACTAATCCCCAAATAATTCATCTTCATTCATGTCGTGGTTCCCATATACTTACCAGAAGATGTTAAAATGAATGAATGTTGTCCTTGTCACACAAAACAAAAATACATGACTTCCAAGAACAATGTATTGATTGATTCCTTCCATCACAGAACATAGAGAGGCACCCATATTTGCATTATTGGGCCAATTAAAAACATTATCCTTCCTTCATGTTATGTCACCCACATACATTCTACAAGACGATAAGCTACATGGTAGATGACATGCCAAAGGATATTAAGATAAAAATGTTTCTAGAAATATATTTATTTTTTATATCATTTTTATGCAATACATAGTTACTCATGGATCCCATATCTTGGCCCATATACCATGTGATACAAATTGACCAATTCCTTTCTCAAATTTCCTCCATGTTATGATGAACGTTTTCCATTCCTTATTTATCACACCGAGCGTAGCTCACTTGGACATAAGATCTTTTATAGGGTCATCCCTGCACAGACAAGGAATATTATCTCATGACAGGATCATCATGTTAATGAGTCCTCACTGAATATTGTTAAACAACACATTTGATGTCTCTTTCATGAAATGAAACTGCACATTCTTAGGGACCTCATCCTAGAGGACCACTATTATTTGTGTTTTCCTCCCACCACACAACCATTCAAGAACTACATGTGACTTGATTACTATCATTAAAAGATATGCAGTGAGTCCCATATCTCTAACCCTAAGTCTAGTCATAAAAAAACAAAAAAAATTCCCCCAATATATGTAATGTTCGGACATGCATATGGATATTTCTCACGAATAATTTTTGCCTTGATTCATGACAAGACATGATACATAGTGACAACCAAACCATTATTCCTCTGGCCCAACCAAAATATTCCCTTTTCACATCGAGGATCCTATTTCATTGTCACAAGATGTTAAACTGAATGGATTCTTAAGAACTACGTGTTTATTGATTACTATCATCATATGACACATAGTAATGTTCGAATCTCCAATTTTGTGTCAAACCACAATAATCAATGGGTACAATTCCGCCTTCATCATAGAGGTCAGACCTATATAGATAGGTTACCATTGAAGAAATGATTGTGGCTTGATCCCTTTCATAATAGGATATATAGGGATGCCCAAATCTCCGGTCCTGGGTCTAAATACAACAACCAATAAAAAAATAAACCCCAAACTGCATAAGGGGTAAAGTCACACAAGCTCAACTGCCTATTAATGAGTCATATATACGTATGGTTTTCTTGGGAACATAATATATCTTACACAATTTTTCACATTTGTTTTACATTTATTATCTCATGACATTAAAATGCATGGAAACAAATATATCCATACCACATGACATTATACTAAAAGGTAACAAATACTTCCTCACCATAAGACATAAAAATCAATTTCTAATGTCTTGGTCACAAGACATCAAAACTATGAAAAAAATACATACCCACAACATGATGTTAAAATGAGAAGACCATCACCCATCATCACCCATTATCATAGTAACACAAGATCCTTACTCAAATCAACCAGATTATACAGTGCATTATTAATCCTCTTCGACCCTTAGTTTATAAATCACACTTCATGTCTTGAGTTCCTTGTATTTTAAAAAAAACATTAATGTACCTTGGAAAGGAAAATATTTTTATCTTCTTGAATATGTTATTGATGCATAGGTACGGAGGCCTACCAACCAAATATATATTGTCTCTATAATAATGGTTATCTGACCGTTGAGATACCTACATCCCTAAGGAGAAACTCAGCAGTTGAGGGTGTTCGGGGCCATCCCTAGTACGTTTTTTTATATGTTAATCATGACCAGATAACCATGATCCATGATTTAAAACATTTTCATCTCCCACTTGTAAGGATATCATAGCTCTGTTGACCCTAGGTACCTCAATTAGGAACTTTTGTAACATTCCCTTAATATTATGTCCATGTGTGTCAGGATGATAAGATACTAGAACTTTCGATGAATATTTTCAACCTTAAAATATAGCCTTTGATGGTCCAAATAATAAGATCTTAAACTACTAGTGAAATAGCCACAAAAATTTTGAATTTGAAAACATGAAAAGGGCATTCTAAGGATAATTCCTAACTTCAATCACTAAAATCTTCATCTCCAGTGTTTAGGAAAAAATTAGGGAAAATTTTAATTATTCATAAAACTTATTGGAATTCCATTATAGCCCTAGTAAAATCAAAGTTATTCTAAATGAATCATGTGGTCAATAAAAAAGATAGATTGATTATTTCTCATATCTCTTCATCATGAGAATATGTTCTCTAAGTGAGAACACGACTTTTAGGGTGCTAAAATAATTATTTAATATTACACTTTCCACAAATCACTCTTCATGATATGAGTGACTCAGATCACCGTAAATATTTTATGGACCTTGGAAAAGGATACCCGACGTCAAGGGAACCTTTTTTGACTATCCAAGTATTCTTATGGCTCCAAAATATTCAACTATGTTCATCAAATAAATGTGTCACTATGACAAAATCTCTTTCCAATCCTTGTGACCCCTGATGTAGTTATATCATAACATATAACCTTAGTGTGTTTTGGTCCATTCTCCGAACAATTTTACCATATCATACTCATGTACCATGTGCTTCAAACCATGTTTTACAATCCATATAAAAAAAATATTTAATTTTATTCAACATCATCAACGTTAAGTCGCCATATTTTTTTACCATTTCTAATGTCATAAATATGACAATATATTCCCAAACATTTTAACATCTCAAATCCTCTGATTCAAAAACATATGTTATAGGACTTGGTCATCACATAAAATTTTAACTAACATAGGGTTCCATAACCCTTACTGGATAGACTTTCCCCAACACCCAAATTCATTATCTGGATGTTTGAGTTTTACAAATCTTCCACGGCCCATGGAAAAGGGTGGGGACACCTCTGTTTTCCATGAAATCGATGCCCAAGTCCATCGACCTTTGAACTAGAGAGATACCTCCGTAAAAAACGTACTTTTATCCCTGTGTGTGATTTTAACACTATGGAAGAATTGGGATCCTTAAGGTATTATGATCATCCTTGGAATATCTTCCAATTCCATATTTCTCAACTCAAACTTTTGGGTTATGGATTACTCAACCCAAGCTCCAACTATCTAGGTTGACCTATATTCCCTAATACTTTTTCTATCTACCCATATCACCTCAATAATCTTCCATATCCATTGGAAAAAAGTGGTGATACCTATATTTGAACATGATATCAATGCATAAGAGATTTTAATATCTAACTAGTACCATATCCTACTTATATAAAAGAAAATCCAGTCATTATGATCCCATGAAACACTGTGGTAGAACATGGAACCTTAGGGTATCTTACATCATCCCTAGAATTTAATCCCTATATTTCATATTCAACAATAAAAGGAATGAGCTAATACACACTAAATACTATAGGGATTAAAAAGTCAAGTTAAAATAACCTAATGTAAATCAATATAAGGACTTAGAAAAAATTCCCTAAACAACAAAAATAAAAGGTCCGAGCATAAAGAACCTAAACTACAACCATATAATGTCTGGTCTTAAAGACCATAAAATATTATAATAGATGTCCCAAGATAAAAGGCCATAACTATAGCCCAAAATTTATTTTTTCTTCATGTATGAAAAATATATGACGATTTTGAGACCTACCATATAGCCTTATGAAAATAAAATCTATAATAACCAAGTCCATCAAACTATGTTAAACATAGAGAACTATTGCTTTGGCACATATATTCTACCCAATTTATAATTTGTTGAATCTTGTAATCTAAATATATATGAGGAAGATATTTCAAAGTGGAATATCATGTTTGTGTGCAATCATGATCATTTGTTGAGAATAATCTATTATAATTTAATAATTAAAATTCATGCATTCATGTTTACTTTATATTATTCTAATGATGGGTACTGTTGATGATTTACACAAAATAATTTAAGTGTAATTTAATTCACATCATGAATGAATGGAAACTAGAAAACTATATATAAATATTTGTAAATCCATTCATTTATAAAATGATAAAAGGTGAAAATTCAAATTTTAGATTCTCTCTATGAATTTCATAAAAAAATACATACCAATTACAAAACTATCATAATATTTGATCTATTGGGATGGACAGGTCAGAAAGAGTCTAGCGGGAAGTGTTGATTGAATGATGAATTGCCTCTCTCCCTACTTTTTCTTCATCATCCCTAGGATTAAGGGAATTAATCAATGTTGAAAGTTATTGAACTATTTTCCAAGTCGTTTCAATAGAAGATGATGATGACAAATGTTTATAATTTTAGATATTTAGGACCTCCTCATAATTCCATATATTCGCGGTTAAAACATCTTTTTGGTATAATAGCTTAGACATAAACTAGATAATCCATTTAAAATCAACTAGATATTCCTTAATCAACATTTTTGGAGAAGACCCATCATCAAGTTAATACTTGTCCCTATCATTGCCATCTAATTATTACCACGTTAAGATGTATTTTCACATGATTTCATACAATGACGGATGGTTAAAGATCACCAGCCCTAAATAATGAAATATCTAATGATAATGTTCCTCTTAGTCATGAAATGATCCCAATTTGTTCTTAGTAATAAGCTCATCAATCTACTTACAGATCATCATTCAATAGGTATGAGATTTTGTGACCTCTAGAGTGGGTTATATATAAGGAGGAAAAAACAACTGAACTAACAAGGAGAAGAATACCCATGAACTCTTCCAATAAATGACGTATCCTCTTCTGATTGTGTGGAAGAACCAACATCATTGAAAAACTCTCACAAAATAATGGGTTTTTAATCATTAGGAATATAATACTTCCTAAAAAACTCTCCCAAGTATTTAATAAGATTCATCATTTCTAAAAGAAGGGGTTTGAGGAGGCAAATGGTTTGTAAACATGAAAGACCAGTTGGTTTCTCAAAACACCTGTGTAGGATTCTCTCCATGAATGGGCCTAAACTTGTCATATAAAGATAGAGAAATTATTTGTTGGAAGAATGATATTAACATTGGTTTATTTTCCTGGAAATGTCATCCAATATTGTAGGATGATCCCGGGGGTTCCCTCTCCCCACACACTAAGAGAGGGTAGGGGGGAAAACTGTTGGATGTAGCAGAAATTTTGATCTACTTGATAAGGGGTATAAATTTCATTGATTTTCAGCTCATCAATCATGTAATTAAGAACTCTATATTGAAGGGAAATAACTTATGACCTTTAATCAATTATTCCTCTATCAATATCAATAATATTCATTCCCAGTGCAGAATAAGGGTTGAAATCACAATTATCATATCGACATAGCATATCAATAACCTCATTAGGGCCTATTGACATGGACCCAAATTTATATTTGTTCAAAAACATATGAAAATATAATGTGATATGGGTCTCAATGGTATTGTTGTATCCATGGTTGTGGAAACTCTCCCATATCTTTCAAAATAGATATAATAAATGACCACCGATCCAATAAGGTATATTTCTCTAATGGTTGTGGACAACGAAATGGTAAAAGCGTGAAAAATTTGGCACCACAAAATTGAGGGGTTTCCCTTCTAACAGTTTCTCTTCCATAAAAACGTATTGAACCAAATTACTTCTTGCACATCCCTATCTAAGAAAATCCACATGTTTAAGAACAATGATATGAAGCCTACTAGCCTACGACATAGTGATATCTCTAGATTCACTTGGTTTCCCATTGAGATATACTCCATATATTATAGGATATACTAGTGTGAACCGACATGTTTTTGAACCTTCTAGGAGAGACAGTGGTGAGGGAATATAGACATAAGTCGAGCTCTGTGATGGTAGAAGAAAATGTTAATTCAGTCCTTAAATGAAATGAGTGAGGATATTTTTAGCTCCTTATTTAACATTTCCTTCACCATGTAAAGAATATCCCTCTCTAAGATTGGAGTTTGTGTTGGGTTTTCCCAAACATCCATGGAAGTAAATAATTCATCATACATTTCCCCAGTGGGGATCCCACCTAGATGATGGATATTCAAAAGGCCAATTCATACCACTCCAAGGGACATATGGAATGAGTTAGTTCTAGGGAAACAATGATAAACTACCACTAGGATAATATCAAGCTAATGATAAACAATTATTTGAGAAACCCATGTCACTTTAAGAGTATGCATAGCATTATGATGATTGTAAAATTCCAGAAAACCCTTCTTAACAAAAAATGGTCATGCCCATCCATCATATAAATCATGAACAAAGAATCAGTACTAACGAGCCAGACCAAGGACTCTACGTATCTTGAGAACATTATTTGTATTTTTCCATGAGATAACATGCTTTATATTTGTTGGATCCATATAGTCGAATTTATCAGATATTAGAAGGCCAATTAAACAAACATCTTGTATAAATAATCACATGTTGATAGCTTGTCATACATATGATGATCCCCCAAGATTCTTAAAAATATCACTAATTGTTGCTCATTCTTAACCCTTTTCCATGAATACGAAAATATGTTATCCAAAAAACACCACAAGAAAATAATCTAGATAACGCTAAAATATTTGATTCATCAATTCCATAAAACTGCTAGTGAACTCGTAAGACATAAAGGGATTTCCACATATTGATAATGAACATATCTACTCTTGAATTTTTTTTGGAATATCCACCTTCGGAACATGTAATTGGTGATTTCATTAATGAAATTCAATCTTTGAGAAACACCAATATCCTCCCAATTGATCGAATAGATCATCAATTTGTGGAAGTGGATAATGAATCTTTATCTTAACTTGGTTTAGCTTATGATAATCAACAAATATATTTAGAGTTATATATATATTTTTGAAAAATAAGATGGGTGATTCCCATAATGACGTGATGACTTGAATTAAACCTTTTCATTAAAAATGTTTAAAATGAACCATTTGATCCCTTAATTCTATTGGTTCCATCAAATAATAAGGAAATGATATAGTACTAGTCCTCGAGAGCAGATCAATTGTAAACTCAACTTCCCTTATAGGTGGTAACCCTGAGAAATTATCAATAAGTACAACTATAAACTAATCCAAAACCACGGGAAAATTAGTAACCTTGATATATTCCATCGATTCCAAATTCAACACTACCAACTGGTATGAGATTATTCAAATTGTTCATGCAAACAAGGCTCGTTTCACCTACATTGACATTCCTTTTTTCCTTTAAAGAGACAGTCGATGCCATACTCCATCGTAAAACTGAAACATCAGTTAAAATAGTCGATGTGAGACTTAAATATTGTCAAACAATCCATTCCAAAGATTATTTCTTATAAATAAATATAAAGCAATGTGAAATTCCATATTATCTGGACTCAATCAATAGTTATAGTAAATTCTCAAGACATAAATGATCAACATTATTTTTGATGGATAGTTGTCTGAAGTTCTTACACGATGGGAATCATCTCAACATTTAAACCATAGAAATATATAGCATGAGAAACAACAAAGGAATGGTATTTGCCCATATCAAATAAGTCTTTAATAATGTTGTAATTCAAAATAATTATACCTCACACCATCAATTGTCCAGATTGATCATCTACAAACCCTTTATGAGCTTCACATAATTTCTTACTCACTACAATTTTTTTCTTATTTCCTAATTGAGATAGCCCTTGTTGAAAATTCATGGTATTCCTAGAATCACTATGGATAGATCCGTTTTTCTGATGTGATGTGTACTATTTCCATTTTCCCATCGAATCATACAACTTATGTGACACATGATAAATTTTCCAGAAACCCGACCTCAGAGAAATACCGTAATAATGCTGAATATGCCCCATCTAGTTACAAATGTTAATGCTCTAGGTGTTTGTGTCCAATTCCATTTTATGTGATTCTACAAAAAACACAAAAAAATGCCCATTTTCATTTGGATTTTGGAGAACAGTTAATTAATATTATTGTCCAATTCTAATGTGTTCCACATCATTAGGAATAGGTTTCCCTATTCCAATTTCTCATAGTGTTATAGTTCACACCACCTCTAGTGAATATAACCATACATCATCCACTTGTATTTTTAGTAGTCACATATATCATAAAAAGAGTGTCTTGTAGTAGTCCGAACTCAATGGTTTGAAGATCATGAATGATGCTTCAAACCGATTATTGTTCCTTCCATGGAATAGGTGTAACCACATTCTCAATACCCTCTTTCAACATGTTGTTACAAATACTAGCACATGTCATTTTATAATAACAAAAAAACACCATAAGTATCACTCTCTATCAAATGATGGATTAACAACTTCAAATTCTTCCACATCACAACTATAACAACAGTGGTTTAAAAAATTAAATACTTCCCACATTCAACCATTTTGGAAAATTTCACCATAGTTTTGAAAATCAAACCACTTTCAACATACATTTTTCCTTGCATTTTCAAAATATCTCATTTGGAAATATTTTTCAATACGTTTAAAAAATCTACAAATTCAAACCAAGTAATAAATCAATTATTAAAATGAAATATGCATTCCGTACGGAAAGTATTTTTATATTGAACGTTATGGCCACCTCATTAGTTAAACCCATGGCAATGAGAATCCAAAACCTATAAGTGTTTCTAAACTACTATTTCACCAAACTATTTTCTAACTTGATGTTCAGGATAAAAAGGTTAACTATGACTTTTTTTTGCCTACATTTCATGTCCTAATAATCCTACTACATTATACCATCCAAAACCATAAAATAGGCCATAATTAATTCTAAATATAAGACAAAAAAATAATGGCCAATTCAAATACCAACAAAGAAGAATACAACTTGAAATTCAAGGGAAAAATATGATGATACAACTTGTAACGTCTCACACCTCATCATTGCCTTGTGTTGAGGAAGAAATTCTACTAGTCCTTAAGCGACATGTCCAAGGCAACAATGGCTATAAATAAGTTTCAGGGGCTCTAATACAAATGGGGGACCGTTTTACCTTTGATAAAATAAATAACCCAAACAAACATGACATAAAAAAATAATTACATATGATTCATGATAACAAATGAAAAAATAACTCAATGAAATTCCATTGACATCAAAACCAAACTAGAATACAGTACCACAATGAAAACTACAATATCAAAGTACAAAGATGAAGACAACCCAACAACATTCAATGACTTGAACACATAACACTAATTTACAACTCCAACTGCATTCCAAGGTATCAAGAAGAACTAATAAATAAGGGTGATGCTTTACCTTTACCAATATCTTGATAGATAATATCTACAAAATCACCAATGTTCCAATGTAGGGGTGAGAAATGAAACTCTGTAGTATTTCCCTAAATAAATTCTCTACACATTCCACTAGGATAAAACATGTCTTCAAATTTTATAAAATAGTCTATATAAAAAAATTTAAATAGTTTATCAAAAAACCAAAACTATTTCTAATAAGAATGGTTTTCCCAATGAAAACCATATTTCCATTGAAGCAACCAAGAATGTTCTTCCAAACCATTTCATATTACCATTTCGGAATATCTCATTTCAATCCACAAACCGAAAAATCCAAACTATCATTCCCAAATGAAATTTCCATACACATGAGAGTCATCACAAGTTAACTAAAATCCCATGTTTCATTAAACATTTGGAATCAAGAACCAAATCATATTGTTGTCAAGACTCATGAAATGAAATATGAAGACACAACAACCAATTATGCAAAACCATGACAAAACCATCATTGAAAAAACATTTTAATAAAAAATTATTTATTGAAAACCTTTCAAAAAACATTTTTTCACAAATGAAACAAAAAATACCAACTTTAAAATTAAAATTTTAATACCATTTAAGAATGAATTTTGTACAATAATTCCTCAAATTACATAAATCCACAAACCATCACTAAAAAAAGTTTTGATCCATGATTTTCAGAAACATTTCACTATAAATGTCAATATATTTACAAAAATTTGAAACAAATCATTTATGTTCAAATAAGGGGAGTCGAGAGTGAATCCACATTCCACAAAAATTATGATGAAAATGAAGAACAGAACAGAAACACCCACAAAATCATGTTGAATCTTCAAAAGCCTTCATTAGATCTCATCCCCTAGCATCAAAAAGGGAAAATATATCCATGATGGGAACCAAAAACAATAGATCTATCTGCAAATGGACTATATCTAAGAACCCAATAAAGGGAAGAATAAAATCTAATAAAAAATATAAAAAAATGCAAGAAAAAGAGACTTATCAAAGAAATATGGCTTCAACACATAAACAAATTCCTTCAGATTAGCTCTAGATTAATGGAAAAGCATAAAAACCCATCATAAGGGATAAATATTAATATTAGGCCGAAATGGAGAAAAAATAGGGGTTAAACATAAACCTTTCCTAGATCCACTTTTTAAGGATCTTGTTTTTAAACTGTACTTGGTTAGTCGTACGGTTATGAAAACATTGTTCTAACTATGCTCCTGCCTCTACCTCAAGGAGAACCTCACATGGTTGGCTCATAACATTATACAAACTATGATCCAACTATACAAATAGTCATTTTCCCACTTTTCATAGTTTCTCCTAGGTGGATACACAATTTTGAAAAATTGTGTTCCTTCCCCTTATCCATTGTTACACTATTCACATATTCTTATATGAGTTATATGGTTTCCACTAACATTTCTCCAACTATACACCTTTTGGAAATACCAAAAAACATACCAAATGTGTTCTATACAATTCCAAAAAAAACCAATCAATTTACATAATTAAAAACTATAAAGAAAGGGTTACTTATAGGAAATCGAGGGTAATAAAAATGGACTTATAGCCATAAAATTCTTTCAAACCACAAGGACATTGACCCATCATAGGATATCAGGACATTGGGCCTCACGGCCACACAGATCCATGAAGCTGCCAGAGCAGATCACACAACAGTGGGCCTCAGATGCTGATTCATAGCAAGTAGCATCCACCAAAGCAAAGCTAATCAGATTGGAAGGATGATCAGGTATGGAAATATCCATCGTTATTAAAATCCATGTATGTCTACATGGGGTAATGCTAGGTGATTTTCCTAGAGTATTTGGCAGCTAGATTCCTTTAATGGTGTAGATGATGGGGCAGGGTAGTTAATGTGTTGTAAAGTCTTGGGAATTTGGGGCATGTATTGGGAAATGTTCATTGGGCCCTGGGTCATTCAATGGGCCGCAAATCTCTGGGCATACAGGTCATGTAAGTGCTCCCCCTAAACCCATATAAATGAGAATTATCCAAATAATAATAATAATAAAATCTCTAAGGCCTTTGGGATGGGTTGACGACCACCATATTTTAATTATATAAATATATAATTTATATACTATTTATTAATATATATATATATTAAATTTATTTATTTTATTATTAATAAATATTTCATTAATGAATTTCTAATAATTATTTTTGAAATTTAATGTTTTTAATGCTCTTTTAATCTACATTATTAATATATTTCAGAGCCTCGCCTAGGCCAACACCCAATTTTTTTATAATAAACCTTGTTAAATTATATATATAGTAAAAAATAGTATATTAAATATTTAAATATTATGTTATGTATTTAATTGATTTTTTAATTTATATTAATTATAAAAAATATATTAAATTTATATTTACTTATATATATATATAATTATACTTCACACATTTGTAACATCCATATATTCAATATAATTTATTCATTGATAATGTTAAGTGTTTACTTACATCTTTTTTATAATTTATAGATATTATATATTTATTCAATTAATATTATTTTTAATTTATTAATAATTAAATTTAATTATACATTATCAATAATTAATATAATTAATATTATATTAAATTATTCAATTTCAATTTTTTAATGTTAAATATTTCGATAATTTTATCCATTTTATAATATTAACTTATACGTGTTTCTTCATTAAATTTACATGTTTTTAATATGATTGTAATTTCTATAACTAACTTGTATTGATTTTCATTTTAATATATATAGACATTCATTTATATATTTTTTAACATATATATATATATAATTAATAATAGTTATTCATTTTTTAAATATATTTTTTCTTATAATTATTTATGTCATTAATAGCCCCACATACACTTAGTTTTCCCATGGGGTGTTAGCTGAGTGGTACCCGTTGGTTGTACCCCTCGCTCTCCATGGGAACTGGCCCAGGCTCGAGTCCTGCAAGACTCGGACACTGTGCATATTATGCATAGGGCAATTCAAAGCCATTTCCCTAGCTGGGGAATGTGAGGCGCGCTCTAGGCATGGCAGGCCCCCAGTGGGAGGCAAGTGTTACCCTACACATGTTTTGCACTCTCTTTTCTATTAATAGATTTCTGGGGGGTTGGGCACTCGGCCTAGTCCTATGCCTTCCTTGGTATGTCATTAATAGATTTTACATATTATATAATTTCATTGTTCAATTTACCATATATCAAACATGTATACATATATACATTGATTTTCAACACACAAATATATATGCAATTAATAAAATCTTATATGAAAATAGAAACTCCTAATACTTATATTTATTTCAAATCAGAATATTAATTTTAAAATTTTATTTAGTAACATCAAATTTTTAATATATTATTCACTAATTAGTAGTATTTCTATTTATTTTTAATATTATTTCAGTGAGTACTATTTATTAATTTTTAATTTATTTTGTAATTTAATCATTTTTTAATAGTTATTTAAACATATTTATTCATTATTTTATTAATATTCCCAATATGTATTCATGTAAATTTCAATATATATGAATATTTAATTTTTTTCATCTTTTATAATTAGTAAAACATATCTATTTTGTTAATATTTTTAAAATCTACTAATTTTTAATTATGTAGTTTCACTCATTTTCAACATTTAACCATTTGAAAATATATATTCAATAATAAATAAATATATTTATAAATAAATATCCATAAATGAATATCCTTATACATTAATATTTACATTTTTAAAAGAATATATATTTATAAATATAAATAAATTAGTTTTTTTAAATATTATTTATATAATTATAAAAAATACATATATATTTAAATAAATATAAATTAGAACAATTATATTTAAATAATGAGTATATTTACTATATATATATATTTCATGAATATATATTAATATTCCAACTAGGGGGTGGGTTAATAAGTACCATGTATGGAGGCCATTCAAAAACAATCGAACATGAGAAAGTTTGAGTCCTGCCACACATGAATTTATGTGGGGGCATGTGGGGAGCAAGTAGTGGGTTGAGCCTAGGATATGGGTGGTGTGGCACCCACCTTTAACCTATTACCCAATAACACAGTTTCATATCATATGGGAGTTATGATTGCATCCATGATTCATATAGGATCATTGAATAATGAGTTTTCTGACTGAGTAATTCTAAAATCTCTTGGTGACAATGGTAGGGTAAAAACAACTAGTGGTTATTATATTAGTTGGATGCATCCAGTAATTAAATAAAAAGATGTTAATGTTGATATGGTGATATCAGTTACACTGGGAACATCGATTTGTGGTGGTATCTTCTTCACATATTTGGGCCTTATTATGGGTTGTTTATATCATTTCATTTGGAATGAGAATACAATTGAAGATGGATTGTGGTCCATGATCAAGATGGTAAGCAATGTAGTCGATCAAAACTAGATAGATATTTAGATGAAATTTTATTCAATAGGGTAGTGGAAATACAAATTTGTTTATAATGAAATGTCCCATGTTAGATGTTGTCGTCATGGGTTTGTTGCCTTCGGCTTGTGGATCATCTATGAATTAAAGTTACACATGTATACAGAGAAGAAAATCAGGTTGCTAATATTTTTTTCAAGAGAGAAATTGTGGAGTCCATCTTGAGATGGTCCTTTGTGGTTCCAAAATCCTGTTCTGTTTTGGTTGAAGCTAATGCACTTGGTGATGTGTACACCCGTCATTGTAAATCCGCCTTGTAATGATTTTTTGGTTACTTTTGTATTTTGAGAAATTTCTTTGGGAAAATCTTGTCTACAATCTGAGCTGTCATGAACCTTCCTCAGGGCCCATGCCGTGACAACCCCAAGCCAGCCTTCCATAGGCTAGGGGCTGGCAACAAGCACCAATGGTGTAAATCCCGATGAAAAGGGAAGGAATTTCCTTTATATAAGTAGAAAAACACAACAGAGTACACAATTGAAGTAAGAACTAAGTAAAACTGAGTACAAAAGATTGTGCTAAAAAGTAACTGGGCCAGTATTCAAACCCAATTGGAAGTACAATACCACTGAGAAAGAAAGTACAATAGCTGTAAAGTAAAGTAGCAACCACCGAGTCATCCTCCGGAAATCCCACCTGAAGGGTGGGTACAGATAGTCTCCTCAGCTTCCCGGGTCCAATCGTCTACTCCGAGTACGTCCCGTCTAGTTGTCCCCCTCTGGGTACCATATGGCTCCAAAAGCCTCCACCTCAATCAATGTTGTCTGTCGTCTGCATCCAACACGACGTAGTGCGGGCATAGCCTGTGCTGGGGTGAGTATACGATACTCATCATGGACCCCGAGACCCCTGATGGTCTCCCTGAATCGACGAAGGATAAACCACAATGGAAAGATATAAAATCGAAGTATCAATGAACTCTACATAGTTATATTGCCATACATATACCTAACTCATCAATTTCATTATGGCTCCAACTTCCTAGCCCAAGCACAATCCATTCCACATAGGAAAGAAGTAAATTATACCCAAATAATGATTGAATGTCAAGACTCAGCTCATATTGGTATACATCTCACGAAGAGGGGTGGAGATGATTAGATGTAGCCTCTGAATCATCTTTTCTCTTGAACCCATGTTGGATCCAAGTACATAAGTTATCGCTGCCGAACCCACGTAGGATCCAAGTACAGTAACCAACACTGTCGAACCAATGTAGGATTCAAGTACATTTATCATCGCTGATGAACCCACAGAGGATCCAAGTACAGTCGTCTTGCTGTCGAACCCGCATAGGATCCAATTACACTTTCCATCATCATCGAACCCACGGAGGATCCCAGCACAATAGTTGTCGTAGTCACAGCCAGCTCTAGGGTTCCCTCATAGAGCGTACTCGATTCTGGGAGGGTACGCTCCTCGATTAAAGAGGGAAATACATCAACTATCATTAATTATAGAGTTTATGTATCCAGAAGGTCCATCTCATCAAAAAGAAGTCAATGTGACAGACGTTGAGTCAATCAGACACCCGGTCTGAGAGATATTGGCCTTTTCTTTTTAGGGTGCTAGTTGTAAAGATACTCGTTCCAAACCTAGCCGTTTTCCAAATATTCCCAAAACTTTCTTATAGAATCGTAATAGGACCGTCTTATCGAAAGGGTCCCAGTTTTGTAGTCGGTGCTTCGATCAGACGCGCGGTCATTAAGTTATTCAAATCTAAGTGAATAACGGGCCCGACCCGTTTAGCCCCATGGGCCCACGGGTCGGGTTAACCCAGTTTGACGGGTCCGACCCAACAGGGAAGTTGGACCAGTCCGTAGGAAAACGTAGCTCGGCCCAGAGGGCGTGGATCGACCTGAAGGGGTGTGGCCCGACCCGAAGTGGCGCGGCCCGGCCCGGTGGGGCGTGGCCCAGCCTGGCGGGGCACTGCCCAGCCCGGCCTGGCATGGCCCGACCTGGCGCGGCCTGAAGACCGAGCGGTTTTGAGGGGTAGGGGGGCACACGGCTGTCCGAACTGGCCGCGCCAAGTGGTGCCACCATTCCCAAACCAACCTGCTAAGATGACTGGCCTTCTGGCGCACGGGTCCCGCACGATGGGCCGTCGTTTCTTCAGAGCGACACACTCCTGGAGCCACGTTCCGACTCTGTCCGACCGGCAGATGGGCCGGCTGGTTTTCCAGCGGGGCGCCCTGCGAATGTCGTGGCTCCCCTTCACCCAGCCGGCCGACATGCCAGCCGGTTTTTCCGCCGAATTAGTCCTCCCTATGCGGGCCTCCGTTTCTGTAGTGCAACGCCGTGGGGCACTGGGGTTTCTTCGTTCGGCCCAGACTCCTTCATTGGTCAAGTGGTCCATGGTTGCGAGTCGCAGTTCCATATGTGCATCTGGATCTCGGTTTCCGTCTTTGTTCGTTACCGCTTCTTGATTCCAAAATAGACAAGAAACTATGGAGGGTCATCAGGCTATGTTTGTTCAGCCTGCGTTCTATGAGTAAGACGATAACAATCGGCCATGATGTTAACTCAAATACAACATGATCTAAGGAGTAATTTATTTTAAAGATATTAAGAAATCCCCTACATCAACAATTGATGTCGAACGTCGGCATCGTGAAAGACGGCATCGTGAGGTGAGGATTCGTAGACGTCATCTGAGAAGAGAATGGAAGGTGTGTTGTCGTTCTTCGTGGAACCAACGTTTTTCATTGAAGGAGACATTGTTCTTCATTGGATAACTGATGTTCTTCCAAAATATCAATAGCTCTCCCAATCCTCCTTCTCACAATGAAATCCATCCTCTGGTAAAATAATAGGCTAACCCAATTATGTTATTACAAATGCCATATAAAATTTAAAATTCAAATCAACACATTAATTAAATGCATTGGCAATAATTAAAGGGAGGGAGAGGAAATATCCTCATTAATTAAACACGTTGGCAATTAAAAGGGGGGTTTCCAATTAAATGAGGGGGTTTATGGAGTTAGAGGAGAAATTGAATGGTTAGGCCTTGTGTGGGCCCCACCTCTCTAACATCAACACTTTGGTAGATAGGTGGTTGTCGGTCCCACCCTTAACTACCCATGGGAGGAATTAACATCCTTAGATACATAATGAAATTGTACAAACAATTTTATTTACTTCTTAATTAAATCCCTAAACATGACTTCAAACCCACATAAGACACAACTTCGGTAAATGTCCCCTTAAGAAATTACCAGCACTACGAGTTCATCGGTGCCCTCGGATTTCAATTCCAGGCTCCAGTTCAAAAGATAGAAAAACCCACTTGTTCGTTCACTAAACATACCCAATCTAAAATTAAAAAATTGATTCTGGGCACGCCGGGCCTCGGAATCAGGTGTCGTCAAAATCCACATAGTCTTAAAATTCCAAAGTATTAAAAAACATTTCCTTGAAATTTATGTGTCTTTACATTACTCCCACCTCAGGGCTTTATGTCCCCTTAAAGAAAAAACATAAACTAGGGAAATAGATGAGGGTATTGTGCACGCATCTTAGCCTCTTGCTCTCTTATGCTCTTCTGGAGGTTCCCGTGCTGCCAACAAATGCGCACTAGAGGTATCGATCTTCTATGTAGGACCCGCTCCTGTCGATCCTCGATATCCACCAGGACCTCCATGAATGTATCTCCATCATCTATGGCTAGCTCCATGTGGTCGATGATATGCATCGGGTTATGCACGTATCTCCTCAGCTGAGATACGTGGAAGACATCGTGCACCTGGTGCAACTGAGGTGGAAGGCACATGCGATAAGCCACCTCACCTACCTTGCTGAGGACCTGAAAAGGCCCGATGAAGCTCGGAGATAACCTGCCGCCCTGACCAAATCTCCACAATCCACATTGAGGTGAGACCCGTAAGAAAATTTGGTCTCCATCTTCAAAATCCTGTGGTCTTCATCTCTTATCAGAATAGGACTTCTGTCTTCTCTGTGTAGTCCTCATCTACTCCTGAATGATCTGTGCCTTCTCCATCGTAGCCTGAACCATCTCTGGTCCTATGAGTGCTGACTCCTCAGTGTTAGTCCAGCACAGAGGTAATATGCAAGGTTAGCCGTATAGTGCCTCGTAAGGTTCCATCCTGATGGGGGAGTGGTAGCTGTTGTTGTACACAAAATCCACCAAGGGTAGGTGATGCTCCCAACTGCGACCAAGGTCATGGACACATGCACATAGCATATCCTCGAGTGTCTGAATGGTCATATCTGTCTGGCTATCCTTTTGAAGATGAAAGGCGGTGCTCCGGCATAGCTACGTCCCAAAAGCCTCCTACAACCCCTTCCAAATCCGGAAAGTAAAGTGAGAAAATCAATCGGAGAGGATAGACGATGACACACCATTAAGCCGTATGATCTCTTGAATGTAGAGGCGTCCCAAGCTCTCTACTGAGCCCTGCTCTCTTATCGGTAGGATGTGGGCCGACATGGTGAGTCGGTCTATGATCACCCAGATGGAGTCATGTCTTCTAGAAGTACGTGGGAGCCCCATCACGAAATCCATTGATATCACATCCCACTTCCACTTTGGAACCTCTAAGGGTTGTTCCAAGCCTACTGGTACGTGGTGCTCCGCCATCACTTGCTGGAAAGTGAGGCATCGTGAAATAAACTCTGCTACAACCTTCTTCATACCCGACCACCAGTGTTTTCATCTGAGGTCCTGGTACATCTTTTCCACTCTTGGATGTACCGCTAGAGGGGAAGTGTGAAACTACCTCAGCACTTCCTCTTGCAGTGAAACTGGTTCCCTGGTACATCCCCTGAAAAGGATGACATGCTCTCCTCCTTTAGAAAATCAATCAGGCGCATGCCCTATGGAATTATGAGCATGTCGTGTCTCACATTCCACATCCCCATGTTGTGCCTCTCTGATCCACTAATGTAGTGGAGGAGTGACTATGTGAGACTGTAGAAAGGCTTCCCCATATCTTTGCACGAAGTATATCTGCAAAGCGGCTAACTGCCCTGTCACCTCTCCAAGTAGTTGAATGCCCGATTTACTGCTGAGAGCAGCAGCCATAACATTCTCCTTCACAATAGTATAGAATATCTCAACGTCATAGTCCTGGTGGAACTCGAGCCATCTCCATTGTCTCAGGTTCAGGTCCTTCTACGAGAAGATGTACCTGAGACTCTGGTGGTCAGAGTAGACTGTAAAGCACTTTCCCATCATATAGTTCCACCACATCTTTGAGGCGAAGACCACTGCTACTAACTCCATGTCATGGGTATAGTAGATCTTCTCGTGCTACCTCAACTGTCGTGAAACTTATACGATCACAACCTACTCCTGCATCAGGACACACCCGAGTCCCTTCCCTGATGCATCGAAGTAATCTATGTACCCTACACCCTCCTCCGGTAGCCTCAAGATGGTCACACTGGTCAATATCTTCCTCAGATCTTGAAATCTCTACTGACATCTATCTGAACATATGAAGTGTTTACCCTTCTTCATCATGGTTGAAAGCGGTGCTGCAACTCTGGAAAAGTCTGGCACAAATATCCTATAGTACCCAGCCAGACCTAGGAAACTCCGCACCTCCATCACACTCCTGAGTGGATCCCAAGAAAGTACTGCCTCGATATTCACTGTATCCACAACAACTCCCACTTCTGAGATGACATTCCCCAAGAAATGAACCTATCGAGTCCAGAACTGGCACTTTGAGATCTTACCATACAGTTGGTGCTCTCGAAGTGTGTCCAGTACAACACATAAGTGGTAGGCGTGTTCCTCCTCAATAGTCGAGTAAATTAGTATGTAGTCGATGAATACTATGAAAAAACGATCGAGGTAAGGCTGAAAGGTCTTGTTCATGAGACTCATGAACACTGTTGGTGTGTTGGTTATGCTGAACGGAATAACCAAGAAATCTTAGTGGCCATACTAACTCCTCGAGTCCATCTTCTGCACATCCTCGTCTCGAACTCTGAGATGATGATATCCTGACATGAGTTCTATCGTCGAGAACCATCGTGCTCCCTTGAGCTGATCAAAGAGGTCATCAATCCTCATAAGTGGATACTTTATCATTACAGTCACCTGATTTAGGTGACGGTAGTCAACACATAGTCGTAAGCTCCCATCCGCTTTCTTGGAGAATAAAATTGGAGTATCCCAGGGTGAAACACTGGGTCGGATGAATCCCTTTCCCAGTAAGTCCTCCAGTTGTACCCAAATCTCACGAAGCTTGACAGCAACCATCCGATATGATGGAGTAGATATTGATGCTATCCTGGGGTACATTTAAATGTAGAAGCCTACCTATCTATTAGGAGGTAGTCCTGGAACATTGTCAGGAAAAACATCTATATACTGATCCACCACAACAGGAAAACTCAGACTCTGCACATGAACTGTTCCTAGGATGAGACTGGCCAACTGATTTGTGATCGACTGCCCTCTCCTCTATGTATGTCTAATGTGCTGCAAAGGCTCCCTTCTCACCAGTGAAGTTGAACCTTCTCCCATCGGTGCGTACACACCACACTTTATGCCTAATACAGTCGATCTGGTAATAGACTATAGATAACGAGCCCATACCCAAGATGACATCGTAAGGCCTCGATACCGCTACAATAAGATACCAGCCGAAACTCTCGCCTCCTAGAGTAATCTCACAATGCTGGGACTAGTGCGTAATCATCGACTCTGCTCCCATAGGAGTCCCTATCCGGAAGGGTTGATCCAACGGCTCTGTCGGAAACTCCGAGCTCCGAACAAGGGCAGCAGCATTAAAATAATGACTCGCTACTGTGTTTATAAGAACTGCATCAAGGGTGTAGTAGACACAGATAATACCTAGAATCATCTCCGGTGCACCGTGGTCATAGGCCTTGACTTCCTGGAGCGGAGCCTGGCCCTGTCTGCCAGCTCCCTATGGTCGGGGTGGCCCTCCTGGTGGTAGTGGTGGTGGTAGATCCTCGAAGCATCATCCACCACCCACTGCTCATCCAACTCCTCTGACTTGTGCACCTACTCCCTAAGGACCGCCATAGTCGAACCTACGCCACTGCCTGGGGGGTCCCTCTACTGTCTGCTACTCCTCTGCATGGAGGGTCGGGCAGTCACAAGCCATGTGGTAGTGCCAGCCGCATACATAACACTGCTTGCCTCTCATATGGCTGGCTCTACTGTGTGTGCCCCGTACATCCGAACCAAAATCCTGGGGTTGCCCACCTGATGGCCTGGTCCACTTGGACATCTGTCTACTGTCGGCTGCAGAAGACTCTGCTACATGTCACCCTATGGTGGGTCTCGCTGCTGGCATCGGCTTAGCAAGAAAGCTCTCCACAAGAAGGGCTCACTCCAGTACCCTTACCTGTGTCGAAATGCTGATGGAGACCATGGAAGACCTGATCTCATGCCTTAGTCCCTGTTTGAAGGACTAGGCCCAGAAGAATGGGTCTGTACCATGTCCGTGGAGTAGCACGAGAGGTCAGAAAATCTCGCCGAGTTCTGGGCTACTATCATGCTGCCCTACTGCAGCTATAGTAACTCTTGGATGTGCACCGCACAGAGGGTGGCTCGAACAAACTCCGAGTGGATGAGGATCTCAAAGTCCGTCCAAAGTAGATATTCCTCGTCGTGCACCTAGAGCATCAGGCTCCACCATATATCTGCTGCTACGTGCAAGAGACTCGCAGAAAGGATCACCATAAGGTCTGCCGGGGTCCCTACCAATCTGAATACTCTGATGATAGCTTCCAGCCTTTCCACGGCTGCCTGAGGGTACGTCTCTCCACGGAACCTGGGATGCCTCTCTCACTGAAACTCATGAAACATACTCAGGTGGCGTGCACTCTCCGCTGCTGTGGCTGGTGGTATCGGTGGCCCAACGGGTAGTGGTACTGCTGGTGCCTCCGCTGTAATGGCGCCCTGCACCGAGGCCTCATCGCTCGGTGGGCTGCCTTCACGCACTTAACTAGGAACCCTAGCTGGGTGCCTTCGTGGGGCCATCCTAAGCAGAAAGACCTGAGCCAAGGTTAATACAGTATACCTGGTGAGCTGATAAAAACTACTCACAAAGAAAACATTTGAAACACAAATGCAATCAGTGTTTTCGAGCACTAAGTCAGAAATCAGAAGTCGGTGTCATGGTGTATGGATATGTCGGCCACCGCACCAACACTGGACTCCCTTGACTGAAAACCACACTCAATATTATTAACACTATTTTTTCATAGAGAAGAAATTATCAGAGTCCTGAGTTCTATAGTATAACCGACTCCTTTGATACCAATTTGTCACGACCCGTCCTCGGGGCCCATGTTGTGACTTCTCCATGCCCGCCTTCCATAGGCCAGGGGCTGGCGACTAGCACCAAAGGCATAAATACCAATGAAAAGGGAATGAATTGCCTTTATATAAGTAAACAGACACAATAGATTATGCAAGTGAAGTAAGCACTATGTAAAACTGAGTACAAAAGATAGTGCTGAAAAGTAAATGGGCAGTATAGAAACCCAACTGGAAGTACAGTACAACTGAGAAAGAAATTACAACAGCTGTAAAGTAAAGAAGCAACCACCGAGTCATCCTCTAGAAATTCCACCTGAAGGTTGGGTACATATAGTCTCCTCATCTTCTCGGGTTCGGTCATATGCTCCATGTATTTCCCATCTAGTGGTCCTCCTCCAGGTACCGTGAAGCTCCACAAGCCCCCACCTCAATCAATGATGCCTGTCATCTACATCCAACACAATGTTGTGCGGGAAAAGCCCGTGCAGGGGTGAGTATACGATACTCATTAGGGACCCCGAGACCCCCGAAGGTATCCTGGAATCCACAAAGGATAAACCAAAAAGGAAATATATAAACACGATGTATCAACCAACTCTACTTAGGTATATGATCATACATATACCTATGTCATCAATCTCTATACGACTCCAACATCTGATCCCAAACGCAATCCAGTCCCCACACGAAAGAAGTCAATCATACCCAAATAATGGTTGAATGTCAAGACTCAGCTCATACAGGTATACTTCTCACGAAGAGGGGTGGAGATGATTAGATGTAGCCTCTGATTCATCTCCTCTACTGAACCCATGTTGGATCCAAGTACAGAAGTCATCACTGTCGAACCCACGTAGGATCCAAGTACAGTAACCAACGCTGCCAAACCCATGTAGGATCCATGTACAGTCATCATCACTGCCGAACCCATGAAGGATCCAAGTACAGTCTTCTTCACTTCCGAACCCAAGTAGGATCTAAGTACAGTCGCCATCGTCGTCGAACCCACGGAGGATCCCAACACAGTAGTCGTCGCAGTCGCAGCCACCTCTAGGGTTCTCGCACACAGCGTACTCGATTCCAGGAGGGTCCACTCCTCGAGTAAAGGGGGTGATACATCAACTGTCATGAAGTCTAGATTTGATATATCCTGAATTTTCGTCTCGTCAAAAGGAACTCAACGCGATAGACGACGCGTCAATCAGATGCCCGGTCTGAGAGATATTGACAGTTTCCTTCCAGGGGCCCGGTTGGAAATAAAATCGTTCCAAACTTGGTCGTTTTCCAAATATGCCAAAAACTCAATTAGAGCATCGCAAAAGGACATTCTTGTCGAATGTCTCCCAGTTTGAGGGGTCTGACCTGGTAGGGGTGTCAGACCGGTCCGTAGGAAAACATAGCTCGGCCCGAAGGGCGTGGCCCAGCCCGAAGTGGCACGGCCCGACCCGAAGTGGCGCGACCCGGCCCGGCAGGGCGTGGCCCAGCCAGGACTAGCGTGGTCCTGCTGGGTGTGCATCCCGGCTGGCTCAACCAGCTGGCCAAGAAGCTAGGCCTGAAGGCCGAGCGGATTCAGGGGGGGTGGGGGGCGGCCCACGGCTGTCCGAAACGGCGGCTCCAAGCGGTGCCGCCCTTCCCAAACCGATCGGCTTGGCCGGGCGGCCATCTAGGGCACAAGGCACACAAGGTGGGTTGCGGTTTCTTCAGCGCGGCGCCCTCCTGGCGCCATGACTCCCCTTCACTCGGTCGGCCGACGGGCCAGCCGATTCTTCCACCAAAGCGGTCCACCCTATATGGGTCGCGGTTTCCGCAGTGCAGCGTCGTGGGGAGCCGAGGTTCCTTCCTTCGGCCAGGACTCCTTCGTCAGTCGAGCGGCCCGTGATTGTGGGTCGTGGTTCCTCCATGTGCATCTGGTTCTCGGTTTCCTCTGTTGTTCTTTACCGTTTCCTGATTCCAACCAAGACAAGAAACGATAGAGGGTCATCGGGCCATGTTTGTTCGGCCTGCGCCCTCCGCATAAGACAGTATAACAATCGACCATGATGTTGACTCAAATATAACATGATCGAAGGAGTAATTTAATTTAAATAAATTAAGAAAACCTCATACCTCATCAATTGATGTCAATCGCCGTCATCGTGAAAGACGACGTCGTAAGGTGAGGACCTGTAGACGTCGTCAGAGAAGAGAATGGATGGTGAATTGTCTTTCTTCGTGGAACTAGCATTCTTCATCGAAGGAGACATTGTACTTCATCGGAGAACCTGTGTTCTTCCAAAATCTAAAGATCTCTCCCAATCCTCCTTCGCACAACGAAAGGCCTCCTCCAGTATAATAATAGGCTAACCCTATTATTTTATTACACATGCCATATAAAATTTGAAATTCAAATCACCACATTAATTAAACCCGTTATCAAAAATTAAAGGGAGGGAGAGGAAAGATCCTCATTAATTAAACGCGTTGGCAATTAATAAAAGGGAGGGAGAGGAAATGTCCTCATTAATTAAACATTTTGGAAATTAAAAGTGGGGTAGCCAATTAAATGAGGGGGTTTAAGGAGTTAGAGGGAAAATTGAATGGTTGGGGCTCATGTGGGGCCCGCCTCTATAACATCCACACTTGGGAAGTTAGTTGTCTGTGGGTCCCACCCTTAAATACCCATGGGAGTAATTAACCTCCTTAGATACATAATAAAATTGTACAAACAATTTTATTTACTTCTTAATTAAACCCCAAAACATGAATTCAAACCCGCATAAAATGAAACTGCGGTAAATGTCTCCTTAAGCAATTACCGGTGGTGCGAATTCATCTGTGCCCTCAGATTTTATTTCTGGGCACCGGTTCAAAAGATATAATAACTTGTTCATTCTTTCATTGAACGTACCTTATCTAAACTTCGTAAATTGATTCTGGGCGCACCGGGTCTCGAAATAAAGTGTCGTTAGAATCCACAGACTCGTAAAATTCCAAAGTGTTAAAAAAATGCTTTGAAATTTCAGGGTCTTTACACGAGACTTCTAATTATATAATTATTCATATATGTTTAAATATATATGTATATTTATTTATAATTATATTAAAATTATTATTATTATTTTTACAAATATTTTTATAAAAATTATAATTATAAATATATATCTATAATTAAATTTATGAATACTTATTTATAATACTATTAATAAATTTATAATTATTTATTTAATTATCTGTTTCTAATTATGTATATTTATATTTATTTTATAATTATATTTATAACTTTTAATTTATAATTCTTTGAATATATTTTTAAGGAAATATTTATAAATAAATTTGTATATAAATGTATATTTCCTATATTTATAAATTTTATTATCCATAATTATAAGTATATAAATTTATATATTTTTAAGAAGTATATATATAAATAAATAATTAATTATTATCATATAATTAGGTGTATATTATATTTATTTATAATTATAATAGTAAATATATATTTACAATTCTTTAAGTGTATTAATAATTTCATAAATTTATAATAAAAAAAGCTATCAATGAAAAATTTATTAATAAAAAATAGTAAATTTAAATATATATATATATATATAAATTATTAATTATATATATTTAAAATTTATTTATTAATGTTTTGAGAATTTTTTCCTAAATCTATTTATAAATTTATATTTATTAAATTAATAAAATTTTACACTTATATTAATAAATAATGAAAAATATTTTTTTAAATATTTATATAATTATAAATAAATAATAATATATTCAAATAATTGGATAACTATAATAAATATATATAAATAATGAATATATTTACTATATCTATATTCCTATTTATATAAATTTATCTAAATTTATAAAATAAATAAATATATAGATTTACGAAAATATATCTAGAAATTGATTAATTTATAATTATAATTATAAATATGTATTTGTAAGTATATTTATAAATATCTATTGGAAATTCATTGAATAAATTTGTAATTATATAATTAATTACTTCTTTACAATTATGTATATTTATATTTATTTATAATTATATTTATAAATCCATATTTAATATCCATTAAATATATTTATAATTACACAAATTTAAATTTAAGATACTTATTACTAAAAAATTTATTTAAAAATTTATTTTTTAAATTCTATATTAATAAAAATTATACTAATTATTAATATTTAAAATGAAATTAAGAATACTGTGATAATATTTTTAAGTGATGAAGCATTTTTTATGTAAAATTATGTGCCATTTGGAATCTTTCCCCATTGTAATCCCAATAGATAAGGCCCACCACACAATGAGAGAGGATAACATAGTTGGCATGTCGAAGCATCAGAACGACGTGTGGCGGCCAAGCCCACACGACGATGAAAGAAAGACATCACCAATGCGGGGTTGCACCAGTGGTGGTTGGAGTCCTTTAGTGCGGTCCGGCTTCACTATTGGTTTCTACTGGGGATTAAAATATATAGTGTGGAATGCATGTGAATTTTTGATGCCGGGCATACGAAAATGTAGCCAACCCTTTATCATCACTACGAAAACACCGATAAAGGCTACCATTTATCAGTGATTTTATATAAACCCTGATAAATGATACCCTATAAGAGTGTATTTATATATGCATCGATAATGTGTAGCCTTTATCAGTGATTTTTGTGACCCCTCAGGTTTTTGGAGTGGGTTTAATTCCATGCCACTATTTATTTTCTTGGAGTTTGGTGGGTAGACCAACTCCTTTTTAATTTATCGAAACTCCATTATGAGAGTTTCCTCTAACCCAAGACATAGTTTTTGATGGGTTTAAAGGATTCTAAAATTCCTCAATGTTTCTAACATGTTTTGGGTCTATAAAAGGCTAAAAACCCATGTCTTCTACGTGCGTAAACTGAGGGACACCATTTGGACAAACTATGTGGACATCAAGTAGAAACTGTGTGCCCTCTTAATTCACTGAGCACAGTTTTGTAAACCATGTAGGGGGAGTTCATGACCATGGAAGAACCTTTGTAGTTTCTTTGTAGAGGTATCCACATGAATTCATCATGGTTTTGGAAAACTGTGTGCTAGCCGCACACTTAGTTACACTTAACCAGTGGCTACACACAGGCTTAGCACAGTTTGAAAAAACGGTGCAACCCATTAAATGTGTGCAATTATGATTTCACCCCTTCATTATATTGAACCCATTATCTTATTTCATCTTCCTTCGTGGGTCACACACAACATAGGGAACTCCCTCTTCTCTTCCTCCACTAGGGATTGAGCTAGACACTCCACCCAGAATCCGTTTCGTGATCTTTCTTTGTATTTAGATCCATATCGGTAAGGTTTTGAATCCACATACATGTTTTCTTATTTATCCTTTTTGTACTATGTGATAAATCCATGTGAGTGGGTTTACCATATTTTCACGGTGTCAATATAAAACATCTATTTCATCAAAATCGGTTTTATTTAGAGGCTATGATCGGATGAGTTGGAATCTACCCACATTAAATAGGTGGTTCTCATATTAATTTTTTATTTTGCGAGTGTTTTGGGTGTTCTGTTTTGATCACGCCATTATGTAGACTGGGAGAGACACCATAAATTTTGTTGTTTCCTTTAATTGTTTAATAGAACCCATTGATGATGCCAATGGGAATGATCTTTAATTATTAACATGGTTAAGCCCAGTGAGAGGCTTTGAACCTTGGATAAACTAGGCAGAGTTGTTGTTTTTCTAAATTAAATGAGTTTTGTTGAATTGAACTGTTATATATATATATATATGAATTTATTGGGATGAGATATATGAGATCTTGATGTGCTCATATCGAGGATTGAGATGGAATTATCCATCTGGACTGAGGTTATATGATTGTCATGATGGGTGTGCCCCTATATATATATATATAGGTGATGTTGATCACAGGTTGGATGGAATGGTCTTTAGATGAGGCGATAAGGTCGTTAGGTTACGAGAATGAATCAGGTAATTTTAATGGAAATGGATATCAGATTAAGTGATACGGTTGCAGGGGCATGACTTTTCATATTTGTGTGGACTAGGTTATTATTTGGATATTTTCTCCCACTGATGTTGTACAATGTGCCATTTGGATTCGTGTACACATAGGGCAACTCAAAAGAAAATGCGTTATTGGACACTCTTGTCTTTAGAGGAATTAGATAGTTATAACCTGTGATTTATGGTTGGAGGTGATTTCCATAGAAATCCATGAGGTGTAGGGGTCCATGGGAGTGGATTCTTATTTCATGGGAACTCCTTTGGGTCATCGCTAACTTGAAACGTACATTAGGTTTTAGGTGGAATGTGGTATTGGGTGAATTAAATGGAGATGGAACTTGGGGGTTCACCTGTACGGATCTACATCATGGGTTTCTTTGGGCATAAGAAAAGGATCCTCTCTTCTACAGTATTCAAACGACGGACAAAGCAGGTGATAGGTTCTTGGTGTATATTGAACTCCATGGAATCTTGTTATTATTAAATGTGTGTGTTTCCATTCATTATTATTTATTTAATCTTCATAGATCATATATGTAATATTGGGACATGTTGGTGACGACCTACAAAGATTCATTCTCACACCATACATGGGCCCTTCGAGACGCGTGCGGATTTTATGGATTTTCATTCATGTATCGGTTTGGGATTAGGATGTGAATCTTAGTACATGAATTGGTATGGGATATAGGGGAAGGGAGCATTGGTTCTTTTTTTATCTGTAGTTTCCATTTTGGTTTCCTTTTTGTATTGGCATGCATTTATATATGTATGTACCAGGGTTAGAAATGGGTGAACCTTTTATTGATTATTGATATGTATGACTATATTGGATTTATATTTTGTTTTAGTATCTACAAATTATATGTTGTCTTATTTATTTGTTTCACTTCTATGATGGATTATTCTTTTTCTATTGTATGATATTCCTTGTCCTTTCACAGTGGGTGCCTTACGTGTCAAGTGGCTAATCATTTTTTCTTTCTGATGCATATGATATATTTACTCAGACCATTATTTTTTCATCATTGGTGGGTATAGTAATCTAAATATTACCTCTTTACACCCTTTATTCTAGTTGGAAACCTTTGGAATAAGGGTAATCATAACTAAGCCCAGTGGAACTTGGCTCGAAGCACTGTTCAAGTGGCTAAATGAGACAGGGCACTACAAATTGTATTAAAATAGTCACCAACTAGGAATTAGTATCACCATACAAATGGATACAAAGAGTAACAAATTATTTTCTTTTTTACAAGTCGTACTATTTGGGCTATGGTTGACTAGAGATTATGATGATTTTGGAACTCGGTTTAGAACTCGTGTTTAGGTGTCGACATCACCGTGCATTAGGGACGAGCAAAGTTACCGTGGGTGAAAATTGATGTTGTATATTTATCATTTTACCGTTTATATGATTTCCACCTCGAGTCATGCACTTAGATGTGTAATTGATACATGTTGTGATATGTGACCATGGATGGTATGGAAAGGTAAGATATATAGACCATTTTCCTAATATGGAAAGGGGATATTTGTTAAGATTTTTTTGATAGTAAAATTGAAAATTACAATATATTCATGTGTTGTGCTAGAATTTATTATGATTTTAATTAGGGTCATTGATTGAGATAATTGGAGTATAGATGTTTAAATTTTCATCAATGGTAGCTATGTAGTGTTTATCTAATTAGTATTTCTTTGGTAGTATTTTACTTAACCATCCTAAGAAAGTGGACCCAATGAAATATGTAGGTGGTATGTGATATATTTATATACCAATATATATATATATATATATATATATATGTTATTTTGGATATTATATGAAAAGGCATGGAAAATTATGTGGGGGTGATGTTGATCTCTATGTTAGGCAAGGTGTCATTTATTTGAGGAAACATGGTTCATCAAGACTGGTTTGGCTTGAGGAATATGTGATACCTAGATCTTTTATGGACGGGTAAGGTGGCCATGAGGAAATGATGTCTTGTGAAATGGTGGTGATTTGGATGTGGAAAGGGTAGTGAGATTATGTTCCATATTACATATTTCCATATTTTTTTATATTTATGTTAACTGGGCTATCTGACCATTTATTAGTATTTAGTGAGTTTCCACCTGGACAACATAAAATGGACCGTCATGGGGGAGGTGAAAGGATTATTCTAGATCATGAATAGCTTGGGACCTCTGAGGATCTGGATGAGGCCCTGGAGGGTCAGGAAGATCATGATCCATAGGAATAGGCTCAGCTGTGGGAAAGCCAACCACTATATCTGACAACATTTGGGTTGTAGATTGATGAGAATCCCAGAGTGAACATAGTAGGTATTATATAGGGAATTGATATGGGAGATCAAGGAGAAATCCTTCATTGGTGTATATGACTTGGGAGTCCCTATCGTAGCACCAACTGCTATATCAGTGTGGGGGTGGTCCAATGGAGGCTTAGAACTAGATAAAATCAATGAATATGATCTTAGAGTAGCTTGAGACACCTCACAACAGAGGGTGATTCTGGATACCTACAAGCTCAGAGGATAAGAAATGAACTAGTGGGATGTCTAGTTTTAGACAAACAGACATGAGGGACCAACCTATAATAACATTGATGCCACATTATTTAATCACTTCTTCCTAGAGACACAGAGTTTAGAGATAGATCAAGTTTCATTGAACCTTTTTCAGGGGGACATTTATGTCCGAGACTATGCAGAGGCATTCACCATGTTATCTCACTTCCCACCCAATATTTTTGTTGACAACGCCTCTAGGGTGAATAATTTTTATGATTGATTACTACATTCCATTCTGGAGTAGATAAAAATCTTCAGGTTGGACTCATTCTTATAGGTGTTGAATCTAGGGATCATAGATGAGGGAAATTTGAAGTATCAGTTGTACTCGAGCTGGGTGAACACATCATGTGATTTTAATGTTGATGATTCAAATATAAGGATGTGAGGTATGCATGAATTTTAGTTGGGCAATAAGAAAATGGACTCAGGAATACCACCTTAGAGATGGTCATCGATGATGTTCATCAAGAGTGGGAATCCAAGACATGTCTAGACATAGTGCATGTGGCCCCAAAAAGAGTTTTGGGAAAGTGTACATGTCAAGCATCTCAATAGGTTCTGTATAAAGCCTTATCAGACAACCGAAAATCAACGTCCAGGGAAGTCTCAAATTTTTGATATTAGACCAAGACTGATAATGCTGACAATGTTTGAGTATCATCTTCACGTGGAGATCATGGAAGATAAAACAGGACCCAATAGTAGGGACAGTGGATAGTTTATTATGAAACACTGCATGGAGGTTAGACTTTAGGCAGTTGGGTATTATGCTTAGTTCCAGCAATGGAGCAACCATGGATAGAGTTGGATGGTGATCTAGTTATGATTAGTGGTTAGTTTTTGGAATAATTGTGTTCCTTTTGTTTTTTTCATGTAATTTTTAGTGTAATGTTCATTTTGGTGGAGAGAGGGGAAAGAGATGTACTTTTTGACTAAATAGACACTCATTTGTAGGTTTTAATAAGATCAAATGCATTATATATATATATGGGGTGTGTAGAAATATGAATTATATGTGCGAATAAATGAGATGCAGGATTAACTGAGGTGAGTTGGCATTGGGGCATCGAGGAGATACAGGTTATGTGAGGTGCATTGGTATCTGGACATCGTTGCAAAGCATGACTTGTTTTAGGTGTGAGGCATCGAGAATTATTTGAGCATCCAATGTGATACGAGACCACATAGGTTCCTCATGAGTCATGGACACAACGTATAAATTTTAGAAGATGTGTAAACTTGATGTGTGTCTAGTATGAAAAAAAATCCCAAGATGTGGTGAAGGAGTGATGATGTTTCATGAGAGGAATTTGAGTCTAGGGATGGTCAGTGGATCATCAATTTTATTTTTATTTGGGTCAAGATGTGACTGGGATAAGAAACTCATAAGGTGGGTATCCCCTTAAGGTACTTGATATGTTCCCTTTTTGCCAGGGTATTCCAGGTTATTTTTATAGGGATGAGTATGCTCAGTACCATCTCTAGATATTTATTTTATTTCTCGAGTAAGATCTATAATATAGTGGGAGATTATAACATCCTGATATTTTTTAGTGGGTAGAATTCCTCACCAGATTTTATTTTTTTATAGTTAGGTGGGTAGATAAAATCATTTATCATCTACTAGAATTAATAAAGAGAGTATCCTTTGACTGAAGCAATGTTTTTATATGGGTTTAAAGGCATGTAAAATTCCTCGGTGTTTTAGTGGGGTTTTTGGTCCGTTGGAGGTTAAAAACACATGTTTTCTAAGTGCCCAGACTGAGGTGCATGGTATGGAAAATCTATGTGGACCCTAAGGAGAAACGTTTCCCCTAAAAAATTCACTAAGAAGGGTTTCAAAAACCATAAAGGAGGGGATCATGGCCATGCATGAATGAATGGATTTTTGAGAAGATGGATCTGAATTTCTTGCACACAGTTTGGGAAAATCATGCTCAAACCGCACTGTTATATCCAAATAACCAGTGGCTATGAATGGTCTCACCGTGGTTTGTCCTAACCATGTGAGGAAACCATGTGAAGTCTAGCTCAAAGGTATTAGGAGCATCATGGTTTGGAAAACCATGTGAGCTAACAGTGAAACCCTTTAAAAGTGTGAAATGAAAATTTATCCCTTCCTTATATTAATTAACATTTTCCTCCTTCGTCCTTTTTGGGTTACACCCAATAGAGGGAGCTCCCTCTTTTCCTCCTCATATGGGGATTGTTCTAGAATTTCTGCCCGAACTCTGTTTCTCAGTCTGTCTATGGCGCTCGACCTATATTAGTGAGGCTTCAAATCTTCTAACCTCTTTGTTTCTATTCCCTCACTATATGAGGCACCAAATCCATGTGAGTGAATTTACCCTATTATCATGGTGATTATTGAGAAAATTAATTTAATTCAAATCTATTTGAGTTAGAGTCTATCACTAGATGAATCAGTGTCTAACAACTTGAGGTAGGTGGTTCTCATATTTTTTGTGATATTGTGATTTTTTTGGGGTTCTTATTTGAGTCCACTATTGTGTTGACTAAGAGTGACCCTATAAATTTAATGGTTTCAAATAATTAATTAATTGAACCCATTAACGATTCCTATGGTCATGATCCTCAATTCAAAAAATGGTTAAGCCCAATAAAGGGATTTGAACCTTGGGATTACTAATTCAAGGTGTTATTTTATTTAAATTAAATAGTTGATATTGAATTTATTATATATATATATATGTAGATTTCATAGCATGTGATACATGACATCGTGATGGGCTCAAGACAATGATTGAGATGGCATTGGATGTATGGACAAAGGTGATATGATCATCATGATGAGCATGGCCTGAGATATATATATATATATATATATATATATATATAGGTGATGTTAATTACACATTGGGTGACATAGTCCTTAGATGTGGTGATGAGGTCATCAGGTTATGGGAACGAATCATGTGATTGGTATGGAAATGGCCATCATATTGAGAGACATGGTCATAGGGGCATGAGGTTCCTGTTTGGTGTGACAATGGTTATTATTTTCCAGTCACCCGTGTTATCTAATGCACTATTTGGAGTCATGTGAATAGAATATGAATCTGATGGTGATGTGGTGTTGAAAAATCATGTGGGTAGAGGCCTTTATAATTTGTTTCTTATGTAAAATCCTTGGAGGTGCTTTTTGTATAAATACACAAGGATAATGAAGAGACATTAGATGATAGTGATGAGACTATCAATTGGTTGTTGAGGCACACTATACCTGAGGCCCAGAGACAATGATAATTTGAGAGGATGGTCGTCACCATTCCTATTGAAGTTATTTGTTGGTCTAATGATGATATTATTTTGAAAGAGGATATCACTATGCCTTAGACTTCAGGCTTTGAGTGGATGGGTGAATTCGAGAAGGGGTTCATGGTTCCAGATTCTTATTGCTTGGGAATGCCTTTGGGAAGTCGATGACTTGAAATAGACGCTGGGTGTTAGGTTTCACATGGTTTAATGCGTCTTATATTGGGATGGAACCTAAGGGTTCACTTGGAATTATTTACATTTGGGAATTAATTGGGATTAGGCTAAGGATCCTCTCCTCTATAGTATTTCAACACTGTCCAAAGTAGGTGACATCTTCATAGTGGTTGTTGATCACCAAGGAATATTATGTTTATTAAATGAAAGTGATTATTTTATTTATTATTTATTTTCAACCGGTAGATCATATATGTAAGAGAGAAATACATTTTTGGTGGCCTGCTGAGATTCCCTCTCACAACCCACATAAGACCTTTTGGATGCATGTATATTTTATGGCTTTGGGTTTAGGTAGTTGTTTGACCTCTGGAGATGGATCTCAACACTTGAGATGGCATGGGATGGAATGAAACGGAACCTTGGTTCTTGCCTCATATAGATTCACCATTTGGTTTTATTCTTGTATCAGTAAGCTGTTATATATATATATATATGTACTGATGTTGGGAATGGGAAAACCATTTCTTCTTATTGATATATATGGTCTGCACTGGATGTATATTCTATTTATTATCTAAAAATGGAATTTTTGGCCTATTTATTTATTATACTTCTAAATTCGATTATGATTCCACTATTGTATGATATTTCTTGTTCTTCCTCCATGGGTGGGTTACTGTTCCAATGTTTGTGGTTTTTTCCTTCGAAAGAAAATTATATATTTACTTACACCATTATATTATCAGCACTATAGGGTATAGTCTTCTGACTATTACCCATTTACACCATCACATATAGTCGAAAACCTTCAGTGTAGGGGATGCATGGCTATATCCTATGGAATGTGGCCTGAAGAAATTTTTAGTCGGCTAAACGAGTAGGGGTGCTACACTTTTCTAGAACTGATAAAGAGTTATTTTATCCATTATTTTCTAGAAAGGATATATATTTGGTTTATCAATGCATTTTTATTTTAGCACAGATTAAAAAACTATTTATGATGATTTTTTTATGAGTTCTGATAAAACACTTCCAAGTCATTTAAATTTAACCCTAATAAAATAGATTTCTCTCGCACCATTCACGATCTCACAGAAGATCATCTTTTCTGCCACTCCCCCTGTATATTCTCTCAGACAAACCGATCCTCTATTTTCTTAAGGTATGTAATTATTTATACACATGTATTTTTTTTATTTTGTATTTCTTACTTTTTATCATTGTTAATATTAGTTCTTATTTTCTCATCATTTTTTATCATTCATTTCTCAAACTTTAAGAACTAGAATTCAGTAGTCTTTATATCATCTCAGGTATTCACAAGTTTTTTAAATATGGGAAAAAATTATTTTCTATTTTAATATTTGGTTACACTTCTGGTAGTTTAGAGAGACCTATAAATCGGGTGTGAGATATTGGAAAAATTTATTTCATTGAAAAAATGATAAGGTACATAAACTATATATATTTATTTAATATTTATAATAAAATATATAGTCACATGTTTATCAACATTAGACTAATAGAACCCCATAATATTTTTTAGAAAAGAGTCACCACATTCCTAATAAAAGTGTCTAAGTTATCAAACTCAAAATTCATTCCAAATATGTTTCATATTTTATTTTATATATATTTTTATTAATTAATAATAATATTAATTGATTTAAATGAATAATGAGATAGATTTATGGCTCCCTAGAAATGGTGTGAGAGAGAGGTTATTGTATGTCTCATAATACGATAATGATTTCTAAAGCACTAATAATTTTTAGAGGTTTTCAAAATAATGTCGTATCTTAAATAGAATAAATCACTCTAAATCCCAATAAATTATTATTTATTTCTGTTTTTAATGAATTGAATCAAGGTGAGTAGTGAGTATGGTTATTATGTATTATTATGTGTACAAAAATTATATAATTGTAGTAAAACACTATATTATATATGATTTATAGTTAAATATAGGTTCATGTAATATTAACCCTATTTATATATCAATTTTAATATCCTTAGTTATTATTTCAATTTAATTCACCCATACATAACCATTATATTTTTAAATCATTTCATCATTTTAAACTTTATAGCTAACCCAAATACAGAGAATCTCACATCCTACATAATATAGATTAATAATAACCCAATGGGATTGGAATGTCTCCAAATCCATCCAACCCATAGTATATTCATCATGATCCCACTCCTATAACATTGGCCTTGAAGGAATCTATGAACTTATGAAATTCAGTCCTCAAACCACATACCTTTTTTTACGAACTAATTCAAGGTTTTTTGGATGTTGAAACTGTAACATTTTCCTCAAATAGTGTACATATAATGCCATCCATTTGAGCCTCATCCTGATCACATTAGTCAAGGATCCCCTTGCCGGGATTAATCTACTGTTATTTCATTTTTTATATTTAGGAAAAAACTATGAAAGTTTTTTCGGTGCTTCACCAAATCCCAATCATGAGAACATTTAGATTTAAAGATAAAACATTCATCTTCATTATCTTCTTCTCGCAAATAGTTATTATATAATTTGGATTCCTAAGACTCATCCCTCTTCTGTTCTAGACTTGAGACTATATTTCTTGAACTACTCTATGTTTTATTTTTCTGATACTGAGTACTAGTGCTCATTTGGGATGAATTAAAAAGATACCACCTACAAATAGTGGTGTAATTCATTTCATAAATGCAATTACCAATTTCATTTATTGCATGATGAAATTATTTGAAACATTCAAATGTTGGATTCCCCTTATTATAATTATCAACAAATTCATCCTTTTTTGTGATTATCTTATGTGTATTTATTTTGTTATTATGTAAAATTAATATTTTATGAACCTAATAGGATGTATATGAATTGAAAAATGATATATGATAATAATATGAATAAATATTGTGAATATGAAATTATAGAGTTCATCATGTTTTCAATTGAGAATGTATACGACTCTTTTAAAATCCCTTGTATTTGTTTAATCTATTTTTAATCAATATAAATTAGTCTCATTGATTTGTATGAAAATTTTATTTTTCATGAAATTTATTAGTTCGCTTAATTTTTGACGAAACATGGGTAAAAATTGAATGTTCACTCCAATTGGGATGATACTATGTTTTATAGATCATTTGATAAAAGTATTAGTATAAAAAATAATGGAGATTATATAGAATAAATGAAAATAGAAATTCATTATGACCTTCATGATTTTACAAAGTTTTTTTAGATAATCAATAGCTATTCTATGGGACCATTGTATATAGGTTTTACTAAATACATTACATTGTCAGATCTATTGATGTTATATAATTTTAAAGATGGTAGAAGATTGAGAGACACGAGATTTATCTAACAACTTGGTGTCATGAATGTTATGATATATAAAGAAACCAAATATCATTATTAAACATATGATGAGAAATTAATAAAATGTTCAATGGGAATGATATGTAAAAAATAAATTCTTTTCCGAAAAATTTCATGCAACTCTGTAAGGACCATGAATAACACATTAAATTCCTTAATTGTGGTGTAAATCGATTCATGAAAGACGAATAAAGTCCTTAGAATGTTTTGTGGAACTTTTCTATAATTTGAGTATTCAAACAACTATATTAATGTTAGAAAATTGTGAGAAAATTGACATCCTACACAAAAACATGAATTTATATTGTGAAACTACCTCTTCTAACAAACCATCCTTTGTGAAATAAATTGATTATAATTATCCCTAATTTTAAAATAAGTTGAGAAACATCCATCTTATATTTTCTATATATGGAATAAATTCTTTTGGTGTATAGGGTCATACTCACATTACATGGCTAGTTATATTGGTAAATTATAACTTTCTTATATTGTTATATATGATTCACAAATACATTTTGGTCTCTCTTCTTATATCATGACCTAAACAATCTAGTAATGATATTGAAATCTATTTGGATCCATTGATCGAATATCTGAATTTTATGTGGGATATATGTGTTACCATGTATGATTCTTATCGAAGTGAATATTTCACATTGAGGTCCCTATTGTATGAGATGATAAATGGATTTCCTACTTATAGAAAATTTTTAGGTTATAGAATTAAGGGAATGTTGGAATGTACCATTTTTCATGAATTCACACTCAATTTGGTTGAAACATTACATGAATACTACAATTGTAGGTCATTAATAAACTTTACCTCAATAGAAAAATGACCAATCCTTGATAGAAGCATTCGATTGAAATACTGAACAAATTACAACATCGTCTCTACTAAGGGGTGATAAACTGTTCAATAAAGATAAAGATATTGACACAATTTTCGATAAACCATTGTTTAAAAAAAATGAAATCTGGTTGGATAAGAATTTTTTTTTAATTACCATACAAGAATTGTTTGTACATAAAAAATTTTCTTTATTTGATACAGTTAGAAAATTTATTGTTGATAGTGTTATTAGAATGTTTTTAATTGTTTCTATAAAACCAAAATGTGGAATTAAGGGTTGTTTATACATGATTGAAATATGGATAAGGGAAGGGTTGGAACTAGTGAAGGTTAAAAGGAAATATTTTCTTCCTTTAGAAGGATTCACTCTATCTTGAAAAGAAAAATTTCAAAATTTCATTTTTTAATGGTGTAAAAGTTCTATAGTGGTATTCATCAAATATCAAGAAAATATTATCAATGGCTAAATAAAAAATGTTGGGATGAAAATTATATTACTATATTGTTTTCATGCAAGATTTTATTCAAATATCTCCACATTTCATTCTTCCTAAAAATGTATGAAAAAAATTAACTATACTACACTTATATTTCAAATCAATATGTAGTAAATTTATAAACTTTGGGGCGTTCACAATCATTAATAGGGATGATATAGTCATATTATATGAATTAATGTTGTTCTTACCACCATAATTGTTTTAATATAATTGTCCAAATGATGGTTCACATGGTTAGATAGGTTCAACTATATGGTCTGATTCATTACAGATTGATATACCCCATTGAACGATATATGATGATCCTATAATGGTATATCAAGAATAAAAGATGGACATAATTTTTTATTGTAGAATGATATATTATTGATGAAGTTATTGAATTCTATATAATTTTCATATCATAAGATTATATCATCTGTCTCCCAAATACTTTTCACAGAAGAAACATTATGAGGAAGTAATTTCTAGAAGAGATCATTATACAATTACCATAACATAGTGGGATCAATCTCACCTATATATTTTAGATAAAAGTGACAATGTTAATATGTATGTTGAATCCCAAAAATCAATTCTTAGACATTTTAATCCACCATTTTTGGAATCATGGTTATCAAATAAACATAATTAATAGTTTCTAGGAAAGTTACAAGATCAAATTTATAAGTAATTATACTACATAACCACATACCACTGGAAAACATTGATAGCTATCCATGGGACGAAATGAAATTATTATATTATACAATATTTTTGTAATTATTTTTCATAAATTCTATATAATAGAACTTGATAACCATAGTATGATTCAAAATAGTGGAGTTACGCTAGTGGTAGAAGAAATGATCATACCTAGTTCCTAAGATAGAAATACGATTTATGCAAATATAAAGTATTTTGACATCATCTACTAGATATATGGTTTAAATTATACCAAATTTCAAGGGATTATTTTTGGATGCAAATTTATTGAAAATATTATTATAGTGAAGGTTGTTGTAATGGGATTCATAAAGGTGAATCATAGTGTGTAAGAGTATACTTAAGAGGTGTTCATAATGACATCACAAGATTTTTAGGTATTTTATTTATCATATCCAACAAAAAAAATTGTTAAATTGACAATCGGTGACTAAAATATATATAGGTTTAGATGAAATTTCAATTGAGGATAACCATTTCATTGGGATATAATAATCATTTCATGGTTGTCCTAATGTAGAACATGTCTTGTACATTAGAGGGGACCACAAAGAGGGGATTTGGATTATCAATAAAGGATCTAAATTCCTTCAACCGTTAATGAAATGAAAACGATTTCAAGGAGAAGGTTAATGTTTTTTAAATATATTGTGTTTTTCCGAATAATATTATGTTTTTAATAATGTATTAATATAATCTAAAACAATTTTATCATACTCATTCATACAATTACATTTATATATGACGATGTTACCAATATCGAAGAAGAACATATTGTTGATGCTAAAACTGAAGGATTATTAGGGGATCAACAACATGTTGATGATAAAAAACCTATAAAGACTATGTTGACGAGTATTGTATAGGCATGAAGGAATGGTGAAACTTTTTCTCATTTTCTAGGACCAGTATGACCATCCTATTTATCCCAATAAGTAAATGTTGATTAGTAATATTGTGATTACAACAAGAATGAATATTCCAATCGATAGAGATTCAAAGAACCATGTCCCTCCTATAATAAAGGGATCCATTTTGTAATATATTAAGCTAAGTTTATTATATACTATCTCTATTTTACCAAAAAAGTATATAAAGTACTGTTGATTTAATTTTCCTTTTCCCTTATAGAGTATATTTATTTCAGTAGATACCCAAAATACATTTTTATCAATTTCCACCGGAAAATCCTATAGAGTCTTCAGAACAATTTTTTACCATGTTTCATAATAGGGATTTTGAAGGAAAAGTAAATCCCAACCCACCAATTACTTATGAACATATTATAAAATGGGAATCATGGAATGTTTTCATCAGTTATCATGATAATTAAAAATTTTAGGTGAATTTTAGTAGATACTATATTATTTCCTATCATTAATTTTATCCAATTTGATTCAAATTTTATAATTTATTAAAAAAAGATTGATGAAAATAAATTACATTTATTAAAACCAATGTACCTCTATCACAAATAATGTATGCGATAAACATCACAAGATATGAAAATTATATGTATTTTAAATCTATAATAAATGATTTATGTAACATGAATCAAAATATTATCCATTATTTATATGTAGATTGATGAATCAAAATATAAATCCATATATATCCTATGTCATGCGTTATGAAGGGAGGCTTGCATAAATAAGTAGTGTAAACTAGTTGATGAAAATACACGGGGAACATAAGAAAAATGTGTAAGTATGAAATAATAATATTTTTATATGATTTATAATAGTGTTATATAAATTTATCTATTTATGTTAATATGTTTTTATATGGTTTAGATACATGAATCTGTATCGACCCCCCTTGAAGGAAAACTACTTTCAGAATATTTGAACGGTTATTAAAAATATCGTAAAATTGGAGGTTTGGATTTTATATTTTCATATGAAACATATATCGAGAAAGAAAAACACAAGAAGAAACATATTAGATAAGGAATAGATTTCAGGCACAAATAGATTCTTTGTAAGAAATTATTTTCCTGTCTAGTTTTTTAGAATTATATATGAAAAAGTATCAAAGAGAAGCGATAGTGGAGAAAATAACATCACATGAACAACCAAATGACCCCACTAGATTAGAGGATAGTCATTCTCCTCAACTAAATATATTATTCGAGGTAATTAAATATTTTCACCTCCATTTCTCTTAAATTTCAATCAAAAAAATTACAATAAATTTATAGTACTAAAATTCTACATGGTAAATTTATATTTTCTTTCTATCTATAAACACGCAAAATCATTTTTTAATGGGAAATGTGTATAATATCCCGGGAGAAAAGATAAAAAAATATCAAAAATATCACATGAGAGTGTGGATTTATGTAGCTCAAGAGGTGAGTGTTGAGTTTCACATTCCACTTGATGATCAAAATATAACAAATTTTAATGATTCTATTGGAATGTTTATTTCATGACCATCTAATCTGATAAATATAAATGGGTTTTGATTTTAACAAAAAAATTTCAAATGAAAAACATCTAACAGTTTGTGATAAATGGTCTGATGTGAGGCCTGATATTACTTATGGATATAAATATGGGGAAACAATAGGTCAGATCAAGAAAATATAGTGAATAGACCAATACATCAAAAATAAATTTTAGGAGTACCTTCCCCCTTTTAGTTCCACTATTACATATATGAACATTACATGTTCATGTAGAATCCACTTTCAAAGATAGATATTTTTTCTAGATTCAATATTCAGATGAAATATTTCAAAATATTATTAAATATATAGTTATCCATGAGAGTATAAATTAGATTGTCATGTTATAATGGCTAGGTGTCTGAGTTATTAATTCATATATAAAGAATATTTTCATAATCCTTCTCTCCAAAAAATGTCAACAATGTTCATTAATGTTAATAATTATTCATATTCAGTACAAGAATTTATATTATTACTATAAAAAGGGAAAACTCAATGAAAAATGATGTGGATTCATTACTCCATGTATTTCTTCTACATAAGAAATTTGATTGGAAGTGAAAGAAATAGATTAGAAAAACATGAACTAAGAGATTCATTTTAGAAGAAAATAACAGATAATAAACTCTAAATTATCCCTATAATGTTGAGGTAAAAACATGCAATCAAATCATAAAAAAATATATTATAATTTTTTTTTCTAATTTTTTAGGAAGCATTTGATTCTAATCTCATTCAATTTGGATACCACAATATATTTTTTTGGATCCAATCCATGGATTTTCATCAAAATGAACACTCATGATATGTATTTTTACTTTTAAGGCACTATAATCAATATTTAATAAATAAAAATCAAATTAAATGTTTTGATATTCTTTTTAATGAGAATTTATATTTAATTAGAGGATATGTAAATATTTTCAAAATCATGGTATGAGTTCATCCACTTAACATAAAAATCTTATGGAATTCTTCAAATGGAAACAAATAATTGTATATATATAAATATTAACTATCAAAACATATTTCAAAATTATTTACATATTTTTGACAATTTGTATTCAGTGTTAAGAGCATGATAATGAAAATGATTGTAGAAGTTAGGTCTTCAAATTTATGAATGATATAGTATACCATCAAAGACTAGAATACCAAGATAGAAAATGTCTAAACGTAATTACTATTTCATTACAAATTTTTATTAATCATTTTTTCTATTGTATTTTCACATTACAACTAAATGGTCCAATAGTATGCATAATCTATAGAAGATATAAATTTTCATAAATATGAGTGGGTAGAATAAATGGTGTCATAAATTTTTCCAACATAAAATTTTGGTTATTACCTATTATTTTTGTTATATAGTAAGGGTTATGACCTTTGAAATATATTAGATATGTCAAGAATTAATATTTTAATTCTTATATATTATTTTTAAATTGCTTCTTAAAAATAATTATAATGGAGTATATAAATTTGATTATAAATTAATGGGAATAATACATGGTGTGGAATTCACATAGACATCAGGAAGAGAGGAATTCTAACTACTTATTTAGTTAATTTTCTCATCATTTTAACTATTTTTTAGTTAATTTTTTTCAATTTTATCTATTACTTATTTTTGAAAATTTATTCATTAGTTCAAAACATGTATCACATGATCAAAACCAAGAATACTAATAAATGTTTTTATAATTTAGCTCAATTAATCAAAATTCATTTTTGATGTGTAGGTATTGAAAACAAATCGATATGACACAAGGTGTAACAGCATGACTCCAAGTGCATGTTATCAATATAAACGTTTCATTTTAGTTTGAAACGAATGTCAGATATCCAAAAATGAGTGAATGATCTCAGATATTTTTTAACCATTACGAAAATGATCCATAATTAATATTCATGTGTAGGAATTGACCTCATGCCAATTAAACACCTGATTTATAAAGGATGGCTCTAAGTGATTTTTTTCAATATAAAAGTGTTATTTTAGATTAAAATGTATCACATAGACAAAACTGTGAAAACATATCTCATATTATTTTCAATCAACAAGAAAAATGTCCGTAATTAATTTTTGACCTCCAAGAATTGATTACATGTCAATATAACACTCGATGTGGTCAGTATGGATCAGTATGTATGTTTTCAATAAAGAAAATTCATTTTACTTTAAAACAAACATAAAATAAAAAAAAATTAGAATCAAAGTTCATAATTTTTTCAAACATTAGTAAAATGATCGATAAATCTTTTTTGATATGTATGAATCTACCTCACATTCTTGTGACACTTTATGTAGTCAATATGACTTGAATTTCATGTTTTCAATACAGAAGGTCCATTTTAGTTTAAAAATAACGGCACATAACAAAAACCTAGAAAAATATATAATATTGTTTTAAAAAAAGAAAAAAAAATCATGTGTATGGATTTACCACACACCAATCTATCACACAATGTGGTCGGTGTGATGTGACATATGTATTTTCAATATAAAAAAGTTATTTTGGTTGAAAAAAATCACATAGTCAAAACCAATCAAATGAGGTTGGATTATTTTAAAACATTATAATATTTGTATATAATTCATTCCTACCTTATAGGAATCACCAACACATTAATTCGACACCCAATGTAGTCTGTATGACTCAAAGAGTGTGTTTTTAATTCAAAATCTCTATTTTAGTTTAAAACATGCATCAAATAGCCAAAATAGAGTAAAATGGCTCATATTGTTATCAAATTTTTGTAAAATGATCTATAATTCATTATTGATTTGTATGAATCATTCACACATCAATCTGACACCCAATGTGGTAAGTATTACTCGAAGTGTGCATTTTCAATAGAAACGTTCCATTTTAGTTTAAAATGAATGTCACATCACCAAAATTGAGAAGACAATATAAAATTACATTCAAAATTTATGAAAATGATAAATAATTCATTTTTATTTTGTATCAGTTGACCTCATTCTAATTAGACCTACGATGTGGTCGATATGAATCAAAGTGAATATTTTCAATATAAATTGTTCATTTTAGTTTAAAATGCATAAAAAATCCAAATATGAGATAACAAACTCAAATTATTTTCAAATATTTGTAAAATGGTCCATAATTCATTTTTAACCTATAATAATGATCCCAAAGTCAATCTGAAACCCTATGTGGTTAGAATGACTCAGCATGTATGTTTTCGATACAAAAGGGCCATTTTCATTTAAAAGACCCATAAATTATCCAAAACTAATCCAACAAGATAAAATAGTTTTTAAACATTAGTAAAATAAATTATAATTCATTTTTGATGTGTAGTAATTGACCACACATCTATTTGAAATGTGATGTGGTAGGTACGAATCAAAGTGTGTGTTTTTAATACCGAATATTCATTTTAGTTTAGAACACATGTCAGATCACCAAAACAAAGAAAATGAATTCATAATTTTCTCTCTAAAAATTTAGAAAATTAATTCATAACTCATTTTTCACTTTCAGTAATTGACCATATACTAATCTGACACATGATGTGGTCTATATGGATTGAAATACATGTTTCCAATATAAAAGTGTATTTTTTTTTAAAACACATCACATATCCAAAGCTGAGTAAATAAGAATGGATTTTTTTAAACATTAGGAAAATGGTCCAAAATTATTTTTTCACCTTTATGAATCAATAATTAATCAATAATACACATAGTGTAAAAACCAAGATCTGCATTTCAGGTATGGATCCTGATTTCAGGTGTTTTTGAGGAAAAATGAAGAATTTCGAAATTTTCAAAGTACACATTGTGTACCCATTTTCTACGTGTAATAGTACACCGACTATATAACGGCTGAGTACATGGCCATGTGGTGACATGGAAGACCGCCTAAAGTGGGGTTCATTTAAGGATTGTACACTATGTGTATATTAAATGTACACATCATGTACTATTATTATTATTCAATTTATAGGATCAGGGTCGCATCTAATCTTCAGAAGCATATTCTTCTTCCCGTGTCTCATAGAGGAGAGCAGCGTATGACCAAAAATCTTCGAACTCCTCTTGTTCCTCTGTTTGAGCTCTGATTGAGGCGCCACCAGGTGCATTGGATTCCCACCAGTGAGTTCTCTCTTTCCCAATAACATCTCTTCCCGATTTCCCCTTTCACTTGAGTTATCTAAGGTTGAATTGTTTTTACCTTTTTATAGATCTACGATGTTATAGGATGATTCAAGGGCCAACATTCATGAGTGTTCATTTTACGACTTTGAGGTAGGTCGTTTCTGCGTTTCCTTGGTTGTCTTTGGATTATATAGGGTAAAAGTGCCAAATACCATTGTTTAGAGTATTGTGTGTTTTGGAATTTAACCCTGTTTAATGCCTAATATGGTTTCTTTGAATGAGAATGGGGTATTGATTATATATAAGGTTTATTACCTTGGTTGTGGACATGTTTACCATGATTTATTGGTTATGGTTGTTGGGTCTAGAAATCATGTTAGGCTACTTTATTTTCAAAGACTAGTAATGTTAATATGTAGTTACTTTTAATATGTGATGCATGTGTTTCACATTATGATGTTTAGAAAATGGGAATTGACAGTGGGAGATTCAAAAATTTGGGTCTTTTAATTATGAATTGTTGATATGATTGAACAGAGGTATTGAATGTTAGAGCTTCTATGAGTCATTGGACAGAGGGGTTAGGCTGTGAGAGATACCCATAGGGTTACTATTAAAGAAATGTTGGACCATAGGGAATAGACCATGAGAGATTCTAGGGGGAATTATAATGAATATACAGGGGGTATTGACTGTGATAGAAACATGGTTGGTGATTTATTTTTGATTATGCTATGTCGGACTGAAGGGGTCAGACTGTCTGAGCCTTCCCAAAGGGTCGTTTTTATTATTGAATGGGTGATATGTGAAACCATAGGGGATTAGACTATAACAACGTTCCTAGAGGGTTACTTTTATATATTTGAATGATAGTGAAGAGTCTTCCATGATAAATCAAAATCATAGACTCCGACTTCATTGATTTTTTAGATGGTCTTTTGAGAAGTCTATTTATTATTTTATATATATGGGATACAGAACTTTGGCTAGATCTTGAGGTTATATTTTTCAATGGTTTTAATAATTTCTAAATGTAAATTAATTTAATATAAAATTTTAGATTTTTTTACTTTTGAGTACTTCCTAGTATATTACTTTATTCCTTGTTATTACCTACTATATATTCACTGACAGTTAGGAAGAGATCTTTTGGTGGGTGTCTATAAGGATTCATCTCACACCATATGTGGGCCATGCTTTTGGACCCAAAATGATTATATGGTTGTATGTATAGATAAGGAAAAGGGACCTTCTTCATCATCCTGGTTCATGTCAATCCCCTGATCATGTCATAATGATTATGAAAATATATAGGGTCTTTTCAACCTTGATTTAATGATGACACCCGTATATGTCTTTGAATTTCATTAAACACCTTTTATAACCCACTGGTATTCCTATAATATAACATGTATTACTTTATTCATGTTATTCTTTGTTTATTCTCTTACTATGCTTTATATATCACCCCTTTCTTACATATGTACCCTTGTTATCCTTTTTAGTTTCATGTGTGAAGATGTTATGGAATTATTAAATAAGGATGGTTAATTTACTATTTTAAGTTGTTATGTAATGTACAAAATTCCCAAAGGTAGTATATTTTTAATCTTCTAGGTTTTATTATGTGTACTTGTATTAATTAAATCATGGATTAAAGTGTAGAAAATATAAGGTTTGTTATAATTGGTATTAAAGGAATAGTTCAGTTAATTTTAGGATTATTATTAGAAAACTGTAAAGAAAACCTTAACGATTAGACTATGTAGAAGAAAACATCCCATGTTTTTAGTATATATAGAGTAATTGGATTTTTAGGAAAATACATCCTTTTATGAATACCACATGTGTCTATGGATATGGAATAAATTTACATATGGTTAAAACCAAAAAACATCACGTTGTGTTATACTCAACTGGGTACTCGGGCATGACAATGGGCCTTGTTGCACACCTTTTTTGACACTCCTAGGGGATATGATTTGGTATATTCATAATCTCATTATGATAAATTATTAAATGAACAAAAAATACCCATAAGAGTATATATTAAGAAATAGATCATTGATAACACACATTAAAGCCTTGAAAGACATTAGATAAGAAAATAAATGAAATTTATATTATCTCTTTAATTCCATTTTATTACCTTATATGAATTTAATAGTATAAAAATAATTACACTTAATTCTAAATTTATTATATCCATTTTCCCGAAAAAAGGAAAAATTCAGTAAATAATCAATGTGAAAAGAAATGTGATGATTGTCCCAACAAGATACCCAATATAATGGAAAAAATGAATCATGAAATTTGTGATGATACTCTACTAGATGACTTAGTTTTTGAATAAAATACAAGATCAGTAGTAGCAACCAAATACCACTAAGAAATAACAACCTAGAATTGGGTGATTTATGAGACAAAGACCCCTAACATTGAATGAATCAAACTATCCCTTACTCATGGAATAATTGATGAACTCCTTTGAGAAGATCTTCTCCATCCTTCCATATTCTAAGAAAGGGAAAGTTCTACTAGTTGCTTATCTTATAGAGGAAAAATATTATTAGTTTTGTAAATTCATCAAGAATAAAAATCCTAAGGGAGAGATAGATGTGATGGGGTGGATAGAATAATAGAAAATGTATTTTGATAAAATTTTTCCTCACACTGTCCAACTTAAATTGGAAAAGGGATTTCCTTTCCCTCAAGAAAAGAGACAATTAATCTATCAGGGTGTACAATACCAACATCCCATGAACCACATGACACACCACTAGATATCTCTTTACCCTAGAATTCAAGGTTGACCGATTTTTTGGTGTTATATAAACTAGTCTATAAAAAAGAAATAGTGATTCGAGACTTTGATAGATGTGCGAAAATTTTATGATGTTCCATTAAAGTAATAATAAATCTCAAAAAATATCATAAAAATCATGGGGATAAAATGGGAAAAGTGGAGTCTATTTCTAGTTGTTCAAAGATGAAATACAATAGTACTAATAAATTTCAACATCCCACATATCAAAGGTACAGAAAGAAGAAACAAAAAATTTGCCTATGTGGAATGAGGGAATGATTTAGATGTGGTAATGAAGCACATCTAGCTATAAATTTACAATTGAATAAACCTAAAAATGATATGGAGAAATTGAATTATTGGGTCAACCTTCAATGAATTTTTCATTGCTATATATAAAAGGAACTATGGAACATTGCAAACCAATGCACTAATACAAGGATTTTTGGAGAAAACAGACAACATCCAAGGAAACGAGGGAAGGATTTTCTCATCACAACCACTAAGGTGGATCCCAAAAATGAGGTGGTGATAGATAATCTAGTTATTAATTCTAGAATAGTGACTGGAATTTTTAATTCTATTTCAACGAATTAATTCATATCACAAAATTACAGAATAGCTATTCAAATACAACCACAATAATTAGATGTAGTGTTGTTGGTGAAAATGTGAGAAGGAAAAATTATTTCATCCCAAGTGTATAAATCCTCCCCTATAAAAACATATGGGATGAATTTACCAGAAAAAAATATGATACTATATTTGGTAGAATTTTGTGCACTTTGGGGTATGGAATGACATTCCCTGTATAGAGCAAACACACATTTTTTGGGGAAGGAAATCACTCTCCCCATTATGAATTGACCCCCGGTATTGTACAAGCTCAATGAGGAGGATGAGTCTTCTTTTGCACCAACATATTAATTGTGGATATTAGTTCCCAATTAAGAAATCAAATATATAAAAAATTATTGATTTTTAGTAAAATATAATCCTGAAAGACATGACCATTGGGATAGAATACACTGATTTGTTTCCCAAGGAATTTAAAAATCTTCATCCTAGTCGAGAGGTTTAATTTTTAATTAATATTACACTTTGTAATAACATTATGCATCGTAATCATGTTATGCATCATAATCATGATATGCATCGTAATCACGTTATGCATTATAATTACGTTACGCATCATAATCAAATTATACATTGTAACCATGTTATATATTGTATCCATGCTATGTATCATATCCATGTTATAAATAGAAACAATGTTATACATCATATTCATGTTTTGTATCGTAATCATGTTATACATCATAACCATTTATCATATTCATGTTTTGCATCATAACCATATTATTCATTATAATCATGAAATTCATTGTACTCATGTCTTAGTCTAATATCGCATACATATTTCACATTAAAAATTTTCATAAAAAATCTTTCTTATTAATATATATACAATTTTCTAACAAAAACTATGTTGTGGAGTTAGTTATATACAAATCAAAATGATGTCATGTATTCAATTTTTTTGACTGTTATAGTTCCAGGTGTCCAAGTCCCCATGAGTTGTTTGGAGAAATACGACCATTGAAATCAAATATGGTTGTTAGATACGTGGCCTATAAAACGAAGGTCATTAAAACCAGAGAATAAAAGACTTGGATGATTGAACATACAAGACACTATTTTAATTCTTGAGATATATAGTGTAACCTCTCTCAGTCGTCATGTGAAAATCTTTGATGATACAAGACATGAATGACTTATTCCTTGTTATTGTATTTCATGAAGAGATTTTTATTGCATTGTGTGACCAGTCTTTGTGATAATGATCGAGGGCTTCTGGTGATAGTAATATGTTGATGAGGATTGTTTTATCGAGGGATTTCAAGTATTTGAATGATAGGCATGTCGATTACCATATTAATTGACAGATTCCATAGATAAGAAGAAAGATGTGTTGATTATTGTATTGAGTGCTTACCCAGGTGGTGGTAAGACATACCTTTTATCCTATGTGAAAGGACACCCAACACTTTGGGATAAAATAATTGTAATACCATTACTTTTCTACTTCTATTTTTAATACAAAGGGAACAATTTTGTTTTCTCTTTCAATTTATATTATCTTCTTTTGTAATTGTTTTGATTATGATACATTCATTGAAATTTTATATTATAATAAAAAATTCTAGCATTATATGGTCGAATCATTTATAGTTTTTATACTGTAATCATTTTATTCAATTCAAATTAGATTCTTTTAATAACCTGGATATCATGTTATATCCATCATATCCAGGTCCAGTTCAATAATTTGTTTTGTTTTATAAGAGGCTTTTAGAATTGCATTAGTTTATCAATTATTAAACTAAGAACCTTTCTAAAAGGTTTTAATAGAAGTATTAAATATAAAAGTAACCCCTATTGAATTGTGTCATCTCATATACTTTACATATATATTTCAATACTACACTATGAGTTAATACAAAATTAAAAATTGATAGGATATGCTTCAATGAAATTGAAAATTCATAAATAAAACGAAACAACACATGATTTAGAGTTGGAGATAGTTATATTCTCTTTGAAAATATGGTAAAATTATATCATTCAGGGAAAATTGTAAAGTATATATGGATCAAAAAAGCCTCATGTAAATATGATCATTGAAAGATTAGAATATACTCCAATGAAGATGGTTAGAGTTTATCAAGGGATATGAATTCTCAGTCCACTACCATACTAGGAAAGGAATAATGTGGAATAAGATATATATAGAATGAATCCAATGATTCAACCATTGATGAGAATTAATAGGGATCTGAAATTCATTGTTTTGAAATGGATGGACATGGGAATCATTAGGGAAGGAATATAATCAATCCTTTCCCAAATTATTTCTCAACTATCCCTTTTGGAGATGATAAATGTTTCTAAAAGAGATGATGTGAGAATTCAGAATGAATTGAAAAATATATTAAAGGAGAAAAACTTTGTTTTCAATGTTAATGAAGAAGGAGTTGTATGATATGGGCCAAAACTATATATACCATCATATCTAGAGTTATATAAGGAGATCTTGAATAATGAATGTAGTTCGACATTATTGATCCATCCTAATCACACATTGGTGTATTAAAATATCTAAGATCACAATTGGTTGGACAATATGAAAAAGGTGATCCTCTAATATAAATCAGGATTCCTTTTATGTTAAATGGTGATGTAGTAATGAAAAAATACAATAGGATGAGAGAACTATTTACCCATGCCTAGATAGAAATTGGAAAACAAAACTATGTACTATTTCACCAGTCTTCCGAAGACATCAATATAAAATAATTCTATTTTGGTTGTCCATGATTGAAATATAAAGGCTTCACAATTCATTGTTATTCGAGAGGATTTATCAATTGATAAAATTTCATGGACATATATTTCGAGAGTGGTGAGGCTACACGAAACACCACTATCAATTGTAACTAATTGAGTTCCATGATTTCCCTCCATGTTTTGGAAGATTATTCAACATGATCTGAATAATGAGTTGAAATTAGTCACAACATATCACCCTCAAAATGATGGAAAATTTGAGTGAACTGTCCACACACTTGAGGATATGTTGAAATATTTCTCAATTGACATCAATGGAGGGTGGGATCAACAACTTCCTCAGCTGGAGTTTTCAAACAATAATTGTTTTGACTCAAGCATCCAAATGGCTCCTCATGAATTCCATCATGGGCAAGGATGTTGAACAAAAACATGTTGCGATGATGTTGGGGAACAAAAACTGCTTTATCCTGAAATGTATGAGGAAATAGTGGAAAAGTTTAAATCCCTTCCACAAAACATCAAATATTTTTAGAGTTGACACATGATCTATGCTGATAGTCATCGATGTGGCATAAAGTTTGATGTTGGAGAAATGGTATTCCTCCACATATCACTATAGAATAAATTTATTAGATTCAGAAAGAAGGGAAATCCTAGTCTAAGGAACATCATCCCCTTTTAGATACATGATCGCGTCAGAGTGGTGGCCTATCGACTAGAACTCCATCTGAATCAATCTCAATTAGATGATGTATTTTACATATAATTCTTAAGGAATTATAAAATAGATCCCTTGCTTGTTATCAATTCAGATTTTATACCATTTTAGAATGTTCTCTCATATGGGGACCAACCAGTGAAAATCTTAGATCATAAAAACAATGTTATAAAAATATAGTACAATGTACCTAGTCAATCTGTTGTAGAGAAACTACAAGTTTTAATAAGTAATGTGGGAACCATAGGAGGTGAAAAAAAGAGTTACCATTATCTATTTTAGTGTGACAAATGAAAATTACAGGGGATGAATTCATGAAAGGGGGTAGATTATAAAAACCGAAGTAGTAATAAATAAAAATACCCTTCTGATTTTATAAAATTTATTTTTGTATAATGTGGGTATAAAAAACACATGAAATTATTTGGATTTATTATATAATATAAGATATAAAACTTAGTTAAACATCATTACCATTTATAATATAGCCATTGAATATTTATCACATGAGTTGTATAAATATAGGGGTTTAGAAAATCCAATAGACTCCAAAAAAGGATGTGATGAGATCAACCTATAGGATTATACCCTATAAATCCAATTTATAATGTATTATAAAGGAGATAGAATAATTGTTATTTTACTTTGACAAATTACAATCTTAGTTAAAATAAATTAATCTTGAGGGAATCCATTTATAAGATAAGTTCCAGATCATCAAGATCATGACTGAAACCATGTATGTCGATCTTCCCCATGAAAGATTCATCATAGCAGACCATACCCTTTGGGCCTTTACTATTGAATTAAATGGATATGAATCAAGAAAATAGAAATATGAGTATATAAGGTATTTTCTATATAACAATGAATATATTTTTCCATATTATTGTTACTTTAATTTTTTTTATTTTGATAAATTAAAACAAAAATCGAATAGTTGGGTAATATTAAATTTCAATTTATATATTTTTTGTTGAGTAAACGGGTTTATAATATAAACAATATTTCAATAAAATTTTATTATTATATATTTTTATTAAATATAAATTATTATATAATTTTTATGAAGTCAAATGTAATTTTTATAAGTGTTCAAAAACTGTTATTATTAAAATACCCATCATATCTCAACAAATATTGTTCCTTTTTAAAAAGTAAATATAAAAATAATTAAAAAATTATTTTAATCAAATGAATATTATTTTTATATCAAAACATTAAAATTATCAAGCGGTGGATTTTTCAATATTTTTTTATATAACTGAATTTTAAAGTAAAAATTAAATACCGTATAAATATAAGGTGTGTATTATGACATAATAATAACCAAAAAGGTATTTAATAATTACTATAAAGGGTATATGTGAGATAATATATAATTTTCCTTTTAAATAATGTGATTTTATTTTTATTTTATAAATTTTATAAATCCATTATTATTCCTAAAAAACCATAGATATATTATAACGTTTAAATAATTTCTTTAGGAGTGTGACTCACTTCAACATTAACAAGTGTATTATTCTATTTTTTCCATTGGACTTCTAAAATTATTAAAACCAACCTACTTTATCATAATCTATGGGAAATAAAGGTGGGGATTTTTTTTGTTATATAGAGTCAAGAACCTAAATATGAGAAATGATAAAGAAATCTTCAATATTGTTTTATATAAACCCATCAGAAATCCAACTTGTGTTCTCTCAAAATCCGTATTGAATATAATCAATCTTCCGTAACATCAACAATTTCCTCCCATGGTTCCCTCAATCTCTCAATAATCTCCTCCCAAGCATTTTAAGTCACACTTTCAATGTGAGGGCTTATTTCATTCTCTTCTTTATTAAAGTATAATCATTATGTTATGAATTCTATTTCCAATTACTATTGTTGGGATATGTTTTTCCATTTTCCTTTTACACACTATTTTCTATAAAAATGATTAGAGACCTCTTTCTATACCATCAACCCATTTTATGTATTTTTATTTGACGCCAATAGGATTCCAAAGTTCCACCATGATTTTTCATTCCAAACAATTATAAAGTAAATACTCATACCCATTTCATATCAATGGTGTTCAACATTATGGACATATTATTATTGGTCGTGGAATTAAATATATTAATTCCACACTCCTCGATCATAGAATAAAATGTTATTTTAAATTATTACATGTCTTATTATATTGTTGGAACACTTAATCATGATAGTGAGATGAATGTGATGGGTTGGTGTGAAATTTTATAGTGCTCTAATGCATTTGGTAATTTTAGTCTCTGGATATTTAATTTTTTGTATAGGGAGTAAACCTGATTAAATTGTGGTAATTTTCCAATCATGATGTATTGGAAATTATCATTGAACTATTTTTATGATGTAGTATTTTAACTTGTTTCCACATTTCACATGTTGCCTTTGTGTTATCATTCTATATCATGTATTGTTCTTCATGTTTATTAATCTCACCAATTTTATTAACCATTTATATTCTTATTTTATAAAATATATTACCCTTTTAATTTTATTTAATGTTTTTCCAACACTCTACATTATATCTCACAACATTATTATGTATGTCCTAAGGTTTTTGAATGTCATTTTATGTACGAGCATGTTAAGGATGTTTTCAAAAATGAAGGTGTATTTCCTATATTAAGTTATAGTGTAATGTACCTAATTCACAAATACACTAGAATTATCAATCATAGAGGTTTTATTATGTTTTATTTTATGTATAAAACCATTTATTTAAGAGTATTAAGGAGTATGTTTGTTATAGTTGGTATCAAAGGAAATGTATTTTTATTTTTGGGATTATGATTAGAAAACTCTAGGGAAAACATTATGTTATGGAATATGTGTAGGAAAACATCCCTATAATTTGGAAATTATATATTAAGTGGTTTATAAATAAAAAATTTCTCTATCTAGATTCTACAAGTGGATGTGGATCTACAACAAATTTAAATTGTTTTAGAATAAGATAAATCCAGGTTGAGCTAGACTCAACCAAGAACTGGTGCATGACAACGATCCTTATTGCACTCCTAGTTTGAAACTACATGTGTATATGATTTTTTAAATTCATAAGATCACTAAGAACCATTATTAACGGAACAATAAAATTCTCATAAGTGTATATGTTAGGAAATAGATCATGGATAACATAGATTGAAGCCTAGAAATACATATGTTAAGAAAATACATGTAATTTATAATTTATCTCTTTAATTTCATTGGATTACCATAAATGTGTTTAATATTTTAAAAATAATCATCACTAATAATCTATTTATTCTAGATAATGGCCTAGGAAAAGTGGGGAAGTAGAATCTGAGCGGCATCTCACTTTCCTCGCGGCGGCTAGGGTTTCATCCTCAGCCCATCTCCCTCCCTCCTTCGTCATGATTCAATCTCTTCATTGTCCCTATGGATATAATCAAAGATGGTGTATCTTGGTGTCAGTGTGTCTCATATGGCTACGATGTGGATCGGCATTGAATATGGGTCTTTGACGATGATGAGGCATGCTGTGGGATTCTGGATCAGATCGGCGTGGATCGACTTCTCATTCTCGGTGATTTGATCGACGTGGATCTGGTTCGGTTTGGATGGATTCACATTCTCTGAAATGTCATCGCCCAGCATTTCTCTACTTCTCAAATAAAATGGACACATCTTGGGGATTCCTCCAGTGTGTTTCTGGTGTGGTGATTGGTGGATCTGGAGTGGATCGAGGGGGGGGGGGGGGGTCCTAGCTATCCTTCATGAGTTTATTACTAGTTTCTTGTTTGGTGATGTTCGTGATCTACTGAATGGAATTGAAAGATGGTTTCTGATCAGATGGTGTTGAGATTGGTTTTCTTATGATGGTTGGTGATGGTTTTTTATGGTTAATGTTCTTGTATATGCTTATTGCTGTGATTCATGTTCTTGCGGCGAATCTGCTATGCGAATCTGGTTGATTCTGATTGATTCTGTTGGGTGGTGTGTTCTGATATGCGGTCAGAGGTACAAGGGTCTACGCTTGCATTTATGGTTCAAGGTTGTTCTAGATGAGGTTTAGAGATTTATTTTTTAGCAGATCATGGATATTTGGAATCAGATGTTTCATAGGTCATAGGTTTTGTCATTAGTATGAGGCCCATGCATCATTGCACGGGACATCTATCCGAGTAGCGATGAGAAGGTAGAAGATGGACTGATTGTATTATACTGGGGAGGGGCTTCCCTTGTTATTTTTATTTGTTGTTAGGGATTTTGATCATTTGGGGCATAGTTTAATTTTTTATGTCCTTGAAGTCATGTCTGGTTCCCCATCATCCTTAAAAGGGGTTTATGATATAATAAAAATAAATAATTTTCAGTCAGTCTAGATAATGGCCTAAATTGGAGGAATCGGGTAAGAATTCATTGTGATGGTCAATGTGATAACTACCACAATGAGATTCCGAATCTATTTTTAGTGGGAATAATGAACTTTGTGAAGATAATATCTCAGTAGACTAAGGATTCAATTAGAAATCTGGATTAGGAAATTTACCAACATCCCCTTAAAAAAGAAGAAGTCGTAGTTAAGAGATTTATGCGATAAGGGACCCAAAATTTCAATGGATAAACTGATTCCATAATATTATTAAAATGGATCAAATCTATTGAAAATTATATCTCCACCATATAGTTTCTTTATAAAGAGAAGGGACTACGATCTTCTTATCGCATGGAATGAGAATCTGTCAGTGGTGGTCATTGATCAAGAATAAAAATCATGAGGAAGATATCAAATCACTAGGGTGGAAGGAATTATTGTAATTTTTTTTTGATAAATATTTTTCTCTAACTATTAAAATTAAAAATGGATAGTGATTTCCATGACCTCAAGTAATGATAGGAAAACTCTATCGAGACTGATGAGAAAAAATTCACAAGTCTTTCGTGATACACCTACGACTATGTCGTTACCCCCAAATTAATGGTTTAAAACTTCATTGGTTGGATAAAACCGATTAAATGAAAGTCCATGAACATTGAATACATTGATAGCTATGAGGAAATTTCCCGATATTCTATGAAATTTGAAATGTAGATCAATGAATCAAAAGGGTATCATAGGGATAAGAAGAGGAAAGTGGATTTTAATTTTGGTGATATAATGGAGAAATATTATAGTGCTATGAAATCTCAATATCCCACTTTCCAAATGTGTGGAAAGAAGAACCCTTTAAATTTCATAAAGGGAATAAGGAAATTCATTAGGTACGATAATGAAGGACACATAGCTAGCGATTGAAAACACGATAAACCCATCGATGTGATGGAACAAAGTATTGCTCCAGTAAACCCTCATTGCATTGTTCAGTGTTTCAATTTCAAGAAAAAATGTCACTTTTCAACCCCATGCAGTATGAATATAGTTTTTAGAGAAAACCAAAAACCTCCGAGGAAATAAGGGTGATTTTTTTCCATTATAACCAATGAGGTAGATCCTGAAAATGAGGTGGTGAAAGGTAATATTTAAATTCATTTGTGAATTTTGAATGTACTATTTTATTTTAGTTCTATAAATTCTTTCATATCATAAATGTTTAGTGTAATTATTCATAAACCACAAAAATTCATGTTTGTTGTGTTGTCGATTAAAACAGAAAATTTGACAATTCTTGCATCCCATGTATATAACACCTCCCCAATCAAAATATAGGGGTTGAAATTCCAAGAGAAACCTATGATACTACATTTTGTATATTTTGATTCAGTTTTTGGTATGGATTGGATTTACCTTTATATAGCCAAATTATATTTCTATGATAAGGGAATCACTATCTATATTTTGAATCAACCCCTGGTTCTGTACAATTGAAAAGGGGAGGGTGAATCATGCTTAGAATAAAGAACTCAAGAATGGATATTATTTCCCTATGAGAATTATTATCTAGATCAAATGATTGAGTCTAATAAAAATATCACCCATGAAGACTTTAATGTTTTTAGGGAATACACTAATGTGTTTCCCAAGGAATTTCATCATCTTCCTCCTAACCAAGAGGTTGAATTTTCATCGATCTTATACATGGGGCATTACCATTATCCAAGAATTAGTTTAGACTAGATGTTGTGGAACTTTATGAGATTAATAAATATCTACATGACAATATTGATAAAGTATTCATACACCCATGTGCTTCAGCATGGGGTGAACCCATTTTCTTAATCGAAAAGAATGATGTTTCAATGCTTCTTTTCATTCATTATTGTGAGATCAACAAGTTCACGATAAATAAAAAATATCTGATAACATGCATTGATGAGATGTTAAAAAATATATATGTGTTTCACAACACATCTACAAGGTTCATATATAGTTGGAATATTAACATGTTATGGTGAACATGGTCGATATACCCTAGATTTCTTTTTGTGCATGGTACATGGACTAAGAGTTCATTTTGATTCCACTCAGACTCACTAAGGCTCCATCAATATTTATAGACATAATGAAAAGAGTCTTTAGATATTACCTTGAAAAATTTGTGATATTCAGTATAGATGATATTCTAATATACTCTAATATCAAGGAGGTATCTGAGGTGCATTTGAGGACTGTGCAAAAAACCTTACCAAAAGAGAAGGTTTGTGAAATGTGTATTAAAGGAGAGTTTTGGTTAAATGAAGTATCATTAATAAGGAATAACATCACTAGAAATTGGATATATGGGTACCATTTAAAAATAATATATTTATGGATGTTCAATTCCAACATTTGTGATATATATCCATATTTTTCTTGGATTATTAGGGTAAAATCATTGATTTGTTAGAATCTTCTCACAATTTTCAAACCCTTTAACAAAGCTTACTCTAAAGGGAGTCACGTTTTCTTGGAATTGTGAATTTGAATAGATCTTCAGGAATATTAAAAGGAGTATCATTATAAAAACTATAATCACACTACCCCCAAGAGGAGATCATTTCATGGTAGTCAACAATGATTCAAATAAGGGTTTGGGTTGTGGGTTAATGTAGAATAAAAAAAGTGATAGCATATGCTTTAAGGCAGTTAAATGTTTAAAAATAGAACTACCTAATGGATGATCAATAGTTAGATGTAGTGATCTTGAATTTTAAAATATAGAAACATTCTATATTTGGGGAGAAGTGTGACATATATACATATCACAAAAATTATTAAGTATATATTCACACAGAAAGTGCTAAATATGTATCAATGAAGATGGTTAGAGCTAATCAAGGACTATGAATTCTCAATCCACTGTCATCCTACCATAGAGAATAAAGTAGAATATTATCTATGTGGAATGGATCCAATAACACTATAATTGATGATAATTAATAGGGTTTTTTTCTTCTTATATTTGAAAAGGATGGACATTAGGAATCATAAAAGAAGGAGCATCATCAATCCTTTAAAAAATGATTGCTCAACCATCCCATCTGGAGAGGAAAAAGGATGATCAAAGAGATGATGTTGAAATTAAGAAGATAGTACAAACTATATGAAATGGGGAATCCTGGGAGTTAAATGTTAGTAATGAAATAGATATATTATTTTTTTCGTGGCTATGTGTTCCATCATATAAAGAGTTAAAGGAGTTCTTAGATGATTCTCACAGTTAAACCATCTCTATCCTTTTGGGAAGCACAAATATGTATGAAGATATCAGAGTATTATTGTGGTGAAACCATATGAATAAGGAAACATTAGAATATACATAACAATATGATGTAGGTTAGCATGTGAATTTGGAAAGGATTAAATACATGGGGATGATCCAATCATTATCCATACATACATGGAAATGGGAAAAATCACCATGTAATTTTTCACTGGTCTTCGGAAGACATCATGAGGAAATGATGATATCTGAGTTGTGGTGGATGATCTTAAAATGACTACACACTTCACTGCCATGCAGGAGGATTTCTCACCCGATAAACTTCCATAGATATATAATAGAGATGTGGTGATGCTTCACATTATACCAAAATAAATTATATTTTATCAAGGTCAATGATTACCACAATGTTATATAAGCATATCCAATACGATTTGAATTTCCATTTTAACTTCATAAGGACTTATCACCCTCAAACTGATTGAAAATATATGTGGAATATCTATAAATAAGAAGACATGTTGAGAGCATGTTCAATTAAATTCAAATAAGGATGGGATCAATATCTTATATTGGTAATGTTTTCTTACAATAATAGTTTATTATCCAGAATCCAAATGGATTCTTATGAAACCCTTTATGGGAAGTGGTGAAGAACATCTGAATGTTAGGATAAATTTGGGGAACACAAACTACATGATCCTAAAATGGTTGAAGAAATGGTGGAAAAGGTTAATACCATTCAACAACACATCAAGGATAATCAGAGCTGACCAAAGAGCTAACTGCTAATCATCGGTGAGAACTAATGTTTTACGTGGTGAAAATGGTATTCCTCAACATATATCCGTTGAATAAACTCATGAGATTTTTAAATAAGTGAAATCATAGTCCAAGATACAACGGGCCATTTTAGATCCTTGATCGCATCAGATTAGTGGTATATCAACTAGAGCTTCCACCATACCAATCTCAATTTCATGCTATATTCAATATATACCAATTGGGGATTTACATACTATACCCATCACATTTTCTGAATCTAGAGGTGGTATCATTGGGGAATGATCTCTCATATGAGGAAAAACCGGTGAAGATCATAGATAGAAGTGACCATGTTCTACAAAATACGATAATGCACCTGGTAAAAGTGTTGGGGAAAACCCAAAAAGATTGAGGAAGAAATCTGAGAACTAGAGGATGTGATTAAACTGTGTTACCCTCATTTGTTTTAGTGTGGGAAAGGAAATTTCACATGTGAAATTCTTGAAGGGGGAAATATTGTAATTACTCAAGCTATTAAAAATTAAAATCCCATTCCTATTTAAGTAAATATATTATTATGTAATATTTATATTGAAAATACATTAAATTATTTGGTTTTATTTTACCTTATATGATTTAAAATACCATTACACATCATTACTATCGAGAATATTTCATATGAATAGTGATCACATTATTAAAAAAATACAGGGTTTTAAGAAATCCAATTTATAATAAAAAGGGAAGTGATGGCCCAAACTACTAAGATCATTCCATGTGATTCCAATTTAATAGAGCTTCCTTGGGAGATAAAGTCATTGGAAATTTACCTTTATCATTACCAAGCCTACATTATGCAATATACACATTAGCAAACCCATTTATGGGAGAATTTCAAGATCATTGATATGATAACCCAAACCATGCATGCCAAACCACCCCATTAAGGTATCACTATAAAAAACCTCATCCATAGAAATTTTATAGTGTATAGAAGGGATATGCATCAAGACCCAGTCAATATGAGTATGTAAATTATTTTTTATAGAATAATGAATATATTTTCACCATATTATTGTTACTTTATAAATGATTTTTATTTTGAGACAAAAAAACAAAAAATATATTTTTTTGGTAATATTAAATTTCAATTTAAGGTTTCCTTTTGTGGAATGAATATATTTTATAAATTAATATTATTTTGATAAATTTATTTAATAAATAGTGTTTATTAAATATTTATAATCATAAATTTTTTATGTAGTAAAATGTAATTTTTATAAGGGTTCTAAAAATGTTATTGTATAAAACCCATAATTTACCAATAGTTGTTGATTATTATTGTAAAATTAAAAATACAGATATTTATATTGTATTTGGGTAAAATTAATTTTTTTTAAATAATAACATCAAGATTATCTAAATGTTATTTTGTCACAATTTTCTGAGACAGTCAAATTTTCAGGTAATAATTAAATACCGAATAAATATAATGTGTGTATTGTGACATCATTAGGACCAAATAATGATTTAATAAACTCTATAAATGGTATCAAAGACCAGATATAAATTTTCCTTTTAAAATAATGTATATTTTTCATCAATTTTATACACACTTTATGATTCCTTAGAACCCATTAAGATATTATATGGGTTTCAAATCATTTCTTTAAGATTATGAATCACTTCTACACCATGAGGGGAAATATTTTGCTATTTTAATCCCTTGGACTTATAAAATAAGGGAAAACCCCCATTTGGAAGTAACTATGGGGAAAACCCATGGTATGATTTCTAGTTTTGGTTATTTTATTATACAGAGTGGAAAATATAAATTTGAGAAATGATACAAAATTCCACACTCTTTTTTTATATAAACCCACCCCATCACCCACTTCTAATCACTCAAAATCCATGAAATGTGTCCTAAAATTAACCTCCCATTCATAAGATCCTACCAAGGATCCTATAATCTCTTAATATTCTCCTCCCATGAATTATAAGTCACACTATCTAGGTAAGGGATATTTTTCCTCTCTTATTTATTAATGTTTCTTTATTATCTTTTTTCTTATATTTCCAATTAACATTTTTTGGATATTTTTTACATTTATATATTACTATAAATTTTGATTCCAAATTATTATAGATATATCTCTCTCTCATAAAACCATTTTATAAATCATAATGTGATGACATAATGTTACCAGAATTCCACCGTGACTTTTCATGCCAAACAATTGCGTAGTGAATACCTGTACCCATTTCATCCAAATGGTGTTATCCGTTATATAATTATACTTATTTATTTTGGAATAACATGTATGTATTCTATACTCCATGATCATGGAATAAAATGTGATGATTAATGATTCAATGTTTTATGATATATTTTTCACACTTAATCATGAGAATGAAATGAATGTGATAGGTTCCCAAATGATTATATAGTGATCCAATGCATTGGGTAATGTTTAGTATCATGAGACGTCATGTTGGGAAATGAATTAAACCTAATTATTTTATGAGACTATTTCCAAAATTATGTATTTTTAGTTTTCCTTAACCTATGTTTATGATTCATTATTTTATATTGTTTCCACATTTCCAATGTTTCATTTATGATATCATGATATATCATGTCTTGTTGTTCATGTTTATGATTATCACCCCTTTTATTCCCCATTGATATGTCTATTGTATAACATTTATTAAAGTCTTCATTTTATTTCGTGTTTACTCCCTTACATGACTTTATAGCTCACTATTCTCTTATGTATGACACCTTATTATCCCCTACTATTTTAAGTACAATGATATTAAGGATGTTTTCAATAATAATGGTCTATTTATTATTTAAAGTTGTTATGTAATGTACCTAATTCCCATAGACACAAGAATTATCAATCCTATAAGTTTTATTATGTGTAATTTTAGGTATTAAATAATGGATTAATGTGTATTAAATAGAATGGTTATTATATGTATAGCATTATGGTCCTCATCCCATGACGTCAAAATATTAGACACTTATTTCATAGTCACAATATGTTAAATATCACGACATATGTTCCATGGTGAAATAATCTAAACCACATATATTTTTTACCCCTTGTATCCCATTACTACCATGAAAACAAGATCTAGTATAAAAGGTATAGAAATTTTTTCTCCTTGTATATGGGCCAGACTTCAATAAGGTTTTCACTCTACAAGAAGTAGATCTGTCTTGTTTATAATACTATAAGATATGTAGTGACATTTTGATGTTCTAATCCTAGGCCTATCCATAATGACAAGGAAATGATGTTGCCCATACAATAAGTATGAATCATATCTACATAAGAAACATATATAAAATTTAAAAGTGACTTGATTCTCATTCCTATAAGACACGTAGTGATCTATAGATGTATCCTTCCAAGGATTGTTCATGAATTTACCCTATATGATTGAAATATCTAGGTATAATATTTGGGCACATGCACCCAACAATAATTCCCAAAAGGAAAATAATATGACCCCATACTTATGTGATAATCTGATCAACATGAGGAATCATATATTGGAACTATTTGTTGAATGGAACATGTTACCACACGATATATAGTGACACACTAATATCAACTCATGAGCCCAAATGAATTATTAAATTAAAACCCTTCTTTATGTTTACACTCCAAGAATGTGTATGGAATTTTCTATATAAGAACCATGTGTGGATTCATTCATATTATGGTAGGATATGAACTGCCACTTTTATCTCATATATTAGGCCCAATACTAATATATAATAAAATAAAATTATAATATACCCCTGAATGCATATAATTTATTTCTATGAATGGATTTCTCCCTTATGATAACTACATATGTCTTGATTCATGTCATCATATAATTTTTAGAAATTTTAGGATCATTTATCACAATCCAAATAGATCTCCATTACATTTAATTTTTTTTCATTATTAAAATCCATATATGTCTTGGGATTCTAGTTCATACCATAATATATATTTCCCTATATATTCCTTCCAATAAACCCTAACTTGGATTAATTAGCTAACCAGTCAGCTATTGTTTCTCACAATGAGCATGACTCATGTGAGATTAAAAAATGGATAAGGATTCATTGAAAAGTCTGATTGATGGGTGTTATACTCAAATATAGGGTACAACATATTAGTTATATGATGTTAAACTAAATTACAACATCCATTTCACATGATGTTAAACATCATGAAAATAGGTCTCTACATTAAACTAGTCATCCCCCTGATGAATCTGTACTAAAAATTAGCATGTGTTTTTCATTATCATAAGTAATTTTCTTAATACATGTTTGTGTATAATTTTGGATTACAGAACCCTTTTAAATTTTTATTTTCTCCATAAATAAACTCTATACCTTTCATATATGATTCAATACTAGTCAATTCCTTGATTTTTTATACTTCACTTAGAACCCCATGAACATTAATGCCACAAAGTCTTGGTACTCCCCAATATAATATTTTTTAATAGGGACTACAAAATAAATAAAGACACTACTAGAAATCACTAGAGAATAAAAAAATTTATCATACCTTGAACCAAGGGATATTTTGGTCTTATAGGATAGGCCCCCCTTAATCCAGGAGCTATTTTCCTAACTATGTCGGATAAGGGATAGTCCCATTAGCAATGACTGACCTATACCCACCAGTATCCACCTCCAATTGAATCACATATTAATATAATATGATATACACTTTCCTTAATAAAATTATTTCATAGGATTCAAAAACCCTTGATGTTAACCATTTGTGTCTTATACTCATTATTAATGAATGATTATGACATCATATTCTCATACCCCTTAATGTCATAGTATGTACCTCATATGAAGAACCATATTTTTTAAGGTATTTAATATTCTTTGAAATCCTATCAGGCCAAAAATTCATGACCATAAATAATCACACATCACACATCCAATATAGATGAAATTAAAAAACATGCCCTTTGGTCTATCCTGTAATACCAAAAATTGATTAGAGTTAGAATTCTTATCCCTAAATATGTTCTTAGGATGAATGATTCAACATTAATCTTGTATTGGGTATGAAATAATAATTTCTTTATATTTGAGCTTAATATAGAGAGAAGAAATTTTAGCTGACTACAATGTAAAGACTATTCAAACGAAGAGAAAAAATTCCCCATCCCTACACATGATGTAGATCTATGTATAAATTATTCCTGATGTGAACTATGTGTGTATTGATTCACATTGTCAAAATATATGTATTGATACCGATTTCAGTTATCCTAGTCCCCACATTAATATTGATTACAATTATTTCCCCTTCCTTGTGTACAATCATGATCCATGCATGGAACCTTTTCATATATTAAATGCATGGGGCTTCATTTTTAACCTATCATGATATGTAGTGACCCTTAGGTATGATATAATGAGATGGGAAAAATGATTTCCAATATCAAAATATTCACTGGTTATTGATCCATATTTAAATCTGTTAAACTTTTTTAACTGTATGAATTCAAAGTTTCCAACACCTGTGAAAACGTCTCTCAATATGTGATCCCTTCACCTAGAAAGTATCATCATGGGATTGATATCATACACTTGAGTGATTGTGGGTGAATTACCTATGATAAAAAAACATTCCCCCTTACCCTAATTATGATTTATGTTTATATAAGGGGATCATTAACTTCTCCAAAACTATTTATGGATTGGTTTTAATCTCTATAGGAGACACAATGACGTTCAAACCCCCTATCCTCAAGACCAGGGATAATGTCAAATGAATGTCCCTACATTTTATGTGTTTAAACCATTAAAAAGATACTTCACCTCCGAAATATATACGTGATAAAGTATAAATTTATTATCCTTTCCTACAAATGGGATTTGTCCTCGCAATAGAATCCAAAAAATTATTGTGTATGGATTGAAAAATTTTCCCTCCCCACATATGAGTTAATATTTGCATCGATCAATGTGCAAAAAGAAAATGTTCCTAGATCCCTATTTTTACAGTATACATACTTATTCATAGGATACTTCAAACTTTGGGAATGCCAAAAATCAAAATGATAATATGTCCTTAAACCTTTCTGTATATGTTCTATGTCCCCATATAGGGATCTCATTGTAAGAGCAGACTACAACATGATTCCTTCCCTTATAAAATTAAAAGGTATTAGAAATAAATTCCATCAAAAAAATTATAATTATTCCCACACATCACCCAAAATATAAAGGTCGTCTCTAGGGATTCATTTCACAATTTTACATCAGTTACAATACCCTCACCATACGAATTCAAACATCAGAAATGATATCCTTACCATATGACATTAAAGTGCAATGGAGGCATCCTGGTCATATGATGTTAAAATATATGACAACTACGACCTCATAACATGAAATTAAACTTCTTGGAAATTGTTTCCCCACATTAAAATGTTGAACAATATATTTCATCATCCATAATCAGTCCTTATTAAAGGACCAAGAGAGTTGGTCCTTGGTCAACCAAAATTATTGGTGGTTCAAACACCATTTTGTGAACCACAATCCTTAAAAATAATTTCTTTTATTGGGAATATGGGGGTTTCACACACCATCCATGGACTTCATAAAATAGAAATGTTTTCTTTTTTAACCATGTTTTTGTTAGATAACAGGCATAGATTAGTTTACCCTAAGTGTTTTGGAATTGTAAAATGGCATTTTGATCCTTGTGAGACTTGACATCATCTTTGTGGATATCTTCACCTAAGTGTGATTTATGATCACCCCTTATAGGAATATCTCATTAAAATACTCTTAATCAACGAAACATGATCTATGATTTTAATCATTCCCATATCCTACTCTTACGGGTGTTGGAGTACTCTTGACTTGGGGAATTCAAATAAGGCTATTGTTTAACACTTCCATAATATATGGTCCATGAATAGTGACCATAAACACTACGAACCATATTTAAATGTATAATACCCTAAAATTTAGACTATTATGGTCCAACATAAATGAACACATACTATTAGTGAAATAGAAACATGAAATATCAAGATGAAACCCTTCAAAGGGTGGTCTGAGAAAAAGTAAATTATCTTCTCACAAAGATATTCATCTTCAGGGTTTAGGAAAAATTTAGTATATAAATAAAAAAGATCAATGATCATAGCTCCCATATTTTTGCTAAATTAAAATAAGTTACATGCTCACTAAACCCCTCTAGTCCAGGAAAAAGATTGAGTAATAACTTTTCAAACTCTATCACCTCATTAACATTCAATTAATTTGGATAAAAAAAATTTACGGTCCTCTAACAGTTCTTTAATATTATGTTTTCCATAAACCAAATTCATGTACATGGGGTTTCAAATAATAACACCAAATTACTCAAGTTTTTATATGGCTACTGGAACCCCATAGTCTTGTTTCCTTCCTCGTGTTTCTTTTATATAGTGTATTGGTAATAAAGAATTACTACTTTGAAGGGACCCCATTTCGATTAGTTGGTGAATATTTCAATGCCTCTATGATTTCACCTAGTGGATATTGTTTTCCAGGAGGAAATATCCCCCACAAAACTATGACCTATTTTCCTAACATTGTGTGATAATCATCTCGATTATTGGTAATTTTTGACCTATAGTGTCTTATAATTTTCACATATATGGGTATATTTCATCTTTTTATAAGTACATTCAGTACATAACATTAAAATACATGCTAGAATCATGATAGTCTAGTGTATTTGGAAACATGGATACATAATAAACTATTGAATAAGTGAACTACATCATCTCCAAATAATTTATTCAAAACAAGAACCCTTCATATACTTATAATACATAATAAAATTATTCATAACACTAGGAAAGGAATCATTTTAAATGGTGATCTTATATTCTTTATAAGTGTAAATAATAGAGATATCATTGATCACATAAGCATAACATGATAACTAGAGTAAGCTTACATGAGGTAACAATTTGAATCCCATATCATATATCTCAAAAATATTAATATTTTGACATGGAATAAAGTTTTATAGTTAATAACTCATGAATCATAAATGAATCATAGATCATGATACATATTAGAATAAGGAATGGAATTGTGGGATACTCATAATTTTGTAACATTGTGATCCTGTGTAAATAGAAACATAACAAATCATTATGTTAATAATGTAAAATCATGCCCTTATATAAACATGTGGACATGAAATCTAGTCCATGAATAATATTATGCACATTAATAATTGGTACATGCTTAAAATTATAGATATGAAAACTAGATCCATGTAAAATATTATAGACATGAGATCTAGGTCCATGTATACTCTTTTGGAGATGAAAACCTGGTAAATGAATAATATTATGGATATAAAATCCAGGTTGATGCAAAAACTTATGGACATGAAAATCAGGTCTACAGAAGAAATTGTGAAAATTAAATTAGATCCACACATTTCATATTCATATAATGTGTAATAAATCATTACCAAATGAATTGTAGTGATTTTATTGAACCAAACATCATATAATCATAATGAATATATATTAATTCCAAAAGATCATAAATCATAACATAACCCAATAAAAATAAATATATTTAATAAAGATATCATCTTCATATTCATAGAAGACCTAGAGAAATAATTTGGATTATATGATTGGTTCATACCAAAATTAATAAAAAATTAAAATTAAAGTATTCTCTTATGGATGTAAAATTTTATTAAAACACTCCTATAAAACATTTTGATGAAAATATAATTTTCTATTAAAAATTATCATTTTAAAACATGAAATATTAAAAAATAGTAAAGGAAGAAATTTATTTTAAAATAATGTTGAAACCATGTAATTGAATATTAATAACCATTACTATTCATGATGGAGGTAAATTAAATTCGTTCAATATAAGATAAAATAAAACATTCCTTCAATATTTTTTTTAGAAAAAGTAAAAAATACTATATTTGAAATAATAAAAGAATATTCTCTTTAATTTTTTTAAAAAAAGTCAAACATGGGTAAATATTAACTCAAACAAATCATAGGATAATATTAGAAACATTTTCTAAACTTTTTAAATAACATAGATATGGATGAGAATGGTTTTTTGAACGAATAGATAAATAAAGATAATTTTCCTAAAAATTATTTTTGGTATATTGAGTGCTTATTTTGAGAAAAATGAAAGGCAAGATATATTTTCCTAAAATATAAATATTATAATAAAATTACTATGTTTCCAAATAGTGTATCATAATATTTCATCATTGGAAACTAAATAATAAACAATCCTTTTAAAAAATTAGATTGTAACATGAAGCCATTACTACTTTAGAAACATTGAAATTATAATCCTTATGAAAAAAATAACCATATATAGATACATAAATTCCAATGAAATTAGTTATAATTATCATAAAAAATATTAATTCATATAATATACATCATAAAAAACAATTGATGAATATGGAATGTGTCTCACAAAAATTAATGTGATACAAAAATATCTTACCTCAAGTATGAATTCCATCATACATATTTGAACCTACAATATAATATATATAGGTTTATTATATATATTATAAAACCTTACTCATATATATCATAGAAAATATAATTTATTTATGATTTTTCACCCCCATTTATTTAAAATTATTTATTGAAATCACTATTCATGGAGATATCTAAAGAATGTTTCCTATTTGTTTTAGTTCATCAGTTTTTCCATGTAATTTGATCATGGTTATATTTTATACATATATTTAATGGTTATAAATAGATAATATATATTCATTATATACTTTTTTATATTAATCCATATAATTATTTATTGAAAAATGAAATACATCATTCATGGAGATGGTAGGTTGAAAAAAACATGAGTGCTGTTTTATTTTTTTGAACGATTGAATATAGGAATGGTAAAGAATAATTCAACTCTAAATAATAAGAATATTTTTATCATATATATCTTGTATGTTCATTAAAACTACCCTTATAACCATCAATGTAATATTTAAAGGAAACAATGAATCATATTTCTTAGTGGAGGTGGTAGTTCACACGTTTGCAAGAGAGATGTAATCATCTTCCAATGGTTTGGAAGGTTAAAAGGTATATATGGTATTATCACCAAATAAGAATTATTATTTCACGCATATCTTATAAAAATAGTTAACCCATTTTGATAACAATTCATGAAATATGGTGATTGAAAATGAATTTGATCTCAATGTGGATATGGTAAGTCATATATACACATGATAGATTCTTTCACTTCACTTTTGATAGATAGAGGGTAAAAAAAGAAGGATTAATACTTATAATAAAATTTCAGTATATTTATGATACTAAAATTATAATTTTATAAAGTATATATTAAATTTAGAGGATGAAATTAAGAATAAAAAATTAAGTAATTAGTTTATGAGATAACCATTTCATTGAAATAAAACCTTTGGATCTAATATTATGTATTCTAGGGTTTTTATTTTTGGAATAAAAAACATATCTAATTTTTATAAGGATGTTGATAATGTTCCGTTTTATAATTTTGGGAAGAGGGAATTTTAAAATTTCATAAAGATTAGAATATTCCAAATTTATTATCTTGTCTAAATTCCTCAAAATGGTCACATATTTTATTATAAGGTAGTGTATTGTTTTAATTCCATATTAAAAAAATATTATATAGGTTTATGTGGTGTTTTAAACATTATCAATTATTTTAACCCCTTAGTTATAGTTTTTAACCATTTTAGTTGTAATGCCTTTTTCACTCATATATTATTATAATTTTACATATAACATCAAAATTGAATCATAAATGTTAAAGGTATGAAATTTTAGACCAAATATTATCATAATTTACCTATTTAAATATTTTTTTATTTTAAATTAATGTCATAAAATATTAACTTGATGAAATATCATATATGCCAATTTTTACACAATTCACTAAATCTAACATAAAATCTAAAATATAAAGTTGATATTTGAATCTAATACTTCAATAAGAAAAATATATTTAATATTAATCTATAATTTTTTAGAATTATAACTCACTCAAATGACATTACATTTAATATTTTTAATATCATTTATTTATATTTTGATAATTGAATAAAAAATATGTTGACAATTTAGAAGAATTTAATATAATTATATAATCACTAAAACTAAGATCTAAATTTACATCATTAGAATAATTTCATTTTTGTAAAAATATAAATTTATAGTTTATATTAAATTAATTTTTTTCTTACGTGGATACATAATAGATATTTAAAATTTGGATAGATACATTTTTTGATTTTTTGTCCATTAAGTATTATATAAGTCATTTTCATGGAGAATTGTATAATGAAAAATTATTTTCAATACTAAGGTGATAAAAATTGAATAAATTCATACAATAAGAATTAATATGGCTCATTATAGCCATATCACATATTTTAACCCATATTTACCAGATTTACCCTTTACTAATGTGATAAATTTTTCAATTGTTACTATTAATATCAACAAAAAATAATAGTGAACTATTTACCAAATTTGGAAATAATAATTAAAAATTCCAAGAGATTAAATTTCAATGTTTTTTTGAAATCTAATTATGACATGTATAACAAATAAAATAAAAATATATTTTTAGAAAAATAGCATTTTGGGTATAAAATTGTTTTTATACCAAATTAATGCATAAATTTAATTACAATGGATATAATTGGATTATCTTTTTTAAAATTTTAATAAAAAAATTTTAATCCAATATGTAATTTTATTTTAATTTTAAATTAATTTTAAATAATATATAGTATCGAAGAAAAAATAGTATTTTTCAATATTCAATGAAAAAAACAAACTATTTTAGAAAATAAAAAAATTCACCATAGCTTAATTTTTATATATTAAATAAAAATGGTAAAAAATTTACAAAATACTATTTATAAATGTTCTCGAAATTATTTAATATATTTTCTAAAAAGTCAATAAAAATCATTTTTGAAGCTATGTATTTGTGATGAATAAGAGGACTTTTCTTTAAATTTAGTGATTATTTATTAAATATACATATCTATATATTTAGTCAGATATATATATATATATATATATATATATATTAAAAAAATTGGTAATCCTATTTCTACTCACAAATTTAACAGGTATGTTATAATGGTCATAAAATAATTTTTTAATATTATATATTGGATCTTTTATACATGACGTTGTATGTACTCAAAGGAATAGAACAAATAATATTACTTTAAGAGAAATTTTTTCTAAAATAATGGGGTATTTCTTTTACCAACATTTAAAAAATTATGTCCTCATAATTTTGAATTATTCTTAGTAATCAATGGTTTGGTATTTGAAAAGGATTTTTTTGAAACCCACCGTACAGAAAGGCATAATAAATATTTCTCCTTGGAAAAGGGAAGGGGAGATAAGATGATAACCTAAGATGATAAAAAACAAGGTTTTCAAGTAGGAGAAAATTATTGAGAACTAAAAATAGAGTCAATGATTAAAAAATTAATTCTTAATGACTAATATAGAGTGCATGAGAACATGGCCAGAAAATTTAATGACCAAAAACCTTAAATTTGATATAGGTTGAAATACTGTACATTCATCTGAAATAAATTTAAAATTATAACATTTTATTCCAAAATATATTCCATAATGTTTAGTGATTAGGATAGGGAAATAAAATAATTTACATACTTGTGTTATTTCCATACCTTAAGAACAATTTAATAATTTGGTTTTTCTTCAATATATTTCCACGTCATCTCATACATCATGAAATTAATATTCAAGATGAATTTTTATACGCATGAAGAGAAAAAAAATTAAATTTTAATGGATCAAAAAATAATTAAAATAATTACAAATAATTATTTGTTAAACATTATGTACAAAACCCAAAATGAATAATATAGGTTACATAATCTCATAAGTCATACATTGTCCTCAAACATTAACATGAAAGATTAAACACAATCAATTCCTTAAATATTTAACCTTAATACTCCTCTAATGTTTTTCTTACCAAGAAGAGAAATAAAGAATATTTTATCTCATACCATTATATGTTCAACATAACAAAAATTTCAATCACACTTAATGTATCATGTATACATGTATAAACATTCATTAGATATTATTCCATATATATTAATCATTTCCCAAGATAAATAAATAATAATACATGATTACTATATATAATTAACAACATATTCCAAACGTGAGATATTATCTTTTCAAAAAATATTTCCATTGGAGGACCAGGTTCATCCTTACACTAACAGATGATTATAGATTGATTTAGAATACACAATATATTCTCATTCTTCTATAAATTTACAACGAATCTATATAGGTAAAGATAATTTATTTATATAATCAAATCAAACTTGACTAAAGGATAATATTGTCATAGGTTTTATTCATACCAAAATCAATATATAATCCCTAATTATTTAGTGCAATATAAGTTGTCCTTAAATATTAACATTCACTTAAACTGTTGTTATTTCATAATCCATCCCATTATCCTTTGACATTATATGTTGTGGTGTTTTATTATCTTCATTAGCTCATGGATTAGGGAATTAATTTGAATAATTCCCAAAATTCATGGTTCTGTATGATGGAATTTTTGATGTTTTATTATTTATAGTTCTCCCTCAATATATTTAATTTAATGGCCTAATCACTATACTTTGAAATTCTTTTTCTCTATGTCCTGACATCCCATAAATGAAACATTTTCTGGTTACTTTATAGAATTCACTTGAGTGATCCTTCCCACATCTCTATCATGTATGACGTTGAAAATTTTTCTTCCCTCCAAGTGAAATACTATTGGATATTCCCTGAACCCCATATTGATTTTATTATCACCACAATATTCATAGATTCCAGGTTTAAATTACACTTTGACCACAAATCGAACGATTCCCTCATAGCATCTACAGTCCTTTATGACTACTGCCTTCCAATGAAATTGGTTTAAACTATTAATGAATCAATCAATTTTGATTTCAGGAATGATGATTAATCTAGATTCATTCCAAGAAAGTCATTTAAAAATTTCTTCATAGGAAATAATGGATTCCCCCTCGTTATTCTTTAACTCAAGGCATTTATTCTTCATTTTTTTTAAAAATATATAGGGGATATACCTAATGAAAAATATCATATTAAACTAAACACATTATCAGGAATCAATTTAATTATATATCCTTGTATTCTTAATAATATTCCACCGTTGATATTCTTTTAATTTTAATCAATTTATGGAAAGGAACACTTTCACAGGGTATGAGCACTGGTCAATGAGAAATATCTTTTTCATTACATTATTACATTACTCAGAAACTAATGATACATAAGTCCTATATAATAAGGATAGATATTTTCCTATAAATGATTCAGTAAAAATTTCCCTATACTTATTACATTCATAAGATCAACTTGATCCGTTTTACCACTAATATCATGGGAGAGTTGAGGGAGCATAGTCACATGATATTACATCTGAGACACTAATCCATTTGGTTTCCCATAAGTATGGCCTTTTTATTTTCCATCACATTCGTTGTTTACAAGATTATTTTTGGGTTCCATATATTGTATAAAACCAAAAAGCATAGAGAGATCAATAGTAATCCTAGTGTAAAATCACAGAATAATGGAGAATCATTTATTGGATGTCTAAATCAAGACATCGTTCTTTCAATCTATGACACCTTCTGTTTAAACCTGGTCATCCATGATCATTACCAAAACATTAGGATCCTATCCCATACTTTGACACACCCCTAGTGTTCTCACTATTGAGTTGTCATCTTATGATACCAACAATAGTGACTCATACTTTTCATGTAGGTATATTTTATTTTTGTGATGAATATTATTTATGTAACTTAAATATCAATTCCGAAATCATGTTGGAATAGATCCTTTAGATAAAAATCTGTTCATAAGTGAACTATATCATCTCCCACTTCGTTATTTATAACTGGAACCCTTATCAGACATATCATACGTAATACCATTTTTATAACCAATGGATGGAAAACATAAGAAAGGGTGAGCTCATATTAATGTTAAGGGTAAATAAAAGAGATACATATGATCAGATTAGAGTATCATGGGCATAATATTAGGAGAACATGATCTTAACAATTGAAAATCGTATACAATATATAAAATATCATAATCATTGTCATGGAATAAATTATCACAGTTAATATGTGTTGTGTCCTGGGCCCAGGATTGTTGGGCCCCCGCCAGGATTGTTGGCGCCTGTGCCCCGGTAACCAATCCCACATCGGTTGTGGAGGGAGATTGGTGGGTGCTTGAAATTCCCGTGCCTACCTTCCCCTCAGCAACGCGTTTTAAAGCCGTGAGGCCTGGGATAGCAACTGGGCCAGAGCGGACAATATTGCTGGGCCGAGGGATCCGATCCATCAATTGGTATCAGAGGGTGGTTGGTCTCGGGACCGTTGTGGGCTTGGGGGGGGGGATGTTGTGTCCTGGGCCCAGGATTGTTGGGCCCCCGCCAGGATTGTTGGCGCCTGTGCCCCGGTAACCAATCCCACATCGGTTGTGGAGGGAGATTGGTGGGTGCTTGAAATTCCCGTGCCTACCTTCCGACCCAACAATTGGTATCAGAGGGCGTATTTGAATAATTCCCTAACCGGTTTCAAATTAAAGATCCTTTTTGATGGCTTCTACCGCTTCAACCTCTTACGCCCCCGAAGGTTTTTCTTTGGATCGTGCTCCATTCTTTGATGGAGCCGATTATTCTTTTTGGAAAACCCGCATGACCACTTTTTTAAGAAGCATAGGTTATCCGATTTACAAAATAGTCATGCAAGGTTTCACTTTTTCTTCTCCCGATGAATCCAAATGGACCCCCGCCGACATTGCAAATTTCGAGCTTGATGGCAAAGCCATGAATGCTCTTCATTGCGGGTTAGATCGTAATGTTTTTGATTGTATTTCTTCTTGCACATCTTCTCATGATATTTGGAAGCTTTTAGAACTAACCTATGAAGGTACTAGTGAGGCTCCAAAGCAAGAACCCGCTCAAAAGCTAGAACCCGACAACAAGCAAGAACCCGATGGAAAATCCGTGCCCGATTGCCCACTCCACAAGAAAAGGGCCAAGAAAAAGGAGAAGAAGAAGGCTTCAAAGGCCACATGGAGTGATAGCTCCACCTCTTCATCCTCCTCCTCCTCCTCGAGCGACCAAGGTAAAAAATGCCTAATGGCAAAACATGAGGTATCTTCCTCCTCCTCCTCCACTTGTTCTTCAAATTCAAATTCTTTCAATCATATGTCTTATGAAGAACTCTCACATGCTAGAGACCAACTTGAAAAAGGTTTTCATACTTTATCGTCAAAATTTGTTGCTTTAAAAAAGTCTTTCAAAAAACTCTCCTCCGAAAAAGACCAACTTCTCAAAGAGAAGGAGGAACTCTCCCTCAAAATCCAAAATTTTCCAAATGTTGATTCTATGGAATCAACCATCAAAGATCTAAGAGAGACCCTAGCCAAGTTCACCCAAGGTGAACAAAATTTGTCCAATCTCCTTGGTTCTCAACGTGTTTCTAGAACCACACATGGACTTGGCTACACCAACCAAGCTTCCTCCTCCCATGCTCCAACTATTTTTGTAAGGAGGAGCTCCGAATTTAAATTTTGTAACTATTGCAAAAAACCCGGGCACCTCATTTATGAGTGTAATTGCAAAAATGCCCGGTACGGCCAACCCAAATCCATTTTTTATTCGGACGAGTTTTTTAGGAGAAGACCCGCTATGAGACAAGTTTGGATTGAAAAATCCCTTCTTGCGAGTCTCTCCGGGCCAAAAATAGTTTCCTTTCCCCGGTGATTTATTGTTTTTATTTAGGGGGAGTTAGGATTGATTAAGCTTTTCATTTTCAAATTTTATTCAAACTTTCAATTTCAACTCTTGGTTTCAATTGGTTTTTGATTCAAAACTTTCAATTCAAACTGTTATTCAAATTTTCAATTCAAATTTCAAATTTCAATTGATTTTCAAATCTCAAATCTTGTTTTTCAACGCTTTCCCTCAATCAAGTTTTATGCCCCACTCTATTTTGATAATCACAAAGGGGGAGAATTTCTTGATTGATTGGGGGAGAAACTTTTTTGATCATTCTTTGCTTTACATTTCATTTTATTTAAGCATTCCTTTCAATTCATGTTTTTACTTTAATTGTTTAAGTGATTGTGATCATCAAAATAGGGGGAGATTGTTGTACATCTCGAACCTCTCGTTGTTTGATTTTCATGATCACAATCACTTTCATATGTGTTTAACATTGTGTTTTAAGTGTTTGTGTTGATAGGCATTTGATTGCCAAGAAGTTGACCAAGGAAGAGGCAGAAATGGACTGAAATTCAGTCCACCGGCCGACCGGTGGCTTCACCACCGGCCAGCCGGTGGCACCCAGACTCAAGGGGTAGCTACTGCCTCCCCACCGGTCGACCGGTGGCTCTGCCACCGGTCGACCTGTGGCACCCAGCACAAATAGTGAGACCTACTGTCTTTCCACCGGCCAGCCGGTGGCTCCTCACCGGTCGACCGGTGGAGCCTGGATCAAGACTCTTCTTCTCTATCAAGGCACCGGCCAGCCGGTGGAGATGTACCGGTCAGCCGGTGGACCCTGGACAAGAATCCTATGCCTTTTTGCACACACCGGCCAGCCAGTGGGACTGTACCGGCCAGCCGGTGGACACAGTCAAACTAGCCGTTGGGCTGTTGACCAGCCTGTCCACTTGACTCCCAACGGCTCCGAAGACCTCTCCAACGGCTCCGAAGCCTCCCCAAGGGTTCCTAGCCTATAAATAAAGGCTGAGGAAGCCCCGGACAATTACCGGAACACTTGTGAAGCCAACGGACATATTTTGGATCAATTGGCCAACCTCCGGCGACTTCCTTCAAAGGAACCCCAAGAGCTCCAACAACTTCCACATCCAAGGAGCTCCACTCAAGAAGCTTGGGAGAGCACGCCCATCAACTCCATCATCCATTGGCGCCCGAGTCTTCCCAATTACGGGTTTTATTGCATTTATTTATTTTGAGCTTAAAATTGGGTTTGTGCCTACAAACCCCAACCCGCTTTTCTTCCGCCCATCAATTGGTATCAGAGGGTGGTTGGTCTCGGGACCGTTGTGGGCTTGGGGGGGGGGATGTTGTGTCCTGGGCCCAGGATTGTTGGGCCCCCGCCAGGATTGTTGGCGCCTGTGCCCCGGTAACCAATCCCACATCGGTTGTGGAGGGAGATTGGTGGGTGCTTGAAATTCCCGTGCCTACCTTCCCCTCAGCAACGCGTTTTAAAGCCGTGAGGCCTGGGATAGCAACTGGGCCAGAGCGGACAATATTGCTGGGCCGAGGGATCCGATCCATCAATATGTAATCAGTCATATAAGAAACAAATAAAATGAGCTATGTGGTTATAAGATGTGTAATTTTGGGATACACATAAGTATAAAAAATGATGAACATGTTAAAATTGAAACATGTTCACTCATTATTTTAATAATGTGAAATCATGCCCTTTCATAATCTTATGGGCATGAAATTTGGTCCACACATGACCATGTGAACATGAAATCAAAGTCCACTCATCAAATTATAGACATGGAAACCAAGTCTATGCATAATATTATAGACTTGAAATACAGGATGACACATAATCTTATGGATATGAAATCTAGGTCTATGAATAATATTAGGGAAAATGTATTGGCCCTGAACCCAGAATCATGAATTTAATGCTTGTAGCCATTAAAATGGACTAATATATAAGGAATCACATCCAAAAGTACTAATAATTTTAGTATTATCTGTAATATAGATACATATATCATTATTTCATTACATTTGAATACAAAAAATTTCAAAAAACATATTTTCTAAAAATAAAATTATTTTATTTTGATAATACATGTATATTAGTAATTGTTAACATCATGGAATCCTAGGTAAAGGTAACCACGTAATGGAGATATAAAAATATCATTAATAAATAAGTAAAATAAAAGAAATAATGAATCAATGAAAATAATAATCATGGAAAGGTATATAATTGAACACACATGACATTAAAATAAAATGACTATCATGGTATGATATGGAAAAACCAACATTCCATGGTAAATAACTGAAGAACATTCGATTTAATAAATATTCTAAAAATAAAATGTATTGATTTTTAATGTCATAGAGAAAAGCTCATTGATAATGAAAAGTAAATTTTAATGAAATAAATGATTAATTATTGGATGTCATGTTTCTAAGACATGAATAAATTACCATAAAAATATATCCTTAGAACAATTTAAAACAGTCATGTTAAATATTCATGTAATTTGGGTCAAGATCATTCAAAAGACACTTAATATTAAGATATATCCTCCAGAAAATTTAAAATAGCTCAGTAACAAAAGTGAAGGGTTTTTGGCCAAATAATTTCATCTCAAGAGACTAGTGATTAATCTTGGGGATTACATTAAATAGTCCCCAACCTGTTCTGTAATTTTCTAAATCAGTCCTCATATATATAATAATCTAATTAATTCATAAAAAATGTGCCTTATTAATATATGTAGTTTGTAATGAATAATTATTTATCAAGATTTTCTTAGTTAATCAATAACTATCAAATTAAATACTATGTAATGTCCCGATTCAGGAAGCCGCCCAGAGGCACCCCGTACCCGGTTGGTCACATGGCCTCAAGCGCATTTCCCCTGATTCCAGAGGCTACCGACTAGCATAAAGGTCCATGGGTGTGATAGTGGGGAAGATATTCCCTCATTGGTAGAGCAACACAGGGAAGAAAAACAGATATCAATATCAGAAGTAGTATTAACATCAAACAACAACATCCAGTGGAAGTCTGAAGAAATAAACAGTAGGAGCATATATATAAAAATTATGCATGATACATATGTCTAGGAAAGCATCCAAACAAGTCACAATTATGAAATTATAGTACTAAACAGAATTACAAGAAATACATAAAATAGATCCACAACATCTCAAGCCTCAGCATGGCCCCGTGCTCTCCAGCTCCAAGCAATCAAGTGCGAGAAATAGAAGGCACTTGCCCTTATCTATACCTGCATCAATGTAATCTGTTTGGTCCCAAGAGCATGAACCAAATATGGTGTGTGACTAATCCCAGTAGGCAACCACGGAATGATATGTGCCTAATAGTTAGTGAATATATATGATAGGAAATATGTATAAAGAAGTATTAGACAAGGAAGTACTAAACAGTAAACATTCCAACAATTTCAATGCATTCAAATGCCACATGTAAAGTAAGTATATAATCAAAAATAGGTAACACTCTAGGATGTACTGACATCCTATCCTCTCTGGTCCTACCTAGGAAACACATGCAAACCTCTATGAAGTACACACAGTCTAATCCCTCTGGTACAGCTTAAGAGTAGACTCTTTGGGGAAGAAATCACCGTCAATTCACTATATAGTCTCGTATCAGTAAGTAAAGGAGAACTACAGAATAACTTATGTCATATTCCCCTTGTGGCCTGCAATAAATAACTATAGACAGTATGAGGAAGTACTTACGTCAATTTCCCATGTGGTCTCTCATCGTAATAAAAATAATGGACACTTTGGAGAAGCTCTTATGTATATTCTCCCTATGGTCCACTACACTAGGTTCTCACGACCCTATGTAAGTCCAAAAAACATATCAATGTGTATCAGCCAATGTAAACAACAATAACTACTTGGCTAACCAGTCTATAACATAACAGCATTGAAGATAACAAAACCACTCCATCCTACAATACTAGTCATGTGAAACAAACAAGGTAGCCTAAAATGATAAGCAAGACAAAATGGTCATAAGAAAACATGCATGGGAAACCACCTACAAATCATAGAAATTAACCCTATTCTAATTCAATTAACCTCTATTCAAGAATACAAGCATAGTAAGAAATAAACACGGCTAAACAGTAGACACACAATACCCCATTCAAGGTTATTCGGCACTTTTGCACATATAACTCAATGAATTTCAACAGAAAGGAACAAACCACGTACTTCAGTATAGTTTGATCGATATAATTGAACCTCATGCCTTGAATTTCCCAAGAACACCGTAGATATACAAAAATTTCAAAAACGTTCAACTGATGATAACTCTTAAAATAAGAGGAATCAAGAAACGAAGCTCTAGGATAACGAAGATCTTACTGTTGCGATGATTACACAATTAATGGCGGTCAATTTAGATAACAGACACTCGATTGGGAGCTTGGAGAAGGATCGCAGTCGTACCCTCACTATCGGATGAACCAAACCTTGAAAAAGAAGGTTCTACCCATTAGACACAACCCCAGTTCGTTTAGTGAATAAAAAATTACATGACGTGCACTTTATAAGTAGACAACATGTAATTGCCTTCACCGTCCCCCGTATTCGGAAGTCTCCATTTCACCCCCCATGGTCGTGTGCATGACCATTACACAGCCAGCACCTAGCTACCCATGGTAATAGGGTACACGATGTGTACTCCAAAAGTACACAACGTGTACTTCAAAAAATTTTAGAAACTCTTCTTTTTCCTCAAAAAATCCAGAAATAGGAAAACATACCTGAAAAGAGGATCCACGTTCTTACAAGCTTACCCATTAAATAAACTCATCCTCGAATTTCCCTAGCAAAGTTACATAGAAGAGGAATCCTCAAACAGCTCTGGCCATTGTGATCATACATCAGCCTCCCTCTAGCAGGTCTCGTCCGGTACTCGCTCGTGCTACCATAGCACTCATACTAGATGAACATACCGACGATGGAGAACATTCGTACTGTGATCAATAATTAATATAGTATGCTCCTAGAACTAGGCGTCCACCTCCAACTCAACCTCTTCGGGTTGAAACACATGATACAGGTCTGAGAAGTAACATCAGTACAGAGAAACATGGAAAACATCGTGCATAGCCCGATATCTCTGTGGTAACTAAAACTTATAGGCAACCGGCCCAACTATCTCTAACACCTCAAATGTCCCGACCTACCTTGGAGAAGGCTTACCCCGTCTCCTAATCCATCAGTGTCCAAACCTTAGTGTGACATGTAGGAAAACTAGATCTCGGACCTCAAACTCCAAAGGTTGTCTCCACTGATGAACATAATGCTTCTGTCGAGACATTACAATATCCATCCTCTGCTGAATCGACTCTATATACTATGTGGTCTTCTGGACAAGACGAGGTCCCTACATAGATACCCCTCCTACCTCCATCCAACATAAGGGTGATCAACATGGCCTACAGTACAAAGCCTCATAAGGTTCCATCTGAATAGTTTATTGAAAACTATTGTTGTAGGAAAACTCCAAATGAGGTATGTGCTTATCCCAAGAACCACCAAAATCTATGAAGAATGCCCAAAGCATTTTCTCAATCACCTGAATTGGATGCTCGGACTGGGCATTGTCTGGGGGTGTTATGCTGTACTTAGAAGTAACTGTGTACTCAAAGCCTTATGCAATCCCTACTATACCCGAGAAGTAAAACATGCATCCCTATGTGAAACAATGGATCATGGAACCCCATGTAGACGTACTATCACGTAGATGTACAACCTTCCCAGCTCATCAACACCGAAGGTATCCTTGATTGGAAAGAAGTGAACAACCTTCATGAGTCTATCAATGACAACCCAAACTGTAACACCCCAACCCCAGTTACCCAGAGTCAGTGCATTATTACATAGCATTGGCATGATCACAAGGAAATCATGTCCCGAAAGACATATCAATTTAGTATTATTGGAAATTAGATTCATACATAAGTTCAACATGACAACTTGAAAAGAAATAAAACACTAATTTATTCCATTAGAAACATCCAAGCCTCCTAGATTATTCCAGAAATTAACTCATAACTAACTTCTTCATATCCTGGGAAAATGAAATATAAGAAAGTTTTGTTCTCAAACACTCAGTATGGATAAGCAATATAGCTAAATATAAATTAAATATTAAGCATGGTGAATAATTGAAAACACATACCATTAAAAATAATAAACATTAACAGTTTTATGGAAGGAATATGAGATGAGTGAATAAATCCATAATAAAACATAATCATGGATATTCTACTAGTCTAATGACCACATGAACTATTAATATTATATTCATAATGAGGGAATGTATAATGTCAGACATTCTGAAACATTTTTTAAGGCCCTAGCCAAGACATCTAAAAATTATTAAGGCCTCATCCAAAACCATATATCAAATTGGGGAAGGCCTCAGCCAATTCCACGTCTAGTTGTCTCATTAGACCTACCGATGCATCGACGAGCTATAGCGGGCTCCACCCGTCACTTACTAAGTCTAATAAATTCCTCATATGAAAATGTTGAAATATATCCTAAACCTTTTTATTAAAACTAGCATAGGAAATGTCAATACTTTAACCATAATCCATGAATGGTATAAAAATACACATCCACAGTCACTCATATCACAAAAACTTCAATACAATATGGAAGATTTTTATCCTGAATAATAAACTTCAAACAGGTATAAAATCAATCAAAGGATGGTGACATAGATGAAATCAAACTATTTGAAGGAGATATCTATTTGTTTTTTTAAATAATTTAAAGTTACATAATTATAAAAGAAAACATTTATTTTGAAAGTATAATTATATGCTTGTAAGGGAATTTTTGACGATGTTATAACTGTGGAGAATAACCACACCTACAGTATAAGATAAAAAAAATCATTCCATAATATTTTCAAAAATGTCATAAAGTACCTTGTTTGAAAAATGACTGAAAGATTCCTTTCAAAACATATAAGTTCAAATAATGGTATAATTGAATATAACCAATTTTCTAGTAAATAATAATTTTTTTGAAATACATTTTTAAGGAACATGGATGTGGATGAAAAAGAGGTCCCAATAGATACTTACATAAAAACAACCTCAGATAATAAAGAGATTGTAGAATAAAACCTTACCTTGTACTTTTCCTTTGTCGAGGGTACGTTAACCTCATATATAATAGTTAATTAATTTTTATTAAATTATACAAGGACCATATACATAATTATGATATCATATATGATCTTCTAATAATTATTTAATAATATTTTAGTATTATCGTCATTTCAGGTGTTAACTGATTCGTTTTCCTTTATATTATTTGTTACATTAGTCATGTTTTTCATGGATGGGATGTATCTTATTCATATCTAGAATGATATCATTATTTAAACATTATACATAATCATGAAATTAAAATTATTCATGAATGGTTATGATGGGAAATGAATCTCATCACGTTCGTGGAGACAGTAATCCGTACATATGCAATAGTGACAATATCATTATTTTTATATTAAAATAATATGTAAATAGATGTTATATCATATATACAGAATAATTACCATGTTATATTTATTATTTACATCAATTATACATCATTATGATACTCCTATAAAAATAATGTGTTGAATAACAACTACACAACGACGTGGAGACAGTAATCCATACGTAAGCACGTATGGTGACTTTGTTATTTATATGATGGATAGAATAATGAATATGGTTGTACCAATTTTATAATAACATCAAAGTATATATTAGATACTGTAGTCATTATTTTATAATGTAAACTACAATGAAAGTGTAAGTGGAAGAAGAAAAGAACTTGAAAGAGGTGGTGAGATATTTATATCCCCTTCGGATTCTTTCTTTTGATTTGATAAAAAGGGCTCCATAGGTTGGATTTCTGATAAAAAAAGGCCTCTAGGATTAAGGGAGTATAGTTGACAGGATATTTGGGTAGGGTTTGGCCAATCCAAATTGGTGTGAAGGTGTGAATTTGAGAGAAGGGGAGGTGACCTTTTATAAGAGGGGGGAGGGGCACATTAGGAAAAGATTGAAATATTATTTTATAATAAAATAATTTTCGGTTTATAATGGCTCTGAAATGACTAATGTAGAGTCTAAGGTGGGTATGGGCCTAAATACACTCAACCAATAGGTTTTAGACAGGTTTGGGTCACTATATTGACCCTATCTTTCATATTTAACTATTAGTTAAATAGTTTGACATTTACCATGTCTCTTTATATTTTTATATTATATGGATAATAAATTTACTATATACATCCAAGAAAACCCCAAGTGGTTCATTAATGATACAAATATAATTATATAAGTCTTATGGATGAACCATATATTTTTATTATTATTATATCAACCAATAATATTGTATTTGTTTTAAAAAATCATTAATGTCAATTTTGACATTATTTAATAATTTATTTTTTTAAAGTCCTAACAACGTTATTACTTCAACCTAAATTCATATGTTCAATTCTAACATGTCATATTAACATATAAAATTAGTTTAATTCATAAAAAATCTTAAATTACATTTATTTGGATATTTATTATTTCATTTATTTTAATATTTCATTATTAAGGTAATTACTATGTCATCATTGTGTCATAAATAAATTAAATTATTTAATGTCTAAATATTATAAATAAAATTTCATTAATTAGAAATATTTTTATCTTTCTAATGAATATTTATAGTCGAATTTATCTTACATATTACCCTATATTATAAATGGTTTAGTTATTAAACTTTGAATTTAACACTTTTAACTCTTCTTTGAATTAAATAATAATAAATTTCCTAATCTAATACAAGTGGAAGAAAAGGATCAAATTTTATTTCTAAGGTTTTCTTTGTCGAATTAAACTTATAAAATATAATTAGGACATGTTTTAGGGTAATAATAGTATCATTTTGACCCTTAATTACCCAATTTACTTTTGACCATGTTAAATAAAAGTAAAAAGTTACTATCACCAAAAATTATTTTCAACTAATTAAACCACATTTTTACTGATATCAACCGTGTCCCTCAAATTTTTGAAATTCCACTCATATAAGTGGCAAAATTATATTTTATGCAAATTTGCAAATTTTCCTAGGAGGTGGGTAAAAGGCGGTGAAAAGTTCAATAAAATTTTATATGTCTAATATTATTAAAAAATGACTGTAATGAATTAAATTGAACATATATAGGTATTATGTATCTATTTTGACCTAAAATAAATTTAAATAAAATAATTAATTGTTTAAAAAATTCCGTTTTATACAATAACGGATTGTTTTTTACTATTCATAAAAAATTAAAGGTTTTCAAGAAAATGCCAAAAATTCATCCTAATCTAATTATTATATTTTGAATTCAAAAATGAATTCCATTTTGAAAAATAAAATTTATAAAATTTCAAAAATTGGGTATTAATATTCATAACAGCTAGTTTGATTAGTCGAAGTGTGTTAGAATCTCGAAGTTGTGTATAATGCAAACTATTTCATTATTCAAAGGGAAACGTAATGTGGAAGCATGGGGTGTTACATTATTCCCTCCTTCAAATAATTTCATCCTAAAAATTTCTAGAATATTACTGCATAAAGATATTTGGTTGGTTCTTCATCATAAGTTCCTCGGGTTCCCACGTTGCCTCTCCATTTTTATGGTTTCTCCATAGAATTTTTAGCAGACAAGTCGTTCGGTTTCTCAATACTTGTTCTCTGGTATCAAGAATCTTAACAGGCTCTTCTCAATAATACAGATCAGGTTCCTGATCTAATTTCTCATAGGTGATTACATGTGTTGAGTAAGGCATGTATTTTCTCAACAGTGATACATGGAACACATCCTGAAATTTGGAGAGACATTGCGGAATTTCCAAACGGTAAGCTACAATACAAATTTGTTCTAGAATTTTGAAAGTTCTAATGTACCTGGGACTCAATTTACCCTTCTTACCAAATCTTATAATTCCCTTCCAAAGAGATACCTTCAAGAAAACACGATCTCCTACCTGAAATTACAAATCCTTACTTCGATTATCAGCATAGCTCTTCTACCTACATTGACCTTCTTTTATGTGGGTTTGAATTACCTTCACCTTTTCCATAGTTTCATCAAAAAGTTCTAGGCCTACGAGTTTTCTTTCACCAACATCATCCCAATAGGTTGGTGTGAGAAATCTCTTTCAATATAACGCTTCCTATGGTGCCATATGAATAATTGAATGGAAGCTATTGTTATATGAAAATTCTACGAGATGTAAATAACGATCACACATACCTTGAATGTCAAGTGAGCATGATCTCAACATGTCTTCAATGGTTTGAATAGTATGTTCTGATTTTCCATCTGTTTGAGGGTGGTAGGCAGTTGTCAAATGAAGTTCTGTATCCATGGCTTTTTGAATAATTTACTAGAATCTAGATGTAAAACAGGGATTACAATCAGAAACAATTGATATGGGTACTATATGAAGTCTTAAAACATCACTAATATATAGTCTTTCAAGACATTAAAGTGGAAAACTTTATCTTATAGAAAGAAAATGTACTAACTTGGTAAGACGATCAACGATGACCCATATTGGATCATTTCTTCTAGGAGTCTTTGGTAGTCACGTGAAAATTTCCATCATAATATTATCCCATTTCCACTCACGTATGGGAAGAGGTTGCATGACTCCTCCGGGCTATTGCCTTCCAGATTTCACTTGTTGACAATCCATACATCTTGAAAATAAATCAAAAATCTTCCTTTTCATGTTGTCCCACCAAAAATGATCCTTCAAATATATATACATATTAGTGCTACCAGGGTTTATAGAGAAATGTGAGCTATGAGGATCATCTAACAATTCCCTTTTTTAGATCAGGTATATCGGGAACACAAAGTCTCTTCCAAAATTTCAAAATCATGTCTTCAAATACGAAAAAACTCAATCTCTTGTCATTCACACCTTTAATATTCTTTTGATACACCCCATCATCGGTTTGAGAACTCATTATCCTTTCTAGTAAAGTTGGTTTGGAAACCATTTGAAAAAGCATTGATGTTTCACCTTCCAGGGTTATTCCCGTATCCATCATTACTAGATCCATGTATATAGGATCCTTTTCCACTCTCATCTTGTTCCAAACTCCATGATCCTTTCTAATCAAATCATCTTCCACATTATTTTCCCTCCTCGGGTGGTAGTTTATAGTGCAATCATAATCCTTGATTAGTTCAAGCCATCGCATTTTCCTCATGTTGAGTTCTTTTTGTGACAAAATATACTTCAAACTGTTGTGATTTGTATAAATATCACATTTTCACCATTGATATAATGTCCCCATATCGTCAAAGAAAATATTACTATTGATAACACAAGATCATTATTATGATATTTTTTGTCAGGAATTTTTAGCTGCCGTGATGGATAGGAAATAAAACTATCATTCTGCATAAGGACACAACCATGACCTTTCATTGATTAATCACTATATATAACAAACACATCATTCCCCGATGGTAGATTCAAGATAAGAGTATTGACTAATCTATCTTCATTTGTTCAAATATTTTTCACACTCTTTTGTCCAAACAAATTTAACCCCTTTACGTGTGCTCTTTGTTAATGGGTTAGCCAACCATGAAAAATTCTAGATGAAATGTTGATAATAACCGGCTAAACCAATAAAACGGTGTACCTCAGTTATACTCATCGGTGTTGGCCATTCATGGATTTCCTTGTTCTTTGAAAGATCAATTGAGTTTCCCTATTTAGAGACAATATGGCCAAGAAAAGAAATTTCCTAAAGCCAAAATTTACACTTGCTAAATCTCCCATATTATTCCATTGTTAGAAGAGTATTTAGAATTATGTGCAAGTGATTTTCATTATCTTCGTAGCTTTTGGAAAATAAAAAGATATCATCAATAAATAGCACTACAATGTCATCAAGATATTCCTTGAAATCCCAATACATTAGATCCATGACGACAGAGGGTGCGTTAGTTATCCCAAAAGGCATTATTGTAAACTCATAATTCCCGTACCTGATTCGAAATACTTTTTTTGGAATGTCTTCCTTCTTCACACAAAACTGATGGTATCCAGATCGAATTTCAATCTTTGAAAAATATTGAGCTCCATGAAGTTGGTCGAATAAATCATCAATGTGAGGTAGGGGATAATTGTTCTTTATCTTTATAGCATTGACCTCCCTGTAGTCAATGCACAACCTCATAGATCTATATTTCATCTTAACGAAAAGGACAGGGGATCCCCATGGAAAAACACTAGGGTGAATAAATCCCTTATGACTAAATTTTTCTAGTTATTTCTTTAGTTCAACTAATTCCATAGTGGGAATTCTATAAGGGGTCTTTGATATGGGCCTTGAACCAAGAATTAAATCAATGGAAAACTCAATTTCTCATTCTGGAGGATGTGCAGGTAAATATTATGGAAACACAACAACATACTCTTACAGAATTGGTACTCCCTGTATTTGAATATTAATTTCCTAACCCATAGTTATTTCGTTCTCTTCCTCCCCAATAATTGAATTTAGTTGATCTACTGGAGGTGGATCTAGATAACAATTAGGTGGTGACGTTTCTACTCCAAAGATAAGGTAATCCTTATCATCATCAAAAATTGTAACCTCCTTCTTCTTAAAATAAAATTTTGCATCATGGTCCAAAAGACAATCAATTATGAGGATTATATCAAATTAAATCATGGGTATGGAAATGAGATCTATGGATAAAAAACATTTATATTCCCTAAGGGGAACTAATTTGCCAAACTTTGTTGCAATGTTAATTCCCTTAAGAGTTTTTAATAACAATTCCCTTATTAAATCAAATTGGAAAGATATAATTTTCATAGTAAACTGGGAAGATATGAAGCAGTGCGATGATCCAGAATCAAATAAAGCATTGGATAATTTTGAGGAATCCATTAAATTATATGCCACCACGTCTTTCAAAGCTTCAACCTCACCAGTAGTGATCACATATGCTTATCCTTGATTCCTTGGCCTTTTCTAAGGTATGTTTCCCTAACGCTTAGGAAATTCATTTTCATAATTTCCCATCTCCCTAAAATTTTTGCATTGAACATTGGTAGCTTCTTTTTTCACTTCAAATCACCAGTAAGATGGGTTTTCTGTCTACAGTTATAGAATACTCTTTTTCCTTTTAGACAGGCACCAGTGTGATTCCTTCCACAATTATCACAGGGTAGAAATTCAATTCTTGCCTTCTTCCCTATTTCCTTATTTCCTTTCCCAGAGTGTTCAGCAGATATCTTCTTCTCTTGCTTTGCTTTAAAGTCGTAAGACATAGATAATTCCTTTTTTGTCTTGATTGCACATGAGATAATATCTTCATACGATGAGAAGGATTGCGATACTAATGATCGACAGAGAAATGGTTTTAACCCATCAAAGAAACGGTCAATCTTACTTCATGGACTACATATATAATTTGAAGCATGCCTTTCTAATCTTGTAAAGTTAGCCTCATACTTTGCAACATTCTCATCCTTTTTTTGCCTGAGACTCAGAAATTGCCTTTCCATATCCTCTCGATGGTCATGTGGAAAATATTTTTCTATGAAAAGTTCTTTAAACTCCCTCCATTCCATACTGTACACTTTTTCATCTTCTGTTGTGTTTTGAATCAATGAATGCCATTGATCAGTATATCCAGTGAAGTGATAAACTTACATGACAACATTTTCCCTTTTACAACTCCCCAAAGCATGAAATATTTACTCTAAGGAATTTATCCATTTCTCAACCACTAATGGATTTTTACTCCCATTGAATGTTTGTGGTTGTTTCCTCATGAAGAGGTCTAACATTGATCCTCCGCATTGTGGAGTAGGGTGCTTCAAACGAGTAAGGTTATTATTCATAAACTGTGCGAGTTGTCCTAGTATGGTGATAAGATGATCAGCACCAGTTGCTTCACCAGCTCCACTATTTATATCATGGTTAGGAGGGAAATCCCTTCATGGATTACGTGCATTGATAAAGTTTCCATTCCTTCTACTAGGAACCATTTCTAAACAATAGAATATACTAGATTAGTTTAGGAATCACAATACATAATTCCAAACATTTAAAACATTTAACATAAATTGAAAAATTTAGGGATATAATCCACAATCATAAAAATGTTTTCTTTGAGGATGTATATACTCATAAACCCTGCATAGTAGTTTTTAATGAAAATGAGCATTATCCTAATCATATCTCCCGAGAGTTTTGTAACCAAGAGTGAAGCAAGGCCCGTTGTAATGCAGCAGTTCCCGTTCAATTCTAGTTCCAAGACGTGTCTTCAGAGTTCACCCCTTGGTACATCTGTACCAAAGCCACCTCTACTTGCTCATATCCAAATATGGGTGTATTGTTGGGAAAACTCAAAAAATCTCTACAGTACCAAAATTCTAGGAATTTCTTCTATACTAATCCTTAAAGACTATCTTAGGGTAATGTTCTCTAATCAGAGTTTTTCAAAATCTAGTTTCCATGGTTTGTACTAAATTTCCCCTGATAACAACTATAACACCCCAACCCCAGTTACCTAGAGTCAGTGCATTATTGGATAGCATTGGCATGATCACAATGAAATCATGTCCCCAAAGACCGATCAGTTTAGTATTATCGGAAACTCCCCAGATTGAGAGTTTCTCTCTCTTAGGGCTTCCTAGGTCTCGAGACACCTTGTCCGCTCGGTTGCGGCGGCTCCCTCTTCCCCGTGCTCCCAGCTTCAATCCTGCGCTTCACCGGATTTCTTCTGTTTTGGTGCAAGTGGTTCTCCCTTTCCTTTTAGTGTCGCTCCTCGAACATCCGCAGTGGAAAACCTGTTCTTTTGCCTTTGGTTTCTCCGCCTGGTACCAAAACCTGAGTTCGGTGTTTTGAAGGGATTCAGGTTTCCTTTTCCCCTGCTTGTAATCACCTCCAAGCATGGATCCAGCCTCCCCTGAGGTCATGATGTCCTTCCTGTCACCGTCTTACTACGTCGGTGCCAGATTCGGGAAAGGGTCGGCGGTCCTAGACCCCAACATTAAAACTCCATCTACATTTCAGATCTGGGAAATATAGTCTTTCAAAAAATTCCAGATTTCAGGATTAATTAACCCTTAGCGTCTTCCCCTTTTAGATTTTGTTCCAGGCGGTGACATGTGGACGGTTGTCGGTTCCTCGTCTTTGTGAAGGTCCCGCCACGATGTGCTTGCCTGCGAAGTACCTTCCACTTTGATTCGTGAAGCACATGACAAGGGGTGTTGATCCGCATAGCACCTACCGTGATGTTGCGCTATATTCAGTGTTCTATTTGTGGATACCGCGAAGTTGATGTTGCGGGGTGTTGATCCGAGAAGTTTTGGTGTGCGTAGTGTTGAAGGTGGTGTCCTACAGATTGTTTCAGTGGGGTGTTTTCTTGAGAAGTTTCTTGTCGAGGGGTGTTTGCTTTCCGTGAGGTGTTTTCTTTCTAAGTTCCTTCCACATTGATTCATGAAGCACCTACCGCAGGGTGTTGATCTGCATAGCACCTGCCGCGATTCTGCGCCACATTGAGTGTTCACTTTGTGGACTCCACGCAGTTACTGTCGTTGGTTGTTGATCCGCAATGTTTTGCTATGCACAGTGTTGAAGGCGGTGTCTTGTGGGCATGGTTGTCACAACGACTCTTCTCCATGACGTGCCTTCGTGAATAATCGGCGAAGCATCAATTGTCTTGATAATATACGAAGATTCAGTTGTGAGGTGTTGCTCTGTGACATCTCGGGTGTGTTGTGGTGTGGGTTCCCTAGGCCCGACCTCTCAAAGGGCAGGGGCATTTGGGAAGGCCGGGGTCCTGTATGTGTGGACCACATAGAGAGGCCGCGAAGGTGTTTCCGGTCCAGTAACTTACGTGTTGGAACATGCCTTGATTCTTGTTTGGCTGGACTGAGTCGGCGTTGCGCACCGGGTGTTTTTCGGAACATTCACCAATTTCCTAGGCAAGGGTTCCAGGATAGTGGGGTCCACAATGGAGCCAGTCTCGAAGAAGGTTAGGAAAATAAACTTTTGGTTATTCTCTATGGATTCAAAACTTGTAAACCAATGGAAGAAAATGTCCTTGATGGACAAAGAAAAGGTGATGATCGAGGCACGAAGAAACGAAGACACACTTTCTGAAAAGCGCATGTCTCTGATCGTGGTTGGAAAATTCATGGAAAACATATCTGTAAATCAAGGGGCCCTCAAAAAAACTTTATATAACATTTGTAAACTAGAACCCGGAGTGGCTATCCAGGAAGGAGGGATCAATCGCTTCGTCTTTGAGTTCTTCAACGAGAGAGATAGAGAAAACATCTTGTGGGGCATACCATGGTCCTTAGATAACCAAATCATCATTATAGAAGAATTAAGAGGGGGGATGATATCCATCGATTGAGTCTAACCTGATCCCCATTTTGGATACAAATTAAATGAATTCCCCTCAATGCTAGAATAGAATGAATCATGAGAGAAATCGGGGACTGTTTAGGTCACTTTCTTGACTGGGATAGCTCAGACCCAATACAATGGGACCCCGAGGTGTGGATAAAGTTGTAAATTGAAGTGTTAGAGCCTCTGATGAGGGGAATATTCTTGAAAATTGAATACACCAACATTTAGATATCATTGGAGTTTGAGAAAATCCCAATCTTCTTCTTTTCATGTGGTCGCCTTGGCCATCTGGAAAGAATGTGCACCACAAATCATAAGAGTGGATCAGGTAACATTTTCCTCAAATATTTCCCCTGGCTCCATGCCATATCGAATAAATATGTTGTCATCCCTGAGATAGAAAAACAAAAGGACCGTGACCATCTCACACATGCACATACCAGTTAGGCCAAACCCATACCTGAAAAAGCCCATATGCTCGGATCAGTGGATTTCCCTTCTACTGGCCCTCCTACTCATAGAGACATCGAAGTTATTCCTAACCACCTAAATGACAAGACTCAAACTTCTACGAAGACGGCTACGAAGCACACAGAACCACCAATAGACTATTCAATGCCAATGAGGATGCACATCAAACCACTAGATCCAGACCTTGACACATAATCGGCCGTAGTAGGTGCTCTAACAATGGAGGCCCATGGAATGACAGGGACTTCATTACTAGGCCCAATTACTCGTCGAACGTGGAAAAGGGTTCAAAGAGGAGAGAGAGATGGTTCTATAGAAGACCATAAACCCGAGGTCAGGAAAAGAAATAATGAAATGGGCCATCCAGGGAGGAATCCCACCAACAGATGGAAAACAACAAGTGGAGATACAATTACGGTGGAACCAAATGCGGCGATGGGCGAGACCCAGCCCTGCCTAGAGCAATGATTTCTTTATGTTGGAACTCTCCTGGTCTTGGAAACCCATGAACGGTTCGAATATATCAGCGAACTTTCTCCCAAAGTCGCCCCGATATGGTTTTCCTGTCCGAAACCATAATGTAAAACAAGGACACCAATGGTATTGCGCTGAAGTGTGGCTTTCAAGGCTGATTTCCGGTGCCCAGACAAGGCCATGATGGGGGCCTCTGTCTCTTCTGGAAGTACAATATCGAAGTCAAAAAAAATTCGTTCTCCTCGCACCACGTGGTAGCAACTATCCAAACAGACTCTCACCCATCCTGGACCATTGTGGGATTCTATGGCTGTCAGTCCCATAATGATAAGGTGAAGTCCTGCGATCTTCTGTGAAAACTGCAACATGACATACCGAGCCCTGTCCTCTTCAAAGGAGATTTCAATGAAATTATGTTCCATAAGGAGTAGAGGGGAAGAATCATTAGACCCTCAACTTCGATGTCAAACTTCAAGGATTCTACCTCTAGAGAGGACTTGGTCGATTTGGGGTTTATAGGTAATCCTTTTACTTGGTTTCACAACAATTTTGAAGAACCTATGTCACTGAGATCCTTGATATATTTCTAGGCTCTACTGACTAGATTAATCTGTTCAGCATGTTTCATATCGGGCACATGGCCCTTAACTACATGGACCACTGTCCAATTCTCATTGATTGCATGCATGGAGAACAGAAAAGAAGACCTTCCAGACCCTTTATATTTGAGTTCATTCGGTCAAAAGATCATGAATGTGAAGAGGAGATCCGTTAATGTTGAAAAACCACCCAAGTGGTTTTTTGCCTCAATCTCCAATAGGTCGCATTTGATCTGAGGTCCTAGAGTAATTAGAAATTCTGCCACACCGACTGGCACTATGGTGTCCTTGAAAAGAGACTGAGCTACCTCCTCAATCAACCCCCATATAATTTCATTCTCGCTAATATTGGAGCCATGCAGAGAGAAATGGATATGGCACTGCCTGTGATGGAGAGCTTCTGGGACATGCGGGCACGGGATAACCACATTAAAGAGGGTGATGCTAATACCCGTCTTTTTCACCAGAAAGCTTTAGCCAGGATAAGTAAAAAGGCTATAAATTTCATCTTACAACCCGATAGAAGAAAAGTGTCTGACACCAATGGTATACACGAGACCTTGATAGACTATTTCCAGAATATCTTTGCTGATGGAACCCCATTCATGTCTTCTGAGGTGGAAGATTGTATCAGACCCGTGATCACTGATGGGATCAATAGACAGCTCACCAAAGATGTGACAGATGAAGAAATACTCCTGGAACTTATACAACTTTATCCCACTAAGGCCCCAGGACCAGATGGGTTCCACCCCCTTTTCTTTAAACAATACTGGGGCATTATCGGTCCTGACAACTCCACCTTGAAAAAAATTATCTGGGATGGGAATACTAGCATTTCTTCCATAAATGAAATTTTCCTTGTCCTCATCCCCATAATCAAGAAACCTCTGGCGATCCCTGATTTTAGACCTGTCATCCTCTGCAATGTCTCTTACAAAATCTTCTCTAAGATCCTTGTCAATCGGTTGTGACAATGGCTACCTGATATTATCTCTGAGAATCAGGTCACCTTCGTGGCCAAGAGAATGATTACTGATAATGCGATTGTGTCCCATGAAGTGTTCCATTCTACGAAATCATGCTCCACTGCGAAAAGAGAAACCATGTCCTGAAAACTGGATATGACCAAGGCCTACTATAGAGTAGAATGGAACTTCCTTCATGTAGTCATGATGAAAATCGGTTTTTGTGCTAAATGAACATATATGATCATGGAATGCATCTCGACCGTCTTCATCAAAATCATGGTCAATGGGGAGCTCACCAGATGATTCTCCCCATCTATAGGCCTTCGCTAGGTAGATCCCCTCTCCCCTTTTCTCTTCCTTCTGGTGGCTTATGTGTTCTCTAATACTATTTCTAGGGCTACATCCTCTGAATCTATTCATGGGGAAAAGGTCTTCCATGTTGGGCCACAAGTGTCGCATCTTTTCTTCACCGAAGACTGCCTCCTGTTTTCCCAAGCAACAATTAATGAATGTCGGGTGATCATCCAAGTGATCCAACAATATGAGAGGGCACCGAGCCAATCGATCAATCATGGCATGTCTAAAATGTCATTCACTCTCGGGGTGCCTTTTTCTAAGAGGGATGATCTATACGCATCAGATGGTATCCATATGGTGGTGAAACATCATATGTACCTTGGGCTTCCCATGGCGATCAGCCAATACAAAAAAGAAATCTCCATATCTCTTGTGGATAGGATCGAGAAACAAATTCTAGGCCGGTCCCCTAAAAAAATTTATAAATATGGAAAACAGACCCTCCAAAAGTTGTAATTCAATCTACTCTCAGCTACTTTATGTCCCTGTTTAAGCTCTCAAAATTCATCGTCGACCAGATCCACACACGCACTGCCAATTTCTGGTGGGGGAAGAATGATGGAAGGAATCGGCCCCACTGGATGGCCGGGGAGAAACTCTGCAAATCCAATTCAGAGGGAGGGATGGGATTTTGGAATCTGAGTCTCTTCAATGATGAAATTATGGTCAGTCAAGGATGGTTCCTTCTTAACCGCCCATCATCTCTTTGTGCATGGGTTCTCCAGGATAAGTACTTTCCCCACACAGACTTGTGTGCTTCCTCTCTTGGCCCCTTGCCAAGCATCCTTTGGGGAAGCATCTGGGGGGATAAAAAGCTCCTGAAAAAAGGACTAGGCTGGAGGATTGGGTCTGGCTCATCAGTCAACATCTGGACTGATCATTGGCTTATCGATAAGGATGGTATGCAGGCTACTTCCCCCGTCCAACCAGGTCTTAAAAACTCCACTGTCAGTTGCCTGCTTTCTGACCAGAGACAAGGGTGGTGTCTGGAAAAAATCATTGATTGGTTTAATGAAAGGGATCAAAGAATCATCCTCAGCATTACATGGGTCCCTGATGTAGGCCCCGACTAGCTTTTCTGGATCAATGATTCTGCAGGCGATTACACAGTGAGGTCTGGCTACAGTCTAGCTCTCGGAAACCACTCAGTCGGCCGGGATGAGGGACCATGGAATTTTGTTTGGAAGCTGAAACTTCCCCCTATTATAGGCCAATTTTGGTGGCAGGTCTGCACGGGTACTCTACCAACCATGATCCTCCTCACTTACCGACATATGGCCAGTACTACCTTTTTCCCTTTCTGCCCGAACATTCCAGAAACTCCTTTGCATGATATCATTCACCGCGCGAGATCTGAGAAAATTTTGAATAAATGTAGCTCGATTTCTATCGCTTCAATGGTGTCGACCTCTGACCATAGTGATCATCTAACGCTTTTGTGATCCACCCTTTCCTCGTCTTCTTCAGGATCACTTTGCACTCTGGCATGGATTATTTGGGTCCGACGCAATAATCCCATTTTCCATCAAGCACACAAACCCCCCGAATTCTGGATTGAACGGGCCACCTCTTGGATTGAGGGTTGGAAAGAACACAATGTACATTTTATGCCAGGTGATACCCTCTCCCTTCCCCCTCATTGGACTCCCCCAAAGGAAGGGACCCTTAAGAATAATGTGGACGCGTCGCTCCCAAAGGATGGGCTAGTCGCCCTAGGCTTCCTGGCCCGAAATCATCTGGGGCAAATCCTTTCTGAAAAATATGAACCACATCATGATTTTTGGGATCCAGTAGGTTATGATTCCATGTCCATCCTTGCCGGTATGTTTCTCACCTTGTAATGTTGTTCGAGTGAAATCATTGTTGAGTCCAACTTCCTTACACTTATCGATGCTATTCACCACAAGGATAGTGGGCTCCAGTCTTTTGGCACCATCATTAAGACAATTATCTCACTTTTCCAACGCTTCTCATTATGCGCCTTCTAATTTACCAAAAGGGAATGTAACAACATGGCCCATCATCTTGCGGCCTCAGGCCCATTTGACTACAACAAGCTCTAGCGGGACAATTTCCCCTCATTCCATTGCTAATGTATTTCTACTGACTTCAGTCATTAATGTTCCCTATTTTAATCAAAAAAATTATCAACATTAAAACATGAAATTAAATTCAACACTAATGTATTCCATTAGAAACATCCAAGCCTCCTCAATTATACATAAAATTCCCTCATAATTAACTTCTTCATATCCTGGGAAAATAAAATATAAGAAAGGGGGAGCTCAAATGATCAGTAAGGGTAAGCAATATAGCAGAACATAACACAAATATTAAGTATGGTGAATAATTTAAAACACATGCATTTAAACATATTAGACATGAACAATTTTATGGTAGGAATATGATTTGAGTGAATAATTACATAATAAAACATAATCATAGGTATTAAACAAGTCGAATGACCACATGAACTATTAATATTATTTTCATAATGAGGGAATTTATAATGTCAGGCATTCTGAAACATTGTGTCAAGGCCTCAGAAAAGACGTCTAAATATGATTAAGGCCTTGAACAAAACCATATATCAAATTGGGAATGGCCTTGTCCAATTCCACGTCTAGTTGTCTCATGAGACCTACCGATGCATCGAGGAGCTATAACGGGCTCCACCCGTCACATACTAAGTCCAATACATTCCTCATTTTAAATGGATGAAATATAACATAAAAATTCGTATTAAAACTAGCATACGAAATATTTATACTTTAACCATAAACTATGAATGGTATAAAAATAATACATCCATATTCAAACATATCACAAAACATTCAATACAATATGGAATATTTGTATCATAACGAATCAACTTCAAACATGTATAAAATCCATCAAAGTATGTTGACATAGATGAAATCAAAAATATTTGTGAGAAATATCTATTTCCTTTTTTGAAATAATTTAAAGTTACCTAATTATAAAAGAAAAAATTTATTTTGAATATATTCTTATAAGATTGTTTGAGAATCTTTGACACTGTTATAACGGTGGAGAATAACCACACTCGTCGTATAAGTTAAAAGAGATATTCTTCCGTAATTTTGTCGAAAAGGTCGTAAAGTACCGGATTTGGAAAACAACTGAAAGATTGCTTTCAAAACATATAAGTTCAAATAAGGGTTTAAATTACATTAACCCAGTATCTAGTAAATAGTAAAATTGTTTTGAAACAAATTTTTAAGAAACATCGATGTGGATGATAAAGAGGTCCTATTAGATACTTACGTAAAAAAACTCAGATAATAAAAAGATTGTTGAATTGACCCTTACCTTTTACTTTTCCATGGTCAAGGGTACATTAACCTCCTGTATAATAGTTAAATAATTTTTATTAAATTATTAAATAACCATATAAATAATTATGATGTCATATATGATCTTCTAATATTGCTTTAATAATAATTTAGTATTATCGTCATTTCGGGTGTTAAATGATTCATTTTCTATTATATTCTTTGTTATGTGAGTCATGTTTGTCATGGATGGGATGTATCTTATTCATATACAGAATGATATAATCTATTTAAACATTATTTATAATCATCAAATTAAAATATTTCTTGAATGGTTACGATGGGGAATGAATCTCATCGCGTTCGTGGAGACGGTAATCCGTACATACGCACAAGCAACAATATCATTATATTGATATTAAATTATTATTTAAATAGATTTTATATCATATATACAGAATCATTAACATGTTATATTTATTATTTTAATCAATTATACATCATTATTATACCCATTTAAAATAATGTATTGAATAACAACTACACCACGACGTGGAGACGGTAAGTCATACGTACGCATGTATGGTGACTCTATCATTCATATGATGAATAAAATAATGAATATGGATGTAAAATTTTTATAATAACATAAATGTATATATAATATACTTGATTTATTATTTTATAATGGAATCAACAAATAAAGAGGAAGTGGAAGAAGAAAATAACTTGTATGAGGTGGTGATATATTTTCCTCTTATTCATGTTCTTCCTTTTGATTTGATAGAAAGGGCCCTTTAGGTTGTCTTTATGATCAAAATAAGTAATCTATTATTCAGTTAGGAGAGTTGAGAGGATATTTGGTCCAGGTTTTTCTAAGCCAAATTTGATTGAAGGTGTGAATATGAGAGAAGGGGAAGTTTCCTTTTATAAGAGGGGTGAGGGGAACCTTTGGAAAAGATTTAAATATTATTTTATAATAAAATATGCTTCGGTTTCTAATGGATTAAAAATGTTTTATTTAAAGTCTAAGGTGGGTATGGGTCGATATACACACATTCAAAAGGTTTTAGACAGGTTTGGATCACTATATTAACATTATCTTTTAGATTTAACTCTTAACTAAATAGTTTGACATTTACCATGTCTCTTTGTATTTTTATATTATATGGTTAATAAACACAATATAAACTTCCATGAGAACCCAAAGTTGTTCATTAATGATACAACTATAATTATATAAGACTTTTGGCCTAACCATATATTTTTATGATTATTATATCAACCAATAATATTGTATTTGTTTTAAAAACTCATTTATGTCAATTTTTTCATTATTTAATAATTGATTTTTTAAAGTCCTAACAACATTATTACTTAAAACTGAATTCATATGTTAAATCCTAACATGTCATATTAACCTATAATACTAGTTTAATTCATCAATAATCTTAAATTACATTTATATGGATATTTATTATATTAATTATTTTAATATTTATTTATTATGGTAATTAATGTGTCCTCATTGTGACATAAATAAATTAACATATTTAATGTCTAAATATTATAAATTTAGTTTCATTATGTAGGAAATATTTTTATCTTTCTAATGAATATTTATAGTCGAATTTATCTTATGTATAACCCTATATTATAAATGGTTTAGTTATTAAACTTTGAATTTAACACTTTTAACTCTTCTTTGAATTAAATAATAATAAATGTCCTAATCTAATCTATGTGGACCTAAAGGATCATATTTTATTCATAAGGTTGTTTTTGTTCTAATTACACTTATCCAATAGAATTATCACATGTGTTAGGGTATGAATAATATCATTTTTACCCTTAATTGTCATATTTACTTTTAACTGTGGTAAATAAAAGTAAAAAGTTACTATTCACCAAAAATTATTTTCATCTTATTGAAACTCATTTTTCTTAATGATATGAACCATGTCTCTCAGAGTTTCTAAATTCCACTCACAAAAGCAGTATAATTATGTCTTATGCGAATTTGTAAATTCTCCTAGGGGGTGGGTAAAAAACTGTGAAAAGTTCAATAAAATTATATATATATAATATTCTTACAAAATGACTCAAATGAATTAAATTTAACATATATAAGTATTATGTATGTATTTTTACCAAAAATAAATTTAAATAAAATAATTAATTATTTAAAAAAGTCAGTTTTATACAATAACGCAGTGTTTTAACTATTCATTAAAAATTAAATGTTTTCAGAAAAATTCCAAAAATTCACCCTAAGCTAATTTCGATATTTAAAATTAAAAAGTTAATTCAATTTTGAAAAATAAAATTTATAACATTTTAAAAAGTGTCTATTACTATTCATAACAGCTACTTTGATTGGTCGCGGTGAGTTAGAATTTCGAAGTTGCGTTCAATGCAAGCTATTGCATTATTCAAAGAGAAATATACCATGTAAGATTGGGGTGTTAAAAAAACAACATCATTCCCTTGAGGCGAAATCGGAAAACCTGTCATGAAATCTATCACGAAATCCTTCCATTTTTACTCGAGAATGGGTTACTACTGCAAAAGCCCTACTGGCCGCTGATGCTCCACCTTCACCTTCTCACATGTGGTACACCTCATAAAGAATCCAACAGCATCTCTCTTCATACCTAGCCACCAATACTGATGGTGTTGATCATAATAAATCTTAGTGACACCAGGATAAACTACACAAACTGTGGAATGAATGTCCCTCTTCAGCTCCATGCGTATATATACTGCCACCCATACGCACCCATTAAAACGCAAGATCTCATCCTCACCTATGGGTCATACAAGAATAGGGTTATCTCCAGACATGATTTCCTATAGGACTAGGCCTTCAGTATCTGATAGTTTCCTCATTCACACTCGATCAAGATGATTAGAGGTTACAACTATAGAGGAAAGAAAACTTTGCTCTTGTCTTTCATGCACCACCAAATGCATCTCAGAGAACAGATCCATAAGCTGTCACTCACTACTGGCCTCATAAACTGCATGTATTTGAGTCCTCCTGCTCACCGCATCAGCCACCACATTGGCTTTCCCCGGTGTGTAGGCAAGCTCAGTGTCAAAAGACTTAAGGTACTCAACCCAACTTCACTGTCTCAAATTCAGGTCATGCTGAGGGAAGATATAATTTAGACTATTGTGTTCAGTGAAAACCACAAAATACTCTCCCAAAAGATAATGTCTCCAACAGCGTAAGGCATGAAAAATTACATCCAACTCAATATTGTGTATTGAGTAATTCCTATCATGTGGCCTCAACTGTCGAGACCCGTACACAATGACTTTTTCTTCCTGCATAAGCATAGCTCCTAGCCCGATACCTGAAGCATCAAAGTTAATAGTGTAGCTATTTCCCGGCTCTAGATAAACTAGTATCGGTACTGAAGTCAACCACCATTTCAGCTTCTGAAAGGCTAACTCACAAGAATCTGACCACAAGAACTTCTCACCCTTCCTAGTCAGGCCCGTCAGTGGTACTACTAAGAGTGAAAAGTCTTATATGAAATGTCTGTAGTATCCAGATAGCCCTAGAAAACTCCGTACCTCAAATCCATTCTTCGGCTGCTCCCATGAAACTACTTCTCTCACTTTATTTGGGTCTACTGATACTCTTGCCTTTGAGATAACATGACACATGAAGTGAATTTGATCTATCCAAAAGTTTCAATTTGAGATCTTAGCATATAATTGCTGCTCTCTCAGTGTACTCAAAATGATATCAATATGTTATTATGATCATGTCGAGTGTGAGAGTAAACCTAGATATCATCATCAAAAAATACCATGAATGAATCCACGTATGGTTGGAACACTCGGTTCATCAGTCCCATGAAGACTGCATGCGCGTTAGTGAGACCGAAGGACATAACCACATACCTATATAGACCATTCCTTCTTCAAAAAGCTGTAATAGGTATATCAGATGGTCTAACACGCAACTGATTATAACTGGATCTCAACTAAATCTTTGAGAACACCCATTCTCTATGAAGCTGATCAAAGTGATCAACATTCCTTAGTAAGGGATATCGGTTCTTGACCATAAAATAGTTCATCTTCTAATAATCCATGAAATGTCTAAGGGACCGTCCGCCATCTTCACAAAAAGGATTGGCGAACCACATGGATAAGTACTGGGTCAGATAAAACCCTTTTCTTGTAACTCCTCCAACTACTTCATGAGCTCATGCAAATCTTTCATAGCCGTCCTATAAGGAGGAATGGACATCAGTGCTACTCCTGGAACAAGCTCAACAGAAAAGTCTACCTCTCTTTCTAGAGGAAAACCTAAAAATTCCTCAAGAAAGACGTCCCTGAAATGATCCCCCACTAGAGTAAAGTCTATCTAAGATGTCCCATGGTCATCTAGATAAATAATAGAAATTTGGGCTGAAACTCCTCTCAACCCATGATGCTCGGGTCCAGCTCTGCTCTCCTGGACATCCCATTCGCTGTTATAAATAAACGATCCACCCTCTGGTGATGTAAAACTCACCCTATGGTGATATCAATCGATAAATACATGGAAGAGAATGAACCTGTCTATTCCAAGAATGACATCATAGCATGTCATATCTAGGATATAAATGACCCATAAGAAGTGACACCCGCCAACCTCTAGAGGGAACTCCTTGCACTGACATACATTAGCCTTTTTAGTCCCCAATAGTGTGTCCGACAAAAAGACATCAACAATAGTAAAGACAAGGAGCCCGAGGATCTCCAAAGTAGAAATAGATATAATGCTATGAGAATCCCCTATATCAAAAATAGTAGAAGCTAAAACTAAGGAAACTAATATCGTACCTCAAACTATAGAGGGTCTGGGATCCTACTCTTACTGGGTATACTCCACTGCCAAATTCTAACCGGAACCGTGGCCCTGTGACCCTACCCGACCACCCTGAGCTGATCCACCCTGTTGTCACTAAAATCCTAGTGTCTGACTTCCACGGCTGCGTCCTTCACCTCGAACTGAATGGCCATAAGAACTCCAGTTCCGAGACTGATAAAAAACTAGTGCAGCTTCTCCCAAACACGGAGTCATAGAAGAACCCATGTCACTAGCTGCTGGTGAAAAGATCTGATAGAGATGCTACATATGACCCATCTTTCTAGAAGATCGTCACTCCATGGGGTCTTTTAGGCAATGTGGAATCGTATGCATGCTCTTCCTGCATTGGTAGCACACCACCTGGCTAGAAAAAGAAGTGTCTCGCTTCCTTGTATCACCACTAGAAGACTCCTTGTGGTTCTTCTTACTATCAGTATAAGGGATAATAACTCTAGATGTCGAACTGCCCTATCTCACAACTCCAAAATCCCTCAAATTTTGCTTCTTGATCAGCTACTGGTTGATGATAGAACTGATGGATGTAAACTGATACATGTTCACCGACAATCAGATGTCGTGCCTCATAACATCCTCAATCTTCCTTGCCGGGAATAACTCATCACCTCAGGGAATAATCATGAAGCACTACAGATTAGTGAAACGAAAAAAATAATCCATAATAGAAATAGTACCCTGCTCTAGACTCATGAAATCTTAAGCTAGATTGGACCTCAATGTATCAGGATAAATATAATCGTAGACGGAACGTTGAAACTCATCACAATCCAAGAACTGCTAGTGTACCGCCTGTGAGATCACATCCTACCATCTCATGGTATAATCATGAAGCATGTACATATAGAGCTTGAACCTCCTCTATGGAGTCATCTCCAGATGCTCGAAGATAGAAAGCATGGTTTCTAACAAAGACTCCACAGCCTGAGGTCCTTCTTTCTCGGTGAAAGTGGGAGGATGCTGCTATTGGAAAAACCACATCAATTATGCCATAGAAGGGGAAAGATGCGGTACTCCTCGGAAGGTTTGCATAAACCTCGTGAAGCTCTCTCAGAACTATAAATCATCACCTGTTTCTAGAATATTAGCTAGTTCCAAGACCGACACTATAAGGGGATCTGCTCGTAGTCCCTAACTAGCCATGTCCAGGGTCTAATAATCGCCTTACAACTGGTGTACAACCGTAGGACGTCTCAGTGGCTTGAATCTGCAAGGTCAAGTGCCCACCATAGATCAAGATTATGAAGGACTGAAAACTATAAGAGTAATGACGGTAGAGGAGAAATAAAATCATCCATGTTTTTTAAAACATGGATCCACAACATGTATAATGCCTACACAGGATTTTACCTTAAGCCTTTCACATGGGCATGTACCTCTTCCCAAACTGGCCGTGTGACACCCCATACACACAGTGTGATGTCCAAACACACGACGTGTACATGAATCCACTTCCCCTACCCAGGTTTCCTTATATGTCTCGGCCACACAGTTCTCTTAGAACAAAACTACACTGCGTGTTAGTGCCAAACACGACGTGTACTCGACGAGCTTCACTGACCCATGTTGTTAGTGACATGTCCAAATACACGGATCACACTACATGGCATGTTCTAGATGGATAAGATATGTATTGAGAAGATTTATCCAACCCTGGTTGTTAGTGAAACAGCTAGATTCGAGGGATCACACTACAAAGCATGTTCCAGACTAGAATGGCGTGTATTTCTTAAGCTTTTATCCACCCATGTCGTTAGTCACACGGACATACAGTGTATCTAAACACATGTTGTGTATATCCAGTACACGGGGTATCCCACAAAAAAATTTCCCAACCCTGTGCCTCTACCCACATAGCCAGCAACATGGTTAGGGACTAAATGACATGTACATACAGTACACAATGTGTACTTCAGAAAAACAGTTTCTTCCCGAACATAAGAACCCGTGGCATGTATTCAACATTACATGACGTGTATTCTTGGTTTTTCTATACATCAAGCAATAGAAACTATTCTGAAGCCCATAAAAACACTAAAACAAACATTAAAGTTCTAAATTCTGATCTGTAAGGACCCTTACTCCCTGAAAATCAATGCTTTGAAACTTATACATGTCATAAACAATCATAATAGATCAATGATCCACCAAATTCTGGAACATGAGGGCCTATGACACCTCAAGAACTAATGATTGGTGTTCATTCAAACCTTACATAACCAATACCCTATAAATTTTTTTATTTTTATGAAGTCATCTATCACAATAAAATGCATAACTAGAAAAACATTTATCACAACAACACGCAATCACTAATGCACTGTAAATGGAATGGCAAGGATGCATTACATGTTATTTCTAGTAAGTGCCTATATGATGAATGAGATGGCATTCCATCATCACATCAGGTTGCTACCAAAATAGAACCTCAAAAACATTAACAATAAAAACAGAAGACATGTGAATCACTCAAGGTGAAATCAAATCAACTGTAATAATTGAAAAACCAGAAAAATTGAAATAAACAGGGTAGATTGGATTTTCCCTGTACACAGTATAGCTACTCCCAGGCACAACTTATTACCAAGTACCAATTCTTTCATATCCCTATCTATAGAATCTAAATGGTAAGTCATGTGAAATGAATTCATATGATACCAATTTGTAACCTCCCAATTCTGGAAGCCGCCCAGAGGCGCCTTATACCTGGTTGGTCACATAGCCTCAAGCACACTCCCTCTAACGCAAGAGGCTACCAACTAGAAACGAGGTCCTTGGGTGTGATAGTGGGGAAACTATTCCCTCATTGGTAGAGTTTCACAAGGATGTGAAATATATATCAATAGAGGAAGTAGTAATAATATCAAAAAACAAGAACCAGTGGAAGACTGAAGAAATAAACAGCTGGAGGATATATATAAAAATGATGCATGATACATATGTCTAGGAAAGCATCCAAACAAGTCACAATGCTAAAAATATAGTAATAAACCAAAGTAAATGAAATATATAAAATAGCCCCATAGCATCACAAGCCTCATCTTGGTCACATTCTCTCCAGCTCCAAGTAGTCATATACTCTAAGTAGAAGGGCGTTTTCCCTTATCTATACCTACAAAAATATAATTTGTTTGGGCACAAAACCCTAACCCAAATAGGGTGTGAGAATAATCCCTCTAGGTAACCACCAAAAGATCTACTCCTAATAGTCAGTGAATATATATTGTAGGCAATAAGTAAAAAAAAGCAGTAAACAAGGAAGTACTCAGCAGTAAACATTCCAACAGTTTCAAAGCATTCAAAATCCACATGGAAAGTAAATAAGAAATCACAACCAGGTAACCCTCTGAGATGTACTCACAGCCTATTCCCTCTGGTCCTACATAGCGAACACAAGCAACCCTCTGGGAAGTACACACAGTCTAACCCCTCTGGATCATCTTAAGCATAGACTCTCTGTGTAAGCACTCACCGTCAATTCCCCCTATAGTCTAGTATCGGTAACTAATGGCACTCTAGGGAAGCACTTACATCGCATTCCCCCTATGTCCCATGTTGAGGAACTAAAGACACTCTGAGGAAGCACTTACATCAATTCCCCTTGTGGTCTCGCATCGTAACAAAAATAAAATACACTCTGGAGAATCCCTTACGTATATTCTCCTTATGTTCCACTACACTTGGTTCTCACGATCCTGTGTAAGTCAAAAAAGCATAGAAAAGTGTATCGGGAAAATTAAACCTCAAGAACTACTTGTCTAACTAGTCTACAACATAACAACGTGGCAGATAACAAATCCACTCCATCCTACAATACTAGGCATGGGAAACAAACAAGTCAAACTAACTGGATAAGCATGACCAAATGATCATAAGCAAACATGCATGGGACACCACCTCCAAATCATTTATATTAACTCTATTCTCATTCAAATAACTTCTATTAAAGCATAAAATCATAGTAGGAAATCAATTGGGCCAAAATAGTTAACACACAAAACAATTTTCAAGGGTATTGGGCACTTTTCCACATATAACTCAAATACTTTAAATGAAAAGGAACAAACCACCTACCTCAGTGTTGTAGGATCAATATAAGTAAACCTAAAGACATGAATCACCCAGAAACACTGTAGAAATATAAAAAAATAAAAAATGGTCAACCGAAGATAATTCTTGAAAGGGGAGTAATCATGAAACAAAGCTCTAGTAGAAGGAAAAGGTTTCCGAGGTGATCCCAACGCAATCGACAACGGTCATTTCAGATAATAGATGCTCGATCGGGAGCTTGTAGAAGGATCGGGGATATAGCCTCACTCTCAGATGAACCAAACCTAGAAGGAGATGATTCTGTCTGTCAGAGGTTCCACCGATGTGTTTAATAAAAAAAGTACACAAGAGGTACTTTATAAGTACACAGTGTGTGCTTGCCTTCACCGGCACCACATATGGTGGTCTCCAGGTCACCACACACGACCGTGTGGATGACCACTTCACGACCAACACTTGGATACCTGTGGTAACCACAAACACAACATGTAATCATAAATTACATTGTGTGTACTTCAAAAATTTCCAGAAAATCCTCTTTTTCTTCAAAAACACTATAAAAAACAAAACATACCTAAAAAAAGATTTGGGTTATTAAATACTATATGTTATAATTGTATATATTTGATGAAATAAATTTATCAATGATAAATAAATTCACCTTTTGGGTCAATATAATTTTGATAAGAATGTGAATAATTCAGGTTAATGTAAATGAAAACAAAAATGGATCAAGGAAGTGAATTTCAATACATTACTTTGTCAATGTTAGCGTAAAACATATAGAGGAAGATTATGGATATTATTAATACAATATATACTTATTGGGGAATGAATAAAGGTTTTTTTCATTTTATAATCTAGAAAACATAAATCATCTTTGAAACATTCTTGGGGAAAATAAGCTGTTCATTTTGAAAAAATTGAAATTAATTATCATTGTAAAAAATTTCTAAAACTAGAATTTCAGAAAACATTCTCAAAATAACATTCTTCGAATATAAACAATGAAACTTATAAATTAATCATGAGAAAATTTGAGTGGTCGGGATGTTTGGAAAGTATGTTCATGTTGTACACATTAAAACAATGTTTTTACTCTCATTTTTAGGAAAATAAATATATAATTTTTTTTAAAAAAAATAAGAGATTCTTTTAAAAACCATTTTAATTTTTAAAAATGGTTGAAAATTAGTTTAATAAATCATTTTTAAAATTTTCTAATACTTTTGAAGATGTTTTTAGAAAAAATGTTTTGGATGAAAAAATATTTCAGTCTGAAAGGTGAAATGAAGATGATTTTTTTGTAATAATTTTCATAAGAAATTCATTTAAAAAAGAGTGTAAAATGGTACTATAAAATTAAATATTAAATTAATAACCATTATAGAATAAAATAGAAGGGTTAATTTTGAAATTATTATATAATTTCTATCAATTGATATTCAATAATAAAGCATCATGATTGGAATGTTTTTTTGAAATAAACCATTAAAATAGACATACTGATTATTTTAGAATTGGAAAATTATTAATTTTTCTAAATAAACCATAAATATACATCAAAAAAGTGTAAATACTATAATATAGATTAAATAATAATTATAAACATAATAATATAATATTAACATCAAAGAAGAATTAATGTAACCCAATCAAAAGGAATTGGGTTACGAAATTTATTTCCACTTCGTAACATTTTATTCAAATAACCATATATTAAATAATTAAAATTTAAATATAAAATACCCTCAATAATTAATTTTTCAATATATTACATTTCAATGGGATGTATATAGTCTATATAAAACTAATTAGTTTGATAACATTACAATATACCGCAATAAAATGAAATTTAGATGAAATCTACTACCTCACACTTTACTTTGGGTAATACATTCTTTTATATAATATTTAATCGTTTTAAACATAATGGTAACATTACTGGTTCATCAATAATTTTTATTCCTCAAATTTTTTAACTAAAAACAATGACACATTAAACCGTACATTACTTACGTTAGTTGTTGGTGTTAAACCCTTCTTTTCCTTCGACTGTTGGTTCAATCCCTATAAATAATCTATTAATGATGGGTTGTCTATTGGGATATAAGTTTTCTTTTTTATATTCATATAATTTTCCTAAACAAATTGATGAACACCATTAAAATAAATATAATCTTTTAATATCATTTTTTTCTATGGATTTCAATACCAATTTTTTATTTTTCTTTAAAAAATTTTTAATAATCTTATTTGTGTATTATTATAATATCATTAATGATAATATTAACACTAATGGATTTAAATAACATTAAAAAATTTTCTATAAAATTCAAAGACATTGTTCCTCAAATAACATTTCCACTAAAACATATTATTTCAAATAGTCTCCCTAAAACATCCTTACTCTGGGTACACACAAATCACATAAAATCTAAGAATTTGTATTTAATTATTTGAAATTAAGATTAAACTTAAATTCATAAACCCATTTTTTTTCAAAACAGTTAATTTAATTTATATAAAATTCTTCAAAAAAATTATCATACTCCTTATATGTTTAATGATCATTGTAACTAATTTTTTTTGGTAAAACACTTTAACATATTATGTCTAGAATCGTAATAAATAAATAATTTATCCATTTAACATCAACTTTGTCCTTTTCGTGGTCTTTGTTCTAACCATAATATCATTTATAGGATCTCAATTACATAACACCTTATCTTTAATCTATGACACATTCGGTTCAACCGAGGTTATTCATTGTCATTATCTATTTAAATCCTCTACACTTTTTTTGTAAATAATATTTTATTTAGCCTAAGAATATACCCTAGGAGTTTCACACAAGGTGGTCAGTAAGGAATATTATCTTGTACAAGGTTATGCTTGTGTCATTCTCGATGAACCATTTACGGGGTTTTATCCCAAGGTACAAATGTTCCAAAACCACATCACCTGTAGTATCTTGATATATATTTATTTCTATCAATAACCACATTATATCTTTTTTACCAAAATATTATAATTTACATTTATTCTTGTCCTCAAATTCTATCATGGTGTTATGTTCCATAATATATGTTTTTCTAAATCTAGTTCCCAAGGTTTCAACTAAACTTATAATGATACGAACTATAGTAACCCTATCCCTAGTAATCTAGAGTTAGTTCACGACACCATTAAATTTGAATAAGATACAATGAATCACATCCTAGTGGACCGATATGTTTAGTAGTATAGAAAAACTAGATCTATTGATGAGTGTTATATTATATTTAAATACAAAAATTCCAATTTTTTTGAAAATAACCTTTTTTCATCTAGAGAATCTATGTATATTAGTCATCATAATCTTCATGGAATCGTGGGGAAATAAACCAAAATAATATTTAGTTCAAATGATCATTATGGGTTCTGTATAATGGGAGAAATAATAATTTAATGATTATAATTAACATGAAAATGTAAATCACTAAACACACATTCTGTTTAAATAACTTGAATATCATGGTAATATATTGAAGGATAAATATATAATGGGATATAAATAAGAACACATTCCATTTAAACAACAATATATGAATTTAATGTATCCAAAAATAATATCATAGAGAAAATATCATGGAAAATGGAAAATGAATAATAATATAAAAATTATTAATTATTGGACTTCATCGTTCCCATATGCATGAAACATTTACCATAAAGATCATTCCCCAAGAAAGATTAAATTATTCTGATTATAAACCCATCTAATTTATGTTAAGAAAATTTATATGACACTTACTTTCAAGATCTATCCTCCAGAAAGTTTAAACATTTTTTGTTACAAACATGAACAGTTTGTGGCCAACTAATTTCATCCCAAAATACTATAGATTAATAGAGGGGTTTAATTCAAATTTTCCCAAACCTGTGTCATACTTTTTTAAATCATTCCCCATATATTTAATTATCTATTTAATTCATAAACAATATTCCTGATCAAATATTTGTATTGAGTAAACAATATATATTAATGAATAATTCTCCAGTTAATCAACAACTATCAACATAAATACCAAATGAAAAATGGTATAAGGTTCCATAAATAGGAATATCAATGATAAATAATATTTATATTTAGGGGAAATTTAATTTCCAAAATAATGTATATAAATAAATGTAATATTAATGACAATCAAAATGGATCAAGAATACGAATAACAATACATTCATTGGACAATGTGATCACAAACCACATATAGGATGAATAACTATAGTAAAAAATAAAATATATTACCATTGGGGTGTGAATAAATGGCGTTTTGTCATTAATTAATGTAAAAAACATAAATATAAACAAATACTTAATTAAAATATCCTTTTTATTTTGAAAAAAAAAACTAAAAGTAGTTTTCATTGACAATAACTCTAAATACTATAATTTTATAAAATGTTGTGAAATGAATTTTCTAAAAAAACTAATATTTTTAACTCATAAAATATTCTTGAAAACATTTGAGTGGTTATGACGACTAGAAATTCTATTCATTCCATACAAATTAAAAATTGTTTTCTTTCACTATGTTTATAAAATAAAAATGGTAATTGTTTTGAATATGATAAATATATTCACTTTAAAAAACATGTAAGGTATTAAAATGGGTAAAAATAAGTTTAATAATTAAGTTTAATAATGTTTAAATACTTTTTAAAACATTATTAGAAAACACGGGTTTGGAAGAAAACTTATTTCTCACTGAAGAGAGAAATGAAGTAAAATTTTCTTGAAAACATTTTCTAACAATTTTTATGTAACAAAGTGTATAAAAATTTTACTATTACTTGAAATAGTTAATTAATAAACATATGAGAATAAAATTTAATACTTTTAGGTAAATTTTTATGTAATTTCCAAAAATCGTTTTTCAAGAATAGACAATCTCAATTAGAATGAGATAATAAAACACACCATTAAACTGGTCATAATATTGAGGTGTGAATTAATAAATAAATTGATTATGTGTAATAAAGGTAAATCCATTTAAAAAATGTTATATTCAATAATATATATCAATAAGAAATTATACCTATAATCATTTAATATTAATGACAACAAAGAAGTAAAATAACCAAATGAATATGAATTGAGTTATGAAATTATTTTCCACTTGGTAAATTTTAATTTAAAACCCCTACAATTAGATATTTCAACTTGAATATTAAAATACCCTAAATAATGAATTATTCATGATATAACATTTCAAAATTAAGTATATATACCATAAAAAATAATTTAGTAAATAAAAATACAATATTTCTCAATGAAATGAAACTGAGATGCAATCTCATACATAACACATTCTTTTTGTTCAAACATGATTTGAACTCATATAAAGTGGGTTTAAACAGGTTATAAATTATTAAATAATCATATTATTATCTATTATATCATAATGGTACTTAAATAAATTATTACATGGTCATTAATAATCATTAATTATTCTCATCATTTCAGGTAAAAATATGTTTTGTTTTTCGAGTATATTTTGACTCATTATTTATTTCATTTTACATAGATCGTGATTTAATAATATCAAGAATTTAATAACTAATTTAAATATCATATTAATTTAGTATATATTTATTTAGTGGAATTTATACATTATTTTTATATAAAATGAAATACACTATTCATGGAGACGGTTGGCTGTACATACATATGAATGTTGTGACAGTTTTCCTATTGTATTGAAAGAATAAAAAGTAAATCATATGTATAAATATTATAATTATAGTATAATTATTATGTTATATATATCACAGATGTTTTTAAAAACATATTTAATATATTCCATGTAATGCGTGAATGAATCACATTGCTTCCCGATGCAATAGTCCTCTATAGACACGTGTTTCATCATTATATTCCAAAATATTTGAAAGAATGATGTTATGTTATATAAAATAATTTATAAATAATAAAAAAATAATAAATGTCATAAATATTATATTTAAATATCATTTTAATCATTATTACCTACTTTGATTGGTGCTAATAAGGAAATGAATGAAATTAGTTCATGAGGCTGTAGTCTAACATACAAAGAAACGATGATTTTGTAACACATTTGATTGTAGTTCATAATGTTATAGGTAATAAACATAACCAAACAAAATATTAGTATATTTAATATAATTATGTTATTATATAATAATTTTATAAGACTAATTGATGGATGTGGAGAAGGAAATAAAATGTGAAGGCTTTAATAAAGACATCCCCTATTGTTCTGAAATCTTCCTTTGGTTTGAACTAATGACTTCATAAGTTGGATTTATGTAAAATGTAGTTCTTATATAATTAGTGTATACAAGTAGATATTATATTTTTTTCATGTATTTTTTGAACCAAAGGGCTTGAGTGGTGTGAATTGAGGATTGGGGGGAGGCCTTTTATAAGTGGGGTGTGTAGAAAACATTTATATTTTTAAAATACTGAACTGGAACCCAGCTAATTACCTGTCATGTTGGTCCACTAATGAAACAAAACAATTTAAAATAAGTTATAAGGTTCAAATATGGACATATAATTGGTTTTTTAAAATTTTCTATGTCATTTGGACCATATTATATAAATTTTAACCCCATCGTAAACTCATTTCCCTCTTAACCACTATAATTAATTTTAACTATTATCACAAGAAACATTGGAAATTTTTTTCTTATTATAAAGTATAAAATATTATAATTCAAAATATGGAATAAATTTTTATAAATTCCATTTCAGAAGTTTCGTAATTTCACTTAAATCTAATCCTACGGACTGGATGAGAAATCGGGGTTTTAAGTGAAAAGTTCAAAATTTTACTATGTTTTCATATCTACATTAAATATTAAAATGATACTTTTAATATAAATTATATTAATATATTTAGTATTTATATAATATTAATTTAAAACCAACTTATAATATAATTTATCTTTATGAAATATTTACATTAAAATTATTTTTTCAATTAAAATTCAATATGGTTCACTATTCATCAAGAAATAAATTTTTTTAGAAAAATACAAAAAATCTATCCTAATATAAATTTGATATTACTATTTAAATATCTGAATTTTATTTTTTAAACTAAATTATTTATATGTTTCAGAATTTAGTTTAAAAAATAATGAAATTGAAAGGAGACAATCCTTTCTTTAGAAAAATACAGCTTTTTATGCGTAATATGGGATTTTTTATTATCTTTTTCCATTAAAATATATTAGATGAATGTAAAAAAAAATTATTGAAAATAAAAAATGTAAATTTTATTAATATCATCACCTAATAGTAATGAATTTAATTTTTTAATATATTACATATTTAGTACATACAAATTGTTTTTTATTAAAACATTTCCTTTATATTTAATTGATTTTTATATTAATTTCTAATTTATTGGTAACCAATGAATTCAACCATATATTTTAATTAGTTGGTTAATACTATACATAACCACGAAGTTAAAATATATCAGATAATTTTTATTTTAAATAATAATATTAATAGTATATAGTTATTCTATTAAACATGATATTGTTTATAATTCAGGATTTCAAAGGAACTTGTTGTCCTATGTAATGTAAAAAAAACAATGTGTTACATAAAGAGAAAGATTAAATTTGTTTTGAGCTTAATATAATAAATTATAGATATTTAATTAATCTATAAATAAATATATCATAATGAATCAGTTTTTTATATTCCCTTACATGATTAGTTTTGCATTTCATACACACTATTAAAAACTATGTACTTATTTTATATTTTTTGGGTGATACAGAAAAGAAATCCAAGTCCATGCTTTGACTAATGGTAATGAAAACCAGGTAAAGACATGGTATATTGAAAATGAAATCAGTATCATCCATAAAATATTTACCTAATATGAATTCAATATTTACCCAATGCATCGTCGAGAATTCACAAACCCAAATGATAGAAAATAATAATCCGTACATATAAATTACACCAGATTATAAATAATAAAATAACTCATGGAAGAAAAATTGGTTTTATAATCATAACATCATCATAATCATAATCCAACCAAATAATGAATAAGGATTTTATCATTGAATTATACCCCATGTAAATAATTTTTATCATCAAAGGAAGTTTCTAGGGATGGAAAAAATCATTAAATTTTAACAGGAAAATTTATTGAAGAAAATATCCATTTTTTTCTTTTGAAATAATATTTTTAACAAAAAAAAATCACAAAATATTAACTAAAAAATATTATATTAAAATAAAATATAATATTTATAATGGAATATTCAAATCTCTGTGGGAAATTATGGAGGTAAATTTCATTCATTCTAGATAAGATAAAATAAAATATTTCTTTCCATTTTGGTAGTAAAAGATAGAAGTACTATATTTGTAAAATGAAAAGAATATTCCTTTTAAACCATTCATTAAAAATTCATAAATGGGTAAAAATTAATTCAAATAATCATTTAATAATATAAAATCATTAATTAATTTGTTCAGAAAACATGGATATGGATGAAAAAGGTATTTTGTGTGAAGAGATAAATAGAGTATATTTTAATTAGAAACACAATTCTATTCTATTAATTATAAGAGGAGAAGAAAATGATATGAGAAAATTTAAACATAATAAATAAAATTAATAAAAGAATATTTATGATTTTCCAAAGAGGTTGAATATAATATTTCATCATCACATACTTAATCATAAAAAATCATATTAAATAATGATATTATAATATAAAACTGTTACCGCTTTGGTAAAATTCAAGTCATAAGTCACATTAATGAAATATTCATATAAGGATATTTAAATAACCATAAATTTAATAATAATAATCATAAAATACATTCATGTGAATTATATACACCAAATAATAAACAAGTGGTGAATATGGTATGCATCTCATAGAAATAAAAACCAGATGAAAATCCAACACCTGAAGTATTGATTCCATTATATGTTCTAAAAACTGAAGGATAATAAATATTTGATTAATATTAATCTATTAATGAACCATAATAATATATATCATACTATATATGATTTACTTATGACTTTTAATCACCCATTTCTTTACAATTATTTATTAAAATCACTATTCTATGTGATATCTACTTTGTTTTTCATGTATGATTGGGTTTGAGAGTTTATTTCACTATTATTTGATCATGGTTTCATTATATCAAGATTTTAGTTATAATTATATAAATATAATTTATATTAATTATGTACATGTTTATATTTATAAAAAAATCTTGAGATATAAAAAGGAATTACTCTGTTCATAGAGACAGTATGTCGTACCTACGAATGAAAGATGTATTCAATTTTTAATGTATTGACCATAATAGTTATAAATAATAATATTCTTATAAAATAATTAATATATAATATTTATCAATTATATTCATTAAATAAATACTAATTACCATCCATGTAAATAAAAACGGGGAAACAAATCACATTTCTTCGTGGAAGTGGTGTTCTAGAAGTGTACATAAGAGAAGTAACTATTTTCTTGTAGATTGGAAGGTATAAATGTAGATACTATAAAATCATTATATAAGAATAATTACATTGTAAATATCTTATGAAAACTATAAACCCATAAAAATTACTATCTTAGAAATATGGTGATGGAGAATGAGTTGTGTAACTATGTGCAGGTATTAAGCCATACGTACAAACAAGCGATACTTTCGCTTCCCATTAAATGGAAAGAGGGTGAATAAATTTGGTTTCAATATAATAATATCATTTCATCATATTTATTATATATATTTTATAATATTGTGAATAAAATAATATATTTACAAGAGATAATTGAAGAATCTAAAATTAAGTGATAGATTAAGGTGATTACCTCTCTATTGAAAGAACTCAATTAGATAACCTCTTAAAGAAACTAGGGATTATATATTGATATGAAAAGAAATAACATAATGTGGATATATATGTTTAGAATGGGGTTTTTCAAGGAATATATGATCTATAAGGCTCAGGGTGTTGTGAAGAAGATAAAGTAGAGGTGACATTTTTTAATTGAGTGGAGGGACACTTTTGTAATTTTCTAGAAGAATAAAATATAATAATGATATTATCTATCCAAAATGCATAAATATGGCCATATATTTCAATATAAGGTGGTATATGATTTTCATACAATCATGAAACAAAAATTTGATAGCTTTATGTTCTATTTTACACCATATATATTTATCTAAACCATTAGTTATCCTAATTTACCTACAACTGTGATAAAATATTGTGAACTCTAAAAGGGTTATAATTTTACATATTAGGTTAATCATCACCCATAAATTTCAATGGGATGAAAATTTAGTCTAATAATGATACTATTTTTCATATTGCATACATTAATGTTTATTAAATATTTTAATAAAATATTATTTTGTTAAAATATAAATACCTACAATTTTGTCACTATTCATTTAATTTGAATTTCTACAAATAAAGAAAAAATTTATATTACAATATAGTCCTATAAAAAATAACTACAATTTCTTATTAATCTATATATATATATATATATATTTCAAAACAATAACTCACTAAATTAAAATTATCTGTAATATTTTTAAAATCATTACATTTATTTTTCATGAAAATTTAATAAATAATCCATCCACATTTCGTAGTCATTTAAGGTAATTATTTAATTTATTAAAAATTTAAATATATTTAAATCATGAAAATAATTTTAATAGTCTCCAAAAAGTAATTTATAATTATTAATAACTTGATTTTGGCCCCATGTGGACAAATATAAGATAATTAAAAAAATAAGAGAGAGACATTGTAAAATTCATTGGTTTTCGTATTATATAGGTAATTTTCATGGACACGTGTATAATATAAATATAATTAGATACTTAAAGAGATGATTATTTAATTACCTTTATCGAACAAAAAATATGAATATAAATTATTCCCTTATCACATAGTTTTAACCCAAATTAACCTGATTTACCTATAATTAAGAGGATTAGCTTTACCTCTATTACTATTCATGTTAACAAAAACAAAAAGTAGTATACATAACAAATTTTGAAATCTATATTAAAAATATGGAATTAATTTTTTATGAATAAATTTATATATCTGAAATTACGTAATTTTTGATTAAAATTAAAGATGTTATAAAAAATGGTGATAAACAAAGCCTTTTTAATTATAAAAATTATTGTATACCAAAATAAATGAAAATTTTAACTAAAAATACTTTAAATGAATTATGTTAAATAAAAATAAAAAATTTAAATTTTAAAATATATAAAAAATTAAATTTTAAATATATATTACACTAAAAACTTATTGAATTTTAAATAAAATGTAGTATTTTTCAGTATTCAGTGAAAATAATAAATTTTAGAAATAAAAAAATTGAAAATTAGGAAAATTTTGATATGATGATTTAATTATTAATATAGTTTTTATAAAATATTTTTTATAAATTTTTGAAAAAAAACTTATATTAATTTTTCAAAAAAATCAATAATTTTTTTTAATTTTTTTAAATAAAATGACTTTACTAATTCTTATTGATAATTTAATAATCTTTTATCAATAGATTTATATTGGGTAGGACCATTATATATATATTTCGTAAATTAACTATTCATTTTCACACTCACTAATTTAAAATTTATGTTATAACTATCACATAATAACATTTGATTAGTATATCATAGTTTGTTTAAATAAGGTGTTTCATGTAATGAAATATATTGATGAAATAAAATTATTTTAATTGAAATATGTTTTTAAATATTATAGTAGTAAACAACCTATAACCACACGAAACCATTTTTAGATGGATCAAAAATTATTAGACCATGATTCACCAAACCAATTACCAAACTATTGAAGTGGATTTGACATCCATGACATCACATCTCCATTTATTATTCCCATTCTGAAAATCGTTATATAGTACTTCATTTTTGATCATTTTAATTGAACTTATATCATAACCCAAAACCATGTGATGTAGGGTTAGATCATTACAAGCATGAAATAGAACTACTCCCATGGTTCCAAAACAATTCTTTGATAGACATTCTCTTATACCTTACATCACTACCCATTTTTTAAAAATGAAATAAATTTTCATTTTCCTTGTATAGGAGAAGGGACACCATTATTTGAAAATTCATGCAGGCCCTATGGGCTCATGCATAAGGTCCATTGACCCATCAATTAGGATGGTAGCTTTCTTTTAGGAAAGGACCTTCAAACATCATGATCGCCATTAACATAGTAGTATAAATTGTAACCTCATAGTGTGTTTCCATCATCCCTTATGTGACTAAACCATTTCATTATCATCAATTCAATATCAGGGATATATGAATTAAAAAACACATATTCCAACTATCCTAGTTGATTTAACATCTCTAACTATTATGTCAGAATTTATGAAGAACCTTTAAGAAATGATATAGGGTGTCATAACCCTTCATTTATATTTATCCTTCATAAATTCATTTAGAATTTAGTGTGTTAGAAACTTTCATGATTATTTATTCTTCAGAATCTCATCTTAAATGTAGTGTGTCAGAATCTTACATGGATATTCATTATTCAAAACTCAACTAAGATAAATAGTGTTATACCCCTTGAATAATATACATCCACCATGTCTTAAACATCAAAATTAGTAGTCTTCCTATGTTGAAATACCCTAAAATAAACAATAAATAGGACCAATAAAAAATAAACAAAAATAATGCTATAGAAGGTGTGAGTGAAAAGTCTCTAAAATAAAATAATAGAATGTCCTAGTTTAAAGACCCTAAACTAAAGAAACAAAAGGTACATGTTAAAGGAACATATATTACAACAAAAACTGGTCTAGTATAAAATAACCTAAACTATAATAAGAGATTTTGTATGATAAGAAATCCTAAACAACAATAACTGCATGCCTGAGCTAAATTAATCAAAACTAAAACAACGGCATGTCTGAGCTTAAAATTTCAAAACTACAGTAATATATGGTCCAAGATAATTTACCATAAACTAAATAAATTGAAGATCATATATAAAAAACCTTAAATTATATAAATTTTAGGTTTTCGAAAATATATTATAATCAATATTAATTGAAGGTCCAAGCTAAAAGAACCTAAAATCTATAATTAAAAATCTAGGCGTGAAGAACCTAAACAACATCACCTAATTAATCGAGCTTATAACAACATAATTAGCCAATAATAATAAACATGATTAAAATAAAATAATGGATCCCTAGAAAAAAGTCGAGACTATACTCTTTGGGAAAACACATTATGGATTCCGAGATACATTGAAAATAAAAGAAATTTAAGTTGAAAAAACATTTCAGGATAAAACCCCATAAGGTAAATCCTATGAAATATACATGTGCAAGCTTGTTATATCCTTCCAATAATAACTTAGACAAAATTTATGCATAAATATAAGAGATATAATGGTTTTAGGGACAATTTTCTAGCCATGGAAAATATAAAACATTTTTCACTTGGCCCTTAGAATCAGAAAAAGTTAGAAAACTCTCTCTATTGTTCATATTTTAAAAAACATTATCTATTGAACAAGAATAAAAAACATGTATTAGAAAATACACATCAATGATGATGATTATGCCATTAATAATTCATAATAAACTAACAAAAAATTATAGTTATGGTTTGAGTATTTTAATTAATGTTTTGGTTCAAAGGGAATTACAAAAATATTGATGTCTTCGATGTTTTATATGATTTAAATTTTAAAAAATATCATCCACATTATTACTGGGAGAAAACATGATTGAGATATGTGGAGTTTAAAATACATGTTCATTGGTAACATAAAAAATGAGATGGGAATATCCAAAACCGGAATTCATTCCCATGGACCCCAATCGCAATTGTGTTCTTAAAAGTATATTCCCAATAAAATAATTTCTCATTGGATTCCTCAAGATCATGTAGTATATCCTACTAATCTCAAAATTCAGATTACTGAACATATTTTTGCAGGATCATACTTCCACCACATGCTGGGAAGACTCTCTTGTAACCTCATATAATTTAATTGCGCCTAAGGATGTGCATTATTCTATTAATATCCTCAATTAAAAGACCCTCATCTTCCCTCTTAGAGAAACCATTTCTCTGACCATGACATGCGAAATTTTGAAGTCAACCCCCGTTTAGATGAGGGTGGTGAACATGTATCCAAAATGGACTAGTAGAACCTTTATATCCTTTAAGTGGAACTAAGAGATTAGGCTCCAAATATCCACCAACAACAATCCATGTATTTGATGATGAGGTGTTGTGTACTCCAATCCCCGACACAAGCCTAGCCTATGAATACAGATATATTTAGGTACTATGTCACGTCACTAAGTGGGGGGGGGTTCATTCAATAATGCTTGTATGATCTTCAAATTGATCTAGATTCAATATTTGTTGAACTATTTGGGGATATCACAATGAAGGTGGGGATATGGCCACTGATCTTTGCGGTGTGGGTAATGTAATCAGAGGTGAAAATGGTTATCAATTAGAAGATAAATATAGAAATTTTATTAGGTAATTAAAAATAGTGAACAATGATGGGAACATACCTTTTCAGTCACATCATCAGAATCATTTGTTTCCCAAATTCTACCTTCATATAACTAATTAACTCCCTAGTGTGTATAGTAGATCTGGGGAACCAAAAAAATTGTATCTACCAAAATAGTTTTCCTTCCACCATTAAGATCTAATGTGAAAGGGGATGTTGAGAAACATAATTAAAATTGGATGATGTGTTTTTTTTCTATGGAACTACTAACCCTCTCATAGTGACACCACCATCAAAGTTAGTTTAGTGGATGAATATATATGAGTATCATCATTTTAAATAAGTGCATCCAACCATATAGGTCAAAGGGTTTCATTACTAATTTTTCATTAGTAGGCACTAGGTCCAATCTTTCTAGTTCCCTAAAAATCTATAAAACTATATGGACCAGAAAGTGTGTCACAATGTATACTAAAGGGGAATAAGCTCACCTTTATTCCCATGAATGGTTTCCTATTACAATAAATTAATTTGGTGTGGGACATTATATATAAGACTATCGAAATAAGATACTAAATGTTATAAGAAGAAGGATATATAGTTTAATTATTACTCAATGATTCTGGATGAGAAAGCTCCAATTATACGGAATGAGAAAATTTCATTGTCCCCCATGAAGAATTACTCAAAGAAGGGTGAGACACTAATGGTTTTTAAAATGACATCAATAGTGGTTTGTATTAATTTTTATCAGGACCGTTGGAAGCTGCGTTCATTATGTCTTTCTGACCAGGGATCCCTAATCCCCGATCTATCAGTTATCTTCCCGGTTAACTCCATTAGTCATAACCTTAAGGTAATACACTATATATATGCACGGTGGTCATTTCCTTTCATATTTATTCTATAACCAAAAAAATAAAATTATATCAATACAATTACAATGTTAATTCATTAGTTGTTGGATGGTTGTTATTTTTTTAACTCTAATATTAAGTCTATCTGGTCCACCATGACCACCATTATCCATCCAAGAACCATCATCTCCTACACCCAAGTAGAATCATATATTAAACCTTCACACTATGAACTCCAACCTTGAGGTATTTATGGTAAGGATCAACCTTAATGTATATAATATTTAATTAATACTACCGTAGGAATAGAGATGTGTGAAAAACTATCCAATTCTAATTCATACTATGGTAATAAACCCTATATTTCAGCAGCTGAGTTCTCTTTCTTCCAAACGTACCATTAATGACATGAACCAAGAAATGCTATCATGGGTGAGGATTTTCCTTTGAGTTACTCGCTCATCAAAATTGTACCGAATGAAACCTTTTCTAGTGTAGAATCTGTTTCTATAAGCATTAATTTCTTATTATTCTTCTATAAATTCATTGGTCTACTAGAATAAATCTTATTCCATGGTCTTATATTGGATTCAGTGATTAGTGTTAGCTTTATGGCCTTAGAAACCTATATGTCTAGTTACCCATTCAGGTATGCGAAGATAAATGAATCAATATGAACTTAATAAAGACCAATCATACTCATGGATTGATGGATATTTTCTTGATTATATGTCTTCTCCATTCTAAATATTTGAGAAATAGTTGTGAGAGACCATTGGTGCCTTTCAGATTGTATGTATAGAGAAACGTGGAACATTATTTGGATACATCAAAACTAACAGTCAAACTAGATGGGAATTTTAAACATGAAGAGGATTTTACCATCATTATGTGGGGATATAACTCTATAACATATTTTAATCAAGTAATCATGACCCTCAGCACTACTCTAACCATTGTTGGTAATACCACCATTGGTTGCCTCATAAGGCATGAAGGAAAAAAAATCATAGCAGCCTAGGTGGGTCTTGATTTCCTAGATCTTTAGAACATTGTGCCGTACTTAAATATTGTTATGTAAAAAGGGAAGGAAATGGAAATTGGGGATATTCTGGAACTCATATACTCCTATCATCCCAGGTGTGACCCTATCCTTGCACACAACACATTTAATGGTCCAAACACTATGTTTGGGGAATTTATATTATAAATACAGTGTTGAAGTTGGTATAATATATCCTTCACTAGATTGTTTAGACAATTATACCCTTATCCAATAATGGAAACCGCTATCATGATATTGTAAACCCTAACTCCAATATTCTCCTAAGGTGGGAGAATGTACCTTCTTAGTTACATGGAAAAAAAGTTATCCAATTAAATCGATTAGTCCAATTTTTGAATAATCTCCCATCACTAGTTTTGGAATAATGTTTACATGTAAATTTATAAAATTACCCCTATACACCATGTGATTCTCATGTTGGGATGAAATTCATCTACTTAAACATCAGAATAGAACTGGCCTTCTGAATAAATAATATAGCCAATCTCTTTACTAGGATGTCTTCCACAAGAGATGTGGTCGGTTCAAGGGTCATTTTTGGTCAGTATAATTCTCAAAATAGAAAATTTAGGGTATTATATAAATCATCCATGGTCAAATAATTATCATGACACTCATCATACATATATCCTAATATTCTAAAACATTATATATGATGGATATCTAGTGACAGATGCTAAATTTACCACACGTTAAATGAAAAAAATTGTGTTTAGACTCTATAAACTCACCTAGTGTGTCATTAGGATATTGTAGAAATATCAGAAATTTTGGTACATATAGATATCATAATACATTTAATTCTATTTTAACTTATCAATAAAATAGGGAGAAGTATTATGAACATAGAAGGGCTATCCCTAATATATTCTGAAACACCCATGATTGATGTTCCCAACTGGGAAGCCATCCATAAATATATCTTGTGGTTGAATCAGAATTTTCAATTGGTAATTATGAATTTAGGGACTTGATTTATGAAAAACCACTTCATAATATATAGTCATAGACATCAATATATATTCATTTGATCACTCTTCCTCGGCAATTAAATAACGCACTTGAAAAATGTTTACTTTAAACATATTGTTGGTTTTTTTTATCCAGGAAGGGGGTATGATCTATAATGATGTTAAAAGGATAATATTATTGTTTTAGAGAACAAACCCATATAGTTGTAATGAGTATCGAAAATTAAAATCTAGAAGAATTTTTCCCATTAGTCTTGATAGCTACTTTTGAGATGACTTGATGATGGGAAGTTGATTGGATTCAACATTGGAAAAAAATAACATTAATGATCCATTGTTTCTAATTACTTTTTTATTGAAGTCATCTATGCCAAAACATAAGAAAATCATTCATTAGAATAACCTCATAACCATAAAAAGGGGTGGAATAGATAAACATGCAAGAATTAGATATCGTCACATAGAGCAGTTGATCCATTATGGCTCTCATGATCACATGACTCATACGATATCTTAAAATTGAATGATCATTTTCAAGACTCATTATAATATGGCCATGGTAAGAACATGTGAATTGTGTAATTAATTGTGTAGTCTCTTGATTCCCATTCCCATCATGCGAGGTATCCCCATGGAAAATAATGAGAAAAATGATTCAAGTTAATTAATGATGATCAGTGAGAAATTTTATTATATGTATTGTTGAAAAAATTTCATTATTTGATAATATCACATGATCAATTCTTGTGAATGGATTTTATGATACGATTAGAAGACACATTCTCATGAACTGATCACATATAACAAAATTATAGAGTCACTCGATCTTTAGAATAACAAATGGATTGGTTGGCCCTATTCCATTATATTTACTGGGAACTTCATAGAATGCCAAATGTATTTTAGAAAACAAAAAGACATCTAGATGGACAACTTGTAAAAGGAAAAGGAAATATGGTGGGCATTTACATCATTATTACTGAGTTCATGTTCCATCCTTCTTTCATACATTGCTTCTAGGGAGATTTTTTAATACCTTCCAAATGTTAATTTAATAATTTGGGGTTGAAGAAACACCCATCGTATATGAATTATTTCCCCATAGAGGAAAAAGTTAAAGCTCATAAATAAAGTACGATCAATACCCTACGTTCCACAATTCATTTGACCATTAATATGAATGCTAATCAAATGACACTAGGAACATATGGTGATGCATTTATGTTCTTTGTGTGATCTATTACTTGATCATGGGATACCCATATAGATATGAAATCATGATCTTATGATACACCTTAGATAATTCATTCTAATCACATAATTTGTAAATAAAAACACTCTTGAAAATCATTGATGTTTTAATGAAAAGCAGGATGAAAATTAAAGGATCCTCATGTTAAGTGAGTTACATTAATTTTCAAGGGAAGATATTAAACACTTAGTGTGATCAATTATTATATAATGATTCCCCCTAATAATACATCTTGTTTTTCTCAATTTCCCTCTAAATTGGTTTCCTAAATCATGTGAAAACCTATTGTCTAGTCTAAATTGATCTGGCAGTTCCCCAGAAAATAACAATTGTAATAACGCATAACAATCCCCAAATAGATCATGTGAAAGGGAAATTAAAACAATGGGATACGTAAATGATGGAATTATAAATTTTTTCCTTTGAATTCTTCTTTTAATGATTAATTTATTATGTGAAATCCATTCGAAATGCTGGCATGGATCTCGTGAAAGACCTCTAACAGGTGTCCTGGTCTTATGAAGGCTATTCTATATGTCTACCATATCCTGAAAAGGGTCTCAAATATGTTTGGTTTTTCATGTGGGATACCTTTGATGATCCATGGGCTTATTAAATTTGGTAGTTATGGTGTGATCATGTACACACTATTTACTTTGTGAAAAATTTATATCCTCACCGATAACATACACCTTGATCATGTGAGGTGCATGATACATTGTTTACATATGAAAATGTTTCCTCTTCCAACTCATTCCAAGATTAGGGACATAATAATCATTAAAATAATCATAGATATAGTAATAAAATGAAAATAAAATCATCCATTAACACAAGAACATGATTAGTTAGAGGAAACAATGGAGTTTCTCAATAGGAGGACTGTGAGATGTCATGATTCTTCTACCGGAAAATTCTGATGATAAACATAAGAGATTACATATTAGGTTTATATGATTCAATTTATAATATCATTGTTCATTTGAAGGATATATAGATTGTTTTCTATATTCTTCTATGGAAATTCGGTATGATGGTTTGATAATGCGGTGCCTCAAAAAGAAAATTCCTAAAACAAATTTGGCCTTTATATGATAAAGGATAAAAATGACCAAATATTTATGTGATATATTCATTGATCACATGATTCCATTTTGTAATTGTTGGGTTGATCACATAATTAACATTTTTCATGACATTGTGGTTTATATTACGTCACCCAGCCACATCAGCTATATGATACAAATAACTATGGACATGCCATATTCATTCATATAAAGCCCCTCATAATTTTATCTTTATCATAAAAAAAACATGCACACATTTAATCATTGTTTATGTGAATCCATTTTGGATATGTTGGGTTGATTATGTGGTGAACTATTTTCATTATATCCTTCTTCATGTGAATAAACCCAAACATCACTGCCATATCTTGCAATGAACACTTGAAATGTTATCCTAGTTCATCGGAATCTCCTATATGAGTATTCTTGAAATTTAATAGACAGTTTGGCATCTTATACATGAAAAATTCAAGACACTCATACATTTAAACTTAGATCATATGATTCTCTTCTATAAATTTTATGAAGATCCCTCAAAGACACTCAGAAATGTCTCGAAGACATACCCGGACATGTAAGCTTTATCAAATAGCCATCGAAAGATATGTCAGTCAATCATCACCATAAATTTCAGGAATAAATCTATATAGATGTTATCGTTTTCAAACAGACTCCCTCAAACATGTTAAGAAAATATCCTTGGACATTTAATGAAGATATGCTTAGACATGTCAACCTTCATAGGTAGTCTTAGTTATATATATCAGGAAAGAATCCTCAAACATGTCACCCTTTTTAGAAATATATCCTTAGACATTTCAGGTTGACATCCTCTGACTTATTATCCTTTTCAAATTAAATCCTAAGAGAGGTTAGGTAGACACCCTCAGATGTGTCATTATTATCCATCAGGCATACTTGGATATATACCCCCAAGCCATGTTAACCCTCAATAATGATTTATTGGCTGAGTGCCCCTTTTATATGGAGCATGTATGAAATGGATTGGTGTTACACACAAATAAAACCATATTCATCCCATGGGGACTTCATTCCATTCCTGCATGCCTAAAAATCCCCACACGGTCCTTTTTTTGTTTATTAGATTAAAAAATATAGATATGTGACATGGGAATCCACCCAGGAAGAATACCCTATAAAATTAAAATATTATTGCTCATATTACCAACCACCTATTAGTATACAATCTTTCCTTACCCATCAACATGATGAGGGAATAGTGAACTATGAGGACTCATATTCATGTCATAAAAATAAGTTATTATTATTCCTAAGGCATATCCTTCACATCAAACATGAATACCAAACCATTATTTATGGGTTTGTATCCTTTATTATGCTTGAAATGATATACTATTATGTCTTATTTGATGTGTATGTACTACATCTATATATTGTGTGTCTAATATATTACTATCTCTTGTTTCACACATTGAGTATATCTCATGTGAGCTTAGGTAATTTGAACAATGATACTACTACCATAAAAATAGTTTCTCAATAATGGCATCCTCAATGTGTAAGTCCCACTCAAATCCAAATAAACAATGAGGAATTTGATCCTTGTTATAAGTATGATATGTTATACACATTTATAAGGTATTATGACCATATCCAGTGCTTGAATCACCTCATATGCATCCTTTATTCATAGAATAATACTCTATTGAAGGTTTTTAAATGAATTATGTGGTTTTGTATTACTGTTCTCATAGGATACATAGTACATATATTAGATATCTAATCCTAATCTGATGAGAATAATTGTCTTCTGCATTGGTAGTCAACTCTAGAGTTCATAGATATATGGCATTAAAACATTAAAAGACCTTCATTGTTAAGAAATATTATGAAATAAATAGAGATCCTATTATATATATGACTGTTATAATTTAGAGAAAACCCTCTTGAATGTGTAAGGATATAACATCGTTTATATTATTAGGGAAACCTGTCTCACACCAGGATTTGGGAGAGATTCTAGAACATTTCATAAATCTATAGTAATGTCCCGAAAAAGTATTAATTTACTCCAAAGGGTGTGATGAGCCCAAAACTCCCATCCTCTCGACCAATGTGGGTTTTTACATGTCATTGGGTGTCAAAAATCAAGTGACCATAGGCCTTTGGAATGAATGTTCATGGATCATCATGAATATGGGTTTCATTAAGTGTTTCTCTTTAAATAGTTAATGGTGTAACCCATATGAACCCTTTAAATTATTTCACCCTTCAATGAATATAAATGGGGTATATTTTCACATTCTATTTGGTCTATTAGTATCCAATTTTTTTAGAAATGGAGGCTTAGATGATATAAGTTTTAGATTATAATTATTCTAAAAATCGATATACATACTCTATAATATGTAGAATAATAAATGGATAAAGACCAAAATTAAAGGAACATGTTAATTCCAAAATGTGTACAGATCTATGAATTCAATGGTATTCTATATCAGTATATTTTTAAATGATAATTCCAAAAAAAATCATAACTATTTCATAACACTATCCAAATAATATGTGATAATACTATGATTCACATTTCATATAGTAATGTTCATGTGTATATTTTTCAATGATGGATTTCATAAGGCAATCCAAATTATTTCATTAAATATGTGGGGATTCAACTGAACCAAACGGTGAGTGACTGAGTTTTTAAAAATGGGAAAACATATATGGTAATTACCAAAAACTTCAATAGGACTTTTATCTTATACTGAATAGAAGAACAATGGTAGGAAATTGATCCAAATTATAGTTTAACTTGTAGTGGTGGGATGAAATGATAGATTTTCATGTTAGTTCTCATCATTCCTTCTTTTAATATGAGTTCTTCGTCATATCAATTCTATATTATTTATGCTTATTTATTATAAAATAGAAACACACACCAAAGGATCAAAAATATTTTTAATCCTTGATTATCCACTTGGTGAAAATTGTTAGTGAACCTTATATGTTTCCTTTTTCCATGTGTTTTATTCCTAGATCTATCTCTCATCATCCAATCCCCACCATCATGATCTTATCATCATATTTAGTTATGGGAATAATATTTATTTTTTGATAGTTTTTTCATTAACCACTAATCACCCCTCTTGAAATAAATGGATACATTGTTAAATAACATACCATATTAAAATAATTGATGAAAATCATTTCAAACAAATATGATGTAATTATTTTAATTAATGATGATAAATAATTGGATGAGTGGATCATATCCATATAAATAGTGATTGGAGTTCATGTGATAAGTGATGTGGTCCCACCATATTAATAAAATAAAAACTATTATAGAGATTTTAGTTGTTGATATAAAATGTTAAAGATGACTTGTGATGAATAAATATCATAAGAATGAAATCGATGTTCAGGATGATGTCAACGAATTTAGTGAGAAAAAATCATTCATTTCTAATTACATGCTATATAGAAATTTCAAATATAAGTTTATTATATAATTAAATAGTAGAATTATTGGATAATTATTTTCTAATTTCTCTAATAATGAACAAGGTGAAAAAATGAAAGACTATTCTCAAAGATATTTAATAAAAAACAATGTGTATTGTTCTAAAATTATATAACATTTCAATATGTGAATTCTAGAGGGAATTTTAATTTTTTTAGTTTATTGAGGTGTTCATTTTAAGAATTGGGTTTAGGATTGAGAATTGGAGTTATAGAACACCTCGATATAATGTTTTGGCTGAGGGAAAAGGCTAAGATAATGGTTTATATTCTTGGTTGAGAATTATAGTATATATGGATTGGTTATATGTATTGTTTCTAAACCCTAGAGAAATTTTATTTTTTAAGAAGACAATTTTCACTATCAAGAAGGCAACACAAAGTGGTCCCACCGTTGTAGATATTTATTTCTAGGAATTGTTGGGCCAGAAACCATCAGAAAATATTTCTACCATATATATGTTAATTTAATGACCCATGGTCTCACCATGATAATGTTGGGAGAAATATATTTTCCACCATGTTCAGAATGATATTTATTGTAATCTTTTTGGGATTACGAATGAGCCTCTCAAATCATTTCCTTCAATCTATGTTTCTAATAATTGATACCAATTTTTAGGTTGAACAAGTTAGAATTTTAAAAAAAAAATCTATATTAGGGTGGAATCAATAACATATTTTTGGTATATTTATTATCATATATTAATGATGTCATTTTACTATAGCCACACACCATTACATGCCATTTATGTATATATATTTCATCTTATGTAATTATAAAGGTAAAATGAATTAATTGGAAAAAAAATTACATTTAAATTATAGCATGAATTTTTATATTTATTTTGAATTTGTGTGGATACATGTGAGGAGTATGCCAAATCATGATGCATGAGGTTTCAATGAATACATTTTTTTCAATGTCGTTTAATACATTATTACTATTTATATTAATCATTGTTGTTATTTTATGTATTGAGTAATTAATTATAATTGATAATTATTATATAGGATGTATTATTGGGAACTTCTTAGTGCCTTATTGATATTAGATATGGGTGGAAGAACATAGTAGAGATTCATATAAATTGGATGGGTGGTGAACAAAAAAGTGAATAAATTTAAATTGAGTTATGCGATCCACTGAAAAAATCATTAATAAATGTATTTTATTTATATAGGAATGTTATTTGTATCCTCCCAATTAAGGGAGATTTATATTCATTTATAAATGGATTGTTTTAAATAATTTCAAATTATTACTGAATGAAAAGTGTTCATAGTACCATATTGGAACCCCAAGTACTAGATTGATTTCATCGTTCACCAACAACTAAGGGATTTATTATATTAGTTTTCCTTATAATATATAGACCTAGAGGGTTGATAATGTAAATTTATTGAGTGGAGAAGATGTAGCACCCCACATGATTGGTTCCTACTGTTTCCTCTAGGTGGTGGTGAGTGATGGATTCATATGAATGGGATAGGGATTTTCAATGTGACAATCTAGAATTTCCTTAGTGATTTTGGTATAGATGAGATGTATATATGTCAGGGGTTCTTACATTCCTAATATGTTATTAAATTGGGGGTAAATAACATGGATAATGAAAAATATGTTTTTTATGTTCAAACATGGGTGACAAGGGAATGGAATAAAGATGATTCCATTTCCATTATGTCACATTGATATGGTATTCCAAATGAGGGCAACGAGACTATGTTATGATTATTATTATCCATGGATCATTATTCCCCCTATGTTATGGTATTTTTACTATGATATGAATAAGTGATAAAGGAACACAAGTGGGGTGTATTGTTTATGAAGAGACCTAGGGGACCCTATTGGGTACCCCAGTGAGATATTCCCATAGAGAATGTGTATATATGGAATGGATATTAATGATTGTGGTTGTCACCATAGGAACCCGATCAAAAATGTAATCCCATTATGAATTTTCAGTTATATCATGGGATTATTTGTGTAGGAATAATTACCCGGAAAGATCAATTGAGATACATTGGATTCAATATATGCCTCCCATGTATTTTCCTTTATTCATGGTATTATGATATGTAAAGGTGGGTCACATTGCATCCCATATGTGATATATGTTATGGATAATAAGGTCACACATCCCATAATGTAATACTGGATATTTTATGAGTGTGATTAACTCCCCCTGATGTGATGTTTGAGATTTATGGGAGGTATGTGTTTCCACCAATGAGTTATATTTGATGTAAAATAGATACAAACTACAACCTCATATGATATTTGAAATTTAATGGAAGGGATACACTACCCCATGATGATACATATATGTGATATGATCTTTGATAGAATAACTACCCAAGAGTGATTAGTATACTAGTGGATGCCTATGAATTTCTCCCAATATATAGAAATAATGATTGATATTAACCAGTTTCATTAGAAACACTCCTATAAATCACTCATAGTCCGGATATTTCTTGGAATTTTTTGTATTGAATGATCATAGAAACCCTATTAGTAGTTATAATAGGTTTCGTTCAGTCATGGGTTCCATATAAAAACATGAGGATCATCAGTGGTTATTTATTTGGGGTTTTATTTCTGCTTTATGTACATTTTAAAAATATCACATATGTAAATTTCATTTACTACTTATGTATGAGACAATACTATTTTATACATATAGAGATATGTGCACTCACATCTCAAGAGTCCATGGAAATTTGGTATCTAAGAAATACTCACTAATCGTATGTTCGAGTATAGTAGAGGTTAAATTTTCTTGGATGAGTATGATAGCTTAGAAATGATCAATGATTAGGATAAAGAGGCCAAAAAACTATATTATATACTTAATTTATTTTATTCTTTTATATTATTTGTACATGTGACTGACTCATTGTGTGATTAGTGTTTTCTGTTTGAATGTTAGTAAGTATTTATGACCATATGTTTTCTCATTTAATTTCATATTGAAAGATAGAGTTAGTAATTAAACTAATATAATGATTATTATTGGGTATGATGATTTATTATTTTTTTCTATTATTTCACTCTATGATACATGGGTATAGTCTTCGCATAGTACGACCCTAGATCCCGACTGTTTTTCAATTTCCAATGGTATATAGGGTAGCACACTAGATTTTAGGTTGTTTTTAAGATTCAATTTCGATTTAACATAAAGCAATATAGGGATATAAAAATAAGTTATTAAATAATATGAGTAGCTTATATAGTATAATTTTTTAGAGTTTCCATTTTTTCATACAATATTATGAGATGATAAAAAAGTTAAATATGAATGTACTATATATTTTGAAGGATATTTGATCATTACAAAATGCATAAATATTACATAAGAAATACTATATTTGTAACACAGAAATTTTTAAATATTTCTATTCATAGAATATTTCTTAACAAGCAACAAAATTATTTAATAGAATTGTATATACTATAATATTATCATTTCATAAATGTGCCTATTATAACCTAAACATTGAATAGCTAGGTGTAAATAGGATTAAAAAAATTATGAAAAATATTTAATGATTATAGTCATTAATGTATTGATTAACATTTAGAAAATAAATCGTCTTTGTTAGTAATGTCATCACAATTTTTCGAGAATACTTTTTGTACCTAAAATGTTTTTATTTTTTAATGAATGAATATTATAATTAATTTGTAGAAAATTTTTAAATTTTAGTGTATAAAAATCGTATTATTTTTTATTTAAGAACATCTAAATTATCTTATGATGAATTGTTTTGAATTTTTGAAACATTTAACATTTCAATGAACAGTTGAAAATACTAATTTATATTTTAAAAGGTATTTTATAATAATGTATTTCAAAATTTCAATTTAAATTTTGTACAATTTTAAAAATTAATTAGTTAATTTTTTAAAAAAATTAACAATGGTTGTTGAATTTAATTTGATACAAGAATTTGGTATGAAAACATTTTTATAATTATTAAATAATTCTTCTGAAAAGAATGATTGTCGTCATTTTTTTCAGGTATAATTTTAACTTCAATATTCATCTTCCATAAATTTTATCATGAACAATGAATTAAAAATTTTGCATTAAGTGGTCCATATTTTTTAAATAGGTCCTTTATATATTTTGACACTATGAAAAATAATTGTAATAATTTTTTCTCACCTCGGTATGGGTATATCGAGTAATTATGGTTAAAAATAATTTTAAATGGACTTAAAAGTTACCCTAAATCAATTATTTATTTCATTGGATGAATCCATTTCATCCATACTCATGAAAAATTCAAATTTACTTGGATTTATTCCCATTAATATTTGATTTTTAAAATTATAATTTTTAAGGAAAGTATAATGTCAATAATGATACTCTCTTACTTTAAACATATATAATATTTTCTGAAAGCGATAAATAAAACTTATTTTTTTTATAAATATGTTTTTGATATTTGATTGATTTTTTTTCATGGTTAGTTATTTATTTTTTATATTGATGATGTAATTTCCATAAATTCTTAAGCAACACTAATTTAGTGCTTGTACAGTGAGTAAAGAAATCAAGTGATTTTAAAATATAATTATGTAATATTATTTATGAATGTTATGGTCTCCTATAAATTATGTATATAATAATAACGTATTATATTCATGTTTAACTATTATATTATAAATCCATTATGGTCATGTTTCATTAAATGTCAAATTAAATGAAATTTTTTAAAAATGACATTAATGATATTTTATAATAAAAAATATTTTTAAAAAATATTTAAAATTCATAAATATCATATGTTTGGTTGAGTGAATGTGATATATTGGAAAATATAATCCATGTTCCATATATGGGAATTTTATACTTTATAGTAACATTCTAGACACATAAAAGTTTGAATTTTATTTATCATTGTAGTTTTTAAAAGGGTTAACGTGGTTAAAGAAAAGTCATAAGGGTCAAAAAATAATTTGAAACTATCCATAATATATTTTATGAAATTAGTTTGGGCCATAGAAATAATATATTTAAATTATATGAAATGTTTTCCATTTTTCTATGAAATTTAATTTTTTTTAATTTAATATCGTATGTAATTCCAACAGTTCCCCTCCCCTCACATAAAAAACGAAACTTTTTATCCACATCTCTAAAAACATAAAAACCCCATTTTGATCATCCAATACATACAAAAAACCAACAACAAACATCCTTCCTCAAATTTGAGGGAGTTTTTGGTGGAATACCAATGATATATGGACTAATGTGTAAAGAAAAAGAGTTTGTCTCTAGAAGAGGTATAACTTTTAATCAACTGATTTGGTTTTAATTGTTCTAATTCCTCAAAAAAATATTATTCAAACATGATAATATAATAAAACTAATATATTACATATATTCATATGTTTTCTTCAATTTATCAAAATTTATCTATATACCCTTACATCAAATTAGCAATGAATCCAATGTTAATGTGTGTAGTGGAATATTTCCTCATAAATCGATGCAATTAATTTTACATCTCCACATTTCATGGATAGTTACAATGATGAAATAAATTAATATATAATATATTAATTACATATTTATAATTTTTTAAATATAATATATCTAATATTAACATACCATTCTCATGATTTAATATTTATAATGTTATTCTTACATATGTTTGGACTATCAACTCAATGAAGTGATTGATTTTTTTTCATCATTGAACCACATGGATGATATATATAAATTTTTTCATATAGATATTATGATATATATAATGTAATAAATATTTTTAATAGAATAAATAGTACTTACATTATTTCTATAATGTTCATTGAAAATGGAACTGTTACTCATGTGTACGTACAACCGACCGTCTCCTGGATTGTAACGTAATTCATTATTCAAAACTATAATAAATGGTTGGTTATAAAAATAATATTTATTTATAAAAAAGGAAATTATGAAATCATTTTTTGTAACGGGTCGGACCCTCCTGGTCCAGTACTTTTCCAAACATGGTTCTATCAAACGGTTCCACCAAAATGGTGGCACCGTGACGATGGAACCGTGAGGGTGACACCTTGACGGTGGCACCGTGAGGCTGACACCATGACAGTGGCACTGTGGGGGTGACACCATGACTGTGGCATCATGAAGGTTGCACGTAAGGGTGACAGCGTGACGGTGGCACCGTGTCCTCACTGAGGTTCTTCTTTCTTTTTTAAACATTCAACTTTTTCTACTCCTGCAATGTATCATTTGACATAAAAATGACTTAATTACCCCTTTCAAATCCATTTAAAGCTCATAAATAATATCTAAAATCCTCCAAGAGACGGATGAACCTTAACTTACCAAAACACATGTTTTTTCCTCGGTGTCACCCCCTTTCCCTGTACCTTCCAGTTCCGCCCCGGTTGCGCGTTTTTCCTCTGATTAAAAGAAATGATTTAACGCACAACTGTCATGGCCACCACCCCGATGAGAATAATTAAATAAGGATTAATCCCATGGTGTGTAACCTTCTAACTACTTGGGAAACCACGATCCGACTTTAAAGCGGTTCAAAATTCCTCATCCCATAACAAATACGATCTCATCTTTATATCATGCTATAATTTCTTCTGTCTCATTCCTGGATGCATTTTTGTCTTCTCCTTGGGTGCGGTTGGAGTCCCTCCTTTATGAGTCTTGTGGTGCGCCTATTCTGGAGTTTTTCTGCTCATCCTTGGAGTCCATGTAGTTCTTCCCCTGCAAGCCGCGCAACCTCAGTTCTTGGCACGTGGAGAAAGACGCCGATCCTTGATCAATCCAATTTGGGTTTTCTTTCATCTCTCTATACTTTGTATCATGAGGGGATGGTATGATATTATTTCTATGGGATGGATGAAACCAAACGTAAAAGAAGATAACAAACTAACTTTTAAATAATGAGGGGGAGGGTGTGATCAATGTTTCTGTTGTGTTTCCTTACCCATGATTATTTATGTTGTGAATTGTGCGGGCCTATGCCCACTAAAAATCATGGTCATTGGTGGTCTTTATTTGTGTATTAATAAACATCCATCTTCTATGATGATTGAATTTATCCATCATGGGTATTTGGTTAATCATGTAAACTCGGCCGATTAAATGAATTTCCAGTGAACAAAAATGCTTGTGTGATCACCCTGGTACAGAAAGAAGAAAACTTAGTGAATGATGTACTTAAGTCTCGAGACATCCTTGCTCTGTCTTGGTGGCATGTATATTTGTTATGCTCGATGCTTATGGGGTGATGTGGATGGGGATGGGATCTTCAATCGTTATACAATTGTATGTTGTGGATCTGAGGCCACATGGGGCTGTATATTGGGGCTTGGTTTGGTTCCAGTACATCTAGGGATCTCACAGATCCCTTTTGTTTTTGTGACATTACAAGTGAACTGGGTGTGAATGCTTAAATTTATGTTTGGTTGTTTTCCTTCATTTATTGTCTTGCCTAGTGGTTATGCCTTTTATTTTTCCACTAGTGCATAATTTTCTTAAATGGAGTAACCTCAACATGAAAACAAGAAAGGGTTCAATGGGGAATTGCTTTTGGGAATGAGTTGTGACCTGGCTGTGAGTTTTGTGCCTTTCTTTTATGAATGAATATTAACGAGGTTGTTTGTTCTTAGGTTGGTTTTCGAACCCCTAGTTTGGGATGATTTCTTGTTACTTATACATATAAATGAACTTTTTATGCTTCTGAATCACGCCCCACCAATGTTGAGCACTTCGTTCCAAACAACCCCATTTTATGTGGGAGGGTGTTTTTTCCCAACACTCCTATGTGTGGCTAGTTGTTAGCTCTTTCTCTGATCCCTTTCCCGAATAGACCAAGACTCATCAGGTATGCTTTGAAAGCATGAGGTCTATTGTAGCCCAAGGTTCTTCAGGAAGGGTAGTTGTGGTGGTTGGCCCAGGTGTGTGCGGGAAGGTTGTTTCACTAGTGTCTTCAAGATGAGGCCCAGGTGTCCTCGAACATGGAAGTAGTTGTTCTAGCCTAGGTGTTTGCGGTCATGGTTACACGTGGTTTTTGTGGCCTTGGTGTTTGCGTGCAGGATATGTTGATATGGCTCATGTGTGTGCAGGTGGGGTTTCGCAGTGAAACTGTAGTGAGAATGGCGGGATAGGTTCGATTCGTATGATTTCTTCAATAACTAGTGGGGAAGTGTCGCAGGGTACCCAAATATAAATGTGTTTTTACGATTATATTCCGTGACTTTCATTATATGGGTAGTGTTCCTTGGTGAGGCATTGGTGGGAATTCTTCCTTACTAGGCCTTTTGGTTTATCTATTTTCTCACGGGGCATTAGAATGCCTCCCCACTTGTGCATGAGAGATTTTGGTTTTCCCTTCTGATTATACATGTATGATCACCCTACATATATAAATCTTCTTTCAGGTTTCTAGGAGGACATTAGGGATTGTGCAGGGTCATACTAGTTTAGATGTTGGGAAAGTTGTTGTTACTGTTTTTCTTTTTGGAACTTCCTTTTGGGGTTTTAATTTACTTTTTTTTATGTACTTTTGGAAAATGCATATGAGAATGGTTTGTTTTGGCATTACTTGTACTTTCACCTTTGGAGTTTTTGGGAATTACTATCTTATCTCTTGATCCTATTAAACAAAAAGGGTAATTCCTTCCATCTTATGTGTCACTCTATACCCTTGGTTCTAGTTTCCACTCAAGTAACTATTGAAGGCGGGTCTCGGGGGTCATTATCTCTCATTGAACTTGTTGAAGGAAGCGTCTATAAACCTGTTGTCCCTTCTCTAATCTTGGTGGAGGCGGGTCTTGAATAAATGGTATCAGAGGTAGGTTCAGAGATATGATGGAGCTTGGGGTTAGGCACAGTGAGGGTTTCATGGGATGGTAGGGAAATAGTGTTAGGCAATCCTGGTGCGTGAAATAGGCCAGGGAAGACAGGCTTGGACATGGTATTTTACGGCCCCCCGTGATCTGACACAAGGACTTTGGGCCTACCGAATGACCCAGTGGGGCTACACAGATTGTAGGGTAGAGACCCTAAGAAAGGTTCTTGCATCATAATAACTGGTGTCCTTGAGTTTCTTTGGTATTTTGGGGATTTAAAATTTATAAAAAGTCTAAGACAATTTAAAAGCAGTCTTCTACACTACTCGGGCTATGCATTCCTTGTTTACTTTCAAGCTATGACACCCGGATGGGAACCAAGGGTAGTGCAATAGATTGAGGGCCAGGATGTTGATTTGGTTGATCGACAGAGGGATGAACGGGAGGAGGAGGAGGATCAGTGGCATAAGACGCTTCGTGCCTTTCAGTGGCAGACCCTCGGGAAATACGAGGGCAACATCTCTGATGGGGAGATAGAGAGCTAGCTAGAGGAGCCGGTGATAGCTTTCAGCTTAATCTGGGCTCCGGAAAAATACTGGGTTCCCCTGGCTGTATGCCAGATGCGGGGAGAAGCACGTCAGTGGTGGACGCTTTATCTTGGGGAGAAGAGGGTGGCTGAGGGGATGTGGACTGACTTCGATAAGGAGTTCTAGGCGGAATTCCTCTCTTCCACGATAAAGGTTGAGAAGAGGCTGGAACTAATCTCCCTCCTACATGGGAGTATACCAGTGAGGGAGTTGGGGATCAAGTTCAAGGATCTCCTTCGCTTCACTCCAGACCTTTTTCAGAATGAGGAGTCTCAGGTGAGACGTTTAGAGGAGGATCTCTGAACTTTCATTCAATATGTGGTTACCCATTTCACACAACTGACATACTTAGAGGTCCAGAAGAATGATGAAGTGGTGGATAGGATGCACACACTTAGAGGTATATCGGGAGAAGGAATCAAGTTGTGATAGTCGAAGGGGAAGGTTGTGTGTAGCAAGCCTCCAACATCAGGGCCCTATATGTTTCGACCAGTAGGGAGTAGTCCTCAAAAGTTCCATTTCCAATCTCATGGTACTCGCCCTTTCCTTTCGGGCCTGGGACCGAGATGCTTCATCTGTGGTAGTCGTGGGCACCTTCGGAACTAGTTCCCGGACCAAGTGAAGTACGGTGGGAGTGGGCAGATTCAGCACCCACCTCAGCAGTAGTAGGGACAGTGAGCTCCCGCTCCTCAAAGGGAAGATGTCATAGGAGGAGGCCGACCCTAGGGTGCTCTTCATGGACCTCAACCAGGGCTTGGTTGTGGAGATGGTCGACAGCCATGGGGCAAGGGATATGGGCGTGGGTAGTTACACACCGTAAAGGCAGCAGCTCCAGCAGGGCCAGAAGATGTTCGATGTATGATCAGCTTGTATAGCACACTTGCCTATGACTTGTTTGATACATGATCTTCGCACTCCTTTGTTGTGCCTAGTCTATCCTGTTCTCTGGGTCTAGATGATGATAGACTTCCAGTACCCTTGGTGTTTAGTACACTAGTCGGAGGGTAGACCGACTTGTTTTAAGTTTATCGAGGGTGTAGATTGATGATATGGCCACATCAGTAAACTAGGTATCTTCTACTATTGTAGATAAATCCATAAGATGACACCCTAGGCAATGACTGGTTGTTCTATATATGGTTCATTATTTACTGCTTCTGAGGAAGGATCATGTTTTCAGACTTGGGTGGCTGACGTGTGACTTTCATCGGCGAGCGGGGTTACCAGGAAGGTAATCGGCGAGTGGAGCCCCTTATTTCCTTGTTAGTTGAACAATCAGTGGAGTCGGAGGATGCAGAGATGTTGTAGGTCCTGGGGATCATCAACGAATTCATGGATGTCATCCCTGATGAGGTTCCGACTCTACCCCCATGATGTTTTGTTGTGTTCGGGATAGACATGCAACCTGGTGCCCGCCCAATTTTGATGGATCCCTACCGGATTATGCCTTCTGAGTTGCATGAGTTGTGGATTTAGATTGACGATCTGATGAAGAAAGGTTTTGTTCGACCAAGTGCATCACCATGGGGTGCTCTAGTCTTATTCACAAAGAAGGCAGATGGTGGCCTCAGCCTATGCATAGACTACCGGAGACTAAACTAGGTAATGGTCAAGAACTGTTACCCTCTCCCAAGAATAGAAAACCTTTTTGACGAGTTAAAAGGGGCATGGTGGTTCTCCACGATTTACGTGTGGTCGAGATATCACCAACTGAGGGTGAAGGAGGGTTACATCTTGAAGATTGCCTTCAGGTGCAGATATGGGAACTTTGAGTTTATGTTCATGTCGTTCAGCGTTACCAACACTCCAGCTTTGTTCATGGGGCTCATGAAATCCGTTTTCTGGGAATACCTTGACCGGTTCATTGTTTTGTTTATTGGCGACATCCTGATCTACTCGAAATTAGAGGAGGATCATGCCAAACATCTGAGAATGATTTTGAAGGTCATCTGACTACAACAACATTATTGGAAATTTTCAAATCATAAGTTCTAGTCTCGAGAAGCACACTTCCTTGGACACGTGGTGTCTGAGCAGGGAATAGTGATGGACCCATCGAAGGTCAATGTGGTTGTTTCTTATGCAGGACTCATGAATGTGGAAGAAGTTCATAGTTTCCTAGGTTTGGCTGGTTACTACCGAAGGTTCCTATCCAACTTATCCCATGTTGCAGCACCTTTGACATCCTTGACCAAGAAGGGTCAATCCTTCATGTGGAATTGGCAGTGCGAGGAAGCCTTCATTTATCTAAAGGGCAAGTTGGTTAGTGCCCCAGTGCTGAGGTTTCCAAATGAAGGGGTAGCGTATGATGTGTTTTGTGATGCTTCAACACAAGGGCTCAGGTGTGTGATGATGCAACAGTAAGGGGTGATCTCTTATGGGTCTAGACAGATATGTCCCCATGAGCGTAACTATCCTCCCATTATCTAAAACTTGTGGCGGTCGTGTTCACACTAAAGTTGTGGCAACATTTTCTCACAGGGGAGCACTTCATGGTCTTCATGGATCACAAGAGAATGAAGTATATCATTAACCAACATGACCTGAACTTGTGAAAATCGAGGTGGGTGGAGTTTCTCCAGGACTACAACTTCTAGATCTCTTACACTAAAGGTAAGGGGAATGTTGTGGCTGATGCCTTGAGCAAGAAGTTACAGAGGGAAGCTGTTCAAAAATATGTGGATGCTTACAAAGAAATGGAAGAGTTGCCTTCACTACACCAGGATTTAAGGGAGGATGTTGGTAGACACTTCCTATTTCCGATTATAGTTCAGTCCTCTCTATTGTGACAGGTGGAGGAGTCTCAGGGGGGAGACATGGAGATTTAAGTGATGTGTGATCGGTCTAACCAAGACAACGCTCCGGAAGGATGGTCGGAGGATGGTCAGATTCAAATTCTTTTCCAAGGGAAGATGTTTCTCCAAGAGACGATGCGTGAGAGGGTTCTTGGTGAGATCCAAAACTCACCCCTGGAAGTACACCTGGGAGCTTCCAAAATCTACTGGTGCTTGAGAGGTCAGTTCTGGTGGCCCGGGGTGAAGCAGGCAGTGGAAAAGTTTGTAGCAAAGTGCCTCATGTGTCAGCAGGTGAAGGCTAAACAATTCATCCTAGGGGGTCTATTGCAACCTTTAAATGTCCCTAAGTGGAAGTGGTATGACATCTCAATAGATTTCATCACAGGACTACCCAGAGATCAAGGGGGTTGTGATGTCATCTTGGTAGTGGTGGATCGAATAACAAAATCATCACACTTCCTGGCAATCAAAAAGTCAAGTACAATCGATGCCCTATCATAGAGGTACGTGGATGAGGTGGGGAGGTTGCACAGAGTCCTGAGATCCATAGTCCCCGATCATGATAGCCGAATTACCTCACGGGTCTGGAAAGGATTGCAACATGCTTTTGGAACCCAGCTATGCCTCAACACTTCCTTCCACCCTCAAGAAGTTGGACATACAGAGCGAACCATCCAGAATTTGGAGGATATTCTATGAGAACGTGTTTTTAACCTTGTAGGATCATGGGTACGACACTTTACTCTCGTAGAGTTTTCTTACAACATCAACTATCACTCTACCATTGGCATGAATCACTTTAATGATTTGTACAGGAGTCCATGTCACTCACCTGTATGCTGGACAGAGGTTGGGGAAGTAGGTGTTCATGGCCCAGAGGTGGTGCAAAGCACGACAGAGAAGGTTCAACTTATACGGGAGAGGATGCAGGCGGCTCAGGACCGGCAGAAGTCACATGCCGATAATAGGAGGAGACCCTTGGAGTTCGAGGTCTGGGATCACATATTCTTGAAGGTCTCCCCTTAGCATGGGCAAAAGAGGTTCTGTAGGGGGAGTAAGATTTCTCCTAGGTTTATCGGACCATTCGAAGTGCTGTGGTGGGTCGGTGAAGTGTCATATCATCTAGTGCTACCACCGCCGCTAGTTATAATGCATGGTGTCTTCCATGTTTCTCAACTCTGTTTGTATCTACACAGCGACTCACACATCACCAACTGGGGAAAGCTGGATATCTAGGCCGACGCAATGTTTGTAGAAAGACCGGTGAGGATAGAGGATCATAAGAAGAAGATGCTCCGTGGATGAACCATCCCTTTGGTTAGTGTTTTATGGATGCATGGTGGGTTCGAAGAGAGAACCTGGGAGAGTAAGGCACAGATGCACGCCCAGTACCAAAAGCTATTTTGAGTTCTGTTCTGTTTTATTTTATATACTTGATTGTGACAAAGCGTTCTTACCTTGTTAACTATGGATGTGTTGTTTTCCTGGTTCATCAAATGTGTGTGAAGAGTCTTGACTGTGGGGAGGGGATAATCTGATCCCTGATAAAGATGTATTAAGGTGGATGTGATTAAACCTGTGCGAGCAAGTCAGTGCTACCCAAAGAAGACAATATCATGATAAGGAGGAAGAAAACTCCCTAATCCATATGACTTGATAGTTTGATCCTTGAATGTTTGTGTGCTTACTTGGGGTAAGAGGAGCAGTAGTGTATCCATAGTCGTTTGAAAGATGAATGAGGTTTACTCCTCGGAGGTATCTTTCAAGGTTGTTGTTCTCCCCCCCCCCTTCTCCTCATTTAGTTTCAATTATCGGGGATGAGAATCGTTTGAGAGGTATATGATGTAATGGCCCGGATCCTCCTGGTCTAGTACTTTTCCAACACACAGTTCCATCAAATGGTTCCACCAAAACGGTGCCACCAGTCACGGTCTCACACCGAAACGGTGGCACCATGAGGGTGACACGATGATGGTGGCACCGTCATGGTGGCACAGTACGGTGAAACCGTGACGATGGCACCGTGTGGGTGGAACTATGACGGTGGCACCGTGAGGGTGGAACCGTGACGGTGGAACCGTGACAGTGGAACTGTGAGGGTGGCTCTGTGACAGTGGCACCGTGTCCTCACTGAGGGTCTTCGTTATTTTTCTAAATACGACTTTTTCTACTCCCGCAACGTATCTTTTGATGAAAAAATGATTAAATTCCCCCTCTCAAAGCCATTTAAAGCCCATAAATAATATCTAAAATCCCCCAAGATCCGGGCGACCCTTAACTTACCAAAACGATTGGATTCTCATTGGTGTCACACCCTTTCCCCATACCATCCATTTCCGCCCCTATTGCACATTTTTCCTCATATTAAAAGAAACAGTTTAATGCACAGCCATTATGGCCACCACCCTGATGACAATAATTAAATAAGCATTAATCTCTTCGTGTGTAACCTCCCAACCACATGGGAAAACACGATCTGAAATTAAAGTGAGTTAAAATTCCTTATCCCGTAACAATATGATCTCATCATTATATCATGCTAGAATATATTTATTCTCCTTATTGGATGGATTTCTTTTTTCTCCCAGGGTGCGCTTGGAGTCCCTCCTTCCCAAGGCTTATGGTGTGCTTATGCTGGAGTTTGTCTGCTCATCCCTGGAGTCCACAGAGTTCCTCCCCAGCAAGCCACGCAACCTTATTTCTTATCACGTGGAGAAAGGCGTTGATCCTTGATCATTCCACATAGGGTTTTCCTTCATCTCTCTTTATTGTGTATCATTCAAGGAGGGTATTCTATTGTTTCTGTGGGATGGATGAAACCAAAGATCAATGAAGATAACAAACATAATTTTAAAGAATGATGGGGAGGGTGTGATTGATGTTTCTTCTATATTTCCTTACCCTTGATTATTTATGTTGTGAATTGTGTGGGCCTATGCACACTAAAAATCATGGCCGTTGGTGGTCTTTCTTTTTGCATTAATGAACCTCCACCTTCTGTGATTATTGAATGGCTCCAACATGGTAATTTGGTTAATCACATAAACTCAGCTGATTAAATGAATGTCCAGTGAACAATAAGCCTTATGTGATCACCCCGGATAACCAAACAGAAAGAATAAAACATAGTGAATGATGTACTTGAGTCTGGAGACTTCCTTGCTTTGTCTTGGTGGCATGTCTGTTTGTTTGGATGGATGCTTATAGGGTGATGTGGATGGGGATGGGATCCTCTGTCATTATACGGTTGTTGGTTGTGGATCTGAGGCTAGGTGGGGCTGTTTCTTGGGGCTTTGTTTGGTTCCAGTACAACGAGGGATCTCATAGATCCCTTTTATTATTATGACATTACAAGAGAACTGGGTGTGAATGCTTCAATTGATGTTTGGCTGTTTTCCATCTGTTGTTGTCTTGGCTAGTGGTTATGCCTATTAGTTTCCCAGTAGTTCATGAATTTACTTAAATGGAGTAACTTCAACATGAAAACAAGAAAGGGTTCAATGGGGAATTGGTTTTGGGAATGAGTTGTGACTTGGCTGTGGGTGTGGTGCCTTTCTTTTATGAATGAATAATAAAGAGGGTGTTGGAGCTTAGGTTGGTTTTGGATCCACTAGGTTGGGATGAGTGATTGTTACCTATACATCTACTTGTAGTTTTTATACTTCTTATTTGTTCCCCACCCATTTTGAGCACTTCGTGCCGAACACCCCCATTTCATGGGGGGTGGTGTTTTTTCCCAACACTCATATGAGTGGTTTGTTATTAGATCCTTTTCTGCTCCCTTTCCCGAATAGACCAAGACTCATCAGGTAGGATGTGATGGCCTAAGGTCCATTATATCCCATGGTTTTTCAGGCATGGTAGTTGTGGTGGTTGGCCCAGGTGTGTGCAGGCAGGTTGTTTCCCTAGTGTCTTCGGGAAGAGGCCCAGGTGTCTTCGGGCATGGGAGTAGTTGTTCTATCCCAGGTGATTGCGGGCATGGTTAAATGTGGATGTTGTGGCCCCGGTGTCTGTGATCGGGATGTGTGGTTGTGGCCCAGGTGTGTGTGGGTGGGGTGTGGCAGTGGGACTGCGGTGAAAATAGTGGGATAGGTTCGATGCATAGGATGTCTTCAATAATCAGTGGGGAAGTGGTGCAGGGTACCCAAACATCAATGTGTTATTACTATTATATTTGTTGACTTGTGTAATTTGGGGAGTGTTCCATGGTGAGGCTTGGGTGGGATGTTTTTCTTTATGGGTGTTCTGGGTTATTTCTTTTCTCACGGGTCATTAAAATGCCTCCCCACATGTGCACGAGAGCTTTTAGTTTTCCCTACTGAGTATACATGTATACTCACCATATGTATATAAAACTACTTTCAGGTTTCCCAAAAGAATTTTGGGATCATGCAGGGTCATACTAGTTCAGATGTTGGGACAATTGTTGTTTCTGTTTTTCTTTTTGGTACTTCCTTTTGGGGTTTTCTTTTACTTTTGTTTTATGTACTTTTGGAACATGCATACGAGAATCGTTTGTTTTGGCTTTACGTGTACTTCCACATTTGGTGTTTTTGAGAATTACTATCTTATCACCAGGTCCTATTAAAAAAAATGGGTAATACCTTCCATCTTATGTGTCATTTTATACCCGTAGTGCTAGTCGCCACTCCAGGACCTATTGAAGGCGGGTCTCGGGGGGTCATTATCTCTCCTTCAACTTGCAGAAGGAAGGGTCTAGCAACCTGTTGTCCCTTATCTCATCTAAGTAGATGTGGGTCCTGACATTTTTATTATAAAAATGATATAATTATGACCCTATTGACCATATTCATCCTACTACAGTCATTTTCGGCATATAGGCTGAACATCATTAAAATAAAAGACAAGAACACAATTGATTATATAATTAAATATGAAAATGTGTTAAATAATATTAAATGAATAATGAAAGTGAAATTTTTTCATAAGAAGGTAAATAAATATGACAAGTTTATTCTTCAGGAAGATAAATAATATTTTTAATGATTTGGATTCAATGCAAAGAACACTTCATCTTAAAACCTCATTTTAAATTATTTTAAAATTTTATTTTTGAAATAATTTTCCAAAGATAAAATTTTCATAAAATTAATTTATATATTTTTATATTGAAAATAATTAATTATAAAATATATTATATATATATATTATTTATAATAATTCCATTTAACAAATATTTTGACATATTTTATACACATATTTTTTATTGTATTTATGAAAATAAAAATGAGAATATTCTATTTTAATGTATACAGTGTGTGAATATTTTCCCACCATCATAAAATTTATTTTAATTCTACAATATGTAAAAATTTTACGTGGTTATTTTCTATGAAAATAATTTTCATAGTATTTATTTATTTGTTGGTTTTTATATGTTTGAAATGATAATGATTTTTTTAAAATAGAAAAAGATTATTATTATAATTTAAAATGTATATTTTTATGTGTTTAATGATGGAAAAGAAATAAATAATTTCATTCATTAATTTTATATTCCTTTGAAAAAATTTGTAATCAGGTGTTCTAAATATATCCCTCCAATTTATTGGGTAATTATAATGTTCTCTAGAGAAGAATTTTTGATTTTACACTAATATTTAATTGAATAATAACATATCTTATAAGTTTTATATTAATATTATGTCCCATAGAACCTACATTAATTTTTTATAATTTATTATATGTTTTAATAGAAATAATTTTATTTAAAATTGTAATATAATGATTTTTATAGAAATTATCATTCTTGTTTTGGATAAAATGTTATTTTTTATGAAAATGTTTTTGTGGGTTCCCATGTTTTCAATGACACCATAATGATAATGGTTTTGATTTATACTTTTGTATAATGTGTTTTATTTAAATTGTAAGTAGTAATTTATATTTCATGAGTTAGTATAAATTTATTTAATATCAATGTCTATTTTGAAAAATAAAACATTCCATTAATATCACTTAGTTTTAAAAGTGGATAAATTAGTATATTTCTTATATTTTTGTTCCATACTGGGTATTTATTGGTACTACAAAGCATTAAAATATGTTAGGTCTACTAGGCTGAGTACCCTGAGAGGGGGGTGAATCAGGGTATGACTAATTCAAAATTAATGTGCATTCTGATCGTGTTTCGCTGTTAAGAAAAACACTCTTCTCTCACTTTCTTGTTGCACAATAGAAACAGAAAGTAAAGAATGCACAGGACACAATAATTTTTACTTGGTTCACCGCTAAGGGCTACGTCCAAAGAGCATACACCAGAAAGTTGTCGGCCGTACTAAATTACACTTTTTTTTTCACTAGATGTGGATTAAAAAGTTCGGGCACAGTCACTCTGTCCCAAGATCAAAGCCTTTACAAGGTTTAGGGTCAGCTCACTGCTTTCCCAAGGGTCACTCCCTATTTCTCTCTCTGGCTCACTTCCCGTGGAGTAGATCACCTTCTTCCTATTCCTTCGATCACTGCTATGGAAAGGATCCACTCACAGTTTATAGACATGTAGGTCTCTTCATTTGAATGAAAGAATGCATGTTCTTCTGTATGTAGATGCTCTGTTGAAGTTCAACTTTCACACGTAGATGAATATCTCTTTACACATAAGTTATTGAGAAAACTTCCATCTTCCACGCAGCCCGAAAATCACTGCCGGAACTAAACCGTACTTGGCGCGCATGTTTACCTCGGCGCGGAAGTTTACCTCGGCGCGCAAGTATCGGCATTAAAGTCACAATGGGCGCACAAGTCCACCTCAGACACTTGCACGACAGAAGCTTCGACAACTTCAAAATTGCGTGACTTTCTTCCTTTTATGACCAAACCAATATTGGTGCGCAACTTCCAACCGGCGCACAACTTCTCACACCGGCGCACAACTTCAACCACCTTCGCGCATCTTCACATGCGCGACCACACCCCACTTGCGCGACCACCACACCTGCGCGACGGGATCTCTGAATCTTTAAAGTGTTGAACACCAGTGAAGAATGAAGAGGGGTAGTCCAGTATTTATAGGCAAATTGACCACCCTGCATGACGGCGCGCAAGTCACCTACGCGACCCAGTCTTGGCGCGCAAGTCTTCTATCCTCCTAGACACTTGCATGACCAACTCCCAAACTTGGGCGAACCTATTTCATTTGCCATATTTTGATCTTGTGATCTGGAAAAACATATGGCACACAAGTTTGCTATACTCCAAGTCCTCAGTGCGCATGTCCCTTGTATCTGTTCTTTTTGTACCACCTCCAGATCATCCATTCCATTATCGACGTTCTTGAATCAAACATGGATTGTTGACCACATCTCTTGAACTCAAAATTCCACCATGAAACCCCCTTTTTCAACAAATTTGTATGTCATGGTTTTCATTGTCAACAATCACAACACAGATGTTCACTTTGTTAACAAACACAATCACCTAAAAAATACTTCAACGATGACTTGGGAGATTTTTTCCCAACAAAATATTTTTAAAAAGGATTAAGATTGATTAATTACAAGTAATAATTACATTTGAATGTGATGATGCTTCATCAGGAATATAAAATGTTTTGTTTTTAAAATTATTATATTATAGAAAAAATGGATACTAGGAGAATGTTTCCAATATATAATGTATGAGTGTGTTATGTAAGAGTTGACCCATGTCACTAAAATTGCAAACTTAAAAAAATTCCTGAAATTAGAGAAAATAAATTCATTAATAAATATTCAAATTATGAATTTTTATTATCAGACCCTTAAATTTGGTATCAGGGGAAGGGTTTATATAAAATTTTTAAATTAAGAATGAAATATGTTACCGAAACCAATTGGGATAATTATATGTATAAGAAAAAACTTATTGTTTGTAAGTTATAAATAAATATGTTTCTATAGAAGTAAATAAATATCATGATACTAAAATTGGACCTGGAGTTTTTTTATTCATCTAGTGGTAATAACGCTGGTGTGAGTTGGTTAAGTATATATCAATAATCATTTTTTTGCACTGTGAATGCTCTCTTATAGTGCAGTTAGATTGAAATTAATGGGAGGATATGAATGGATTAATTCACATGTTTTTTATAAACTATAATGATACATTTGACCATAGCATTATATAAATTTACAATAATCAAGGATAACCTAGGTTATACCAAATTTTTTATAGATTTAAAAGAAGTGTGTAATAGAGTAAGACATTGAAAATTATTTATATGTTTACTATGATTAATTTAATAAAATTATTGGTTATTGGGTCATAATTTTATTTCAAAAGTTTAAAAAGACTTCAATATGACGGAAGGATGGAAATAAAATAGAAACGACTTTTCTCTAGAGAAGGAAATATTTTTAATGATAATTAAAAACTATTTACCATGTATCATAGAATGTTTTTTAACATTCATCAAGTAAGAAAAAACACTATATAATATATCAAAATCTTGTTCAATTATTCTATATCATTATAGATCATGGGAAAAAATTATATTTATAAAAATATGAATTCCCATGTTACTTGTTTTGGGAAATAACATATGGTACTTTATTGTGTATTTATAATAGAAGATCCTACAAAGGGATTCAATTCCTATTTTTATCGAAAAAGGGGTTATAATTGAGTGGAATATAACATAATTAATTTGTATATAATTTTTTTATCATAGGTTATAAATATTTTTCAACAAACTCAATTCTTACCATAACCTGAGGTCATATTGAATTCTAGTTATGAAGTTTGTTTCAAAACATTATGTTTAAAATCTAGATTTTTTTTTTAAAATTTCCCTATCTATAAAAATCAAATTCAATAATGATATGACAATAGTGCATAGATAAATTAATCCAAGGAACATGGAATGTAATTTAGGTATTATGATTACATAGTGACTCTACCTTTAATATTATTAGACATTAGAATTTTAAATTTTACCGAAATGAATGGTGATTAAGATTTCAAAGGTAAGAATTTTTTAATAGTATATTATAAATCATAATTTGTAATCATGATTTATTTTATATTTTTTATTCCTAGTCAATGATTAATATTTTTGAATTAATAATTATTTTTTAATGAATTATATGTTAATCAAGATTAATGGGTTATGAATGAAGTAGAAAAAAGGATGTGTTCAAATAAAGAGTTTTTAATACTATGAGGTAATGGTATTTCATCAATGACATTATTGTATATTTCAAATTTTATGAGGATTATTAAAAACCTAAATATTATTATATTGTAGTTATTTTTGAAATTTGGAATCATTTTTGATAGAAATTATTCTTATAGAAAGTGATTAAGTGGAAATTTGGTAATTTTTATAGAATTAATTGATGAGAATATGATTAAGGGATAAATAAAACTTTGGGTTAATGTATTCATCAAAATATGATAATAATAATGAATATATATATAGATAAAATAATGTAATAAACTGTTGAGGTTAAAAAGTGATTTAGTGATTAATATTGTTTTAAAAAATGTTTATCATATTTTTGGGAATTTTGCAGAATCATGTTGAATTTTGAATATGATTATCAAATAATTTGATTCCATTTAAAATTTAATTACATTAATATCATTTTAGTAATACGAAAATATTCATGCTAGGAATAATCCCGTCAAATCCTATAAGGACCTGAGGCTTTAACTCATAACTGATAGGTGAATAGTGTGTAGTGAATAGTATTAGAATAAATAAAGTCCTAGTTAATAATAAATTATATTCTTTTACATAATATATTTGATTATGTCGATAATGGATAAAACATTATCAAATAGATAATGATGAGAATGAAATTTGACTTGTCCATTTAGTGATTAATGTTATTATTTAATAAGTTCACTATTTTTGGAACCATATAAGATTATGTAAAATTGAAATATTTTTGGATAAGATATAATTTTATTTTAGGAATAATGGGTTAATTAACTTTTAGAGTAATATATGTTTCTAATGATTATTTATTTTTATTTAAATTGTTCATAAAAATTATTAGCATATATTGGATATTATATGACTATGGTATATTAACTTTTGGGTATATGAATTTATGAGTTTCTAATGTTTGTTAGAGATAAAATTTAGTTAATTTCACAATAATATATGATCAAACCAATCCAATTTATGGGTTTCATACTTTTTTGAGAATATATTTATGAATTTTAATTATAGATATATTTTAAATTTTACATATTAGACATGGGGTTGTCTTTTGTTAGTCTTTAGAGATTAATGTTGTATTTCATTTTTAGGAGGTTTACTCATTTTTAGATTTATCATATATTTTTCAATAATTTTTTGTTTTGGTTAATTTATAATGACTTTTGGAATATCTTTTTATCCTTTTATGGATTGTGTAATCTGTCATAAGATGAAATTTGTGATTCATGCATAAAATAATAATCCTTGAATAGTCGTCATTTGGATGAAGAGCTGATATGGAATTGGAAAATGATTAATAAATGAAATTATAACATTTAAGATATAAATTTTATAATATTACTTGTCTTTATTGTAAAATAATACCTAAAATAATATAAAATAAACCATGAAAAAAATTCTTCATATTGACTTCATTTGAGATAAATTTATGGTCTCATTAACACATTAATTTTGTATTTTTATGGTTATTAAAATTCTCATGATGATAAAAATTATTATAATTAGTGATATTTATCACTATACATCATTATTTGAATCATACTATTTTATTACTTGTAATTTTTTTTACTTTACCCTAATTTTATCCTATTTGAAAACCATGGTATGTGTTATTCAAGATGACATTCATATTTTTCTTTTTCCAATTTCATGAGTTTATTTTATTAAACCATTTTTAGGATCTGGGATTTATAAAAAAATGTATTCCATTATAAAGAACCATTGATTTTAAACATAAAGATAAAATTTTTATGATTAAATTTATTAAAGTGGGAATTTTACACTATATGTTTTTTAATGAATTCTATTATCTATAGCTTTACTAACATGAAACATTAATCTTTAAGAGTATTGGGATATAAAATTAAAAAATCACTATTTAAATGTGACTATTATTACATAGCCATAGAAATGGTGGGTATAAATAGATTTAACCACATTATAAAATTTATATAAATGTAAACATAAATTAAAATATATTTATTAATTTTGAGTAAATAAGAACACAAAGTTTAGTATAGACTTTTATATTATTTAAAAATTTATTTTTTCCACAAAAATGTTCATAAATTTCAATGAGAATATTTTAAATATCCTTTGAAAAATTTAGAAATATTATTTTTAAAAAAGATATCATTTTTGAAATAAGAATTTAAGTATTGTCGTAGGGTGAATTTTTTAGAATATTTTAAAAGACTTATTTCTCATTGAATAGTGGAAAATATTGATTTTTATTGAAAGAATTATTTTATTTTAATATATTTTCTATGTAAAATTATATTATTGATTATGTTTACAATTGAATTAGTTAAATATGATTTATAACAATTCAAATATAGTGATTTTAATGATTTTTATATATGAATTTGGTATGAATATATTTTTATACATAACATATGTTTTTTAAAAGGCTTCATTTAGTCGCATTTTATAGGTGTAATTTTAAATGATATTATTCCAGTTATTTGAATTGAATTTTTAAGTATGTTTAAAATATTTTCAATTATGAGGTCCAAATTTTTTAAATAAATCTATTTTATATTTCATAATTTTGAATTGGCACTTTAGTAAATTTTTGATGCATTGGTAAGGTGGAATCATGTAATTATAGTAAAAAATAGTTTGATAAGAATAAAAAAGACAATAAAAAGTAAATTAATTTAATTATATCATTATATTTTATGTATAACCATCCAAAAATTGAAATTATGTCTATATTTACCATTTTTCCTCAATTTCAACCATTATAAAGTTTTAGTAAAGGATAATATAAAAAAGGTCAATCCATTCTTTTTAATATCTATAATACTTTATTGTAGATATAAATACATATTATTTTAGGTTATAAATATTTATTTAAAATTTTCATGAATTTATTTATCATTTTCATTTATTTATAATTCCTCGGGTTACATAATTCTCTGAAATGCTTATGCAACACTAACTTAGTTCATGTGAAAGTAGTAACAAAATCAAGTAAATGATTTTAAAAACACTAAATGTAATATTATCTAAGTATGTTACAATCTCAAATTAATATTATAGATAATAATAAAATTTAAAAGATTTTTTAACCAAATATATTCTAATTGATGTTTTTCATTTTTATTAAATGTCAAAATAAATTTTAATTCCGAAAATGACATCAATGAAATTTTAAAATAAAAAATATTTTATTAAATGATGTCACATACCAAATAAATATATATTCATTAAAATTAGTTGGTAATGTTTTAATATATATAAAATTTCACATTTATAGAAATTTTTTATAATTATTGTAACATTCATGACACCAAAATAGTAAAAGACATTTTCAGCGCCTTAATTGTCCAATGTGTCAACAGAGGGTAAAAACAAAGAGATAAGTGTGGAAACATCACATAAACATTTAAAATATTTTTTTATTAGAGTATTTAGACTCATCCAAACTTTTTAGTAAAAATATTTCTACTTTTAACCATTTATATATTTAAATTAATTTATAATAATTAAATATTTTATGTAACTCAAAGAGTCCCCCTCCCCTCATTTATAAAATGGAAATCATCTCCTCTTCTCTCCACTCTTCATGATCTATTTATTTATAACAAAACATTTCCAAATAATATAAAAAAATATTTCTCACAAAATTTTAGAGGTATTAGTTTTTGAATAATACCTTCCTAAGGGTTCTTAACATTAAAATAAAATGAGGTTTTCCATTGAATAAGTATAACATTTAATGGAATATTATAGTTTTACTTTTTATAATACCTCTTAAAAATTTTATTTAATCATTATTTAAAAAGGAAAATAATATATAACATATATTTAGATGTTATTATGTTAATTTAGTAAAAATTTCAATATCATTTTCCATCAAATGAGAAACAAATCCACCATTTGTGTATAAAGTATACTACCTCCTCCCAAACTGATATAATATGTTTTCCATCACCAACTTTGAATGATATTTTATATTAATTAATTAATATATATATATATATGTCATATTCTTGATATATTTATCATTATATAAGTATAAAATATTCTTTAATTTCTTATCATTCTATCTATTGAAAAATTATAGCACCTTTTTTGTGTACGTGTGGAGCCCCACATCTCTGAAGTGATGTGATTCATTTTGTACCACAACATCACATTGAGGATATATATAACATTATTTTAGAATATAATATGATAAATCTTCAAAAAAATATAATTCTATAAAGGTATAATAATTCTTACCTTTTTTCAATAATTTTCATTGAAAAATTGAAATGTTACTTGTGTATACATATAACCCACCATGTCCATTATTTTAATGTATTCTTTTTTCATAAGAATATTTAAATTTTATCTTTAATAGTATAAATTATTTATAAATATATTAATTATTTCTTGTTTATTATTCTATATATGTTGTAATAGTGAACCCATATACCATAGTCGTCCTTCCAAATTCATGTTGGTGATATGAGACAAATATCATCAAAAATCCTAATGTGAACTTAATTAATCATATAATTGAATATAAAATGGCATTAAATAAAATTAAAGGAATAATTAAAGAGATTTTTTTTAAGAATGTAATAAAAAAATTATTTTTAAAGAAGGTAAATAATATATCTGATGCACCAGACTCTATGTAAGGGACAATTTAATGTAAACCTTGTTTAATAATTTTTCATAGAAGGATTTTATAAAACATTTCCATCTATTGACTTATTATTAAAAATATTTGTTTTATATATTTATTTATATAAAAACATTATTTCTTATGAACATTTTGTATTATTATTTTACATGTATTCAAAATTAAACTCTCTTTATATTTTATATGGAATGTTTTGTTATTCTCTACAAAAAGAAAAACTGAATGTTCAATTTTAACATATATATCTTGAACCAAATTTCCCACCATGATGATCTTTATTTACATTGAATATTATGTTACATTTTTAAATGGTTATTTTCAATGAAAATAATTTCCTCAATATTTTGTGTATTTTAATTTTATAAATTTATCCAAATAAAAGAATATTTTATTTTATATTATGTGAAAAAAAATTTCATATGGGCTAAAAAGTACCTTCTTGAGTTTAATGATAAAAATCAACGATTTCATGTCATTCATGCGTGTTATAGTCCTTGTATTTTTTTTATTATCAGGTTATCCGAACATTACTCTTTGATGCATTGGGTAATTGTTATGATCTCTTGAGAATTAGATTATATATCGACCAATTTGGTTATTCCATTTGTAAGGGTTCTTTTAAGGGTTCTATAAATATAATTTCTTCAGGAACCAATATGACATTTATATGCTTGGATATTTTTTTCCATTACAATATTTTTATTTTAAAAGTTAATTTAATTACTTTTTTGGGTAATTATTATTCTCTTTTGATAAAAAGTTGTATTTTGATGAATAAGTTTTCATGGTTTCTCATGTTTTCTATGAAATCCTCATGATTATGATTATGCCATTAATATTTCTTATAATTTATTTTATGAAAAATATTGGTCAGTAAAACTGATTCATGTGTAAGTAATGATTTATTGGAGGTTATATTTTATTATGTTAATGGAAAATATATTTTTAGATGTCAATGTTTTAAAGAGTAAATAGAAATTATATTTATTCTTTTTTCGTACAATATTATGTACATTGGAGTCATGAAATATTTTAAAGTACATTGTTATGTATGAGTTATTACCTTTTTTCCTATTTATATAAATTGAAATGTACTCAATATGAATGAAATTAAATTATTTACTAAATAATCTACTCATTTATTATTTATTAAAACTTTTTTATTAAAATTATGCGATTTTTTCTCTTGGTTAAGGATTTTATCAATATATGATTTCACCTATTATTATGAATATGATTTCTATTATTTATGATTTTTTATGTATTCTCTCATTTCCAATCAGTATGTAGACTATCGAAATGCATCTTATTTGGGATGTATGATTCACTTGGGATATGCATGTTTTCATTTTTTTGATATAAATGAATTTGATATATTAACAATTACAGGTGTCAGTAAAAACTTACATAGAATTTTTTTAAATTATATCATATTTCAATTATACTAATTTGGATCATTATATATATTTTTATGATGATAGTTCATGTCGATATTATAATGGCATACTTATGGATGAGGACAATTTGACCCCTCATTTAAGGGATGCACTATGTCCCTTTATAAATTGGTATATCGATTAGATTCCCCCATAATTGTCCTATTGTGATCAATTATGTTAATGGATCTTATTACATGAATCTTTTGTTAGTTACTTAATGTTCAAACAATATCTTATATATGGTTGTCCAATATAGAATCATAGTAGAATTATATATAACCAAACTTTGTGATTGTGGGATAAATGAGACAAATCATGATGGCGTGATGTTATTATATTCTAATAGATTATCTCATTATTCCAATGTTTTAGCACTATGTGTGGGTTCATATTGAATATTAGTTTTATATTAGTATGTTTAAATAGAATATAACACATGTTGTCTATCTATGATAACCTAGAGTTGATGATTTTCCAGGAGTTTTAATGTGTCATTTGATATGAGAATAGAGAGGAGTTCACCATGGGATGTGATTTATATGATACTTGGTTTAATATTTGGTTGTAAAAGTCCATTTTATATAGATAAAGCTCAAGATATTGTTGACATATGTATTATCTTTTATATGATTTGTGATATGAAAGGTTAATTCGAGTAAGAGGTTATCCCTGATTTGTGTGTTCCATTTTATAATATAATTCTTGGAAAATACATTGGGTTATGATATCAATTCATGTTTTGTACAATTAGGTTTTTGATATCGGAATGAAAATTCATTGACAACAACAATGAAAATCACTAGAGTGATTTTGGTGTCAATGTTAGCCTCATAGGGAATTATCGTTATGCTTCATGACAAAGGTGTATCATGTCTGGTTCTCGATGATATAAAATGTTTTGATCCCAGTTGGTTGTATCAAAAATTGGTATAAATACGTATGAATTTATGATCTTATGATGGTTTTAGTTAGTATGTAATCGCGAGATATAGAATAGAATATGAGAAATTCCTGATTTTTACAATTAGAAATGGGGTTACATTTTAACAGATGAGATTCGCATGTCAAGGTGCATAGTGAGCTATTTATCATGTGATCCACAGACTGATGATGTAAGAGTCATGGGATCATGATTTGGTTTCTATGATCAGGTTATGTTAGATATTACAATAGTCGGGTTATATGAATTTGATATGGTTTACTAATAGGAATTGTGTAATTTAAATAATGAGGGAATTAATGATGTTTTTATAGTAATATTTTAATAGGGGATTTGATAAAATTAAAGGGAACAATGGAAATGGATTGAGTGTGGTGGAAATTTCAATCAATGTATTGATATTGGATTAGAGTTTACAAGGATGACATGAGCATTGATCACATGTACTAAATATAGGAAACAATTGATCTTGTTAATATTTCAATAATGGAGTTGTATATAGTATTTAATAAATTAAATACCACACTACAAGACATAGAGAGTACAACCGTCATTTCATGATGAATTTTAGAGGATGTTTATGGGGTTTTCATAGTGATCTGGGTAAGGATAATATTCGATAACTGATGTTTGTGCTAGTTTTTTTTAATATAGAAATATCAATTCATTATGTGTCATAATGGATGAAGTGGGGGCCATTTGAGAATAATCCAATTGTTTGTATGGTCCTGAGTTTGATGAAACCATCTATTTTTAGTGGTGGATACCATTAAAATCCATTGATAATGTTAACTATATTTACATTTTCCAATATCAAGTAATAGTTTGGAATCATATTTTTTATTGGTTAGAATCCACGAATTGGAACTATAACCATGATTAATTTTATTTGATTGGATTGTGAGTATAATTAGAGATGAATTATATTGTAAGAGTAGAAAGTTATAACATGTTTGGTTGTTTGAGGCTCCATTAATTAAAATTATATTAAGATTTAGGTTCAATCATTAGTTGGATGTTTTATAGCATTCATAATGCCTCTAAGAGTTTTGGCACCATGATAAGGTAAATGTCAAAGCATGTTGGTGGGATCGAACAATAAATTTTCAGAATATTTTTCTATAAGATGACGAACACTTGTATACTAGTTTAAAAGAGTCAAATTAGTTGGAAAATGTACTTAGTTAGTCACCTGAATGTTTGAAATATGTTTTTTGGATGAATATTTTTATAGGTATAATGATGGATATGTATCAAGACATTACAAGCTGAGTCACATTGTGGAGAGAAACATGATCTTTTACATGATGTGATTAAAAAATCATTGGTTTGGCAATATATAAATGTTTGGAAAAATATCATCTCTGTGATTTTTTCATGGTGAATATATAAAGATCATATTTTTCTATTTGTTAAACATTATATTTGGATTTTTATTTTAGATACTCAATCATTATATTAGAGTATATTTATAATAATATAGAATGAATTGGTAATCTGGATAGGTCGTGAATAAGGGTAGGGACCTTTGGGGATTCTTAAGGATGTGAAGTGTAATAGTGGAAAAGATATAAACCATTTTCTTCATAGTTTTAGAATTTATATAGAAATTTTAGTTTTATTGATTAACAAGGATGTTATTTTTTAATATTCGTTTTTATATTGGGAATCTGAGGGTTAAGGGATTTGAAGAAGATTTTATTGATGAAGAATGGGGCTTAGTTTACAGCTCAAGTCCTTAGGTGAGCATCATAGTGGGCAAACAGTTGATGAATACTGAGTTTTAGTAGCCTAAATCAATTCATGTGACATCCGATGTGGTTTATGTAGTGAAAGAGGATTTCCATAGTAGTCATACCCTCTATGTAGATGTTACTCACGTCTAAAATAGTGTTAGGGATGAGGATTCTTACATTGAAGGAAAATAACTACTTAGATGGGTGTTCTTAGCTTGAGGTGTTCACACCACAATCCCTGTCATTCCTTGGGAATATTAGGTGAACAATATTTTGATTTTTCAATCCCTCCATGTCTTTCCACTTTTCATTAAAATGATAAAAAAATAGTTTCCCCTTCAGTTATTTAGGAATCAGGGCAGTTGGAAGAGGTTTATTATTAAAGTCTCTATCCTTCAACTTATTCACATGAATACTTATTCTATGTGTTTATTTTTACTGTGTTCTTAGAGAGATTATGATTTTAATTTTAAATGACTCATTCCTTACTAAACTAGTACTTAAATGTTTTGTAACACAGGTTACGTATTCTAAAATAAAAAAAAATCTTGTTCTTCTAGTGAAATAACATCAAAACACAAGAAAAAGTTTTTATTTTTTACCGTAAACATTTTATCACATAAAAAAATATTTAAACATAGAAAAACAACAAAATTTCATATTCAACATTTGAAAATTTATAGAAATCCCACAAAAAACAGGTGGGTATCATTGGGAATGGAGAAACACATGAAAACATTGCATTGTTGAAAAAACATTCATATTAATGTATGCATACATCTTGAAATCAAATGATTTAAAAAAAATAAATTATTATTGTATGAATAATATGCCGCTAATAGGGAATCATATTTATAACCCATGTTCACTTTTTTAACCTATATTATATTAATTGAATCCTTGATAATTCTTTAGGATTGACCTACCCAGTTATCTTGCTCATTTTCACATTCTGTAACATGTCATTACCTGATGCATTAGGAATATATATCCAGTTTACCAACCATAATAAAAATTGTGAAAATAATTTTTCATAAAATATAATTTTCAAGTATTGTAACATGAAAAAAAAATTAATCTTGATATTTTTCATCACAAAATCATTGAAAAACATATTTTAGTAAAAAAAAGTTTTCATTTCCACAGTAAAATATAGAGGAATATCCCTTTATTTTGAAAATTCATTAACATGGAAAATTCGAAAAATCAACTGGAGTATAATAAAAATTAAGAAAACCAGATAAAATAATGAATAATATTTTCAATAATTAATTTTAATGACTATAGTAAATCCCACTCTTGACATATATGTTGAAAAAAATTCATCTTGGTAAAATAAGCATCAAAATAACCTATATGGTAATCATAAAAAATCTATTATTTTAAACTATTTTAACTAAAATAAAATGTATTCAGAGATAACCTTTAAAAACTATTAATTTGTAAATAATACAATTGCTTGAAAAATAATAATGACGTAACCATGGAGAAGGAATATTCAAAATGTGTACTTTAAAATAATAATCTAAGAGAAAATGTCTTACGTAATGTCATATATACCATCACACATTATTTATATAATGAAAAATGAAATCATTTTGTTTTCATTATGTCATATATACTATCATACATTACGTCATTGAAATTGTCAATGATATTATGTTACCCTTATAAATTGAATAAAAAAAGCTAATATTAATATTATTTATACAATATATACACTTTTGGAACAAACCATTCATGATAGTCATGAAAAATGAAAAATTTCATGTCATGGATATTGTAGTCTGTACATATTCTTGGAAGACATATAAATTTTTCTAATGTGTGGAAATGAAATAAATTATATAATATTAAAAAAATTTATAACAATAAGTATTTAATCACTTTAGTATTTTCCTCTGTACAATAATATTACTATCCTTTTAAGTTGGATATCAAAAATTAATCACACTACTTCATGGAGGTAGTATTCTACATCAACACATGAGTGACATTATCAATTTCAAAGAAGAAAAATAAATTATGAAGGTAATTATTGTAGTAGTTTTCCCGTATCATTTTTTAATAAATATAATATACATTAACTTAGTAATATTTTCAACAATACATGTGATTATGTGATGAAGAAAACACATCACTTCTTTAAGGTGGTAGCCCACATATATACCTGAGTAATTACTTTATTTCCCATAAGATGAAAATAGAGACGAATAATTATTATAAAAAATAAATAATGAAATATATATATATATTGAATTTAATGATTTTATTATTCCATAATTTTTAATAAAATTTTAAGGAGCAAGAATATAATATTACATGAAACACTCTTTTATAAATTTGGCCACCTTTTAGGAATGCCTCATTTGTAATATACCTCAGGCCATCTAGGTTTGGAATTTTAGAATGACTAGAAGCTCTAGTGTGTGAGAAGGGATGTTGGTGAAAGGTTTTTCTTACAAATTTCTGAACTAGAGTTCTAAAAAGGTGTGTTGATGTGAATATAGAATATTCCTTTTTATAAGTGAGGGGAGAGGCACACATGTGATTTATCTAAACATTTTAATATTAAATTTTTTTTAATGATATTAATGTGTATCCAAATATATCCAAAATATAAAATAATTTATATGGATAGAAATAATATAATCTAATTACAATTAAGATAAGATATTATAGACATTTCACTTAGTTGTTACATTAATTAAAATAATTTACCATTTAATGTAGAGAAAAGTTTTTTACAGGGGAATTATTCATAATGAACAAAAATGAAATTAAAATGATTTGTAAAATTGAAAATCCATATTCTAAGTCTAAAATTTATTTTTCATGTCTTTCTTTTTTGATGTGGGTGAAAAACAGTGAATATAACTATGAAAATTTCAATGAAAAATATTTTTTAGATATTTGTGTTTTTAGGCAGAAAAATTTTCTTATATAAACAAATAATGTTTATTCATATGGAATCTTTATACTGTGTTCATTAAAAGGATGTTTTTAAAATTTACAAAATAAACAATGTGATACATTAAAATTACATTCTTAATACAAAAAAAATAATGTTCTGTAAAAAAACGATATTTTCACTATTTACACAAAAATAAATCTATAATGAAAAATTAAAAACATATTATCCTAAGATCAATTTGATATTATTAATTGGAAACTAAATTCATTTCTGTCAACTAATTTCTAGAGTTAGGTAATTTATCTTTTAAATAAAACAATGAAATTCATGGAATCGTAAATTATTTCAATAAAACTATTCCCCTTTGGATAGAAAATATTTATGAAATAATATATAAAACTACACTGAATATAAATATATAAAATGAATAACTATAATTCATAATTTTTTTAATATCTAGTATTTAATGGGTTGTGTCATTATTCTCCCTTAATAAATCATGTCCTCTTATTTTTATTCATTTCCAAAATAAGTGATTATATTTTTCCCTCATAGAATTTTTCAAATTTTCCCATTTCATCATTTCTCATGTGACACATACATAAAAAATTTACCTATTCAATCTCTATATTTCTTAGTAATTAATCATTAAAATCTACAATACAAAATTTCTTGTCTTCATTAGGTAAATTTTCCACCAACTCTATAACATTAAGGATCACAACAGTAGATGCCCAATGTATGTACATTCATAGAAAGAAACCATGAATCACATAATGTACCCAAAAAACTCATGGGTAAAGATAAATTATAGTAAAATAATCCTAAAATTTCCATAATTATATATGAATTAACAATACACATACTAAACATTATCCTTCTACCAAAATTAATAAAACATTCAACATATCTTCTTTCTGCAAAAAATGATAATCTATCTCAAATGAGAGATATTTGCTCCCATGATCTTCATAATTATTCTACCTTGTATTATAATTACTTGATTTCTTAAAAATTATGATTACTATATCTACCATATAATCTACTATTTGTGATCAGAATAACTTTATTTAACCAACTTTGTCCTAACATGTAACTATTTGACACCGTTTTCCATATAATTCCAAAAAATATTCTATCCATGTATTGGAATGAAAACTATTTTTATAGAAATATTTCACCATTGAATGATGTTAATACCAATTTCTTGAATAATCTAATGATGAATTATAAATAATATCTTCTAATGTATAAATTATTTTATCCTAATGTCAGAAAAGCTGAGGATGAAATGTTTTACTTTAACATAATTCATTACCAAACAAATTTTGATGTCCATTACAAATATTTTATGTAAATTTGGGATCATATCAGGATATAATAAATAATTTAACACCTTGTATCCTAAATATATATTTTTTAATAAAGAATATATAATTAAAAGATAACTCTAATAGGAAAATATGTGTAGGTTAGTCAAACAATTAGCAATAACCCAATTCAAATTATTACATCAACATTTCATTGGTAATAATACCATGAAATATAGGGATATATTACCCATTAATATTTAAAAACAATAAAATACTCTATAAATATCATTTATTTTTTCCCTTAAATAGGTAGGAATCACTCCAACCACATAACCTATTTCAAAATAAGATAACAAATTATTTATGAAAATTAATCATGGAAAATTTTTTCTTTATTATAGAATCTACTACATCCTGCAAACTAAGATATTATTTTTGATACTACTTAATTGTTTCTAAAAATGATGAGTACATGGATACCTAATTAAAAAAATAAGATGTCTTTTCAAATATAACATCCAATCCAACATTTATGAAATACTTATATAAAGAATCATGATCCAGTTATAGCATAATTAATGATGAATTGTTTTTTGGACTCAAGAAATCACATACATCATTTGATTTATATTGAATATATATTTAATTTACAATCATAATCCTTAATCAGTTATATGTATCATATATGAATCATGTTCAAATATATTTTACAACATATATACATCAAACTTTTATAATGTGTATATATTTTACATTTATCCCCAAATTAATGAATCCTCTATTTTTTTAATTAAAACATTACTTCATTAATTTCAAGGTCATATGTAGGATAATTATACTAAGGTTGTTTCAATGATGATATGTGTAGGGGATAACTCAATCATTTTTCATCAAGACACATTCATGTCCCTTTAAATAAGCATTAGTGTAATTAAAAATTTCAACATTTCATGTTGAAAAGGATAAATGTAGAGTATTAACATATGATATTTAAATTTCATGAAATAATTCAACACATTCCATTTTATATAATAATATATCTCTATTTATATATGACCTAGTTAGTGGGATATATAACTAAGAAAATTTCTTAAAAAACCATCAGTTGTAATCTTAGAAAAGTATGAATAGGAGGGACATATATAGGACTTCTCAACTCTTCAACAACATTATTTGTAGTCTTATAAATTGTTATATTATCTTTATAAATAATACCCCCTAGAATAAAAATATATTATAGTAAAAAATAACATTTATTAAAGTTCCCATAAAATATATTCTTTTAAAATATGCACAACAATCTATAGGTTTTCTTCTTAAATATTTTAGAGTATACAAAAATTTCTTTTTCAAAAAAAATGACAATTTATTTAAACACACGCAATAAACTCTATTTATTAGATCCATTAATATTGCGCGTGTGTTTGTTAAGAATAATTTTATAAAAAACCCACTCTTTTTGTCAATTCATATTATAGGACACCATTATCAGAACTTCTTCATCCTTTACATTCATCCAGTGATACCTGGACCTAATATTAATCATCAAAAATAATATTCAAAACAATTTTGATTGTACAAGTCATCTATTAGTGGAAACGTATAATTTTTAAAAACTACAATGTTATTGTGTTCTCTATAATAATTTTAATGCCTCATGAAACCATAAATCTTTTAATAGTAAAATACGGAGCACTACCTGGTGAAGTAGAAGTGTGGATTTAAAAAATATCAATTCACTCATGTAACTTTTTTTCAATTAAAAAAACTAATATGAATCCATTTGATATTGTTTTTTTGAAATTAACTTAACATCCTCCACTAATCTAATAGTAAATTAAAATTCCCGATCTGGAACAAAAACAGGAAAATTTATTGCTAAATACTTACATGTATTCATTCACTACTAGAGAATCTGTAATTTGAATTGTTTATTTATATTAAACACTATGTGAGAGATAACACTCACATCAATATTTTTTTAGTTTCATAGAATATTTATATTTTAAATATTATATGAATTAATTCTTATATAAATACAAAACGAAATCTAAAAATTACTTATTGATATCTATCATTTATCATAGCATGATTAATTAAAATCCAATCTATATATAAAATAACATAAATTTTAAAAATGGTAACGAAAAAATTCTATAAGGTAAAAAACAAATCCACATATGATAAGATGAATATTTTAGTATATTTGTTTCCTTTATTCTACCCTAATAGTTTTTACAAGGAGTTCTTATTTAAAATTATGATATCCTGTATCCAATTTACATTAAAATTTCATAGAAATAAATGAATTCTTAGATACTAAATCAAAATAAGGAATTAAAAATATCTAAAAAAAGTAATGAAACTCATACTACATAAAAAATTTTAAATTATCTTCCATAGTAGTATAAAATGATTTATTCACACATTTCTATTTTAGGGATTTATGATTCCCACCATGTGTAAATAGAAATTGATATAAATTTGTATAATTATCCAACCCATTGTAAATAATATATATATATCAACCACATGGCAATATGTTTTATCGTTATATTATTTATTATAACTCCATTACTTATAATTAGTGGCCAAATTAATGATCTTTTTACGTTTCTATCACATTCTTGATCCTACTAAACCAAATTTAATATTTATTTAACCAAATACTGATCATTTAGGGCTCATACCTCAATATTTACTTGTATTTTACTTCAATATTCCTTTCCACCATGATTGATTGTTACTATTTTCATCTTGAAGTACATATATGGTATAGAAACCACCTTAAATATCTCATTAAAACAAAAAGATTACATATAATTCTTAAATTCATGAGAGTCTAAATGACATCATAATCATGATTTTACAATATTATAAATATATCAATTTTAATTTCATCTTCAAAAATGTAATTCGTTGAATTCATAGACAGTCTCATAATATTCATCTCATTAGTGGATATTGATTATTATTCTTTTTTCTTAAACTACTTAAATTGTTTTTAAATTTTAATAGAAAAAATATTTTGAAAATACTTCGTCAAAAAATGATATCTAAATACCATCCACTCTATGTCATCAGTCCTATATTTTTATTTATTATTTTTATCAGAGACCATCATCAATCAAAATATCCTTGAGAATGATTAATTCAAAGAGTTTCTTTATGATATTATGTACATCCCCAAACTTCAAATATATCCCCTAGATAATTGATCCATCATTTAAATTTCACTGGGTCTCACATTCCAATAAATAATGGATGTTGTTGTTTTCTTAAATACATCACTATAGGCAAGTTTCTCTAAAGAGAATCCAATCCCTCTATTTCATGGGTGTAATTGATAATAGAATACATCAACTGACTCAATAAAACCACATATTTCTTTATTGGAACCAATACATGTTGACGATTTAATGGATTTTTATCATCATGTTACAATTTAACACCATCTTCTCTTTTTCATCTATGGAAAAACATTTTAAACATATATAAATTAGATAAAAACCCGATATTCAAAATCTTTCTCATGATAATGTAATGATAAATTATTAACCCTATATACATTCATTTAAAATTATACTAACAAATAATGTTATCAAAACAATTTCTTTATAACCCAATATAATAATGTATTCCTTAATCAACATATAAATACATAATTTATATCAAGGGTATCACTATCAGGAAATTTCATGATAATTAACTTTTATAGTATTATAGATTTAGATATAAAATTACATAATATTGGGGAAGATTTCACTAAGTATACATTTTTACACCGACATGAATCTTTATGTTTATACCCCTTATTCAATCACGATGCGTTTTCATTATTTATGATGAGTCACCATAATGGAAATCTTGACCTTGATAAAATTTCTACTTATCCAACGGTATAGATTAAAAATTATTAATGTGATATGAAAAAAATAATTCTCAATGAGATATATTATAAGAATGTAATATCACTACTCCATTGAAAACATGAAAAACCTATAAATTCATTAAACTATTCATGGTTTACTATTAAGTATATAAATAAAACAATTACACATATGATAATCCATATTTTCTTAAAGAAAATATTTTTATACCCATTATGAATAATATAAAAAACTTCTATGGTCTCTATATAAATTGAGGAGCTTCTAAAAACATTCATTTATAAGTAATATTTTCACCATTAATCATTCCTTACATCATTAAATAAATATATTTCCATAAAATTTTTTATTTCATGAATAATATAGTTATCAAAATGAATAATATTCATAAACTAGTTTTTAACCATGTTGAACTCATTTTAAAATAAATCAAAACCAATTATTTTTATATGAGTAACCTACCCCTTTACCTAACTAACTTTTCATCTTTAAAGACTATTCATTACCCAAAGCAATTGAGGGCTATATCAAGATCCCCTATCACAATAATCTATATTGATAAAACCCATCATCATATTTAATTATAAAGTAATATATCATGAACAAAAAAATTTATTCCATATCTTTTTCTAATAAAAATGATGAAAACTTATTTTAACCCATAATTAAGGAACCTTTTTTTTATCTTAAAAATATGGAGAAATATTCCGTAATTATAAAAAAATTGATCAAAAATTCTTCAAAACAATTATAATATAATTTACATCTTAAAAAAATTAAAATAAAAGTAATAATATTTATAAAAATATATTTATATGATGATGGAAAATTACTCAAACACCCTATATGTTAAAGAGATAGTTTTTTTCACTTTTCAAGTCAACAATTGAAATTACACATTTGGAAAATATTAAAATATTACTTCTTAAACAATTAAAAATATATTTAAAAAAATATTGAATTGAAATTTAATATACTTTTATGTATAAATAATAATAATATAATACCATTTATAAGAGAATAAAAAAGGACGATAAATATTCAAAATGAATTTTTAAAATAATTTTTTTAGAAAATTTTCACCGTAAGTATGATCTATCTTCATACATTCATAAAGTCATGAATGAAACTTTTATATTAGTTTTTTAATTAGATAATTACATGTTTAATTTCAATTTCCTTATTATTCCTTTTATTTCATTTATTACTAGTTTTTATTTACTTCCTAAAATTGATAGGTTAATGATGGACTTATTAGGGACGTTTACATTATAATCTCAAAACCAAATTAGTGCATTGAATATGGTAATAATTTTTATGGTGATATTATAAAAATATTATTAAATATGATATATTTATCATATTTTCAAATTTCTTGTAATTTTAAAACCATCTATGTAATGAGGTGATGAAATGTGAATGACATCATTTCATGGGGATGGTCGTTAATATGCACAAAAAAACTATTCTTAGTTTTAACTGGAAGAAAATAAATAATTAATATAAATTTTTTCAATTAAAGAATCATAAATTTTTGATACATGTAATTTTTATTCATTAGTTACATCCTTATGACCACTCATAATTTGGAAAAATAAAAAATGGTATACATTGTATTATAGAGCTCATTTTCTTTATGTATATATGAGTGACATTTTCATTTTCCAAAGGATGGAATGTGTAATAAGTTAAGTAATATAATACTATTATAGTATAATAATTATAACAAATATATCATATATATTTATTTTTACATCATTTTTACAACCTATATGATATGGTGATTAAAAATGGAATATATTATTTCATAGTGGTGGTCGTCCACACATATGTATGAGCGATATTTTTATTTCCCATAAGTTGTAAAATGATATGAATAATGTTTTTAACATAATAAAAAAATTGTTATATGAAATATTCTATTTTTTCTATTTTATCATTGTTAGATTTTTTTTTGAAGAGGTATAATCATCAATAAACATTAAAAACTCTGTTAACAATTATTCCCACTCCTTAGAAAACATCAATTGTATTAGACATTAATAATTCTAGTTCCAATATTTTTATAATAACATGAACAATTGGATGTGGATATATATTTTTGAAAGTGTTTTGGGAAATGTTTTTCTGAACTATAATGATCCAAATGTGTGGGTACAAGAATATAGGAGGTTACTTTTAATAAGTGAGGGAAGGAACTATGTTGTATGTTATAAAAGCAATAAAATATTATAAATTTCTAACTCATCGTCAATATACTTTAAAATCGTAAAATATTTAATCTATTTTAATTATGTATAAAATTATATCATAAAATATGAATTTAGATTATATTTTATGTCTTTATCACAATGTTTTTACCTTAAATAATGGTATTAACCCTTTATCACTGTGAGACATTTTTTTCTACTGTTTTTATTCAAAATGATGAAAAATTAAAATGAACTGATTAATAAATATAAACTTATTGACAAAAAATTTTGAATGATTTTTTTAATATTCAATTTTTTGGATTGGAGTAATTTACTATAAATATAAGAGAACAAAATTTTTTGAAACACTATTTATAGAAAAATATGTTTCTATGAATAAAAATGAATTTATAAAAAAAATTATAATGTTTATTCATATGAAATAATTTAGATTTTTTTTAATTAAATTATTATTATTTTACAATAAAAATAAATCTATAATATACTGGAAATTTTAAATTACTTTTTTAAATAAAATAATTACAAATTTGGTAAAATAGACATCTTCCACTATTAAAAAAAATAATTCATTTATAAAAAATCCCAAAAAATAATCCTTTTATATATTTGATATCTTAATTAAAAAAATAATGTTATTTAAAATAATTCCAAAATCAATAAATAAACCCATAAATATAATAATGTAATTCATGGAAACAATTAGTTAAATAATACTATTTCTTTTTCAAATAAAATCAGTTATGATATTATATATAAATAAGTAATGAATTTAAATTCATAATGTGAATAATTATAAATAATATGACTTATTAGGTTATTGGATTTTTTGATTCATCATATATTTTCCTATACATTAATTTCATTTTAGTTTTCCTTCATCAGAACAAATTTTTTGTGAGAAACATTGAGGGTTTTGGTTAAAATTCCACTAGACTATGCATTAATCAAGACTGGACGTTAAGGTTTATTTATCAACATTGTTAGAAGACATATCTCGAGGATGATCACACACTGTTTAATTTTGTTTCAATTAAGGTATATCACCTATTGAGTTTACATTGAGTATTTTTCTTAATTTTATAAAATAGGTCATTGGAATTAGAGTACAAGATCAAATTATTTCATAGGATAGGATAATATGCTTTTCAGGAGTTGAAAACACACCATTTATTTTGGTTTTTATGACCAGATATCTCTCAGTTAGTTTTTATGTTTTATGAATTCTTTTATAGAAATAAATAAATTATTATTATTATATTAAATAAATTTAATTGATTGTATTTAACTAATTTTGATGATATTGAATGTGGAAGGGTATCATGCAGATGGGTGTTTGACAATTGAAATTGGATGAGTTTGGACTGGATCTATTGGGTGGTTAATTAAGAAATTATTAACACAGAATTCAAGAGTGTTGGCCCTTGTATATTCCCCTATAGAAAATGCATTTTATGTTTTTTTATTAAATGACGTGTCACTAATGATATCAATATACATTGTGTTTAAAATGATTTTTTTATAAAAATAAATCATAACCCATATTAACAGAACTATGTTCCTTGGTCCATGATTGGCCCTCATGCAATGATATTATTTCATCCACCATTGATGGTTGAGGTGTTAATTAGATTACTGTTCCTTGTAATATATAGAGACATTAAGGTGATAATTTAATTGATTAGGGTGACAGAAATGTAGTGATAATAATGATAGGTTCCCTTACTCATATCATGGTAGAGTTTAGTTATAGATTAAGATGGGTATACATAGCATATAAAATGTGTCAACAATTAGATGTGTTAGAGCCTTCGGGTAATTTTATATGACCAATGGTCAAGTGTCCCTCCAATACTATGGATTGATTACATGGATGGGAAAACCATGTAGACATGGATTAATATATAAGATGTATGGACCAAACATTAGTAACAAGTGAAGGTAATTAGATTATAGCCATCCCATTCATGTGAAACAGATACATTATTTCCCTTGAATCAGATGGTTCCATGTGATGATTATGATTAAATGATAATTTTTATTCCAAAAACACGATAGGTTATGGACGAAGAGATGAGAATATGATTGATGATTCTATGTTCGGTGTCCTGGATATGTTTTATCTTATGGGACCCTAGTGTGTACCCCAATATGATATTAACCATAGATATGGAGGTTTTGGGGAATGGTAAGTAATTATCTTGGGTTTCACTATAGAATAATGATAAAAAATGTAATTATAATTGGGACATGGTGAAATGAAAATGATGTAACATGTGGTATGAACTTTCCTTCTAGATATATTATTAAAAACATGATTACTGAAGTTATTACCATGAATACTTCCTTCATGCATTCTAGAATGAGATATAATGGAGAGATAATATTACTAGGATGTGAGATATGAGATTTATGGTATGGACATATTACCCATTAATGTGATATGTTAAATCTTACAAGAGAAAATTATTTCCCCCTAATGTGATATATAATATTGATGTGAGGGACACACTAGCCAATAATGTGATACATGAGATATACATGAGATGAACACATCCCCCAATGTGATACAAAAGGTGTTATGGGAGTATGAGACTACCGCTAACGTGACATATACATGATATGATCTGAGTGGGACACACTACCCCCCTGAATTTTTAGGTTACCCATGGATGTCTTGGATATTCTACTAGGATATGGTTGTTGAGACTAATATTACTATATTTCCAATTAATTGATTTTCAGAATAAGTTATGGGATTTATATTCAAATTTCTTGACATTTTCTATATAAATATTTGAAATATATATAATAATATTTTTGATCAAGGTTCTGAAACTACACAAGATTCTGAGGCCCTATGATCCAAAATTGAAATTTATTGAATATTTAATATATTAATATCATGTGCATGCATTTTCATAAAACCTAACATAATAGTAGAATGGAGTATTTGAAAAAAAATCCAAGCCCACTGTTGAGTTCATAATGTAGGTTTTACCCTATGAATGACATATACATTTTTAGTATCCGGTGATTTTGAAAAAAATATCATAGCCCAAATAAATGATTATTTAATTATTTTTTTCATTTTTTCATTCATGCAGGGACATAAATAGCTCCTCTATATAAACCCTATCATGGTTAAATATCAGGGTTATTAACATAACACTTAATACCTATAGAGAAACATTTAGAGAGATGTTGGAGGATGACAACTGATCATAAGATCAGTTTAATATAGGAAATATCATCTACAGCAGCAGAGTTCATAGATATAATCAAAGAAAACATCATGAAATCATTACTCATTAGTGATAGATCCAAATTATTTGGTATAAAATTTTAATTAAATTGTTAATTATATTTATATATCGTATGTTGAACAAGGGTCAATTCTAGAAATAATAATTTCTTCCATCATCGATATTTGAGTTTTTTATGGTTTATTTATATAATCATTGTCGATATTTCCTCTTCAAATTTATATTATAAATAAAAAAATGAAAGTAAAAAATGAAAAAGTATAAGGTGGTTTCTTCATGTATAAGTTATGTGGTTTTATCTGACAATTCGTTGAACATTCATTACATGAGATTTCTTTATCCCATTGTTTGATGAATATGGTTTATTTGATCATTTTGTGATCATTATTTAGCACAAAAGATAAATATCATAGGTGTGGTTCATGACCAAGGATTAAACCAAGGTGTGTGACAATGAAAGATGGCCGATTTAGATTTTGAGGCTCCCATTTTGAGTTCTTATCATCATCGGGAGATGATGCAATGTAGATGATTCAAAATAAGTGATTGTGGATGGTATCCATTGAATAACGACAAAGTGGCCCAGCCATCCCCAGACCTTCATTTCCAAGTGAGATCAATGGTGGTGTTAGTGGTTCATGATGAATCATGAAGTAATCTATGGGTGTATGAAGTGACCATGCTATACGTCATGTAATGTAAAGTTAGAAATTGTGTGGGGCCCTAGCTATAGAGCTATGGTTTCACAGAGAAGGAAAGATCACATGCCATGTGAACCAACCCAGTGTCATCTCCTGCACCCCTGAGTACTTGGTAATGGATTTAGTTCATGGTATAATCCATGTACTCAGACACAAACATGGTACAATAGCTATCTCACATACCCAAACACAAAGTGGTGTACATGAGAACAAAAAAAATTACACATGAATACAAAGAAAAAATTACTAGAGTTTCAATGAACTCAACTCATAATATATCTTAGTGGACACACTTTTTATTTTTATGTTTAAATTACATGTGAGACAGTGAAACAATGGTAGACCATAGCTCTGAAGAAAGACCTTGTACCATAATTTCACACTTTCTACTCCCTATATATGGGTTTATAACGTTTTGTTTCATTAGATTAGACTAGGATCAGTTGACTGTAGTTTTCTAGTCCCATCTAGTGAGGGTCAAATGTGGCATTACATACATTGAACAAGATTTTGACACTCTTAAATAGTACCATTTTGTTTGGTGTTCAGTTTATCCCCATATTGGACTAGGTTGGGATCATGTATCATTTTTAGGTGTTCTTGATGGTATCGTAGTGATCACCATGCATAGTTCATTGATCCCATATCCATTAGGAAAATATATTAGGGTTTTTTGTGTCCCCCAATGGCCCTATGGGTGATACCCAATTTTGAGGATGAGATCCTTAATTATCTAGTGATTACATCTCTCAAGGTGTATGATGATCATGAACTCTTGGTTGATTGTCAGCAGTGAGAGAAATTCTCATATTGTGAGTTATCACAGAACAAGCATTACATAGGGGAGTCGAGAAGTATCCTATTGATGGAAGTATTTTTTGGGAATATTTGTAACTAGTTTTATACTATGAGTATATCTATGTTCTTCTATTATATATATTTTATGATATGACTACGATTTTTTCTTTATTATTAGTGATTTTAGGGTGTCCTAATTTATATTATTATACTAATCCATACAAGGTATCTACCTGGACGATTCATGTCTAATGCTGATTAGTGACCTTTTGATGGATTCATGGGAGGACTGGGAGTAGGTAGAGCATAATTCCTAGCTAGATAGAATAGATTGTATAGTAGTGTTTCCTTTGAAATTATTCCCTCCTAATAATATTATACTCCATTGAAGTTTGGGTGGGGATTTTAATTTTGTACGTTATTTCATTCAATAAATTTTTTATCTCAATTATTGGCTTAAGGTTTTCTCATGAATTTATTGTATTAATTATTTTTTACTTCATAACACTGTATGGGTTTGGATATGTTTGTGTGAATACGATTAAATTAGGCCAATGGATAACATATTTGTGACATGCATACTAGATACTAGTTTCTAACCCCTAAATATTGCAGGTGATCATGGGGTAATCATACTCGACATATTGCTCACCCGAAAGATCCTAGTAGATCATATCATGACACAGTGGTGTAATGCCCCAACTTCAGTTACCTAGGATCAGTGTATTATTACATAACATTGGAATGATACAAGGAAACATGTACCAAAAGACTAATCATTTTAGTCACCTTACATGTACTAGATACATACACAAGTTTTACATTATTTCATGAAATAAAAAAACTACATTGTGTCCCCTTTGAACACGCTTATATACCATACAATATTCCAACAGATTAATTGAAATATACTTCTTTGCATACTAGGAAAAATAAATCATAAGAAAGGGGTGAGCTCAGATACTCAGTAATGATAACAATATGGAGGAAACAATCATAAATAAAAACAAACATTTAAGGAAATGTATAAGACTATAACACAAGACTTTTAAACTTAAACATCAACATAATATGGTAATGATAAATCGGATAATTCCATTTAAATATTCACATAGATATTCTACAAGTTGAATAATCAAATGTAATATCAATATCCAATTTCATAATGATGGAATGCATAATTCCAGACTTCATAACCACATAGTTAAGGCCTTGTGCCAAGACTACAAATAAGATTTTGTTAAGGCCTTGTGCCAAGACATTAGTTTGTCTAATGAGACCTACCAATTCATCGAGGAGCTATAGAGGGCTCCACCCATCACTTACTACGTCCAATGAATTCCTCATACAAAAATGTTGAAACAAAACATAAACATTCGTATTAAACTATCATAATAATTGAAAATAGTTTAACCATTAACCATGAATGTTATAAAAATAGCACATCCACAGTCATACATAACTCATTTAATACAATTTGAAAGATTTTATTATAATAAATTAACCTTAATCGAGAATAATGAAAGATATTGACATAGATGAAAATAATAATCAAAACTATTTGAGATAAATATCCCACTTTTTCTTCAAAACATTTAAAAGTATCACAATTTATCAAGAAGCCCTTTACGAAAGATTTTTGAATCAAAGTGTCCAATACAAATTTTAAACCATTCAAAGGAATTTTAATTTTAAAATGTTAATGTTTATATAAATAAATCCTTAAATCATTTTTAAAACATGGTCATTAATGAGAAAGATTTAGAATAGGAAATTTTTAAAACATTTAAAATGATATTCTAGTTAGAGTTCCTAACCAAATGAAAGTCGCTTGAATATAAAAAATTGAGGTAATCAAAATTTAATAATATCATGATAATAAAGGGATTAATTATATATTATTTCAAATTAGATTATATAAACCAAATAAAAATGAATTGGAATATAACAACAATGAAGTCTCAATGGAATGTAAGTTGAGATAAAATCCATTATAAAGACCATATCCTTAGGTCAAGGATAAATCAATGACATAATTATGTGTGAAAAATATAAATACACTAAATATTATTGGATATTCAATGTAAAATAATTATAGTACTTTCAAACATATTCTTCTAACAACAACACCAAGGACATGGATGTTTAACTCACTTAAAGAAAATTGAGTTCAGATTACTCTTATCAAGTTCATATCGATGACTTGAGAATTTATCAATGGAGTGATTATGTGTATTAAAATAATTTACAGACATGTTTGAGTGTAAATTACTACATAAATAAATAAATAGTGATTTCACACATAATCATGGAGTAAAATAATCAATGAGTGGAAATCGAAATTAGAAATTCCCTTACAGATTTGGTGACTTATGAAGCATACACCCCATGAAATAAGGATCATAAAATTAAGATGTAAATGCAAATAAATTAAAGTATATTACACAAGGAATACAATAATGGAATGTACATACACCACACAAAAGGAAATTGTGGCAATATAGCATGAATCTCACAAAAATAAGAAGTGAGATGAAAAGACCTTTACATGTTGTTATCAATCGAGTCGTATGACCAAAAGTTAATAAACACCAAATTAATCATAGAATAAAATGATTATAAAGATAATCAATATAATATATATCAAATGTTAGTACACAATACACCACATGCAATAAATTAGTGGCGAACAATGGAAATCTAACGAATATAAAAGTGAGATAAGACACCCCTTACCTTATATGTTTCCTTAGTATAAGGTAGGTTAAACTATTTTATAATGGTAAAATAATTATTATTAAATTATAAAAGAACCACATACATAAATATGATATCATATATGATCTTATTATATTTATTTGTTAATAATATTTCTGTTGTATCATCATTTTGGGTGTTATCTTATTCATTTTCCTTACTATACATGGTTACGTAAGCCATTTTTGTTATGAATATGATGTATATTATTCATACACAGAATGATATTATGTTCATAAACATTATTTTTAATAATAAAAATAAAATTATTCTTGAATGATTACGATGGGGAATGAATCTCATCGCGTTCGTGGAGAGGGTAATCTGTACATACGCACAAGCAAAAATATCATTATATTGATGGTGAAATAGTATGTAATTGGATAATATATCATATATACAGAATATTTATCTTGTTATATTTATTATTTACATCAGTTATACTCATTATTATACCCATCCAAATAATGAAGTGTTTGAATAACAAACAACACCACGACGTGGATACAGTAAGCCGTACATACACACGTATGGTGACTGTCATTTATAGGATGAATAGAATAATTAATATGGTTGTACCATATTTATAATAACACCACATTATATAGAAGGTACTAGGATTATTATTTTGGTGTGGAAACAAAAATGAATGAGGAAGTGGAAGATGAAATGAAATTGAAAGAGGGTGCTGAAATTATTACATCTTCCTCGTGTGTTTCCTTTTGAGATGATCAAAATGGCTCCTTAGGTTGGCTTTACGATCAAAATAAATACTCTAGGATTATGTGGGGGATGTTGGGAGGTAATTTGGGTATGGTATGGAATAGCCAAATGGATTTGGAGTTGTGAAATTAAGAGAATGGGAAGCAACCTTTTATAAGAGAGGCAAGGGTCTCTTTAGGAAAACCTTGAAATATTATTTTATTATAAAACCATTTTCGGTTTATAATGGCTCAAAAATAATTTATTTAGAAGAAAATATGGGGATATTTCAAAAAAACTTAACAAATAGGTTTTAGACAAGTTTAGTTTACCATTTTAACCTTATCTTTTAGATTTAACTCATAGTTAAATAGTTTATCTTTTACCATGTCTTCTTGTATTCTTACACTATATGGTTAAAAAAATTACACTAAACTTCCAATAAAACCTCAATAGGTTCATTAATGACATATATAATATTATTTAATCCTTTTGGATGAACCATAGATTTTTAAGAATATTATATCAACCAATAATATAGTATTTGTTTTAAAAACTCATTTATGTCAATTTTGACATTATTTAGATTTTGGTTTTTTTGAAAGTCATAACAACATGGTTACATCGAAAAAAAAATTATTTAATCAACCTTAGAATGTCCTATTAATCTTTAAAATTAGTGGAATTCATCAAAAGTATTAAATTACAATTATTTGGATATTTATAATATCAATTATTTTAATCATTAATTAATAAGGTAATTACCGCATCATCATTGTGTTATAAATAAAGTTAATTATTTAATGTGTAAAAATTATAAATAATATACCATTCTGTAGGAAATATTTTTATATTTCTAATGAATATTTATAGTTGAATTTATATTATGTATAACCTTATATTTAAATTGGTTTAGTTTTTAAACTTTGAATTTAACTCTTTTAACTCTTCTTTAAATAAAATAATAATAAATGTCCTAATCTAATCCAAGTGGACCAAAGAGGATCATATTTTATTCCTAAGGTTTTTTTGTCGAACTAAACTTATCCAATAGAATTAGGACATGTTTTATAATAATTATAATATCATTTTTACCCTTAATTACCCTATTTACTTTTAACCGTGGTAAATAAAAGTCAAAAGTTACTATTCACCAAAAAAAAGTCATCTTATTTAACAAAATTTTACATTCTTATGTCATTCGTGTCTCTCGGATTTTTGAAATTTAACTCACATAAGTAGTAAAATTATGTTTTATGAAAATTTGCAAATTCTCCTAGAAGGTGAGTAATAGAGGGTAAACAGTTCAACATAATTCTATACATCTAATTTTATTATTAAATGAATTAAATGAATTAAATTGAACTTATATAGGTATTATATATCTGTTTTTACTTAAAATAAATTTAAATAAAATAAATAATTATTTAAATAAAATGTCGGTGTTAAACTATAATACATTTTTCACTTTTTATCAAAAATTGAATGTTTTGGGAAAAATACAAAAAATTAACCCTAAGTTAATTTTGATATTCCAAATTAAAAAATGAATTATATTTTACCAAATTCAAAACATAGAAGTTGAATTAATTTAATTAAAATTAATTCTCGTTGTCGAAATCGAAAATCAGGTTTTTAAAAATTAAAAATTATCAAAAGATTGACATGTGTTTACGTCAAATTTAAATGTGAAATTACTTATAATGACCAAAATTGTATTAAATGATAAAAATATAATCTAATTATACTTTAATACCATTAAAATGCATAATTTAACCCTATAAATAATTTCAATAATTTTTTTTCAATTAAAATTTAATATTTTTCAGTATTCATCAAAATATGAAAGTTATCAGAAAAGTACCAATAATTTATTCAAAATAAATTTTTATGTTTTGATTCTAAAAAAGAATTTATTTTCATTAAATTTAATATATAGAAGTTTCAAATGTTGGTTTTAAAAAGAGTTTTCGATGATAAGGCGGTAAAATTGCATTTATTGAAAAATACATCTTTTATCTAAAAAATGAATTTATTCTAATATAATGTCTAATAAACAAATAATATGGACTCTAAAACTATACAGAGTGTATATGACTCAAAATTTAGTTAATAATATTCATAACTACTTTTTAATGACTAGTTTGGTATGTCATGGTGCGCTCAAACTCGGTGTTGTGTGTAGCACAAGCTACTGAATTATTTTAAAGAAAATAACATACTATGAAATATTGGGGTGTTAAATTCTTACCCGGTTTTGGAAATTGCGACCTTGAAATTTTAAAATTGGGCAAGGGAACTTCATTGAAAGTCCCACATCGGAAAAAACTCAACAAAACTATCACATTAAAAGAATGAAAAAGAAGTAAAAAGGTCACCTGAGATAACCCATAAAAGGATTCCATAGAGGAAAACATGGATATGGAAGATAAAAAAGTGTCATGTTCTAATGGAGAGTGATATAAAACATGATTATGAGAAAGTTAACAAAAATAAAACCCCAAACTTGTAATGGGATAAACGGTCGTTAGTTTCCTAGTAGGAAAAGTAAACAGACAATGTTGTTTTAACTTCCATTTCCTAAATTTGAGGAATTTATTTATGAGATTGACTAAGAATATAAATATATACACTCAATTTTTAAGTATATTTCCATCATTTAATAAATTTATACCACTAGCTCTTATTTTTTTCAAACGATGAATATTCAAGACGACTTGGTCACTCCGGATGTGCTAGAATCAACTTTTAGAGAATCACATGATCCACGAAAGATAAAATATATATTTACATTGTCTTTAGAGATTGTCCAAAACCAAAATGATTAGTAGAAGATCAGATGATCCCCAAAAAGGATAATCCTTTAGATAAAGAGAAACTAATCTTAATTTCTACAATTAAACCTACAATACCCAAAGATCAATAAATATGATTCAATAAACAGTTGTCCTTAAAATCCTTCAATATAATCCAAACTAATATTGAATCCCAAAACATAGAATAATTTGATTACGTAGTCTTCCACGTTATATTATATCTCCAAATAACATCTACTACTCTTAGAGTAACATAAATAAAGTAATTAACCAAATCCCATGTTATCTATGATAGGTTAATCATTTCCATAAATAACCCAAATCACTAAAAATCTACATTAAAAACATATATAAAAATCCACCATTACTCCTCAAATGAAATCTCATATTATTCTATTTTCCTTAGGTACATAGTGTTCCCAACAAAGTGAACATCTTCAAAAATATAATTTATCACATTATCACCAAATCCTTTTTCAATACTAAGGATATATATTTGATAAGACATAACATCCCAAATAAACTAATTATTGATCAAAAAATAATTTAACTAAAACAATTAGTCACACTAAACAAGGACATCACTTAGTCTCGTGGTAGGCGATAAATCCCAATCACACTCTTGTTGTGGGTTCGTTTCCCTCAGATTTTTCTAACGTGATAGGTTGTCACACAATCTGTGTGCTGTTCTTTTTTAAAAAATATATTTTATATCATTCCCAAAATGAGAAAAAATATTCAAAATAACCATATCATAATTTCACCACAAATGTTATCTCATACCTTAAATTTTTATCCCAAAATTTAATAACATGTTATTTTCTCAAATTAAATGATCATATAAAGCCAAATGGATATTTATAACTATAATTTAAAAGATATTTCTTCCTAAAATAGCAATTTTACATAACAAACTACAGGGTTACACATATAAGAGAAAAGTCATCCAATGTAATCCCATCAACAAAGAGTACTAATAAATTTAACCATTTTTTCATCTATTTATTTCAACATAGGTTCTTCCATGAACAAGAGGTTATCCTAAAGAATAATTCATTCACTCGGGTAATTCCTAGGTCCCCTGCATTTATAGTAAATTAATGTATATGGCTTATTGGGATCATTTTTATTTTCTTCCATAGTACTTTTCATTTTTCCTCGGTAATTCTTTACTTTATGTCCTTCATTCCCACACATAAACTATTTCTTTTTTCCATTGAGACACTTTCCTAGGTGTCTCCTTCCACATTTCCTGCATGATGGAAATTTTTCTTTCTTTTCTCCATAGTATCCACTGTTGGAGCTGTTATCAATTACTGCCTTTCTCTTCTTTGTTGAGTTCGGGAGGTGATTAATATATATGTTGTTGATCATATTTTTTTAAAAAATGATTCGTCATGAACACGATATATTTTACTCCAATCAAAAATCTATTTCGTTTCTCATTTCCATCATCGTGCCTACCTTGTACATCATGTTCAATGTTATTATTACTTCCTTGGAATCCAGAAATTAACTAACACAAGAAAGCATAATGTGAGTCATAAAATCATCTAGAGAATATCATAACATCTTATTTTCAGTCTGAAACACCTTAGGATTAACCTGGTTTATTTATTCTCATCTTATACTAAAATACTTCAAATCGATTTGGAAAGAAAATTTGAATTATCCTAAGAATATCCCCTGGGAGTGCCGTATCCAAGAGTGCAGCAAGACCCATTGTCATGTACCAGGATACCCCAAGTCAAGCCTGAATATCCTTGTCAGAGTTTTCACTTTTATGTACATCTGTTCCAGAGCCGTCTCTTCCTGCTTGTATCCAGACAAGGTTGTATTTCTTGGAAAACCCACATAGTATTTACATTACCAAAAAATTGGATGTTCTTTTATACTAATCCCCAATGTCTATCTTAGGGTAGTGCTTCCTATTCCAAATTTGTTTTTCTAAATCTAGATTCCAAGGTTTGTACTAAACCTTCCTATGATACCAATGGTAATTCCCCGACTCTAGTTACCCAGAATAAGTTCATTATTGCATAACATTGGCCTGATATAAGGAATCTTTTACTGAACGACCGGTCAGTTTAGTATCCTTGGAAGTACTAGATACATATATAAGTTTTATATTACATCACGAAATAAAAGAATAACATTGTGTATCCTTTGAACACTCTTATATCCCTTAGCTTATTTCTAATAGTTAATCGTAATATATTTCATTGCATCATAAGATAAATAATTCATAAGAAATGGGTATGCTCAAATGCTCAGTAAGGATAACAATATAGTGGAAATTTTCGTGAATATGAACAAACATTTAAGGAAATGTATAAGACTAGAACACAAACCTTTTAAACATAAACTTCAACATAATATAGCAAAGATAAATCAAATAATTCCCTTTACTCATTCACATGGATATTCTACTAGTCGAATAATCATATGTAATATCAATACCCAATTTCATAATGATAGAATGCATAATGTCAAGCTTCATAACCACATAGTCAATGCCATGTGCCGAGACCACAAATAAGATTTTGTCAAGGACTTGTGCTAAGTTATTAGTTTGACTCATGAGACCTACCGATTCACCTAGGATCTATATGGGGCTCCACCCATCACTTACTAAGTCCAATGCATTCCTCATACAAAAACTTTTGAGACATAACATAAACATTTGTATTAAACTAGCATATGAAATGTCAATACAATAACCATGAACCATGAATGGTATAAAAATAACACATCCACAGTAAAAAAATAAATCATTTAATACAATTTGGAAGATTGTATTATAATAAATTAAACTCAATCGAGAGTAATGAAGGATATTGACATAGATGAAATTAATCATCAAAACTATTTGAGATAAATATCCCCTTTTCTTGAATAAATTTAAAGGTATCACTATTTATCAAGAAGCTGTTTAAAATAGATTTTTGAATCAAACTGTCCCACACCACTTTGAAACATTTAAAAGGAATTTTAATTTTAGAACATTAATTTCCATATAAATATATCCTTAAAACCATTTTTAAAACATAGAGATTAATTATAAAGATTTAGAAGAATAAAATTTTAAAACATTTAAAATGATATTTTAGTTAGAGTTCCTAACCATATGAGAGACGCTTAAATAAAAATAATTGAGGTAATCAAAATTTATTAATATTATGATAATAAAGTGATTCATGATATATTATGTCAAAGTATAGAATATAAACCACATAAAAATGAAGTGGCACATAACAAAAAAAAAGTCTCAATGGAATGTAAGTTGAGGTGAAATCCATTATAAATACCATATCCATGGGTCAAGGATAAATCAATGACATATTTATGTGTGAAAATTATAAATATACTAAATATTATTGGATTTTAAATGTAAAATAATTAGATTACTTTCACACATATTCTTATAACAACAACACCAAGGACATGGATGTTTAACTCAATGAATGAAAATTGAGTTAAGATTACTCTTATCAAGTTAATATCGATGAGTTAAAAATTTATCAATGGGGCAATTATGTGTATCAAAAGAATATCCACACCATGGGGCGTGGAAATTACTATATAAATAAATAAATAGTGATTTCATACATAATCATTAAGTAAAATAATCTATGAAATTTGCGTAATACCCAATGAGTGGAAATCAAAATTAGAAATTCCCTTTCTGATTAGGTGAATTATGATACATACACCCCATGAAAGAAGTATCATACAATAAAGATTTAAATAACCATAAATTAATGTTTATTACATAGGAAATACAATCATGGGAAGTACATACACCACACAAAAGGAAATAGTGGCATTATAACATGAATCTCACAAAAATAAGAAGTGAGATGAAAACCCCTTACCTTGTTATAATCAATCGATTCATATGAACAAATGTTAATAACCACCAAATGAATCATATAATACCATTTATATAAATATAATAATGATAATATATATCAAATGTTAGTATAAAATACACCACATGCAATAAATAAGTGGCGAACAATGGAAATCTCACAGAAATAAAAGTGAGATAAGAAACCCCTTACCGTGTATGTTTCCTTAGTATAGGGTAGGTTGACCTCTTGTATAATGGTTAAATCATTGTTATAAATTATAAAATAACCAACTACATAAATATGATATCATATATTATCTTCTAATATTTCATTGTTAACAATATTTCAGCAGTATCATCGTTTCAGTTGTAAACTGATTCATTTTCCTTTATAAGATTGGTTTCATAATCCATGTTTTTAATGGATATAATGTATTTTATTCATATACATAATGATATTATGTTCATAATAATTATTTTTAATCATAAAATTAAAATTATTCTTGAATGATTACAATGGGGAATGAATCTCATCGCGTTTGTGGAGACGGTAATCCGTACATACGCACAAGCGACAATATCATTATATTGAATTTGAAATAGTATGTAATTGGATGTTATATTATATATACATAATATTTATAAATATATATTAATTATTTACATAAGATATACTCATTATCACACCCATCCAAATAATGAAGTGTTTGAATAACAAACTACACCATGATGTGGAGACAGTAAGCCGTACGTACGCACGTATGGTGACTTTTTCATTTATAGGATGGATAGAATAATGAATATGGTTGTACCATATTTATAATAACATCACAGTATGTAGAAGGTAATGGAGTTGTTATTTTGGTATAGAAAGAAAAAATAAAGAGGAAGTGGAAGAAGAAATGAATTTGAAAGAGGGTGGTGAAATTATTACCTCTTCCATGTGTGTTTCCTTTTGAGTTGATCAAAAGGGATCCTTAGGTTAGATTTATGATCAAAGTAAGGACTCTAAAATTATGTGAGATAAATTTTAAAGATATTTGGGCCGAGGTTGGCCGAGCCAAATGGATTCAGAGATGTGAAATTAAATGATGGAAAAATACCCTTTTATAAGAGAGGTGAGGGTAAATTTAGGAAAACCTTGAAATATTATTTTATAATTAAATAATCTTCAGTTTCTAAGGGATCCAAAATAATTTATGTCTAAGATAAGGTGTGGATGGGTTGAAAAAATCTTAACCAGTAGGTTTTAAACAAGTTTAGGTTACCATTTTATCCTTATATTTTATATTTAACTCATAGTTTAATAGTTTAACTTTTACCATGTCTTCTTGTATTCCTACACTATATGGTTAATAAAACAACTATAAACTTCCAAGAGAACCTCATTTGGTTCATTAATGACATATATAATATTATTTAAGACCTTTGGTCGAACCTTAGTGTTTTAAGAATATTATATCAATGAATAATATGGTATTTTTTAAAAAACTCATTTATGTAAATTTTGACATTATTTAGTATTTGGTTTTTCTGAAAATTATAAAAACATGATCAATTCGAAGAAAAATTATTTAATCAAACCTAACATTTCATATTGACATATAAAATTAGTGTAATTCATCAAAAGTCTCAAATTTCATTTATTTGGATAATTATATTATCAATTATTTTAATCTTTTATTAATAAGGTAATTACTGCATCATAATTGTGTCATAAATAAATTTAATTATTTAATGTCTAAATATTATAAATAAAATAAAATTATGTAGGAAAGTTTTTTATATTTCTAATTAATATTTATAGTTGAATTTTTCTTATGTATAAACCTATATTAAAAATGGGGCAGTTATTAAACTTTGTATCTAACTCATTTAACTCTTATTTTAATAAAATAATAATAAATGTCCTAATCTAATCCAACTAGACTTAAGAGGATCATATATTATTCCTATGGTTTTTTTGGGTCAAATTACACTTATAAAATAGAATTAGGACATGTGTTAGGGTAATTATAATATACTTTTTACCCTTAATTACCCTATTTACTTTTAACTGTGGTAAATAAAAGTCAAAAGTTACTATTCACCGAAAATTATTTTCATCTTATTGAACCATATTTTACTTACTGATGTCAACAATGTATCTTGGATTTATTAAATTCCACTCACAGAAGGAGTAAAATAAAGTTTTTTGCAAATTTGAAAATTCTCCTAGATGGTGGGTAAAAGAGGATAAAAGGTTCAACATAATTTTATACATAAAATTTTATTATAAAATGAATCCAATAATTAAATTGAACTTATGTAGGTATTGTATATCTATTTTTAATTAAAATAAATTTAAATAAAATAAAAAATTGTTTAAATATAAAGTCGGTTTTAAACTCTTACAACATGTTTTTCACTATTCATCAAAAATTGAATGTGTTTAGAAAATACCAATAATTCACCCTAATTTAATTTTGATATTCCAATTTAAAAACTGAATTTTATTTTACAAAATTCAAAACATAGAAGTTTCATTAATTAATTTAAAATTAATTTTCATTGTTGAAACCGAAAGCGGGTTTTTAAAAAGTAAAAACTATCAAAAGATTGACATGTGGTTATATTAAATTTAAATGTGAAATTACTTTTAATGACCTAAATTGTATTAAATTATAAAAATATAATCTAATTATACTTCCAAACCATTCAGATTCATAATTTAACCCTATAAATTATTTTACTAAAAAAGTTGTTTTCAATTAAAATTTTGTATTTTTCATTATTCATCAAAATATTAAAGTTATTATAAAAGTACCAAAAATTTCATCACAATAAATTTATATGTCTCGATTTTAAAGAAGAATTTAATTTAATTAAATTGAATATATAAAAGTGTCAAATATTGTTTTTAAAAATGGATGTCTATGATAAGGTGGTAAAATTTAATTTTTTAAAGAATAATTCTTTTATATGAAAAAATGAATTTATTCTTATATTATATCTAAGAAACACATAATATGGATTCTAAAATGATATGGAGTGTATAAAATAAAAAATTCAGTTAATTATATTTATAATCACTTTTGAACGACTAGTTTGTTAAGTCATGGTGCACTCAAGCTCGATGTTCCGTGTAGCGCATGCTATTGGATTACATTAAAGAAATTAACATACTATGAAATCTTGGGGAGTTACAGTGGTGTCAGAGAATGGATATACCTAAGTACCATTTTATGGATTTTTATCTAGATATGGGTTTGGTTAGTGATTTATAGGAATAATGTTATGTGATTTTAGTTATTACTTTTGGATAGAGTGTTTAGTAGATCAGATCATGTCATAGTGAAATCAGAGCATGGTTCTACCTAAGAACTATTTCATATATATTTATCTAGATACGGGGTTGGTTTGGGATTTATAGAAATTATGTTAATGTGTTTTTGAGTTATGATTTTTAGATAGGGTGTCTAGTATTGGTGTGATTATTGATGTATAAATTCACTAGGAAATGGATAACCATCTTATTGACTCAGTACAAGTGGACACTGGTTGTACAGAAAAATATTGGTAAATGCATCATATAGGATTGGTTTGTGGTTTCCATGTCCTCGAGTAATATCTCCAAAAATACTCTCTGACCATTGAACAACCTATTTATGTCATGACTCTCTACGAATATATCCATTCTATATTCCACTGCACGACCAGGATGATAATCCACCAAGTGATAATGCCTCAATAAAGGAGCTTATAAAAGAGGTAGTACATCTGGGTAGGTTTACAGTTATACCAACACCCATAGAGAATAGAATAAAGATTTTTGTACTAGATGAAGAAGGATACATGCTGATTGTGATTAATGTGTTTTATAGGTAGTGACCTCCATGGTTTCAGTGTGATCTAGATCCCAATGTGATATTGAACTAGAAAGAGGCATTCATATGTTTTTTCTGCCTCATGAGGATGCATGTAGATTAGATGTAATTCATCATAGGGATACCTATTCAAATATCAACTGGTTGCTGGTGGATAATAGTGACTTAGTCATATGATGAGACAGTTGTATCCTAATCATAAATTGATTACCTCTTAATGTGGGTCTTATAGCATTCCACATTATGATCAGTGAACATCCTAAAGATTCTACATTTATAGTTGGAGTGTTTGATCATGGAAGATTATTCAGCATGTTTTACTGACCTCTCATGATACTCCCTATATATGGTGAGAGATTTGTTCATCAGGTCACATAATTTTAAGAAGGTCTTACTTCGAGATATCAGGTCCCTAATAATATCTCTATGCATTATCACCTATGATGGAGTTCTTGAGTGGGATTTAGCTGAGGATTGGACCTTGTTAGAGGATTCGTTAATAGTGGATGGTGGTGGTGGGATCCCATTTGATGAGACCAAGTAATAAGGTAGTAAATTGCAGTCACGTAGATTTGAGAATGCCATAATCTTTATGAGAAAATCCAGTGACTAAGGTTGATTGTTCATGGATCCCAGAACGACATGAGTCATGTAAGGGAGATGTATCTCTTCTTATATGATGGTAAAGGACCTATTATATAAGATTTTATAAATCATCATACAAATTATAGAGATATAGTCTACTGACCACATTGAAAGATATATAGGCATTGTAATGGAGGTCTGCATGGTAGTAGACGTGGTAGAGGGGAAGGATGAGAATCTATTGGTTAAAGGTGGTTCTACATATTACCAACACCACCCTCAGGTTGAGGATGCCCAGATTATAAATCTAGAGGACATGGATTTAGATAGTTATCTAAATTTCAAGAATATTTCCAATTATCTAAAGACATGATTATATTATTTGTCAATTTTTACTATACATTACCTATAGTACAAATAAACAGAGGTGTGATCCAATTTTTTCTTTCTACATATCTAGTGTGTGACTTAGAGATTCTGGTTAAGCCCTTGTATGGCCCATTTCACTTGGACACTCTGATTAGAGGAGAATTAGTGACCACACACTTCGGCTGATAGTGCAACCAAACAGTTATATTAAATATATTAATATGGGATCTCTATATTATAGTGAAGAGGCCTTAGAAATTCATACTTGTTTTGGATTTTTTATACATAATTCATTCCCTGATAGGGTATTTTCCATGGAGGATTCAGTGTGTCTATGATGATGGGATGAGATTTTACTTCATTAAAGAGAAGTAAATCAAAGAAAAGAAGGATGTGATCATAATTAGATGACTGTAACTAATTATACATTAGTTGGCTAGTATACATATTGGAGTAGTTGATGTTATGGGATACCATTTTCTTACAACGGTTGAAGAGTATGAGGGTTCCATTCCTATGGATTTCCATACTTTCCTCATCACTAAGAGTTAAGATTAGGCATTAACATACACTATGGTGTGACCTTCATACCTGTTATAGAATATCGAATAACTCCTATATTGCTTAGTGAGATGAGTATGTAGTTATAAATATTATAGAGGATAGGATTTTTGAGACCCAGTGTTTCCCCCTGGGATTCACCATTTTTTAACCATGATGTTGGCTAGGATGTTGTGGTTGTGTTTATATTATCAATGTTTTAAATAGGTATCTTTGAATAATTTTTATCCACTACAAAGGTTCTACTACCACTTCAATCAATTTATAGGGATGTGATGGTTATCAAAGATAAACCTCTGATCTTTTTTTCACTAGTTGTATGTATGTGATGAGGATATACCAAAGATGGTATTAATTTTTCACAATAGTAATTATGATTAATTTGTGGCACCTTTATACATTATGATCAACTAAAATGCATTCGTGGGACTCATAAACCAAATGATTTATCCTTTATTTGATCACTTTATGGTGGTCTTCATCGAAAATATCCTAGTATACTTGGAAATTGAGTAGGTTCATGTGAGACAATTGGGGACAGTTTGAGACACACTTTGAGAGGAAGAACTTTATAATAATATATTAATGTGTCATATTTTGATTTTGAAGGCCCAATTTTTGGAAAATTCAATCTTAGATGATGGTGTAGCAGTGGAAAAAACCAATATAGAAACAATCTTATATTGGGACCCACCCAAGAATGTTATAGAGGTATAATAATTCATGTGATTTGTAGGATTCTAATGGATATTCATGCCCATTTTCTCTAGGATATTGGAACCATTGACATTGTTTAATGGTAAGGGGTACCTTTTCATGTGTGTGGAGAGGTTTAAATGTTTTTTAGCAGTTGATGAAGATATTTCATGTGCACACCCATCATTGGATATCTGTATGAGGATGTAGAGTATGTTGTGTTATGAGATACCTTAGGGATAGGACTTATCTGTGTTCTAATGAAGAGGTAGACATTTATTTCATATTGATATAGGTAGTTGTGATCACATGGGAGAAAATATATGACCCATAATCTTGTGTTGTTTTTTGCAGTATTCACCATAATAGTGTGGTGACACTACCATATGAGTGAGCAGATTATTATCTTATTTGACAATAAAAATATCAAGTATATATTTCCTAGGATGGATCATAACGTGAGATAGAGGAGACAATTAGTTTTATTCTAATATTATTACATACAGATATTCTATACATTTATGAAGGGGAACATGCTAGAAGACACTGTTAGCAGGAGATTTTAATCTCAGTTCTTGATTGAGGTTTCAGATTAGTTATCCTCATTGTAGTTTTCCTTAGTGGAAACAGATGTTTCTTTATATCTACATTCAATGGTTTTTACCCAACCACATGTAATGAATTTCAATTATGGTAAAAATAGAGATATTAACCATGAGATCTTACATACTCATATGTCTACAAGAAGTAATCCTAGTGATTTTTTCAAAGATGAGGAGTACGTTAACATTTTCAGAGGATAGGCTATGGTACAATTTTAATTTTGGAAATAGGTGATGATAGTGTTTCATACATACACATTTCCATTAAATATTGTAATAGAAAAGATTTATTAGATCTTCTGACACTATCTTTGGTTTCTAAGAATGAATAATTTTTTAGCAGAGTTAGTCTTTCTATGCCACACTTATAAGAAGGTGAAGGTTGAGCACAAGGATCTAGTGGGTTTAGCTCAAACAATAGATTTGAAAGTGTATATTGGGTGATATATCTATGGAAATAGTGATGGTATTACCAATTATTTAAAATGGACATGATTACATCTGGGTGATCGTAGACCAACTCACCATGTCGTCCCACATCATTGTTATACTATAACAGAGTTTATAGAGACAATGGGTCCCCATTATGTGCATGAGATAGGTTGTTTTTATAGAGTTACCCCATATATCATTTCAGACTATCTGTTTACATCACATCATTATTATGGAGAGTATTGTAAAAGGACTTTTGGATTTGATGTGTTTATGCATAGAAGTTCACCCTTTGAATGATATCCAAATATTATAGACCATTCTTGTTCTTGAGGATAGTTTATGGGATTGGATATTTGATTTGGACATAGTTGGGTGGATCACATATCCTTGGTAGAGATTATATATAAAAATAGATACCATTCCATCTTTTTAATGGAATAATTCAATTCCTTGTAAGGGGGACCCGACAAATCACCACTATATGCTAGACTGACCTGGGAGAGTCATCAATTATGATCCTAAATATTGTGATATATATGATATGGAATGTTATCATTATCTAAGAGTAGATGTGAATTGTACAAATATGTAGTAATTCCTACAGGGATTGATAGTGGAGGCCCTTGGAGTTTGAGGTAAGAAACCACATGTTATTGATGGTCTCACATCAACATGGATTATGATGATTTATTTATCATGGAAAGATATCTCCAAGATTAATTATACCTTTAGAAATACTATTTATAGCTAGAAAGGTGAAATATCACCTGTCTCAACCATCATATTGAGATTACGTACAAGATATCTTTCACATGTCACAACTGGAGAAGTATGTACATGACTGATTGGATGTTATTGAGTAGATGATATTGACATTAATGTTGGATCTATATTTGTGGATTACTCGAAAAATATTAGGGATATATAGGAGAATATCCTTGCTGAGTGATATATTCCCTTGGTAGGATTTTGATGGAAGCATGAGAATATTTATGAAACAACATGTGAACCAGAGACCATAATGTGAGCTCAGTACCCACATCTTCATATGAAGGCCTTTTTTATTTTCAGAAATAAAATCCCTAAAGATAAGAGAATTTAATGTATTTGTTTTTTACATAAATATATGAAATATATTAAGTATTATACTTGGATATTGCAGTTATGGATTGAAATTATTGGGCTAAGTATTCCTAGAATTTAATTACCAAAATATTAAATATTATTATTTCATGAATGTATTGTTATAATGAAAAAGTGTAATGACAATATTACAGTGTCTCATATTGGAAATATAATGGAAATGTTGAGTTAAAAAATGGTATTTACCCTAGTATGAACATAATTATTATTAGTATAAGGTGTTTTTGAATAGATTTTCAGTGGATAAAGTAATTAATTAATTAATTAAATTGAATTATTTATTTATTTGATGCAATGTCCTAAATACATCATTTATAACTACCAAATTACGAGTAAATATTATGGTTTGTTTTATAACCATGGAGACTTAGGGAGTTTCCTTTGTGGAGATGTTGGCAGATGACCTCATTTTAAGGGAATAAATCAATACCGCTTAGATCCTTTATGCCAATAGAGTTCATGAATATCTCTAAAAAAACAATGAATCATTATTTATCATTGATCTATACAAATGTCCTGAATGAATTTATATTTAAGTGGATTCATTATTTTAATTTATTAGGTTTTAAACAAAAATCAATTCCACAAACAAGAGTTTTTCACAAATCAGTGGTTGATTTATTTCGTGGTTAACTTATTTCATCATTATTTCTCTTTCATCTCTATTAATTTATTCAATGACATCACATCATATATTAAATGAAAAAAGTGTAATTATTATTATTTTTTTATATTCTATGGGTTTCTCCACTATTTCATTGCAGATTCATCTTTGAAAATCTCATTGAGCTGTGATTCAATAAATATTGGGTCGTTGATAGACGTGCAACTGTTAATTAATTTAATGAATTAATACAAAATGTGTAGTTCATTATGGTGTGTGTGATAAAGGTTCATGTTAATGGTGGAATTATTGATTTATATTTGGAAGGTATAGTTTGTAGTTCTTCATGTTTTTTTTCAGATTATATAATGATGATGATTATCAATAATTAGATGTGGTTGGAATATGGAGACTAGAGACTTTGAGGGTATGCTAAACCAAAATCCAAGTTTATTGATGAGATCGATGGATATGACAGAATATCATAAAACTGTATGAAGGAATCAATGTATTTTTGAAAAATGCTTATTAAACGACTTGTAATATTGAGTTACATGTAGTGCGGGGATATAGTTGTAGTGTTATGGTTTTTGTGGAGAAGAAAATATCGCACAACATGTCACATGTATCACACACCATGTGACCCAACATAGAGACTTTCCATGTACATCAATGTAAATAATAATGGCTAGATTATATGGTCTAAGACATTTACTTGGACATGGACAGATTATATGGGATGAGTTGGGTGCTTATACATGACTAGCTATTCATGGGCATGACCCAAAGCAAATAGGCACAGATAAAAGATATCAAAATATTGTTAAAGACCTCTAAAATCGATGAACCTAGATGAAACTCCATGTATTTCTATATTTACCTACTATGTGTTAAGTTGATACATGAGCGTACTATATATTTTCAAGACAATCTGCGTACCCCTAGTACATTCCATGTACCACTATTACACGTCATGTACTCCCTTTGAGGGTGATTTGACTCTTTATTTCATTATTTTGGAACAATATCAATTGAGTGCGACTACCTGGTCAGTTCCGATGTGGGTGTAAAGTGGAATTACATCCTTATAATTGAATTATGATCCCATCAATGAGTTCTATTTCAGATAGAGTTCGGTGTATCCCCCTATAGGATTGGGGTAGGATCCTATATCTCTCTTATGTGGGGTTCATAGTATCAGCATGACAACTATGAAGAGAGCATTAATCCCCTCTCTAAAATATTGATGTAGTAAGGTTTTTGGTGTCCCCATGTGGCTCTGGGTCTGATCCCCTATATGGATTATGAGATCCATAGAGATATATTGACTACTTATCAGGTGGTTCCCGAAGTTCACAACCTCTTAGATTATTGTCAGTATTGATGAAAATACTTATGGAGTGAGTTCTCATGGAACAAGTGTTACCTATAGGCCCTTAACATTATCATGTAGAATGTAGTATTGTTTGAGACCATTTCTGACTAGTTATCTATTATAAGTATATCTAGAGTTTTTATTGTGTGTTTTTCATGAAATGAATTCTCTTGATTTTTTATACATTTTGATTTAAGGGTGACATTTTTTATATTTTTATAATCACCCCTACATGGGTGCTTCCCAATTGTTTAATGTCTTACATAGATGCTAAAACTTTTTATGATGTCATGGGAGGACTAGGAGATGGTAAATCATAGTTCAGTTCTAGAAAATCTAAGGTGTATACTGGTGTTTCATTTGATATTAATCCCATTCTTGAAATATGGTTGGAGTCAATGGTAATTTTTATTGGGATTTTATATGGTTCCATTATTTAATTTAATAATTACTTTTTGTATTTTAGTTATAGGATATATTTTGTGGATTAATTTTTTTTATCAATTGTTTTAAAGTCTCAACATTGAGTGGTTTTTGTGATTTGTGAGTGCATATAGGTACATTAGGATAATTCCCTCACATGTGGGATATGGATACTCGACATTGGTCTCTATCAGATGAACTATTGTAGGTAGTTAAGGGTATTCACAATCAACTAATCAGTATCCATGGGGGCCATATTGAGTTTGGTAGTGGGAGATTTTGGTGGAAATATTTTAATATCAGGGTTACAGATGTGTTTTTATTCATTGAATATGGTTTTGGAAAATATCAAGTATCATGGTAGAACGCATGGATTAATAGTAGAAATATAATTATGTCTAAACACTATTGATTACATATATTGAAGGTTTATTTCATTCTCACACTTCATTTACATGTTTTTGTACAACACGGCATCAGTTTTCTACTATTGAGTTTTACAAAGACACTACATGAGAGACAATTGCACTTAAACACCCTTATAGAATTTACTGATTGGATTTTCATGTTTGGTAGAGACCTACTGTATCATTATTGAGTGACATATCATGGACATAATTATATTGTTGTATGTATAGGCTGAGATATGTAATTATAACCTTAGTGTCTTTCATTCTATTATTTATAAAGTATATGTTAATGATCCTATAGGTGTCTAATGTTGTATAATGGAATTATCATGAGTCATACACATCCATGTTTTATTTTTTATTTATGGATATGTTCATTTTTTTCAACATAATAAGATGACTATTATTGTGGTAATATTTTTTATGAAGGTATAGTAGCCCCAGGGTACAACCATATGATCATACATCTAGTCGAAAGCCTGTAGTATATGAGGAGGTACACATGAGATAATTTTACTACCCAATCTCATTACTCTTTGTAGTGAAACGTGATGGGGATCCTATAAAATTTTCGAACAATAGAAGAAAATATTTCAATGAAAATTAAAATCCATCAGAAAAATAGAAATAATAATCATTAAAAATAATATTTCATGTTTATTGATATAAAAATTGGAATATATGTATAATTATCAATGTGTAAAAGTTAATCATATCTCATGTAAAAATAAAATCTAATCCAAGATCCCTCTAGTTATAAGGAAAAATATATTATACTAGAAGAAGATGGATTTGTTTTCGAAATAATGAAGAAGATCTAATTTTAAATATAGTTTTCTGTTTTATTTGATATAATTTAGAAAGACTATAATAGAAAAAAATTGTTTAAAATAAGAGAATTGTTAATTAAATTTTCATCATAATAAATAAAAATCTAAAATCATTGTTGAGATACAAGTGGTGTCAAAATGATTGATATTTTATATCAATAAAATAATTATATTTAGCTATAATATAAGTTATATTGCCATAAAAATATTATTTTTATGAATAAATAAGTGAATAATTATAATTCAATGATTGTTGATGTTAGGAATTCCATGAGTAGCACTCAGTATGAGTTTCAAAATAAAATAACTAACACTAGTTCAAAAAAACCAATTAACGTTTGTTTTTTTTTATTTTTGACGTCGGTTTTAAACCGAAGTCTATAAAGATGTCATAAAAATATGGTTTTCGGTGTCGGTTTTTCAAAATCCCGATGCCAAAAATAATTTTTTTATGAGTTTCAGCGTCAGTTTTATCTAAAACCAATGCTGAAATTGAAGTTATACTGGCTTTTCAGCATCAGTTTTAGATAAAACTGACCCCGAAAATCCGGGGCAAAATTCTATTTTTTTTAAAACTTTCTGCGTCAGTTTTTAAAATAACTGATGCCATAATTAAAAAAGAAATTATAAAATAATTAAAATTACACTTCCAAAAAACTCGAAACCCCTTAAAAAATAACACAGTATACAAAAACAATAAAACAGTAATTATCATCTTATGCCTCCTATAACATAAATGCTTATATCTAGTTAATCAAAAACAATTATCTATATATTTTTATTATAAAGTAAAATTAAAATTCATGTACCTCTAATTAATGAATTAATGAAATATTATGACATTTTTATGTCCGACAACTCCATCATTTATAGTTCTTGCACCGTCCAACTATTCTTTGATACAAAAAACAATACATTTGAGTAACTGAAAAATTTACATCGATTTCAGTTAAAGATAAATGCATCAATAAATATAATAATAAATAAGAGAAAGACATTGTAGACGAACTTGAGAGAACTCAATGATTATGATGTACTTATTATAGTCATGTGGCTATACCTAAAATTCAATTCATTATGAATACCAAGTACCCTGTAAGAAATTGATTCCATGTAGATATCAAATACATGTTAACTCATCATCATTATGGTCTGACTCAATACTCAATTCCTCAAAGATACCATTTAATATGATTAATGCAGTTTTGGATTGTTCTTGGTCACTTCTAGTGTCTTTTTTATCCTTTTCGCATGGATTTGATGCAGGTACGACATGGGTTCATGTAAGAACATGGATTATTTATTATTTATTCTTTCATATACCAAGCCTAAACAAAAATACCCGACACTAAATGTTGATTTTTTTAGAAAATGCAGAATATTACACTTTCAAAATAAAGTAGAATTAAAATACATATACTTTAAATTTATAGCATGATAATTGTTGGTTATTGTTGAAGCATTATTTTGATTATTTGTATGTTAAAAAACTGAATATATCAAAAGAGTTAGTTTTTTGAACCCATATGTATTTTCACTTATAAATATTAGAATATACATACCTCAAATATTAATCAGACTTAACAAATATTTCGCAAAAGATGATTGAATATGGGTCATATAAGATTGGGAATAAGAATTTGAATCATTGAATGCCTACAATAATAGTGAATGATATGAAATTTTAAAATAGAATAATATGGTATAAAATATAAAAAAATATTTTTACAACTAACTTATGATAATCAGTAGTTTCCTCAGTTGTGATTATCTCATACATGAATCGTATAATATAATAAACACATTCAACATATCCATTTTGACGATGACACTGTAGTTATAAAACATCTTATTAATAATAAACACTAATATATAACAAAAATATAAAAACATATTACCTGAACTTCAAAATATTTTATTTTCGTTGGTTGCTTTACTAACATGTATTCCTTGTTAAAATGTTTCCATTAATAGAATTTATTTATATATGAACTAATAAAACATTTATAAACAATGAAAATTAAACCTAATGAGCTTAAAAAAATAAAAAAAAACATACTTTTTTAATAGGGTGGAAAATCGTTTTCACGCTATTCCTAATAAAGAGAAAACCCAATATAAGGTTCATTCACTTGGGAAAAATATTCCTAACATCCAATGGCCACTACAATACAAAAAGTTCACAACTAATGACATTATAATGATCATTATTTCATAATTATGTTTATGTTCTCACTTATCATGAAATGGAAAAAACTAGCATTGAATCTCTATCTCTATTAATCTCTCGGATATATATTGAACTCTTTCATCATTCTTCACATGTTTGACTTCAAAGGAAATGTACTCTGAATATAAAAATCTATAAATTCATGTTGTTTCATTTTTTCAAAAGAATCAATTTAGATACCTATTTTAAAAAATAAAATATAGTTAGTCAATGACATAACAATCTTTTATTAAAGAAATAGTAATTCAGACGTCAATTTACTTACATGGAAAACAATTGCACCACACTCATCCCGCTCTCTTAAAAGTTAACTAAATTCATTATATCTTCTTTCATTAATTTCAATTGATAATTTCTTCCACATATATTGTTCGTCATCTAAAACTCATAGATAAAATTAAAGGGAGAAGAGGACTACGAAAATATTTTCAACACATAAGAAATATCAGAAGTATCTACAGCCGAATGTTCGTGATCATTTTGTTTCATTTATGTAGTTTATTTTGCTTTCATATATTTTTATATAAGTAAAATGTCAGAAAACATAATAATTAATTTTTAATCATTTGTAATTAACATTTAAAAAAGAGCGCACCTCATGTGAAATTTAACAAATAAGGGTAGTTGGACAAAGTAAAAAATGGCCCATACATTCCCCAACACTGGTGATCTCCACTGTAGGAAATTGTAGTAGATGAGTAGGATCTATAATAACAAGTACTGATACTCTAATCTGACCCATCTGCATAGGCTGATGATGTACTGAGTCCCCCAATAAATGCACCTGTCCTAAAGCAACAATATGTACCTGAGGATCTCCCGCAAACAACTTATAATATAAGGCATGATCCGAGGAAGGGGGTGGAGGCTCAAAGTAAGTAGGTTGGGTAGGGTGGTCTGGGTGAGCAGTATGAGAATGCAGAAAAATGAAATAGGTATGTTAGTGTTTAAAATTTATTAAATAGGAAAATGGATTAAAATAAAATAATATACCTCTAAAGGATGCATAGACAGGGTAGGGTAAGAAGATTGCGCAGGGTAGTCTGGGTGAGTAGGATGAGCATGCTGAAAAATGAATAAATTTATATTAGTGTTTATAATTTATAAAATAGAAAAATTGATGGTAAATAAATAATATACCTCAGAAGGCTGTGCAGATAGGGCAGGGTAGTCTGGGTGAGTAGGCTGAGAATGCTGAGAAATGAAAAAGTTATATTAGTGTTTATAATTTATAAAATAAAAAAATTGATGACAAATAAACAATATACCTTGGAAGGCTGTACAGATGGGGCAGGGTAAGCAGATGAGGTAGGGTAGTCTGGAAAAGAAAACTGGGAAGGCTGAAAAATGAAAAAATTATATTAGTAATTATCATTTATAAAATAGAATAATTGACGACAAATAAATATTATACCTGGGAAGGCTACATATACTATGACTATTTTGCTAAGTGTTCTAATAAAGCCTTCTGTACTACTTCTTGAATTTGATCACCCATAGACTATTTCATATCTTTCAGCTCTTCTTTTAAGGATTCTACTTCTCGGTCTCTTGATTGCTCACTATTTCCAAATACCTTACGAATACTAACACCCACCTAATATCCTATAACATGGTTGGGGTGTTCTACCTTTCCCAAAGTAGTGGCTAAGATTTCCATCCTACCCTCGGGGATAAAAGATCCCTGTGTCTCTTTCTCCTGAATTTCATCCTGAAATGAAAACTAAAAATGATATACTAGTGTTTATAAATTATAAAATAGAAAAATTATTAACGAATAAATAATAATTAATTAAAATTCTATCAGCCACTTCATTAGCTTCATCTGTAAGATACTGTTAATTTTTTCTTTTACTTTCTCATTTCCATTTCTTATAGCGAGTGGGAGGGAATGAAGGACCAAACTAGACCTCTTCTGAACCACTACTTGATCGAGCTCTTAATGGTTCAAATTTTTCTTCAATCATTTTCTGCTCCAAATATGAATACCCTCCACGTGATAAATTATGAGGGAATACATTTCTCAACTTGATCTCCTGATGAGATCTCCTAGAGGTCTATTATATACAAATAAACTACTAAGTAATAAGAAAAATATAGCATAAATATTAAAATATAAAACAATAACCATACATGAAATTTCATTTCCTAACGACTTTCAAAAAATTGCTTCCATGCTTCTTTATCTATATATGGATACATAAGAAATGGGATTTCAAATATTCTCTTTCCAAAAACATAATTTCATGTTAGTTTGTTTTTAAAATCTATGCATCGAAAAACCGCTAAAGAGAGTTTTCTTTTCTTAATTTCTTTGGTTTCCCCAAAATTGAATGTCATCTGTAATTCAATAAATTAAATATGTCATTTAAAGTATATAATTTTCAAAAAATGAGATAAAATATGTAAATTAAGATATTTTACCATCACTGCCTCCCAAAGCTGCAGCTTCGCCATCCTGTCCATTGACTTCCAATTAAGATATAAAATACTAATCCTGTAACGGCTCTGCATCTCTATATAACTGAAAAACTAAACTACATTTGAGCCCACATCATTATTATTATCATCAAAACGAATGTGTACTTTTTCATCATCACGGGCAAGTGATAGTTTTGGTAAACATGTAATACCATGTTTACCGACTTGAGAACTTGATTTTTGATTAGTAATAGGAGAAGTCTCCTCCGCCGATGATGCATCAGAAGTCCTACAAATTTTTGTTTTTTTAAATTAACAGTTTTATTTCATTAAATAAGTATATTTATGAAAATCTAATAATATGTCTAAGTAGATCTACCTCGGTAACTGATCCTCTCTATATGTATCTGACATTCCTACTAGAAAGTGTAATGAAATTTTGTGTACCTGCATATCATTAGAAAAATGAATAATCAGAAACAAGGAAGACAAAAATAATTAAGTAAAAAAAGAAGCATGCATTTGTAATTTTAAAAAATGGAAATAAAATATAAATATTTATCAGAAAAATTATGAGTCTAATTTATTGTTTTCCCACATGCCTTCGTCATGCTCAATATGTACTACATGCACTATGTTTGTCTTATACACATTATAACAATCTGGAAATTGCGTAATAGATGAATAAGGATCATGTAAATCACTAATATCATCAAGAACATACTCATCACCCAAATGGTAACTTTTTTCCTTGCAAAAAAATGACCAATGATCATTCGACAGATCAATGACATAAAATACAAGTTCTTCATGTGCTCCATGATAAATGGTTCCTCATTGTAATTAAATCTTATCAAATCGACCAGTTTAAAACCATATTCATCATGTTTCACACCACTATTACTATCAACCCAATTACACTAAAAAATTGTGACTCAAAATTTAATAAAATAAATTTCCCATATGTCTTCAATAACTCCAAAATATGATGTTGATCCAGAAATTGGGTGTTAATCTTTGGCACTCGAAAAATGCACTAATTCAGTGAAAACCATCACACCACTATTCTAAACGGTACTTTTGTCATCTAGGGTTTTTGGGTAAAATGTGTAGCCATTGATATCAAAACCAGACCATGTGATCACATTAAGAGATGGTCACCCAGCGAACCACTTCAATTTTGCTGATATAGATATATCTGGGGTGACATTCTCTTTAAATCATGAATCATATGTCTTCTTATGATCAATCATCAACCACTTTTTGTTTCTTTTCTAATATCATAACATTAATTTTGCAATATGTGAGGATATATATGATTTAAACTCATCATTGTTGTTCAATGTATATAAATGTTCCTTCATCACTTCATCATTTGGAATAAACTTTTCCTTTAATCCTTGAACCCCTCTACCTTCACTATCAACTGTCTTACGTCAAGATACAGGGAGACCAATATGCTCCAGCTAATTCAAATAAATAGTACAGAACTCAATCACCTCTTCTGATACACATTTTTGAACAATAGATGCCTCTGGTCGATAAAGATTTTTAACATATCCTTTTAAAATTTTCATATATATCTTAAAAGGATACATCCATCTTAAATAAATAGGTCCATAAATTCTTATCTCACGCACCAAATGAATCAGTAGATGAACCATTATAATGAAAAATTTTGGTGGGAAATACATTTCCAGTTGAAAATGTATAAGAGTTGCTTCATTCTCCAACACATCTAACAAATTTAGATCAATGAATTTGCTACAAATGGATATAAAGAAATTACATAACCTGCTGATAGTCTTTCGGACAGTTATCATCAATATACCACGCACTGCAACTGGTAGAAGTTTTTGTATCAACACATGGAAATCATGAGATTTAAGACCTATTAATTTACAATCCTTGAATGACACCAAATTATTCACATTTGAAGAAAAATCACTGGGTACTTTAATACCATGATGACACTGAAAAAAATTCATCTTTTCAATCTTTCTTAATGTGTGAGAATCCAGTGGTAAATATGTTCTATTTCTTTTCACAGTGGGAGATAACTCCAAACATATTCTCATTAATATAAAGTTCAATCTAGCATGAAATCCATCTTTTTTCTATCCTTTTATGTCTAAAAAAGTTCCAATAAAACTGTCACATATGTTTTTCTCAACATGAATAACATCAATGTTATGTTTTATCTCTAAAAATATCCAATAAGGTAGTTAGAAAAAAATAGACTGCTTCTTCCAGATATGTTTTTGAAAACCAGAACTTCTTCTCTTTCCAAATGTCGAATCAATATATCTCACCCTGTCATAGTAATCTTGAACTGAAAATGGTCGAGGGAGAAGGTTGTATTCTTGTAAATCATTAAATTCATTATTCAATATACTATAAGGATGATCAATTTTCAAAAATCTTCGATGTCCCATATACACTATCGTTCTTCCATTCTTCAGTTGATAATATGAAGTTTGTTTCTCACAAATTGGACATGCTTTATGTCCCTTAACACTATATCCAGATAGTTTTCAATATACATAAAAGTTTTTTTATAGTGAACATAATCAAAGCATGCAAATGAAAATATACTTTCTTGTATGCATTGAGAATTTTATCACATTCCTCCCATAGTAGTTCCAAATCATCAATCAATGGTGAAAGATACACATCAATATCATTTCCCTAATATTTTGGTCCAAAAATCATAATTATCATCATAACATATTTTTTCTTCATACATAGATGTGGGGACAAGTTGTTAACTACCAAAAAAACAGGCCATGAACGCTTTTGGCTACTGAGGCTCCGATATGGATTCATTTCATCAGTACACAATCCCATTTTGGGATTTCTAACTTCACATCCAAATTCAAGTTATTTTTCATCAAAACTCTTCCACTGTGGTGAAACGGCAGGGTGGCGTAAGTTACCATCACAGATGTGGTCATTTGAATTCCATATTAACATTTTTTCATCAATTGAATTATCAAATAGATGCTTCAAATGAGGAATTATTGGAAGGTACCAAATTGATTTAGCAAGAGTTTTGATTATGGTACCTAAAAATAAATCAGAATTGAATTATTAGAATTGTATGCAAAAAATATTGGATGATATCATTATAATGTACAAAATTGATTTTTCATGACGTTAGATGACATAACGTAATGTTGAATCTGAGTTGACTTTCCCATCTATCTTGTAGCGTGATGTCCCACATGTAGGAAAACTTGATAAATATTCATTTTCTTTCCAATACAGTACACAATCATTGGGGCAATCATGCATCTTTTTATACCCCAATCCCATTGGGAATATTATTTTATTCGCATCATAATTAGAATCTAAAAGCATGTTTCCTTCTGGAAGTAGCTATTTTAATATCTCATGTAAACAGGAGAAACTTTTATCACTCCACCCATTTTTTTCTTATAAGTTGACAAATCTCAAAACTGCTAATAAAATTGTATATTTACTGCAATATGGGAATAATTGTTTCTTAGAATCTCCATAAAATCTTTCAAAAGATGGTGTTTTTTATATGGTTTCAACACCTAAATCATGAAATAATTCTTCAAACCGATCCTCTTCCTCATTATGAATATCGTCATCAACATTGGATGTTGAATTTTCAGTTCTTTCACCATGGCAGATCCAACATGTATAATTAAGTCTAAAACCATAAAAAATTATATGATCCTTGATTTATCTAGAGTTTAACTTTCTCATATTTACACCCTTCACACATGGAAAAAAATTAAATCAGTGTTTTAAAGATGTATTTTAGTGAATTCCAAAAAATTATCAACTCCTTTTTCGTATTCACTATTGGTTCTTCATAGATAAATCCAATTAAGAACCATTAAATACCTGATATCACAATATATTTTGTGAATATATTAAAACATATAAAAATTTAAATATATATCAGATAATGTGTAAACAAGAACACATTAAATAAAAACTATTGAAAACAAGATATAAAATATCATATATTAAACATATTTACAAATAGAAAACATTTTATTTTCATACTATATACATGTGTGTTATATTAACCTTATAATTTAATTATAATATCATTCATCAAAAATTTATTAGTGCATTTTACATATTTTTTTCATTATTATGATGTTTCATGTGTCAAAATTATTGAATAGTGCGTTAATTTAAAGGATGCAGTAAGTGTATTGGGTGAAATTTGATTGGAGTCAATGTAAAAATATACAATTTATTGACAGGATATTTAATAATGTTTGTTGAAAGACTATTTAACAATGTACTAACACATTTAAAATAAAATATAAACAAATAATTAAATCAAATCAATAACAAAATTGAATGATAAATGATTTATCTACAGAATTAAAAAATACATACAAATTTTGAAGTTCAACCCAAATGGAGATCTTCAATCCAAACTGCATTCGGTATAATGACATCAAAAAACATACACTACAAAATATATACCAAAAATAATAATAAAAAACCAAAATTAATTATAAAGAAAAACTAAAATCAATCAAACGTTGAAAGTCACATAAAATAAGATTGTGGAAGAGGAAATAAACAATGGAAGATAAAACAAGAGATAAAAAAGAAGAACACAAACTGAAAATCGTGAAAACAGAACAAAACAGTCAACAATGGGCTTACAAGATCCCAAATAGAGCTTAAAAGGTCATCGAGAGTCCAAGGTGCCACAGTGGGTTTCGATTTCTACGATCCAAAAAAATAATGGTTTCACGACCCCGATTAATTATAAAAGTCTTTCGGCCTCAGTTTTGTTAAAAAAAGATGCCAAAAATATTAAAAAAGACTTTCGGCGTCGGTTTTGAGAATAACCTATGACCATAATCTCTTTTTATTTATTTTCGGTGTCGGTTTATACCAAAAACGACACAGAAAATAAACGGGTTTCAATGTTTCTATGTCTATTTTGGAGAAAACCAACACTGAAACATCAACATATGGTGTCGGTTTTCTTTAAAACTGACACCAAAAATGTTTTTTTATTATTGTTATCAGTTTTCTTCAAAACTGACGCCAAACCATTTTTTTATTTTTCGCATCGTTTTTCACAAAACCGACATGAAATATCATCAAATAATTTTTTTGGTCTCAGTTTTACTATAAGCATACACCATAAATTTCCCTCACATACTATTAAAGTTGGTTTATAAAAAACTGACGTTATTACATCGACGTTAAATCTGGTATTTCGACTAGTGTAATATTGGTGAAATCTAAAATCTAATATAATAAGTATATAATAATCTTAATACATATGTATATTTATCTATTGTTTCTCAAAATATAATTTTATATAAAAAAATAATGAAATATATGTGGTTTTAAGGGTAGAAATGTTAATGAGGTCATTCCACCACCACAAAAAGAGGACAACGCCCATTACAAGACTCAATGGTGAATATAAAAATTCAAAAAATAAATTTTTTTTAGAGAAGAACTATTTTAAATATAATCCAAAAGAAAATTACTCACTAATGATTAAATATCCTATGACTGAGATTTATAAAAAAAACCTGTATTATTTTATGAATAAATATGAACAATAAAATATTACATATTTATGAATTTATTTAATATATGAGACGATTTTTCTTTGATGGATGGTGTTGGAGTTGTATAGTGTATAAGAAAAATGATTATTTACAATGCTGAAAATTTTCACATATCTGATCAAACAGAATCCACAAATCATGGAGGAAATCAAATGAGGTTCATAGAGGATGACGAAGATAAAATCAAAGTGGGATGTTTAGAATTCTTAATTAGACAAATTCTATAATGGGAGACTGTGGGTGTTCTTAACTTAGACACCACACCAAATAGCGTCTCATTTCACTATAAGGATAACTGATGAAAAACAATACTTCCCCATTCTTCAAAGGAATTAATATTCAAGGGAATGTAATTATGATTGATGATTCCTAAAAATGTACAAATAGAGAGAAGACTTTGATGTTAAATTGTGGTTTCATTCCATAAATTACTAAAAACAAACCCATTATTTAATGAATTCCAAGGTATTATTGAGGATATATTATATTCAAAAATTAGGGATCACTAAATGTAAACGGTTTGAAATTCATTATTATTTTAAATATTAAATCACATGATGTTACCTCTATAGAGGCATCAATTAAAAATCACCTGAGTTCCTCTTATAATTGTGATAATGTTATTCATGTGAAATTTATATAGAATGGTTGGGTCATAATAATATAAAGTATAAAAAATTATAGTGAATAAATAATTAAAAATGAAATTTATTTCCAATTTCAAATGATCGACATAATATTCCCATGAATAAACAATGTTAAAATGTTATAAATTATAAAGAAAACTTCCATTTGGTAATACTGATTATAGAAATTATTTTTAAGAATAATGAATTGAAAATATAGAATATAAAAATGTAGAATGGTACAAAAAATAGGGAAATTATAGTAAAACTCACATGTTTACTATTCTATATTGATTAAAAACTCCGTAGACTTGCGAAAACTCGATGGGTAAACTCATAATCATGGTGAAAAATCACCAAGATTACTGATTAAACTCACATGGTATACAATATAGTTTGATAAAATTTCCATGTAAATATATCAAAAGTAAAATAATTTTGAACATTTTACATGACTGAATGGTGAACCCATAATATAATATTTTAGAGTGGATACACTGAGATATACATAGTATAATGTGAATTAATTCAACTAATGGTAAATTTTATTTCATGTAATTTTTTGATTATTTTACTCATATTCCATATTCCGATTTTTTGTCTATCAAATCAAAAACTCTTTCAATATTAAAACACCCAGGTAGGTGGAGTTACAATCAAATAAGGTATATTATCAAAAGGTTTTTTTTTTGAAAATGGAAAATAGAGTCTTCAAGAAGATTCTTGAGAATCTTTAATGAGTGCATGCCTATAGTGATTTATGAAAAAAAATAGAGTGGTTGAGTGGAAAAACTATTACGTGGTGCACATGGGAAGAACCATGTTATCAAAGAATAAAAATTCAATATTGTTTAATAGATAATCAAAATTAATGCTTCTATATTGTGTCAACCATTTCATACTATTTCTAGACGAAAAAATATTCATTTTTATATATAGGTTGGAATATACATGATCTTGAATTCATGGATAATATTTATAATCCCTTGTTATGTAAAAATAAATAGAAAATTTATGGTTATGATTAATGAATGTAATGATAAATATATATTTCATGCATATATATCTTGTGGAAAGAGTTTAGGGTTTTATAATAAGGATAAGACACTTTTATTTTATTATTTGAAGTAATTTTATTAGAAAATTAAAAAAAATAACAAACACCACATCATATTAATGTTGAATTTAAATAATATACCTATGAAGACAATACAAAATAGTGTATATTATTGGATACAAATGAAGATTTTTATATAATCATTTTCTTACTGAATTTTCTATTGTTGATAAAAATTATTGGAATATAGGGACTATGTTCCCAAGGTATAGAAATCATTTCTACATAGAGAATATTATTCAAAATTATAAAAAAACCCTTTTTGAGTATTTTTTATTATTAAATTTTATTTATTTTTATTACATGTTTTATTGTTGTTTTAGTTATTTTAAGGTGTTCTTGGAGGAAATGAAAGATTATTGGATTTATGGGATTACCCATTCCATGGATCAAATAGTGGTGGTTAGAGCGTTGATGTCGGGGGTGTTCTATTGATAAATAGAGAGGTAAGTAATGAAATATAAGGTGATTGTGGTGTGTAAAGGAGACTTAGTGTTTTTTCAATCGGTTCAAGGAACACCAAATAGTGGGTTTTGGGTGTTTTGATTGTAATATTGTATAAAAGTTCTTTTTAAGTAAAATGGGGAGAATTAAATAGTGATATGAAAGTATGGGGTGTTTGGTTTACCAAAGGTTGAACCATCACTTTTTAGTTGAAATTATAAGATGGGGTCTTCCATTATATTGTATTTGATTATAACAGATGAAATGATAAGTGATATTTCTCTATTTTGTAGTATTTTTGTCTTTAATTTCTGATAATTAACAATATTTTAGGCTGTATGGAATGGTGGAATAATACTTAGTTATTAAACTATCTGAAAGAATCATTGTGTATAGAGGAGGAGTTATTCAACATGGTGGAAATCACATATAAATATTTTAGGGGTTCATGATGGAAACATTAGACCTATATTATTTTAAAACAATAAAAATTATCTACAAATTCTCGGTATGATCAAACAGTATGCCTTCATATGAGATCATGGAAATCAATTCTCCTTCCGAAAGGTTCCTTCATGAAAAATATAGGTTAAACCTATTATATTTATGTAGATTATTTATCAAAATACTTTTACTTTTTAATTTAATTAGTTTTTTTTTTGATGAAAATAATTTTTATGAATCAAAATAATTTTTTTCTCAGACATTTAAGTGGAAAATCAATTTTCATTGATTTTGGTATTAAATTTTATTATTTGGAAAAGTAAAAAATATGGTTTTTTATTATGTTAACATTTAATATACATAGGTTGTTGTGATTGATGATTAGTATTTTTTAATGTCCTTGTTGGTTCATCCATAAATCTTAATTTTGAACATTATGGGAACATTGGGTTAGTTTTTACCATGTATTTTAGTGATGATGTTATGGGAATTAGAATAGTAAATATAAAGTGAAAAATTTGGTGAGTCGTAATGGGGTTTCTCTCACATTTTTGTTCCATTCCTAAAGGACCTCAATGGTGGTGGTATGCATCAGGTTCTTGACATAGGTGTTTCATTCAGAATGGATGTGAAATTGGAATAGATTTGTATGTTGTGGTGTAGATCACAATATGAAAATAATGGGTAGAAAGGAATTGTTTATTTTTTTTAGTTTTTTAATTCAGTTGAGTTTTTATATTAATTATACTATACATGTCCGTTTTTTATGAAATTTTAGATTACTTTTTATTTTTTAAGAAGAATGTGTGGGAAGTCCTTACTATATTTCCTATTAATACAATATACTCTCCACCTGTATATGTAGTTTTGTTCTTTTGTATTCATTGATAATTTTAATATAGTTAAGGCCATGAAAAAATGTGTTCTAAATGTATGTCTTGATTATATTGATTAGGATGGTAGTACGAAATTAGTGATACTAGTCATGTGTTCTATGGGAGATATTAACAGTGGCACCTTGTATTTCATTTTCAGTATTTTTGTCTAGCGGTCTTCTATTGTTGTTGGTTTCTCCACTCTAAAACTCATATATTGATACACCGTGCAACCATGTTTTTCATTGTTTTATTCTAGAAATATGATTATACATTATCATTGGATTTTTACTACAACTATTATCTTATATTAGATTTAATAATAACCAAATGATATTATACCCTTTGTATTTTTGTCTAGACATTGGTTTATTGGGGATCCCTCTAAAAGAGTGTGGAATTTTGGTCTAACCCATGAAAATAATTTGGTGTTGGGTTGTTCCCAATGGTATCGGTTTTTTATGGTCATCAATTCGGATGCTAAACATGAAGATATGATGTTTTCAAACATGAACGTTTTATAACAAAATTGTTTTTCTAATCAAAAAAAAATAAAACCCATGTTACTATTGTTGTAGGCTTATAAAATTTGTTGGTAACCACTTCTTGTTACATTGTAACATCAATATATTGGGTTTATCCAATTTGATATTGGAATCATTCGTTTTTCAAGATAAATAAAAATTGGATTCTAGAATTATTGTTGATATGATATTTATTATTGATAAATGTTTTGATGCTAATATGGAATTATGTGATTTTTATCAATGTGGAGGATGAAATTGGGAGAATCTATGAAATGATTTTCCAAAAATTGTTAAATTTTTTTTGGTTCTGTGGTGTTTTCTAATTTATTAATTTATTATTTTAATTTATATTCATCATGTGATTTATTATTTAGTTGTATATAAAATAGATGTGGATATGAATCAATATTTTGTGAACAATTTATTTATATGTTATTAAATAAAAAAATTAATTTCATGTGATTTGAAGATTATGTTAATGATTTCATAATGACTATTACTAATGAATTATATTTTTTCTACCTTATTTATTATTATTTTAAAAAACAATTATGGATTAGTAAAATTTTACACACGATAATATTGATTTTTATTTCCTCATAATAGTCTTATTTTCATGGAATTCTATGTAATTTTGTTAGTTTCATAATTTCAATGTATAATTCATATTGACTACAACTATACCAATATCATTTTAAAATTATGTAGATTATTATACATATTAAATATATGAAAAATTATATCTTCTTTTACTAATTCCAAAATGTGTACATAAAAAGACAACATATATAATTTGATAAGATTTACATTAAATTTTTTATATGTATTACGAGATAGTGTACTGTAATTTTAGATATGTTTTGAAATCTAATAATTGTTAGATATATGATATGAAATAAAGAAAAACCTAATGATATATTAATTATTGTTGGATAGATTTTTTATTATTTAATAATACTATATTAGAAAAACCCTATTTTGATGAAGTTCATTTTAGAACATCATAACATGAAATATTATTGTAATTGTGTATGTAATAAATCGTTTATTTTAAATCTATATAGAAATAAATTTATAAATTCATATTTTTGGAAATATCATCATTTATTCCACTATTTTAAAAGTTTATATTAATTTAATAATGATATTAGTTACACTTTTATTGATATGTAATGTGGAGTTCATATAGTTAAACCATTTATTATCTGAATTTATAAGATTTTTGTATTAGTGATCATGTGACATGATTGATAGCACATAGTTTTTTTAAAAGTTTAATATAAATACCATTAACAATTAAAGAACACATTTATATATTTCCCTTCAATATATATATTATTAAATTGTGTAATATAAAAAGTAATTCAATTTATAAGATTCCATTCATATAAATTTGTGTTGTTGAACCCTGATAATTAATATAAGATAGAAAAAAATACTGATTTTATAAATGACATTATAGGTAATATGAATTTAAAAAGTTTTATAAGAAACTCTATTAATTGGGATGTATTAATGAAAAATGGAGAATGAAATAACCTTCCAATACTTTGTAAATTCCAGATCATTGAATGTGATTTGCAGGGAAATATTTTACAATGGGAATTAGTGGATGGAATCCTTATAGAGTCTAGATATAATTAGATATACCAGTTTATTGTCATTAGAAAAGACATTGTTGGATATTTTCATGGGGTATTTTTTTTGGTAATTGTTGTTTCACTAGTTATGAGTGTCTTATTTTTTGATTGTTTTTCTTAGGTTATGGTTTGTTTTTTAGATTCATATTCTATTTTTTCCTTGTGGTTTTTTGTGGTAGGCTTGATATGTATTAGTATACATATGAATTTTATTTGGAGAGGGTTCCACATGGGATGAATATTTAAGTTCCTTGTAAGAATGAGATATTTTGTGATTTATATTGGCTACTATACTCTATTATAATTAACATGAAATAGTACAATAAGAATTTGTGTTTCTAGAGGTGGGTATCATTTATATTATTGGGTATAGGAGACCTATCAACATTCAAGACATTTATTGAATTATACAGCCACTGATTCAATTTCCAATATTTTTATTGAGTAATTGATGACTTAAAGGGTCAGGGGATATATATCATTGTAGTATAAATTAATTATATTGGAACCATTTATTCATAGGTATTAACAGAATAATAATTTTTGTTAAAGATAGTGATACTTGTGGAAAGTGTTCTCTTTATTTTAGTAAACCAATCAGATTTTGATATCCATGTTTTATATCGTGTGTTACGAGTAGTTTTGGATAAGAAACCTTAATAGGACTTTCACAAGGTGTTAGTGCATACATAGTCATGTCATAACCATATTAAATGATGGAGTTGTATTCTTAAGTAGGTTAAGTGGTATCACTTATAAAAATTTATATTTTCCTTCATACTTAATAGGTTATATTAAAAGCATAGTCATGCTTTCTAATTTTTGGAACATTAAGTATATCTATAACTATGTTTGAAACTTCATGATCTATAGATCGGGGGATTACTTACCCATATCATTTTTGGTGATGGGTTTTTAAAATGTGGGATAAATGAATATTATTATGTCAAATTCATGGAATACACTTGGGTTTCATAGCTTGAGATCAGTGTTTCATTCTATCATCTGAATTTTGTTAATCTAATATATGGTAATGTATGAGGATGTTCATTTTTTGAATTCTGATATATGTACAGTTATATTAATCATTAATAGTAGGGATATTCGTGTGGATGGGTGATGACATTGATTTTTATCCTTTTATTAGTATCTATTATAGGAAATGAGCTTCAACCCAGTTGGTGTTGAGTCCTAAAGTGAATCCATGGGGACCTATGATTATATTCGGGCATAGGCATATTTCTAGTACAATAATAGGGATATATAAGGAACTGTAGCAGGTAAAATAGTAGGCACTATAGAAAATAATATTCATTACTATATCAGCTATAACTATTCATCAAATTTGGCCTAGGGCCACCAGTTTGGTCCTTTGTGACATTTACGCCTTCGGGCCACTAAAGGCCTACGGGCCATTATGGAATTTAGGCCACCATAAGGCCTTTGGTCCACCTCAAGGCCTTCAGGACATCACATGGCCTTCAGTCAATGTGAACTGCAGATACATACTCTACAAGGAACAAACTCAAGATGAGGATCCAGAGAAGATGCATTCACCAGTTCTGATCTAAAGTGATTTGAAAAAATGACATGGTATGGATGTTTCCATCGGTACCAGGCATGTGCACTACTGCACATAATAGCTTCCTAACCGGACATGTGATGGTGGATTGATTACAAATGAAATAAATACATGGGAGGGTTAGTTCTACGTAGATTGTGGGATGATTCTGTCCTTATTCTCTGAGATCTTTGGGTCATGTAATGATTATCTAGGCCTACGAGCCCTGTAAGGATTCCCCCTCAACCGTTAAATGGTGTATTATCTAAAAATAAGTAAAAATATAAGGCCTTACGACTATTCATTCCATATCCATATTCAGTTTATCATTATGTAAGGACAATTAGAGCTATTATCAATACACAAGGTTTTCTTCTTGGTACTCCAATACTACAAAAGTTAATTGAGGTTTAACTGATGAGCATTTTTCATGTTGTAATTATTTCCATTATAATTATTATAATTTGAATAAATTCTTACGGTAGTTGAAAATATTTTTCCTAAAATGAATAAAAATACTTAAGTTAAGAAGTTAATATATATCACTTTGAGTAAGTGAAATTCATTCAATTTAAGGGATATAGTTTGTAAATAACATTCAGTAAAATATTTCAATGATTTATTCCACGTCCATAGTAAAAACGTTTCCATGATAACTAAGTGAGATTTTAGTGATCCATCAAACATTTATGGGGTACTACATCAACCAATGGATACTATTTAACCTTGATAATAGAACATCATCATTTATATTATAAAAAGTTAAAGAAATCTTTGATATAAAAATTTGTTATTAGAGGTCATAAGAGTATCCTTTTATTTTATTTGAATTCTCATTTGCCTTATAATATCTCCAATTGTCATCATTTAAGGATTATTCATTATATAGACCTACTATATGGGTTGTGCAATTTACTTTTTCAATAAAATGTTTCATATGTATTTTTTTAGGTAAATAATCTATTGTTTTAGGTATTTCCATGAATGGGGAGTAATTTGTTCAGTATTCAATGTTACATAGAACAATATTTCTATAGTCCCATTGGTATTTTATAATATATCTATAATCTTATTTTATATCAAGCATTACCTTTCTATTTCAAAAGTGAATATTATTCTTTTTAGATGTCCTACTTATAATTATGTGAGAAATACTAGGTGTTATATGTAGTGGAATATTGTTTCCCTTTTACACTATAGTCTATATGTAGGAATAAGAAATATAACCCCCTGTGATTATGATACATATTATTAAAATTTGGTTTACTGAAGCATGTTTGGGTCTAAAAAGACTCTTGAGAATGATAAAATATTAGGTTATAGAAATAGTATGAACATGTTTCTAGACTACAATAGTCTAGATTTATATATATGGGAAAAAAATTATGTGGAGGATATAATAGACTTGAATTTTTTTGAAAAGTTTTTTTATGTATCTCATGTTTTATGGAATGGTATTAATTCCTTTTTTAATGTGTCAAGTGTTTTTTTGGATTAAATGAAGAGGCATGTTCATTATGGGATTCACCATTCCATGATGATGATAATAGTGGTGGATGTGGTGATATTGAGGGAACTTCTGGGAGAAATAGATAAGATAAACATGCCATTGGAGGTGGGTTTGTTACTATTGTTATACCGTTGTGAGTTTTCCACGAAATGAGGAACACCATATTAAATCATGTATTGATGAATGTGGCATATATGCAGTTCTTACTAAGTAAAATAGGGTGTGTCAAATAGAGAGGGTGAAACATTAGTGGGATCAGTCATGTAAAGTATTGGTTAGAATCAATGAGATGGAAATAATGACATTTTTTCCTCCATACTACCATATTTATCATGGTAGGTCAAAATTGAAAGGGATATTTCCCAAAGTCAAAATACTAGATGTGGTTCCCTTGTAGCTATTCAAAATACCATACACCATGTCATTGTTCAATATGCAATGGAGGTAAAATAAATTTATAAAATAGACAATATTATCCTTAATTTTAGTGGATGACTTATATGATAGGATTGGAACCACATGTGATATTATATGTTGTTCGTCAATGATAACTTTTTCTTAGTTTCTTTTAAAAACTCCATGGTTATCATCTTCTATTTTGGATGGTCAACCCAAATAAATATTGAGGTGGTAATTGGAAACTCTTATATATATATATATATATATATTATTCATGAACTATACTCAGTGAATGCATATAATGTATCTAGAATATCTATCACTGTCCTATCACCATAAAGTCAAATTATTGTTGTTTTGATGAAAATACTCAATATGTTTATTTTTAATAATTTTACACAAAATTGGTTGAAATGTATTCAATTTCAGAAATAATTATATTCAAATTAATTATTTTAAAATGTAATAAATATTTTTTTCTTCATGGTAAGAATTAAATAAGGACATGTTTGTGTGCATCATGGTATGCTTTGGGGTAGGGAATTGTTGGTTTATACATGCATTATAGTTATGAACATATAGTTAATGTTTGGTTTACATGGGTTGGTGATCATTCCTAATAATATTTTCTTTAGGAATTTTATAGTTTGAACTAAGATTCTAGTTATGTATTTATCATACACAAATATTTATTTAATTGTAATGAGTTTTTGGCCACAAACATGTGTTCTTCCTGTGAGTTTAGTTCATTCACAATGGTTCGAAATGGTGGGCCATGCTTTTGGTAATGACATGGGTGTGTTAGAAGGAATGTTGTCCACATATCAAGTATGTTTCTCTTATCGTCTGGCCTACAATATGGAAATAATTCAAGAAATGAAAAGGTGGATTATTTATGAGTTATTCAGATGTTTTTGATTGGAATATTCTTATAATTTTATTCCCACATTTTTATATAAAATTTGATATTACATGTTCTTATTTAAGTATTCAGTGTTGGAATTCTCTAGGTGATTTCTATAGATTAAATATACTCATCCCCAACATATTTTATTTAGAGAATATGATGTATTTTTTCATTATGATACAAGTATGTACAGGAACCCATTATGTGCTAGTAGGATGTCATGATGATGTATATTTTGGTTTTGTTAGGATATTTGTGGTTGAAATCATATGGACCATGTGATAACACCATGAGAGAACCCACTATTTAATTTAGGATCTACAAGTCTTATGGTATGTTATTTTTGTTAGATTAATCACTAGTATTTTTATGCCTGAAGGTGTTTTTAAATGGATTATTTCATTGTTTCATTTATAGATATTTTTTATTCATTTTCTTTGGAATTTTAATATATGTGGTGTACTACGTAATGGTAAACAATCCAACATTAATATTTTTAACTATTTAATTTAGGGCCACCAATTTTTGTCTCAAGTATTTTACATATGATTAGTGGAATTTTAGTCTTATATAAGCTAATTATTTTAGGTAAAGATATTGTAGAGTTAGTTTCAAGGTTATTTCAACCATTGGGATTTTTTATAAATTAAATTAAAACTATTTTTCTTCACAAGTTGATCCAAAAAGTGTTGATGACGGACTAAAAAATGAGGATTGTATTATAGAATTTATGTTAGATATGTATAAAATTTTGAAGAATGAAACATGGTTATTGGTATCACATTGATGATATAATAAAATTATTAGGGAAATATGAGTCTTTAGAAATATCCACAATGAGAATTGTGATACAACACAGAATAAGGATTTTATATTATTGAAGGGGTAGTCTAATAACTGAAGGTATTGATATTGAATTTTTTTAATAATTTTATGGCATGAGAAAATAAGGCGTTATTTTTTATTTTTACTCAAAAAATAACATTTTTTTTCCAAATGGATCTTAATATAACATTTATGAATTTTAATATTGATGATGATATCTAAATTTAATAATTGGAAGGGTGTTCCATCAATGTTGATGTTACATAAGTTTGTATACCTTGAAAGGATTTATGTGTTCATAAGAAATAACTTGGCTCATGGAATTCAAATAATTAAATTATACTAAGGTGAATGAAATCAATAAATAAGTATTATATTTTTCATAGTTATCATGTCAATGGGGACATCACAAATTTTTTCATTATAATTTCATATGTCGATGGACTAATAATTTCTAGAAACTAAGAGGAAAAATGGGAGGAAATTTCAACAAAAATAACGAAATAGATAGGTATGCCAATGATCAATGAGTTGGAAATATTATTTATTATAAAGTAACTAAGACATTAGAATTTATAATTATCTCTCAAGAAAGATATCTTTTTAAGAAATTGATGATTCTTGGAATGGATAAATCAACAGTGGTATTTCCTTATATAATACGAGGCATTCGATTTTTTGTAATTTAAAAAGAATGGTTTGTGAATATATTTGATATCTATTAGACTATTTTTATCTAAAACTATTTGATGACATTATCACTGGAAATTATGTTATCATTATATTATAACAATGATTTTTTAATTAAATAAAATGTTTCACATACTGTTGTGATATAATAAATCTTACACTAATATTAAGGTACTCTAGACTTTAGTTTGAGGTTTGAAAATAACACTTAATTTTATCTCTATGGAAATTATATTATATAATTTTAAATATAGTTTTGAGATAAAAATACATCTTCTAGATACCCATTCATTATTCAAGGATAATTTATATATCAGTACTCAAAAAATAAAAATTGAATCACATTGATTAAGAATGAATAAATATATGCAGTGACATCAAAATCAAGAAACAAATGTTTTGTTTTAAGTCAATTGTTAATGAAATGACAATGAATAATTTAGGACCATTAACTATAATTCATTATAGTTAAGGGGTAATCTACATTTCAATGAATCTAAAGAAATATTCAATGATAAATATTATTGACGTCATATATCAACTCAATATGTTAAACTTATTGCAAAGTGAAATTTCACAAGAATATATCTAATTGGTAGGGAAAGTCATTAATATCATAATTAATCTCAACATTAAGGTTTCCTTCCATCACATTTGATAATTTTTGGGAGTGAATTCTCTTAAAAAATAAAGATAATTATTCTAGATCATTCTCACTATTTAATTCTTCTACATATTTTAAAGAAATGGATAATATGACGAGTGATCTTGTTGAAAATATATAGAGATATTAAATAATTTTACATATTTTAAAGAGATATAAACATGATAATGTATGTTTAAATTGATGATAATGACTTGAGGATTTGGTAACTCATGTTTTGAATAGTAATTATGTATTGATTCACATGATACCAAATATTCCAAATGGTTATATTTAAGAACTATAAGTCCCAAATATTACATTAAATAGTATTATATAATTATATTTTATTTCTTTGATATCATCGGTGATATAAGACACTCATTTTAAAAAAAACCATGATTTACTATTAAAATATTATTATGTGATAGTTATCACATATTCAATAGATTGGTAGGTATAAATAAAACTATCTAATTTATGAACAACATATGGATATATGTGTATAAATTTAAAACATTAGTCATAAATTAATTATATATGAATATAAATAAATTTAAAAATAAAATACATTCTTTTCAGGAAGTCATTTTTTATGTGGAAAAAGTGTTTATATCACAACAAATTAAATAATTCACTATTGGAGAATTATACTGAATAAATGTGAATAATATATATTAAAAATAAATTATAATTTTCCCAATATATTTTTAGATATACAATATGAATAAATATTTTTTATGATAAAAATAATTTTTTTTCTAAAACGAATTTATAATCATGTTTTGCATACAGTTTTTTAAATTAATTTCAACCACATATGAGAATTTAATTTGATAAAAATGACTGTATATTATGAATTGTATGGTTTGTAAGAACTCGGTTCTTACTTTTATGTATGTACCATTTCTTTTCTGTTTGTACATGAGAAAGTTGGGGAAAAGAGGTTGAGGGCTAGGTTTTAGGCCTATTACATGACATGGTTGGGGGTTAATGACTGTGTAATCCTAGTACACACCATGTAATGGTCCGGCTATGACCTATTTATGATGCGTAAGGCAAGTCGACAAAAAATAAAAAATCAGGCATCTATATGCCATGGATTGTCTATTACACACTGGGTATTTTTATTTCCTTTAAAATAAATAGGTAGTAGTCTTGTATTCCTTAGATAAAAAAGAAGGACCACATTCTAGTTTTATATAGGAGTTCCTTGGTCGACCTACGGGGTGTTTTGCCTTTAAATTCTTCATCTAATCTATGTTTTGAACCAAGTCAGTTGCGTTGGAACCCCTTCGGTGATTTATCAATTCCTATTGAGATGTTCTTCATCTCATCTTGGGACACCCCAAGAAATTACAATATATTCCTTTAGTAATAAATATAATCTTATTTTTTTAATTTTTTATACTTAATGTTAAACTTATGAAATAAACGACTCTGAATTAGGGTGTGTTACCCGTGTGACTGAGTTTTACGTCCTTTTAATGGAGAGCCTATATTAAATGTAAATATTAAAAATTTTATGAATTCTATATTTAAAAAGAAAAATAATTTTTTAATTTCAAATGTTGAAATTAGATTAGGGTTAATTTCTTGTATTTTTCTGAGAAACCTCATATTTTGGTGAATAGTTAAAATTGTTGCAATTTAGTTAAAAAAATTTCTTTTAAATAATTATGAATGATAAATTATATTTTTGATTTTTTTAAAGTAATTATAGATCAATTATACATCAATCTATTTAGTTATGTTCATCAGAATTATTTGTACCTAAAAATGGAATATAAAAACATAACAAATTTTGAACGTTTTTTACTATAAAAACCAGTTATTTCGCCCCGTCTACGGGATTAGCATTAATATTTATTTTCTAACAGATGTGATTTGAATTTTAAAAATACAGAATACTGAGATTTAATTCATATATTATTTTCGGTCTAATAATATCAACTTAATTTTTTACCCAAATGATTAGTGAATTCAATTTAGAATAATTATGTTGATTATGTTTTGACTAAGCTTTATATGGGACTAAACTATAATATTTAAGAACAAAATGACATTTAAAATTGTCGAAAAGCCATTGGATACATATAATTTTACCATTTACCCACATGGTTTTAAATATAAGGTTATTGGGATATTATTAAATGAAATTCCCTTATATAAAAGGTTAAGTAAGAAACAAAACAGAGAGGGAACATTCCTTACCTTTAACAATTCTAAAATTTTTAGATATGTAAAATACATCATATTTTAGTTTATACTTACCCTATTATAGGATAAATCCTTTTTTTATTATAATAATTTGTCAAAAATTTCTAGATAGGATTTGTTTACTTGAAATGCTTAAGAAATTCCAACATGGTGATTATTTAATTGATAATTAACTAAATTAAATGATACTATAAATATTAAATGTAATGTTAATTGACCTAATTATATTCTTTATTTATTTTTGAAGATTAAAATATCATGTTTAACTTATTTAAACCTAATATTATACAATTAAAATATTATATTAATACATTCAAATTAACATTAAATAAATAATGTCAAAATTGACATTATTGTTATTTAAAAATAAATGAATCTTATTAAATGATTTAAATTAAATAAAAATACTATATTATTCTAAGTTATTTTTATTTTATAATAAATATTAAATATTTTATATTAATGCACGAATTGATATTTTTTAATTAACATATTTAAACATTTACAGTAAAAGGGTTGTTAACACGATAATGTATCAAGAAACGTTTTAGAGCCTCACATGTGCTTGTGTTAAAATTAATTAACAAAAAACATTGTATTTTATTTTATAAATTGGATATAATTTTAATAATTCAGTGGCTCTATATTTCCTAAAACATATAACTTTAATTATATCATAATGGTTAAATCAATTATATTAGAAAACTATACGATTTTATAAAAACCAGAATGATAAAATTTGGGAATCATATAAGTTAAAGTTCAAAATTATTAAAATTGACATTTTTTATGTGGATGAAGTTTTTATCAACCATTAATATAATTTAATACATTTTTTCCATCTTATAGCTTATTTAGGTAAGATATACATCCCACTTTTGAATACCGTGTGGTATTTACAAATTTGCTACTCCACCATCCCTATAAAGGCCGCAAACTCTCCCCAAGATTAACACCTCTAAAACCACATAATTTTGGAAAAGACGTAGCCAAATAGTCTCCTAAAATACCACCACTATTATTAGAATAATCATTATTTTTAGAAACCATTCCATGAAATAATTTTGGTTTTAACCAAAAGATATTACCTGATTAAGAGGTAACACCTTGTCTCAGGCTCTCTAGTTTCATTTACCTTATCCACTCCATATACTCTCATTATTCAATAATTTGATTGAAACTAAAGTATCCTCAATATACTAGGATTTTTTATGTTAATATTTAAAGCTAAAATTACACAAAACTCCATCTAATGGGTAACAAACATACAATTTCTTTTTATGGATAACTACTGCCACACAAAATGATGATTGTTCAACATTCCCTACAGCCTCTCATGGTGAAAATTATAATGAAAACTAAATTAATATATAAAATATATTTAATTTATAATTTATATATTATTATTTAATTTTTATTTATAATATAACTTTATCCATCCATCATGTGTAATTAATGCAATTTTGTTTAAGGAAGTGTGGATTATCGGCCCCTCAAAGAGATATGACTCATTATTTCCATACATAGAACATAAAAAAGGTAGTCATAATATAACTATGAAACATAAATAACATAAATTTTATAATCGATATTATAAAATACACATGTTTTATTTAGTTTTAATTCTTTTAATTCAACAAAAAATGGAAGTAGCGTTCATGCGTACCTACGGACTACCCTCTCCATCAAACATGCACTTAAATTATAATCACCAAATGTTATAGGCTATTCTAAATACATATTTAATGAATATATATATATATATATATATATGAAAATTTAGAATGTTTTACATTCTTGATATTATTATACCATGATATATTTAATAATAACAATAAATAACATGTCAAAACGTACTTCAAAAAACTAGGCAATTAATAGAAAAAATAGTTAAAATAATGAAAGAGTGTAAACAATCATGTAATAAAATATTTTATTAGGTTAATATATGATATTGTACAATTTGTTGTGGTTATATTAGTAGTTAAAAAAATATTTTAATCCAATATACGTGAGGCTAAATACCGCAAAACAAAAAAGGATGGATAGGGTAAGGGATGTTAATCTCACTTTTTAAATTTGTGAGATTAATGTCATATTCACTAATTACTTTTTTGTGTGCCATAACTACTGCCCATTTTGATATATTATATCGTTAATCCAATTATTCACATTATATTAACAGATTAATTTAATTTAATAACATTATGGTGACTATCATTTAAATGTTTCAATGTGGTATAGGACACTTTGGAAGGTTTAGAATGTATTCTCCTCGTGAATGTTCTTAATATCTCTTCCTTTTGTGGCAGTTAAATTTTCCTTGAAGAAATAAATTTTTTATAAACATTTTTCCATGAAAATTTAATTTAATATATATACTCTCATACAAGGGATATTACTATTTCTTAAACCTTATACACTTATTCACACAGTGGTTACTTGGACAATTATTTCATTAATTGGGGAATTATTTAAAAATTATATTTATCATTAAATATAATTATATGATAAGTAATATTAGTTTTATTGATTATTCAACATGATGAATTCTTTGTAAATTCAATGATGGGTGGAGTTCAGACATTATATAGTGCCTCGATACATCAATGTGTTCTCATGAAAAAAAGGTTCGCGAAATTAAATGGATTTATATTTGTGTTTTAAATCATATCGTGAATGGTCTTGATGGTAATTAGTTCTCATGTTCCCAAGACATGACATCCAATAAGAATGAAAATTCTCTTAGTTAGTATTAGAGATTTTTTATCCATGATATTTTTCATTGAAATATCTATGGTTGTATTTCATTCTCATTTAATTTATTTATGATGTGTGTTTTAGTTTTATATTTTCCATATTATTTCTGCCTTATCTATTTATGTAAATGGAATGTGTGCACAATTATTTACCATGCCATATAGATTGATTCAGTATTACATCTTTTTTACTTACCCTTACTGATCTTTTAAGGTCAACTTTATTATGTTTATCTATATTGGTTATGAGGAAGATAACATGGATTAAGATTTCATGAATTTAGTTTATTTCAGTTACTTATAGAATGTTTTAGTTTATTTTTCCAATGTATTATAGGAATCATGTATGTAATTTGGATTTCACATATTTCTAAACAGAATGGTCATTTGAGATTTACTTATATGTAATAAGGCCAATTTAATGAAATAATTCACTAGTTCTGGGCTTCGGGGGTCATGTCGTTACAATTTGAATCCAAGGAAGTTCAACAACAACATTAGAAACTATATTTAGAAAACCTTGAATTAGTAGAAAAATCCTAATATAGATATTGATGATAAGTAAAGAATATCATCCTAGAATTTGGGTATAGTATATATTATGTGGTAATTCCTTGAAATACATCATTATATAGATACTACAAGTGGATGTGGTTCTAACACTGATGTACCTAGGAGTAACAACTATGATAAGGTGTTTTGGTCCTGACTCTGGGTAACCTAGTAAAGAACAATGACCCTTACTATGCACTATTTTGAGACTTCTATGGGATATGATTAGGATAATTCATATTTTATTTACCTATCATTATGAAGGATTTAGAAGTAACAATTTCCCCGAAGTAGACAATTTTTTTAATTCTATTATTTATAATGCATACATTTCTATTATGGGTTGCAACTTATTTTTAATTATATAATATGAGAAAATAAAATGCATGAAATCATTTATAAATGGCACACGAGAGGAAGAATGAGATCAATAATCAAGGCCAATGTAAAGGATTCCCTACTGAGAAAGTAAATGAATCTGGTATTATAAATGAGAAAGTTGTTGATATATTCAGACAACTTAGTGAGGTTATGAAAAATAAACTTTCCCAAATGGAGCAACATATTACATGAAGATAATCTCCTATGATGTATTTTTCATATGATAAAAGCCCCCATCTTTTAGTGGGACAACTGCTCCCATTGAAACTTAACAATGGATTCGGTGTCTGGTGAAGATCTGTATATACATGGAATGTAAGGAATAGGAAAAGGTCACACATATGGTCTATATTCTTTATGGAGATGCGGATCATTAGTGGTATTTAATCAAGAATACAAGAGAAGAAGAATAAATTGAACACATGTAATAGATAAATATTAAGGAGAAATTCTTTGATAAATACTTCCTTTATGATCATCAAATTGAGATGATGATAAAGTCCTCTAACATCAATCAAATGAAGGAAGAAAGTGATGAAAATTAAGAAGATACTTTTACAAGGATAAAAATGTATGATGCGGATTACATATTTTATATGAAGTGAATGATTGATCACTTCTTTTAAGGTCTAAAACCAAATCATAGAATGAAACAGGTTGCTCGAACATTTTCTTCCTATGATGATATTGTTTAATGTTCTATTAAGATGAAGAAATAATTATCAATATCCGATGTATTCAATGGAAACCAAGAGAAGAAGATGTCTTCTTAACACCATGGAAAAGGTAATGAATTAAATAAGATGAAGGTAAAGAATGATTTTTCATATTTTGATAACAATGGAAAGGATCACCATGTTCAATGGTTGAAGGGATTTAGATTCTGTTATATGTGTGGAGAAAAAGGCCACTATAGAAGAAAATGAAAATAGAAGAATAAAAAGGATATTATTCACTTTTTTAACTACAAGGATATAGGTCACTATTCAGACAAATTCTCCAAACATAAAGAAAACATAACTCAAAATAAGCTAAGGGATCAAGGTCAAGCATAAGTGATTAACAAAACCAAATAGGATTTACTTATGTATTTATATATTTGGATCGATGAAATATGTTTTAAAAGTATTTTATTTACGTTTTCCTCATATTTTGGTGAATGAAATATGTAAGGATTCTATTAAAATAAATTTTTTTAATTATTGGAAACCATTTGTAGAATGGTACGAAGATAATTTATTGAGTAGAATGTTAATTTTTTTAGAAGAAAACATGACTAAAGGAAAGACAACCTTAATATGTTCTTGATTCTACTATAATGATGAAGAAGTGATTTAATTGATGAGTGCTTTTTTACATTTCTTTGGCTAATGACTTGTTGTAATGTGGTCCATGATATCATTGATAGAGTTTATAACACTCTTGGATTAAAATAATATATCTAACAACATGTGTCATACTTAAGTTATAAGTAATAATAAATGTTTCCAATAAGGATTTATGGTAATTCGGGTAATTACTATATTTCAAAAGGACACATGGTGTAGTTATTCACATATATTGAATATGAACATTTAAAGTTTCTTCCTGTTGATTAATGGATAATGATGTGTTTACTTTATATGTTCAGTGAATTTCATTTAGAATTCATTGGATAATAATTAGATAGATATTTTAACCATTTATGAAATTGTTTAAGATGACCATTGAATAATATTTCAGAGTGAAATGTATAACTTCATCATATGTCATATCAAGTGAGAATAGATGAAGTATAAATTTTTCAAGGAGTAATAAAATATAATGATTGTTTTTACGTATAATTACTTATATTCTTATACATTGACATAGATTCATAACAATATAAAAAAATTGGGTTTGAAACAACAATTTTATCCTATCATCATTACTTTTGTTTATATCAATGACCATTACTCACACATAAGGTTTGTGGTATTGTGTGCTACAAATTTCATCTAAACATGTTATATAGTACTCTCCATTTGAATTTGAAGGTTGGATTTTTCTTCTGTATCTGTGGTTACATTTCCCACATATGTTCTCCTATTAGGGAACCTGTTTACGAGACCATTGTGGTTTTTTAACTCTTATAGACAATATGTTATATTAAACCTTTTTATGATTTGGGTCATTCAAGAGTAGTGTATTTTAAATACCTTGTTTGCTGAGATCAATTTTAAATTGAGAGGACACGATTTAAATAATGTTGGGAGATTTGACACCCGAATACATTACAATATTTTCCTTTAAGAATAATTGTTTTTTTAATGCTTTATGCTCAATGTTAAACTTACAAAACATACGACACTGAATTAGCTTCTCTTACACGTGAGACTGAGTTTTACCACCTTTTAATAGATAAACTTTTTTTGACACAAAATATTGAAAATTTTAAGAATATTATTTTAAAATTTAATCATCATTTTTTAATTCAGAAAATTGAAATTATATTAGGGTCAAATTTGAATATTTTTCTTGAGAAACTTCATTTTTTGTGAATAGTGAAAATTACTGTTATTTACTTAAAAATAACCTTTTTGTTTAAATAATTATTAATTAATAATTATTTTTTATTTTTTTAGAGATACATTATATGAATTATAAATAAATTTATATAGTTATGTTAGTTAGAAAAAAAATGTTATTTTCAAATTGAATATAAAAACATAACAATATTCAGAACATTTTTTCTACTATAAAAACCCATTATCTTTCCCCGTCTTCGGGATTAGAATTAATCTTAATTTTCCCACTTCTCTGATTTGAATTTTGAAAATCTAGAATAAATGGATGTGATTACTATGATGTATATTTTCTAACAACATAAACTTATTATATTTTGACTAGAATGATTAGTAAATGAAAAATATGATTAATTATAATGATTATGGTATGATTAAACTTAATAAGGGACAAAACCTTAATATTAAGGAACAAAATGACATGGAAACTTATCCATAATCCATTTCATGCAAATAATTTGACCATGTACCTACTTAGTTATAAATATATGTTTATTGGGATATTATTAAATGAATGTCCCCTATATAAAATGTTATTTAAGAAAAAAAAGGGAACTTTTCTTACTTTTAAAATTTATAAAAATTTGAGATATGTAAAAAACACCATATTTTATTTTATACATAGCCCTTATTGGGATAAATATTTTATTGTTAACGTAATAAATTTTTAATAATTTTTAGAGATGATTTAGTTAATTAAAATTCTTGATAAATGACAACATTGTGAATATTTAATTAATAATTAACTAGAATAAATGACACTATAAATATTGAACGTAAAGTTAATTGAAACAATTAATTTATTTATTTATTTTTAATGACGAAAATATCTTTCTCAACATATTTAAACCTAATATATTTTAATTTCAACACTTTTTTGGTATTTTAATATTAACATTAAATTAATAATTTTAAATTTTACATTATTGTTATTTTACAATAATTGATTCATATAAAATGATTTAAAATAAATAAAAGTCATAAATCCATACATGTGACTTTTAAGTGTTGATAAGTACTAAATATGTTATATTAGTGGACCAATTATTCATTTATAATTAACTTATTGAACCATATACTGTAAAACTGTTGTTAACATGATATGAGTTCAAGCAGTGTTTTAGCGCGTCACATGTTCTTAATTTAAAATTAATTTGAAAACCAAAAAACAATTTAATTTAAATAATTATATATAATATTAATAATTAATTGGAACTATATTTTAAATAAATCTCCATTTAATTTAGTATTAATGGAGAAATTAATAATTTTATAAAACTAAATGCCTTAATAAAAAACTAAATGATAAAATTTGGGATTCTTAGATGTTAAGGAAACAAATTATTAAAATTAAAATATTTTTGTGTGGATGAGGTTTTACTAAAACATTATTTATCTTTAAACCATTATTTTTTCTTTTTGGAGCCTCTTTAGGTAAGATAGACTACCCATTATTGAATAACATTTGATATTTACAAAAGTGTCACTCCCCCTTCCCAATAAAAGGCCACTACCTCTCCCCATTCCTAAAAAATCTAAAAGAACCAATGATAGTCCAAGATGTTCCCAAATAGTCTACCCAAAACCCACCCTTCTACCTAGAATCATCCATTAGTGATGAAATCCTTCCAAGATATCATTTTTTTATAATCCAAAAGAAGTTACACGATTAATAGGTAATTCCTTCTCTCATTTTCTCTTGATTCATTTCCATTATCCACTCTTTATACTCTTATAGTTATATTATTTCATAGAAAATACAGTATCCTCAATATACTAGGGTATTTTTATTTTAAAATTTAGACCTATAATTAAACACAGCAAGAATCTAATGGGTAACGAATATACTGTTTCTATGTACGGCGAACTACTACCTCACAAAATGAAGATTGTTCAATATTCCCTACCGCCTCTCATGGTGGCCCTTGTGATTTATACCATATTTATGTATAATATATATGTAATTTAAAATTTCCTTTTTATTATATAATTTTTATTTATAGAATATTTTTACTCCCCCATCATGTGTAAATATAATAATTTCGTTCGAGGAAGTGTGGATTACCTTCCCATTACCGCGATATAACTCGTTCATTCCATACATGGAACGTATAAAAATGGCTATAATAAACATATGAATCATATATAAAAAATATTATACATGGAATTATAAAATAAATTTGAATTATTTAGTTTTATTTATCTTAATTCAACATTGAAATTGATGTAAAATTCATGCATACGTACGACCTACAATCTCCATAAATGGTGCACTTCAATTCTAATCTCCAAATGTTATGGAATATTATAAATATATATATATATATATATGGAATATATATGATAGTTTATTCATATTTTAAATTATTTATATGATTAAACAATCATATATTTAATAATAACAACAAATAACAAGTCAAAACGTACTTAAGAAAACTAGGAAATTTACACCCAAAAGAGTTAAAAGAATAAAATATTGTTAACAAATGGGTATGAAAATATTGTAATAAGTTAATATATAATATTATATACATGATTTTGGTTATGGTATTAGTTATTAAAATAATTTAATCCACTATACAAGAGGGTAAATATGACACAACAAAAAATGAAGGATAAGGTTTGGGATTTTCATCTAACTTTTTAAATCTATGATATTAATGTCATACTCACTACTAATATATTTTGTGTTACATAAATACTTATAATTTTTTATATATTACATAATGAATCCTCTTATTCTAATGATATTATATGATTCATTTAATTTCATACCTTTATGGTGATTATGAATTAAATAGTTCAAATTGGAATGGGACACTTTGAATGTTTAAAGGGTATTCTCCTCAAGGATGTTCTTAATCCCAATACCTTTGGTTACTCTTAATATTACCTTGAAGAAATAAAATTACTCTGAAAAAAAATTGTTGAAAATTTAATTGATTATCCATACTATCAAACAATAGATATTGGTATTTCATAAACTATATATGATTTTTTATATGATGGTTACTTAGAAAATTATTTGATTAGTTGTGGAATAATTGATAAATATTTATTTTTAATTTAATATGTTTATTTGATTAGGTAATTTAGTTACTATTATTATTCAATATGAGGAATTATTTGGAATGGAAATGGTAGGAGGATCTTGGACTTTATATACCTCCTCCATGAATCGATAGGTTCTCATGAGACAGAGAAGTTGGCCAAATTAAAAGGGATTTTATCTGTGTTATAAACCGTCTTGTGAAGTGTATTGATGTTAATAGTATTTCATTGTCCTAATTCATGAAATATGAAAAGAAATAAATTTCCTTAATTTATTATTTGTTTTTTTATCCATTAGATTTTTCATCAACATATCTATGGATTAATTTCATTCTCATTTAATTGATTTATGGCATGTGTTTCAGTTTTTTAGATTCAATATTAGTTGTAACTTATATTTTTTTAAATGGAAAGTGTGTTTTGTTATTTGACTTTACATTTATATTAATTCATTATTTATTAGGTTTTACTTAACCTTATTGGAAATTTTATCCCACCGTTATTATATTTCCCTCCCTGGGATATGAAAAAGAGAACATCGGTTAATCTTTCAAGGATGTAGTTTATATCAGTTATTTTGTAGCATGTTATGTTTTTTCCCAATGTATTATGGTATCATTTATTTAATATGGATTTCTAGGATCACTAAATTGAAGGGTCCTTTGGGATTCACTTCCTCATAATAACGCAAATTTAATTTAATAATGCAGTAGCTCTAGTCTTCTAGGGTCAGGGTGGAACCCTACTCCTCTCGACCTAATTTTTGAGGTTTGAGAATTTATAATATTTTTTTAGATCTACTCTCTTATAGGATGAATTAGTGGATCATGCTGGATGAGAAATGTCTTATTATAATGAGTTCGGTGATCTTTCTCCTTTCATTAATTGTCAGGATTTGGATATATGTCATTGTTTTACACACCCATTTTTTGGGGTTTCACCTTGATTTGCAATTGAACTGTTTTTTTCTTATTGGTGTTTAAGTAATTAAATAAGTTTTTTAAAACGCGTTTGTGGTTTTATACAATGATTGAGGTCCAACACATGGGCATGATTCCCTGGATCACAATTTATTGTCGTTCGACCTTGGATTCCAATGAGGGATTCCTTACTTTCCCTTCTTGGGTTATGAAAAATGAATTCATATTATAATAGAATGAAAATATTGATAAATTCTAATTAAATTAGTTAAGGGAATTGTGATGGTTGGATAGGCCCTTGAACCTTGAATGACTATGATTGTTTTAGCTTGTTTGAAAGGATCTTCTCCAACTGTGAACCTTACCATGTGAGTTTATTAATGTTAAATCATTGTAATAGTTTAATGTACATGTATTTCTTATTATGAAAATTGTGCCCATGTGAGTAATTAAAGGGATGATCCTCATTGGGTTGGTCCTTTCATGAGTTTTATTAGATTATTTTAGTGTTCACCCTAGTATGGATAATTATTTTTTAATTTAAAACTTTTTTAGTTGAATGGTAAATTGATTTGGGTTAATCATAGATTCTAGTTAGAATTAAATGTACGAGCTTATATGACTATTTTAGCTTTTTTGATGGGTAAACCCTGAAATCATGAAATACCTTCGACGGACTCAATGGGTTTGTTATATTTTTAATCCACGAGTAAAACATGGATTCCATGGATGGGATCAAGAGGAATTTGGATTATATGTAATGAGTGATACTTGGGGGATCACTACAAGATGGCCAAGGATGGGGTCTATTAACATCAATTTTTACCACACTTAGAGGAAAATGGGTTCATGAGATGTTCTCCCGAATGTCCTTGTAGGTTGTTGGTGTAATTGCATCTTGAGTGCCACTAGAATTCCAACATAGGAATTTAATGAATGGGCTATGGTTATAAATTAAATATTGAAAATGAATGTCTTATGAAATTTTTCTCAAGAAAAAGATAAAGATTGGATTTGATCATCACATTTCTTTATTGAGATACTCTTTTGACATATTTGTTGTGATTAAATTTATATAGGAAATTTTGGGCTTATTCATATCCAAAGACATATATAATTCGACTTAATTGAATTATGAATGAACATGAAATTAATGTTAATAGAAACAAATTATTATAAACCATGTTACCTTTGTGTACTTCCGAGATTACCGCTTTTATTATTTTACACTGCCTATTAAATATATTCAGTAATAGATTGGCACATACTGTGGGTGGTTTACAATGAGGATTTAGTCTCAAACCCTATTGGGGTCATGTTTTTTGTCCCAAATAGATTATAAGGATGTCGTTGTCAATAAGGTAATGCTCCCTTCTCTAGGTACTTGATATGCTATTTAGGAATAGGGCAGAATGGGGCCAAGTTGAGGGTTCCGATGTTTATGAGTTTCTTGTAACTCTTTTTTAAATTTGGTTCTTATATCATGTATTACTGTATTGTAACCTATTTTGGCTATTTTTCTAGAACATGTACCATATTTCATTATATTTTCTACTATTTGACACTTGGTTATTTATAATATCAGTCTTTTGTTGTTTACTTCTATTGTATGGTGTTACTAATTTTGATATTTATTCATATTGATTACACTATGGTACACTCTGATAATTAGGGAATATTCTCCACACTATCACTCCTAGGAACTCACTGCTAGTTTGCATCCTTTGGCATTTCGCGGGCTGTTCTTAATGTCATGTGTCCAACATGGTATGGGGGACCTTTGAGTGGAATCTGGATCCGGGACACTACAATGTGGTATCAGAGGAGCATTTTATAGTTTATCTTACTGTTTAATAACATTAAATAGGGATATCAAGGAAATGGAGTTTGGTAATAAATGTTTCCCAGGATTTGTACCCCGCCTTAGGGAAAGGCCAAATTACCACGAATTGAATTGTGTTTTTTGGATTCAGAGTTGTTACAGTTCATTCGATTTCACCTTTTGGTGACACACAAGTGTTATGAAGCTATTATTTATATTATATTGGTTCTATTTTGTTGAAAACTAATGAGAATTGGGTATTCCATCTCATGAATCATATAGAAACATGATAGAAATTATATTCCCTGAAATTATTCCATGACATTTAGAATCATTAATGATTTCATTTTCTTGTGATAGGTACCATAGCATATATGCCTACTCATTTGATAGATTTATTGGTATGTGTTATCGCTCAAATTAGATGGATTCCATGATTTGATTGCTTAGGTGTATAGGCCCTATTGGATCAGTATTTAGTGGATCATGTTGTTTCCTTATATTGAAACATGTTGTGATGTAATGTAGGGTGATTCCATGTTTTGGTTCATAGGGAGTATTGGCCTCCATGGATTGGAATTTGATATAACATACAAGGTACAAATGTGAACACATTTTGATTTGCATGGGTTTTAAAAAATATTATATTTTTCCCATCTAGAAACCCATATTACACAATGTCTTGTAAAGGGGAACATGTCTTGTGTTCATTCCATTTTGGGAATATGATTTATAATAGGGGCACACGACGTGAATTCGGTATACACACTGTGTACCGGTACATGACAATGTAGTTGAGTACCCAGGCTTGTTTACCCATGTAGGGGTACATGGATGTGTAGAGTACACTATCAGACCCCATATAGGTAACATGCCTTATAGATGTAAACAACTTGACTAGGTAAATAGCCATGATGGTTTAGGATACGATCATGTACCCCATGTAGGGTACACACCATGTATAGGTCTTACACAGAGTGTACCTAGGAAGTTTACATGACTAGGATGGTAGATGTACATTCCCATGTGAGAGATTAATGGTACACAATGTTTATGGTTTTAACATTATATGAACTTATTTTCTTCTACATTTTCAAGTTATTTTCCTTTTTTTGTTCCCTTGAATTATGATCCTTGACAATGGAATTGAACTGACATGTGTGGTTGACCCTGTACAGTCATGCCACCAACATGACCTCTATTATAACACTAGGAGGGTGGCAACAGTAATACCCCAATGGTTGAAATCCATGGTCTACCAATGGATTCTCTATTCATTATATTTTTTTCACCAGCTATTATACCAAATGCAGGTGATAATGAACAGTTCCATGAAGGATTTATATGGTTCACCCAAACCTTTTAGGGAGAACCACACCCAACCATGTATATGGAAGATCATATGCAAGTGTTCCAGCAGTATCATCCACCCATGTTTTTAGGGGATGACAGACCATAGGCTACATAGTCATGGATCAAGGCCAAGTCTTTTTATCTTTCATCACATAGAAATTCTTCCAGACAGGAGGGTAAATCATGTAACATATATGTTTCATGATTCTTCTAAGAGATGTTCGGATGTTATTAATCATGTGTGGTATCATTAGGATATATAATGGGGAGGCTTCCAGATAGTTTTCTTCAACTATTACTATCCTAAGACACCGAGAGATAATTGATCCATGAAGTTGTTTCATTTGGAGCAGGGCGCTTTTGCAGTGATGGACTACTCGGTGCATTTTATTGAGACCAAGCAGTTCAAAGCTATTCTGATGGGTGAGGATTTATCCAAGACCAAACAATTAGAGGATGTTCTAAGGTACTACATCCGATCATAGGATACCATTTTCCAGTTGACTACCATATCTTATATATTGAATGAGGGGATAATTAATGATCTTAATATGAGGGAATCTGATGGTGTGAGCCAGGGAAGTTTGGATCCTAGATCTGATTTGTCTCAACCCTTAGTATGAGGTATCATCTGGAGATTCCTCGCAGTAATGTTTTTTATTAAAACATATCTTCAGGTACCCATGTTAGGCGCTACAAGTGAGGTAGGTCATCAAATACGAGTCCAAAACATCTGTAAGACCTAGTCGAGTGCTGATCTTGAGAATAGATTGACCATATTTATAGCTTCTGTACAAAATTTATTTCAACAGCTAGAGCGAAAGGGTTTTTACCATATCCAAATTATGGACTGAGATCTATAAATTCTCATCAATTAGATAACTTTAATGCATCAGGTCTTTCAGGGTGAGGTGGTGGTCATGGTCATGGTAGCTAGACCCCAGGTTCTCAGAAATAATCAGGTGGGTCAGTTTAGGGTATCCATGCAGTGTCATTTTGTCACAGTATAAGTTGGACTTATGCATTGAAACAGACCCAATAAAAGCATGATCCATGAAACTCTACTACTAGAGGCACTATTTTAGTAGCCTTAGTTTTATATTTTGAACTTTTTTCATATAGGGTATTCACATAGTTTCATATATGTGCACATTACGGAGATCTTTGGGATCTATGTTTTTACTTATGATGATTTTGTGATGCTAGACACTCCATTGGGGGTTATAATAGTTGGTTTAAATTAGTGAAAGGAGTGTCCCCTTGAGGTTGGTGGGTTTCACTTTGTATGTATGCACTGTATCTTAGAGATGATAAGATTTTATTTAATCCATTGAATGAATTGGTTGGTTTCCTTCATAGTCTTTTTTCATTTCTACCACTGCATGATGAGTTTCACATCACTAGAGTGTGGAGAGTTATTAAATAAAAGATAATGGGAATTCCATGGGAGCAGAGAACAACCTGAGCATCATGGGTTCAGTGGGATGACAACCCAGATTAAAAGTTTTATCAGGACGACCATGGGACATGTCATATATATTTCCCTCCAGTAGTTGATCATTTCAGGGATGTTATTCTGAATGTCTTCTTAGGTTTTCAACCTATGAGAGTGGTGGATTTATATATTGATCAAGTTTCCACAGCTTCATCAGTATCCATTCCAATATATAGGATGGCTACGATGGAGTTTCAAGCGCTCAAGTGGATGTCAGAGGACATGGATACTAAGGGTTCCGTCTAACCTAGTACATCTTCATCGAGTTCACTAATACTTTTTCCGAAAAGGGATGATTGTACCATAAATATGTACATGTATTACTAGTAATTTAAATAGTTTATAGTTAATAAATGATATTGTTTACTACAAATAGGTGATTTCTTCTACCAGATATGGGGAGCTCGGGTTTTCTTAAAGATCGATCTCAGATCCGGTATTCATCAGGTGATTGTTAGATAATTATACATAACCTGCACAACCATTCAGGTAATGTGTGGTCTATATGATTTTCTTGTTCTGTAATTCAGTCTCCCAAATGTGCTAGAAGTTTTTATATCCCTGATAAACCTAGTGTTCTATCCTTATTTTGATTCATTTTTTAGGTTTTTATGAATGATATCTTGGTTTATTCTCATTATCAACACAACCATGCCTCGCATAATGAGATCATTTTGATTAAACAAATATAAAATCTGTAAAATTATAATCTCACAATGTTCCACTTATATATGGATCATATTCACTTCCTGGGCCACATCATATCAAATCCAGGAGTATTCGTAGACCCATAGAAGATGAGAGTAGTCGTTTCCTAGGAGCATCCCATTTTTGAGTGGAAATGGAATGATTTTTTAATGGGTTTACTAAGGTCTCCTCAAGGTAATGATGTTGTATGGGTTGTTTTTGGAAGGGTCATGATGGATTCAAATTTCCTAATGATTAAAGAAACCTTTAGTGTTGATAAGCTTAGGAGGTTGTACATCTGTGAGATTATACAACTGCATGGTTCATGCATTGTATAATTTTAGATAGGGATTCCTAGTTTACAACCCATTACTATTAAGAAATAAAAAGGGTGATGGATATACAGGCTCTCTTAAGCATAGCTTACCACCCCCATCTAGATGGCTAGTCAGGGCACACGAATCAGGTGTCGGAGGACCTTCTATAGGCATGCGTCCTAGATTTCGGGGGTTCTTGAGAGAGACACATACACCTGGTTGACATTTCCTATTACAATAGCTTTTAAATCACTAGTCATATGGAAATATAAGTGGGTTATATGGTAGGACATGATGATCACCCCGGTGTTGGATGGAGAAAGGAGAGGTTGCTATGCTTGGACCTCGTCTTGTCTAGGAGACCACTGAGTTGGTGAAGTTGACTCAAAAGCATAAGGATACTATGAAATCTCATTAGAAATCATATGCTGATCATTATAGAAGAACATTAGAGTTTGAGGTTGGGGAAGGGGATTTTCTACGTGATGCATTTAGGTTGGTACATAGCAGGATTAAGATAATGGGTATGCTTTCACCATGATACGTTGGGTCGTTCAAGATTCTAGAGAGGGTCTGGACAATTTCTTATCAGTTGTATTTTCCTCAGAGGTAATATGTTATGAATGATGTCTTCCATGTTTCCCAGTTACAATGTTACATTTTAGACTTGTCTCACGCTTTTTATCCTTAGGATGTTGAGTTACAGGCAGATGCTTCTTTGAGTATTGTCCTATATGAAATGTGGATCATAGCATGAAGGATATCTGTGGCTGATCTATTGATTTAATTTGGGTTCTATGTAATAAAGGATGAGTGAACGGCATGACCTGTGAGAGGGATGCAGATGTACGATCACAGGGTCCATAGGTAATCTTATATGATTCTTCACCACCATCGAAAGGGCAATTCGGGGACGAATGACTTTTAAGGGGATGTTTTTAAGAACATAGTTCTTCTTTTGAGGTATGAATCTTTTAATTTCGGGATTTACAAAAGAAAGAGGAGGAAAATAGTATTATTTCCTGGCTACATGCATATTTCCTGACATGAGTGGGGGTTAAACACTAAGTAATTCTAGTACACACTGTGTAATGGTTTACACATGACCCATTTATGAAATGCTATGAATGTCAGAAACTAGGAGAAAATCATGAAACTAAAGTGTGTATTTTTTTTGCAAGTTGTGTTTTTTTTTCTAACACTATCCATAGCCTTGTTTTCGTTAGGTAGATAGAAGGCTCTCCCACTGGTTTCATACAGAAATGCCCAGGTCAACCCTGTGGGAAATTTACCACCTGATTCATCGTCCGAAATCTGTTTCGGTCACTGTTAGTTGCATTGGAATCCCTTAGGTGAGTTCTTGATTCCTCATGATCAATTAATCATTTATTCTAATCTCAACCTAATTATCCAGGTCATGGAATAAATGTTATTTTTTATATCTACTTCGTTTTAGGTCGAATTATATGTTGAAGCTAAATGAGGAGAGTCATATGACGATGAGGTAGGTGGTCTCTTTCCTTTCTCAAATTTTCAAGATGATTACATATGTCGGAGTGTTATGCACCCATTTTTGTGTAAATCCATGTTTTCTAATTGAACCTTTTTTTTCCTATTTATGTTAAGTTAATTGAATAAGTTTTTTAAAACATGTGTTAGGTTGTATACCTTGATTGAGGGCCACCCCATGGGAAAATTTCTTTGGATGGCCATTTATGGTTGTTTGTCCTACAATGACTATGAAGAATGCCTTGTTTTACCTTATTTGGTTGTTAAAAATGAAATGATATTAAAATAAAATTAAAATCTTAATAAATTTTATTTGAATTGGTTAAGGGTATTAGGATGGTTGGATTTCCATTTAAACCTTGAAGGTTTAGGTTTGTTTGAGCAAGTTTTGATGGTTCTTCACCAACTGTGAACTTTCCCACATGAGTTTATTAATGCTAAAAGAATGTGGTGGATTAATTTAAATGTGTTTCTTTTTATTAAAATTGTTTGTATGTGAGTAATTAATGGGATAATCGTCATGTGGTTGGTCTTTATTTGAGTTTTATGAGATTCCTTTGGTGTTAACCATAACATGGATAATGAATTGGTAATTTAAACCAATTGTGGTTGAATGGTAAATAGCTTGGGGTGAATCATGGATTTTGATTATAATTCCATCGACATGCTTATATGTATTGTATACCATGGTCCCTTGGGTGTACCATTGATTCTTGAAATGCCTTGGATGAACTCAATAGGTTTGTTATAATGTTACTCCATGAGAGAACCAAGGACTCCATATATGGGCTTGGAGGAATTTGGCTAATATTTTAGGAGTGATTCTTGGGGATCCTTGTAGGACTTGCATGGATGGTCTTCATTAATATATAATTGTACCACACCTTGAGTGATATCGGTTTTATGAGAGGTTCATAAGAACAAGCTCATATGATGTTGGTGTATATGCACTTGAAGTGATACATGAATTCCAAATTAGGAATGTCAAGGACTGTACTATGTTTTAAATGGAATTTTGAAATTGAATGTATTCTGAAGCATTTTCCAAGACAATGGACAAGATTGGATTCCGTCTTCAATTATTTTTGTTTAGATTTTATTCTAACAATTTTTTTGTGATTAATTTTATACAAGGAATGTTGGGAATATGGCAGATCTCTAGACATCTATAATTCAATATAATTGCAGTTTTAATGATCATGAAATCAATGTGAATATAAGATAGTGCTCTTTATACTATCCACTTTTGAGTAATTCTTATATTACTTCATTCATTATTGTCTACTACTTGTTATATAAATTCACTGATTGATTGGTATAGTCCTTTGGTGGTTTCTTATTAGGACATAGTCTCACACCCTATTTGAGTCATATTTTTTGGCCCAAAAAAATTAAATTGATGCAGTTGTTAATAAGGGAAAGCACCATTCTCTAGGTACATGATATACTTCTTAGGAGTAGGAGATCATGGGACCAAGCTGAGGCTTGTGATTATTTTGAGTTTCTTTAATCTATTATGAAATTTTGGAACTTATATCATGTATAACTACAGTGTAACACATTTTGGATGTTTTCCTATAACATGTACAACGCAATATCATCTTTTGAACAATTTTACACAAGGTTATTTATATTATCATTCACTTACTGCTTACTTATATTTTATGGTACTACTACTTATACTATTTATTTAATATTTTTTTCACTATATTACACTCTACTAATGCAAGAATAGTCTCCCCACTATCACTCTTAGGCCCCTGTTGCATATAGGTAGCCTTTGGTATTTGGGGAGATGCGCATGAGGCCATATGGCCAATCTAGTATGGGGATCCTTTGAGTTAAATCCAGATCCAGAACGTTATAAGGTTAAAATTTGGTAAATATATCCCTTTTGTTTTTAGGAATTGTGATCAATAATCAAGGTCAATTTTACCACCTCGATAAACAAAAAATTGTGTAAATATTGGTTAAAACAAACTCATGAGGCCATATTATTGAATCCCAATTCTTATTGGATGAATAAAATTTGACACACATCACCATAAGATCTAAATTAAATTTTTAGGGTACACATTTCGTTGAAAACGTCCGATATAATATTCTAACAAATAAAATTTACAAATATTACTACGTTCATATAAAATATCCATTATGTGTCCAAATAATAGAAAACTAAATTTATGAGTGAATACAAATTTATATATTGAATAAAAAAATGTTATTTTCATGAATGTAAATTTTTTATAATTTTTAGTAATTATATATTAAACAAAATTACTTATTTACCATTAATACTATTATTCATCAGTTAATAAAAAATAAAAAAAATGTTTTTAATAATATTATATGTTTTATAATTTAAATTAATTACGTTTTTTCATAATTTTTATTGATTAATATGACATAATATAATTTGTATGAATTATATTTGAATTCGATCTTTTTATATATTTCTTTTATGTCAAATTTAATGAATATATTAAAAACATTATTGATATTTTATAAAAATAGAATTCAATTAAATAGTTTAAAATTAATAAAAATAATTAAATTTGACGTGGGAAATAATATTTGATATTAAATGGAATTAAATTCAAATATATTATCAAACATTAAAAAAATATGTAAAATTTATCACTTTAAGAATGAAAAATGGGTTTCTGCAATTAATTTTAAACTCGTTTAACTAATTTATTAAACCAAAAGATATGGGTTAAAGAACTAGATAAGCTAGTAAAATTTTTATAATTTTATGGTATATAATATAGATAATATATTATCTTATAATTAATATGATTTTTTAGGAACTTAATAAGGATAATATATTTATTATATTTTTATCTATTAATAAATTCCAATACTGGCCCTCCTATTACAATTAGAAAGGATCCTCTAACAACTCTTATTCGCCCATCATTGATCTTTGAATCTCTATAAAATCTAAAATATTATCTTATCCATTAAATTATCCACATTATATAGGTTATTTTAGTCCCAAAATAATAACCCTAGGGTCCAAAATAAGAGATCTAAAGCAGTTGAATCATAGAAGAGATAATCTCTTTAACCGATAACATTCTATTTAATTTTTTTTATATCCTATAAATATATTATGTTCCTCATTAAATAATAAATTATTTACCCTAATTATGATAAAATGTTATTTTTATCGATAATAAATAATTAAACATTCCCTTTCATGTCAAATGGGATGTGAAATTACAACCTTGGAATACATATTACTATCCATATCCACATAGAGATTCAATTAATTTTTTATCAACATATTTTATGTACGAGTATTAAGATGGTTATAAAGTTTATATATAAGAATTATGAAATTATTCAGCTTCTTTAATTATAATATCATATATATCTTCTTACTTTCCAAACTATTGTGAATCGATAACATCACTCGTCTGTACGTAAGGACTACCGCCTCTGCAAAGCGTTGTGATCCATTCTTCATCTCTAAATTAATAGATGTCAATAACTATTTTTTAAGAAAATTTATGATCTATATGATATAATAATGATTCTTTGAAGGTGAATTATTATTTACCGTTCTTTTATTACCTTCTTCTAAAGGTGAAAATAATATTCATGCGTACATATGACCTACCGTGTCTCGGAATAGTGAAATTCATTTTTGTATTTATAAATTCAATGGAAGAAGACACATATAGACACACAGACACACACACACACACACACACACATATATATGGTATTTATATCATGATTAATAATTTTGAAATTATGTAACCATGGTCAAAGTACAATGAAAAAGACTGTTGAAGTAAAATATGCATCAAAACGAAGCAGTTATCTCCTAGAATAATGATTTTAATAAAGAATTGTTTACAATAAATTTCTAAGTTTCCATAATTAAATCATTAATGGTATGATGGATATGTTTATGCTTATGTAATATATATATAATAAATATATATTTTTTATATTGGAAGATTTTTGATGAATGAAGACATATATTACTTGTGGCTAAAGATTTATATTTCAATCATATTTTAATAGAGATTTTTTTCTTGAATTTTAATTGATCAAAATACATATAAATTTCGTGATTAATCAATAAATTTTTTGAAAAACAATGTTTGTTTATGTAAAAATAATTTTTAACTTTATTATTTTCCAAATTAAGTAATAAATATACTGAAATAATGTTTTCAAGGAAAAGTGATCATGTTTTAATATTCGATGGGGAATATTTTTTTTCATGACCATGTTATCTTAAACAATTTAAAGAATATTTTTTAAAATCACCAATTATTATACAAATTAATTTTTACTCATTATTGAATTTTTAGAAAATGAATAAAAATTAATCTTATTGTCTTTTCCAAATGCGTACTTTCTGGTCATTTTACCATCAACGTGAAATTAATGCTTTCTTTTTACATATACAACATGAATTGAATTTTTTACTTCCATGATTACTCAATACATAAAAGATTCTGTTAAATATTTCTATACTTATTTAGAGATTAAATATTTTCCATAATATTTTGAAACATTTTTTATATATCAAAAAATTTATTTCAAAATACATAAGATATTTTCTTCAATATTGTTTTATATAAATTTTTTATCATCAATAATAAAAACCCTTTATTGTTTCTAATGTTTTAAAAGGGACATGACAGAGTCATACCATCCTTATTATTTTAATGGATGGTTTATTATTATGTTGATTAGATTTTTATAAATCCTATTTATTTTACATTGGTTATTCTATGATAATATTATGAAATGTTTATGAATCCTATTTTTATTGAAATAGTTACGATATGATGAAATGTTGAATATTTTATGACTTTATTACACACATATGTATGGTTTTATTCATATGAAAACTGGGATCATAATTATATATCCCTTCAATACATTGGGTGACATTTTAAATGTTGTGAGGTTACTATAGGAAACAATTTGATGCCTTTGATCCATTATGGGTAACAAGTCAATGTTCTTGATCTATTATAGGAAAAAATTCAATCTTCTTAATCCATTATTAGAAATAGTTTTTTTGGAATTATTAATTATGGTATTATGGTCTTGAGAATTAATATTGACATAAGAAATGGTTTTTATGCATATTATGGTGCCATAAATATATAACATGAACTTACTATTAGAGATGAATTTATGCTGTTTTTCACACTTATGATTCATGTATTTTGAAATGATAAAGAATTATTCCATGTATATTGTTTATGATATTTTAAATAGTGGGTATGATAATTGAATCTTATGGACATGATCCCATACCCATACCCATATCTTATTATATCATATGATCAATGATTGATATATCCCTTATTTAGCCTTACTATGAATCTGAACACACTATTTCATATATTATTTTTCCAATAGTTTAGAAAAAAAAATTAATTATGATATATATTTAACATTAATTAAATTAGTATATCATTATGGTATATGTTTGATATAATTCATGAAATAAGTATATTGTGTATATATTTTCGAAATACACTAACAATTATGGTCCCCAAGTTTGTGTCTATGACATTTATGGAATATTCATCTAAAAAGATATTATGTGTATGTATTAAAATCATGGGGATTTATAGTTGGTATTATAGTAGGGTTTATTAAATATTTAGTTTTTAGGATTATTAAAATTTGGTTAAAACGCAAGGGACAAGTCTCTGTATAAGATAACATCCTATTGTTTTTGTATCGACCATTGATAACCTTCGAAAGCCCTTATATGCAATAGATTAAAAATATTGTATCAAAATTTTGACATAAATGGAAAGATATTTCATTATTATATGTTATCTCACACTAATTATTGTACAATGATTATTAAATATTGTTTATTTTTTTTCATTGTATAGAAATAGAAGACTTCATGTTGATAATGAATGTCATGGAAAATGAAATTATTATCCACGTGAGAAAATATGTTGTATAATATAGAAGGATAAACATATTTCTATGTTAATAAAACATTCATACGATATAAACCTTACTGATATTCTAAACTATAAAAAAAGGGAACAATATGTCATTGATTATTACATAAGGCAACATGCTACTTTTTTTGGTAGGTCTTTTTACCCAATAGTAGCTTAGTGATAGATTAAAAATATTGAGAAAATATTTTCTATTATTTAGTGATCAGAATATAATTTTTTTCCATTCATTAATAATTTATATGGTAAAGAAAATCAATGGTGGAATATTATTAAGAATACCAGACAATAGGAAAAAAATTAATCCATGTAATGGGATGAGTATTTGATATTTTCAGTATACACATCGCTGGCATTTCACGTTTCAATAGAGAGGGGAAATTCCATAAATAACGGAAAATGAATAATGAATAAATAGGTATATTCAAGGAAAATTTTCAAGACTATGGATGTTTTCAACTAGTATAATAAGTATTCAAGGAGGACAAATTGATTGATTCTTTGGTTGCATAAAACAAAATTATTAAAAGGAAATACCTATAAGATACTATAGTATATATAATGAAGTCATCCATTTTACACTAAATATGAATATGGATTTTATATATTTCCCCTGTTCCTATGGGTTTTTAAAAAAACCTTGCTCATGTTTCATGAAAAATTGAATAAACTACAATGAGGAACGATATTCCAAAAATATACAAGCTAGAAATATAGGGAAAAATAAAGGTAATTTCATAGATAGAACATGGTGGTTCTTTAAATGTATAATAACATGTCATAAATCATGTGAATATCATAAAGGGATGAATAGTATATTCAATGAAATAGAGGAAATAAAGAAAATGACTAATTCGCCCCCACGCTCAAATGCTTCAAATGAAAGGAATATGGGAATTATTCCAACCACTATATTAATATAAAGGTTTTTTCATATCAATATCAAAAACCCATTAATTTTAATGATAATGTTAAATCTCATCAGATCTGGAAAATTGAAGTGGGTTATGACAATTAAATAGTGCAATGAACATTTATCAACTAATGTAGAATAACTAATAAATTATTTATTTCTGGATATACCGACTCATTTATATCTAATGAATTTTTTAAAGGTATCAAATTACCACCACAATCATTATATATTATTGTAGTAGTTAAACCCCATAAAGTTAATATCATTACATCATATTTCTATGATTATATTTGGTTGATTTTTATGGGAATGTGTTTCTTGGAAATCATTTTATTATTCCTCTTATTAAAATTTATGATATTTTTTGCATGGATTGGATTTCATTACATAAATCCCACATAACGTTCTAAGAATATTATGTTATGTTATATATTATTAACCAAAATATAAATATATATCAGTATAACTATAAATAGGAACGTTTGATAGAAATTACATCAATTATATGGGTACTGAATTATATTCAAATATGGTGTTTATATAAGAAAATTTAAGAGAAATTCAAAATAAATGATACTCCTATTGATTAGGTGATTGTTTATATCTTTTAGGAAGAGTTATATGATCTTCCATTGAATCATAAATTTATGTTTTTAATAGAACTCTTTCCTGGTTCCACACCTATTTTGATGAAACCTTATAGAATTACCCTAGTTGAGTTGTGGGTATTAATGAAGTTGCTCATGAAGCATATTCTATAGGGATTAATTTGGCCATGTGGATCATCATGGGGTTAAAATATTATTTTTATATGAGGTAATATAAATTAATTCGACTCTACATAGATTATCAAGAAATTAAATTGATATATATCAAGAACAATTTTCCTCTATATCATATTGATGACTTGTTTTATCAATTGTATTATTTATATCAGTGGACTTAATTTAGGATTTAATCAACTGAGTGGAAAGAAAGAAGATATTTCCAAGATATAATCATGTGCATATTATTGTCACTATGTATTTATAATGACGCATATTGTTCTTACCAATTCCCTTATTATCTTCATAGATTTAATAAATAGTGTTTTATATAATACCTTGATAATTTATTTCTTGTATTTATAGAGGATATTATTATATAATAAATGACTAAGGATGTTCATGAAGACCACATGAAAATAGTATTGAGTACCCTAAATATAGATAAGATACATGAAATTTTAAAAAATTATGAATTTCATCTCCAAAAAGTTTCATTTGGGTACTGTATAATCTCATATTAAAGAATTTTGGTGGATCTTTAAAACATGTAGGTTATTGAGAAATAGACCAAACCATCTATATTTAGTGACATTGATAGTTTTTGGAATCTCTTGATATTATTAATTATTTTTCTGTAATTTATCCTGATTTTTTTAATCCAATCACTATGTTACCTCATAAGGGATCCTAGTTCCTTTGGACAGATGAATATGAATAAATATTCAAGGATCAAAAAGGGATGATACTTAGAACACATGTTCTAATCTTACCCAATAATGGAGAAGGTATTTTAATCTATACTGACGTGTTCCAATAATAAATTAGGATGTGTTCTCGTGAATAATGATATAGTTATTGCTTGTGAATCATAAAAAGTATATTTGGAGGAACAAAATTACAGAACTCATGATTTGGAGTTTGTTACAGTATTTTTTTTCCTTAAATATATAAAGGAATTATATTAATGTGGAAACAAATCATATATATATAAAGATTGTAAAAATAAAAATTATATTTTCAAATAGAAAAATTCATGCATGATTATTTATGTTGATGTTAACAAAAGATCCAATATTTTCCTATTTGAAAATTAAGGACATGCATATCTTGAAGGAAGTAGAGAAATATTGTTTCTCTTCAAATAAATGTCCAACCATACATTAAGATATAGATTATAAATGTAAAGATGGAATAATTGGTGCTAAAAAATATGATGATAAATTTTATTGAATTTCAATAATTAATTTTTTGGAATTATATGATTCATGAACTCGTTCTGTTTTTAATCTAAACAAGATTTGAAAAAATAGTTGCTTAATGAGGATCATAGTTCTTCATTATGTACTAATACTAGAAATAAAAAGGTTAATATAGATTTGATGGAATATTTTTAGTGGGTTGATAGTGGGAGAGATATTGAAGAGATTGTATCTCGATGATTAGTTTCTCATAAAGTTAAGGGTGTGATATAGAAGTCAAAAGGGGATGTTAAAACCATTACACATACAAAAATGGAAATGGGGAAACATTAACGTCTATTTCATCATCGGACTCCCCAAACTATTCAAAGGGTAAAATGTTATTAGGGTTGTTATTGATCACATTACAAAGTTAGAGAAAAATAATTATATTAGAGAATAATTATATCCTTATTAAAATAGTCAATGACATATAATGGAAGTTGTATGATTTCATGTAATACCACTATTTATTGTATCTGGTCGGGATATGGGGTTCTCCTTAATGTTTAGGTGAATTATTGAGTAGTATCAAGATTTAAAGATAGGTTTCAACAATTAATATCATCCATAGAGAGATGTTATGGCTGAGAGGACCAATAAAACCCAATAAAATTTATCATGAACATTCATTACGGAATTCAAATGGGGTTGGTATCAAAACCATCATATGATGGTGTTTTCATTCAACAATAGGTTTCACGCGAGAAATAAGATGTTTTATTTCGATTTTTTTTAAAATATGGATTTTACTCTTATATGTTGGGGTTATGTGGGAAAAGTAATGATATTAGGACATAAGACAATTCATGAGATATTATATATGTTTAGAGACATTCCGGAACACATAAGTCAAACACAAAGGTGATAGAAATTTTATGCTGGAAATAAATAGTGAGATCTGGAGTTTGATGTTAGTGATAATGTATTATTATGAATACATCCATAGAATAGGATTATCAGGATTTCAATGAAGGAAAATTTGATTACAATATATATTGGTCTCTTTGAAGTTCTCGATCTTATCAGGATGGTAGATTATCAATTGTTGCTTCCACAAAATATCACTCAAGTACACAATATGTTCCCTGCATTCCTCTTGAAGAAGTATAGAAATTACCATACAAATAAAATGGTATTGTAGTTTATAAGAACTCTATATTAAGAAACATATAATGGAGATTTTGGATAATTTATAATATGTGGTTTGAAACAAGGCCTCTCGCCTTTTAATGTTTTGTGGAGAAACCAAATATTTGATTACGCTATGTGGGAACCCGGGGATGTGCTGAGGTAAAAGTATCATCATCTATTTGTATCCAAATGGGGATTTTCAAAGGAATAATTAATTTTAATGGGGTAAAGTATAACACCAAGATATTTTTTGGAATATTTCACAATAAATAAATTTTATTTATATGTTATCTTTATTTGTACCGAACACCTAGTTTAAACAAACCATCATATACTATTAAATTATTATTATGTAAAATTTATCACCAAGATGTATGCTTGTTTTCAATGAATGAGAATAACTAAATTATCAAAAACATATGATTACATATTTATAATTTTATTAATTTTTACAAATTAATAAGAAATGAAAATTAAAAACATTTTAAAATCAGAGATGTTTTTCAGAAAAAATATTTCAATACGCGTAATGTGTTATTTCAATAAAAAAATTATTCAATATTGGTAAATGAATTTTAAGAAATTTAGATATTATATTTTCAATAAATTTTTTACCATTTCTCTAATATATTATTTATTCATTTGATAATAATCAATCATGTTTTATTATGAAAATTTTAATTTTCTAAAAAGATGTTTTCTTCACGTTTTATAGGCTTATATTAAAATTAATTTATTTAAAATATATAAATTAAATTTAATAAATGGTTTTTATATTTTCAATTATGAGTTTCATATTTGGTTAATAAGTCTCTTTTATTTTAATGAATTATATATAATATCAATGGTAAAATTTACCACCTTATCAAATGGTAAATATGGTTAATCTAGTTTTATACGATGTAATATGACTATACTTTTTCATCCTAATTATTATTTGATGATGGAAATAGTACCCATATAACCAAAGGATTGTATTTTAACTATTTACAGGACAAATATCCATGAAAATGACTTATATTATATTTAAAACAATGAATGTTACAAAATGTCACTCTCTTAGTTTTAAATATCAAATATGATTCTGCATATGAAAAAAGATATAATTTAATATAAAATTCTACATTTAAAATAATGATATTATTATTATTTCGTAAATTTATATATGATTTTTAGTAAATATATAATTTGTTTAAATTATTATTTAATGCTGAGAGAGTTATTGTTTAATAAATATAAATTATAAAATAAATGATTTACAAAAAATTAAATATAATATAATTTGAATGAATATGGTTTTCTATGCAGTATATAGATAGATATGATGTATTATTATAATTAATAAGTAATATATTTTAATTAAAACATGGTATTTATGTTCATTATGTAAAACAAACGAATAGTGTCAAAATTGACATTAATGATATTTTATCAATATAATATTTTATTAAATTATTTAAAATTTAAAAAAAATATTGAATGAAGAATAGGTTAAAAAGATATAGTTGAAAATTTCACATCATGGAAATTTATTAGAAAATTTCCACTTTATTAGTAAAATTATAATCCTTTAAAAGTGATGTTGATGTCACCAGATTTAAAGTTAAAATAGGTTAACTGATGTGTTAAACCAAAAGATAATTTTGAAAACACATCCCACACCTGTCAAAATTTTATGTTATAATGGGATATAAAAACTATTATAAATTATAATTGAATCACTATAATTTTGGATATACATGGTCAATATAAGGTCTATTATATTCTATTCATTTAAGAAAATCCTCTAGTACCCCTCCCCTCACTTAATAAAGGAACCCCTCCTTTATCTTCATAAAACCACTTTAACCCTTATAGATCAACCAAACACTAATAAATTATTTTATCCACTCCAATATCAATATTATTGAGTGTTTTTTTTTCAAAAAATCCCAACACTAGTGTCCATAAATGACGAATTAATGGATTTGTTTCAATGAATAGGAATCACCTCAATCGATCGCATTCATTTTAATTATTTTTTATAACCTCTAAATCTATTATGTTATATATTAAATAATAACTATAGTTTCTTAATTACACAATAATGTTATTATTGTTATGAAAAAACCATTATCCACCCTCTTTATTATTAAATAGGAATTTAAAGTATCAACTGTGAGAACATATGACATACCATCTCCATGAAGTGATGGAATTTGTTTTTCATCAGTATATTTTATAGATGAGTCTTAAGATGTGTTTAAAGTTTATATTTCATTTTCTTAAATAATTATTATTTTGGAATTATAATAATATATCAATCTTCTTACCTTCAAAACCTTGGGAAAATAGTAATATCTCTCTTGTGAACCTTTGGACTACCATCTCTATGAACTGATGTGATTCATTTATCATATTTTATTTACATGGATATTAATAAAGATGTAGTTAATGAATATATTTTATTTATATGATATATTAAAAAAAATTAATTTTTATTACTATTTACCTTTTTTTCATCTATTGAAAATTGAAAACAACTTTCATGCGTGGGTATAAACCTACCGTCTACATGAACAATGTATTTCAATTTTTAATATATAAAATATTTGGAAGAATAAAAATATTTATAATTTACGTATTAAATATTTATATCATTATTAACTTTCTTTAAATTATTTAACCATGATCAATGTACAAATACTTATACCTCCAAACTAAAACATGCTTCAAAAACCTTATAGTTATCACTCAGAATAATGATATTAATAACAAAGTTTTAATAAATGGGTTACAAGATGTCATATGTAAATGATAAATGGTATTGTAGATTTTATTATGGTTTAGTAATAAATTTATAATGCATATATATTTAATATACATATTGTTTTAATGTTAGTGTGGAAAGATGATAGTTGAGGTAAGGGATTTATGTTTAAATCTTCTTTAAATAAGGAATGTTTATGCTTAACTTCCAATTGATGAAATTATATAATCTTTATCTGATAAATAAATTTAATTTTATTCATCTATGTTTATTTATTAAAAAATATATGGTTTACTTTTTTTTCCTCAATTTAACTACTCAAGATAGTAAAATAATGAATTTAAGGAGAACCAACCATGTTGTAATATTTATTTGGGAATATTTCTCTTACAAGAGAAGATTTTATAAAAAATATAGAATGTTTTGAATATTCTCCAATTATTATTTAATATAATTTTTACACTCTTTTAAATTTAATATTTTTTAAAGGAATTTTTTTTTTATTTTAAGAATATGTTATTATTTGATCTTTTTACAAAAAATGTGAAAGAAATGATTTTTATATAATATGAAATGAATGGAATTTTTCACTATCTCGACCACGCAATGACTAAAAGAATACTTTAAATGTTTCCACATATATATTTAATGGAATTTATTTCAATAATATTTATTTTTTTATATTTTGTATAATTGTTTCAAAATGGAAAGGATATTTTTTAATGTTTAAGTTGTCTTTCTTTTCATAAAAAAAATATCCTTTAGTCTTTCATTTGTTTTTCTAGAGATAAGATCCAATGGTTCCATCCTTATTAATTATATTGATGGTTTATGTTTATAATGAAGTCATATTTATGAGAACTATTTTATTCATGGGATATTCTTTTATGATATTATAAAATAGTTATGAAACCTATTTACACTTTATCATTTATGATTTGATGATATGAAGAATATTTTATGATCTTGGGTTACATGTATATATGGTTTACATTATATTATGGGTGGGACTAGAATTATATATCACACTAATGAATTGTTAAATGTTTAATATCTAATGTGATAACTATGAGAAACATGTCAATATTCTTTTTCCATTACATTAATCAAGCCGGCGTTCTTGATCCATTATGGGAAACAACATAGTGTGTTTGATCCATTATGGGAAATAGGTGTTGCAGCCTGATCCATTATTATTTTATGATATTGGTACTTAATATTTACATATGAAATTTTTTCTAAACATATGATAGCGGAACAAATGTTGATGTCAACTTGTGTTTCGTGAAAAATTTATTATGTTTTTTCACTCACATGATACATGTATTCTGGAGTGATAACGAATTATTCTATGACTCATGTTTATGATTTTTTATAAATTTTGTATAGAAATTTTATGTTATAGTCTTGATCCCTTACCCATATTCTTATTTTATGATTTCATAAAATTTTGTATTAATATCTCTTATGTTTACCGTTACATAGAATATGATATTACCCTTTCTTATGTTTCCTTTCCCTGAGTTATGAAAAATGGTTTTATGTTGTGTTTAAAAATAAAATGTGCTAATTGGGAAGATATTTATGGGGATGTTGAATTATTTTCATTAAATAAGTCAATTGTGTATCTCGTCCACAAAAATACTAAACATTTACTATTATAAAGCATGTTCTTCCGAAATGTATTGGATGTTAATTTAAAAAGATATAATATTTGTGTATTAGACACCTATGACATTATAGGAACACTTGATTAGAGGATATGGGAGACCATGATTATTTGGGTAGTTGATTATTGTTAGAGAATAAATATTCCCCACATGATGTGAATTTCCAATAAAATAGTGAGGAATTTATCTCATGTAATCATTTGAAAACAATAGAAATGGACTTCACACTGTGATGTCATATCGAACATGAAAGAATTAAATATTTTATATGGTGTGGTATTTGGATAGCTATCATAGTGGTGAAATTTGATGGGTTTTCTAATTAAGAAATTTATTCATAATTTTGGAGCTATATTCAGATTATATATATTTAAAACATTATCGAAGATTATATTGTGTCACATGGTATTTAAGGGAGATAGAAATTAATGAATATATGTTTATATGAATCATATATTACTTTGAATGGTCTAATTTTTATATAATGAAAATGTTTTTATTTAGGAGTAAACTATTAAATAGAAAATTAATGCCATAGTACTACTCGTTTTTTCATTAATTATATGAGTATTAGATATGTTTTCATAGAAATATGACATCACACCACAATAGAAGATAGTTTCACTATAATTTTTATTGAGTGATTGATGTGAACTAATTATTCCATGGGATTGAGACCGAGAGTTTTTGATATTTCTCTAGTTTTCATGCCAATAAAAACATGTGAAAATAATCTGATTAACACATAATGTATCACCACACATTAATTAATATCGTCACAATATAATGTTTTGTGATAAATAAATTCAACATACTGTAGGTTCAGAATAATTAATAGTGATAACACTATAATCCACTATTCTATGAAGACATAATTATTCAAAGAATATTTTGGATTAGTTGGATTCACATTCCACATTATTTAGTTTTTTTTACTAAAATGAAGTTTTTCAAGTCGTAGTGATGGTTTTCATGATGTAATGTAATGGATGACATTAAATAATATTTTTTTGAATAAACACATTAATAATTTTTCATGAATTTCCAAAAGGCCATATTTTTATTGATTTTTTGATAGCCCCACTTTCAAGGGATGTGGGGGAACCCTTACGATGTCCATTGGATTAGAGATTACATTGACTAAATGCTTTGAAAACATTACATGGCCCATAGGTCTTAAGAAAATCATACAGTCTATGACTTTGAAACCACCCTCCCCAACATCTGCATTTTGATGAGCTCTCCACCCTTGCATGGTTGTTCTGCTAGATGTCCTATGTAGAGATGCACATGCCCAGTACTGATGGAAATTCCATACCCTCTCATTCATCTAAATCCGTTGAGCCCGACTCTGGTGAATGCGCCCTACTCTTGAATCATATTCTAGAGCTGGTTAAATTTAGTATCTTTCTTAGCATCTATATATCAGGCGGCTCTGAAGGCCTTTTAGGATTCCCAAATGCCCTGAGGTGCCCCGAAGGCCTTAAAGGTGGCCTGAAAGCCTTACTGACCTAATGACATGGGTGGCCCGAAGGCCTTAAGGACTCCAAGCCCAGACCGGGTGCCCAAGGTGAATAGTTCTAGTTTCTATATTACGAAATAATACTTGCTACAGTATCTGCAATAGTTGCTGCTATAGAAACTATTATATTACTCACACATTTCCACTACAACACTACTAAAGAACCTGAAATTATGCCTCCTCTAGGTTTTGAACCCGTGTCACGTGGATTCAGTTAGAGATACTTCACCAATTGGGCTGAGGCTCATGTGAAACATTGGAATTATGCATTGAAAAAAATAATTATACTTTGGATATCCAAGGACCCATTCATGGGATAATATTACAGTTTCTGAGGAAAAGATGAATGGTGCACAAGTGATCTATAATTTACAGGCACATGTGGTTATGGGGTGAAATGATTGACCGAATAATTGTTAATAAATATTCAAAAAACAAATTACATTTTATGAAATTATCCCGTCTTTATTCATTATTTTTGTTGATTATAAAAAAACCTCTTTGAAGTAATAAAATAAGTGGGAATCAAGTTAAAACAAATTGATGAAAGGAATCATTGAACCTTTTATTTACCTTCTTTCGAAAGCATTTTATTTCCTCTCTACCTCTCATCATCTCATCATCACTATTGAGATCAAACCACACTAACTGATGATAAGATCAATATATAATGAGAGTTTTTGTTTTTGATAACTACTAATAGAACCTTGTTTGTGGGAATACATTCTTTTTGACCTACCAAAGAATTCACCCCATGACAAGGTATTTATAAATATTATATATTATATATTCATTGTAATTTATTTTATTATTTTTTGGTTTTCAAATTCGTAATGTAAGATCTCCTCTGAACCCATAATATATATTGTATCTTTTAAAGGGTACCCCCATAATGATTTGAATTTAATGTTTTTCATTCCAAATAGTCATTGAACAATATCTTTATGTGGTGGTGAAAACACACTAAAAACAAGTAAAATTTATCGATAACCATGTCAAAATTTTAAATTTTTTACAATGGCTTAAAAAACAACTTTATGTATATAAATATAATATTTTATATTACTATGTATTAGATTAAAAATGATTTTTCCTACACTCATATTAGAAACACTATATTATACATTTTTAGAGGTTTTATATTACCATGATAAAATATTCTAATTTATGGTAACATAATATAAATTTCAATTTATGATAAATAGAATGATGATCCAATTCATCTATGATTAAACAAAGGAATATATAACTTGGAAAATATTAATTTTTTTATATAATACCTGATAAAAGGATTCAAGAATAAATTTTTTTTTTATTTTATTGATATATATATATAATATAAATAACATGGTTAAAATTTCAATTCATTCTATTAATGTCCCAACTATGTGAATTCTATAGAAAAAAGAATGTTCTTGAATAACAATAATTTTTGTATCCTTTTAATTCATTTGAATGTACTCATCTGTATTAGAAATTAGGATATGTTATCAAAAAGAAAAAAAAATATTTAAAAAATATAGCCCAAAACATGGGAAAATCAAAAACAAAAAATATAGTAATTTCATGGAAAAAGTTTTTATATTTAGGAATTTATGAGATATAACAAGATAATGCTTTAGAAAAAATTTTTTTAAACTTTTTTATTATATTAAGATGACTAATGTTTTTCACTGCGGTGGTTCTAATAAATATTTATAAATCATCTTCACGACTAATACATTTTTATATGATACTATTTTGTTTTAAATAAATTTTTGATGTATCTAGTCAATTGAAAATATCTTGACACAATTTTATAAAATCACATACATAATAAAATTTCTTATTACAACACATTACAATATTAGGAATATAATGGGATGAGTTAATGTATTCATATGAATTAATCGCATTGATATAGTGTAAAACCACATTAAATACTTATTTTTCACTCTAATGTCTAAATTAATTTTCTAAATAATCATAATATAGTGAATTGTATGTTGTTTTCACTTATTTTATAATTGAAATATCTTTTCCCTACATTGATGGATAACACAATCACATTAAAGCCTCAGAGAAAATACTTATATTCATAAAGATAGATAAATCTAAATAAATTCAATTTTGTATGTTGTTCATTTTTCAAAGTAATGGTTCAAAATATAATATTTAGATATAATTTAATGTTAATATCTTCTAACAAATTTTGATTAAAATTATTTGTTTTTTGTAGAATAACAAATAATTTTAAATATGAAGTATATACATGGTAGATTGATTACATGTTATAAAGTGAGATTCCATTTTAATTTATTATGCAGTTCATCATAGTTTTCGAAAACCCCAAATTCCGCATCATTCTAGTGTAAATAAATAGAGAGTTCAATTATCATATAATGTTTAATGATTTTAGGGATTTACAAATGATCACATGCCCTGTAAATTTCTATGGTAAGGTCATTATAAAATTTTGACCAATTTGTTTTAGACAATGATGCCTTCCATATCACTGAAATTTCAATGTATAATATCATACCATAAAATGAAATGACATTTAGAATAATATAATTATATATTAATTTTAAAACATTAATGGATTAGAACTCCTTTCCCACTTATATAAAAATTAAATATTCACCCATATTTGATAACATCATCCATTAATACAAAAACTGAATAATCAAGTTTATTATAGAAATTACTCATGATTAACCACAAAAAATTAATTAAATTTTTTTAAAGAATAAAAAATATCCTTATATATTTATTATTAAAATGTTTAAATAATGGTTCGATTTTAACTATTTTCATGAAAACATTTATTAACAAATGTACATCATACTGGTAAAATAAAAACTATTAGAACCTCCCATAAATCATATAAATGTGTTTCTTAATCAAAATTAAGGGTGAATAATATTTTTATAATATAGTAATTATGTTTGTGATATTTCATATATATAAAAACATTTTTGAAATTAGGTAAAATAAAGTATTCATTTAATGTTTTAATTAATTAACGTAACTTTTTATAAAAAATATTAATAGAAGTTTGACCAACTAAGGTAAAAAAATGATAAATGAGACTAATAAGAAAAAATTCATACACCGTTTTTATAGCTTCATTATGAAATCTATTTATTCAACATTTTTTAAGTCACAAATTGAGATTCATCATTTAAGGAAATGTGATGTAAAATAAATATATTATTATTAATAAAATTTTAATCATATTTCTATCTAAACTATTATTTATACTCCTATAAATCATTATAAATCCTTAATTATTTTTATGAAAGTGTTTAATTAACAATGACATACAATAATAAATCATCATGGTATTCAAGTACAAAATAATTTAATCATTTTTAGACAAAAAAATATATATCATTACCTATATAAAAATGATAGGCTTGGTTTGTTTTTAAAATAGTTTCAAATAGTATTAATAAAAAAATATAAATATTAAGTAAATAAATTATAATACTCTTCCAAATACATTATGTTAATTCCATAACACTTAAATTGTCTTAGAAACACATATTAATGAAATTTTTTAAAAAAATACCCAGAAAGTGGTGGATCGTCAGGAATTAAATAGGAAAATAAATCAACATGATTATTTTAATGATAATAAAGGGTGATTTATGAATATAAAAATGAGAATAACTTAAAAATAACATGAAATCATATAATTGAGGGATTTATTTTGGAACAAATATAGTAGTAAAACTTCATGAGGTTATGTAACGGTTTTTCCCATTACACATTACATATTTGGGATACGATATTAGACCATGTCCCATATAGAGTATTTTATGAGATTAAATCATCAAATATACAATTTCTTGGAATTATAAATCTTAGTAAACTTATTACATATTAATATTAATTAAATCTATTGTTTCATATTAAAAATATAGATTAAAATGATCAAATATAAACTAATAAGATGATAATGTAACCCCTTGTAGAAAAATATATGATTTTCAAATAAATGTCTTGAAATTTGTTATGACAGAAATCCTAGAAAAAGTTTACAAGATTGGTAAATATTTTGAATGGAATGGTAGGGAGTTATTATAATCAATTTTCCAATAAAAATATACAAAAAAATAAATAAGTGTTTTGAGCCGAAATATGTTGTGAATATAAATTTTTGGGAGGCTTGTAAAAACATCCAGTCAATAATATTATAATATATAAATAAAAAAAGAAAGGTTAAATAATGTTATGGAATTGAAAATCCCTTTATATGAATAATTGATAATTTATTGGACATGTTTAAAATAAATTTAATTTAATTTGTTAAGAATATAATGAAAAATGAATAAAGATATATATAAATATATATATATATACGATTGTTTGTGTGTATTTATATATTAAAATAGAGAGCATGTTTGTGAATTTTTTAAAAATAGGGAGTGAATTTTATAAATAATTAAGATAATTTAAAAGAATGTTATATTGTTTCCAAAAAATATAAGAAAAAAAATATTAACATATATACTTGGAAAAATATATTTTATATAATGAATGGGGAAGAATAAATTAATTGATCCCTATAAATATAAAATTGGGGGAGTATTCCACTTAGTGCAATCCTCCATTTACTACCAGAAAAATAAAAAAACTTATATAATATCCATATATTTAGTAAAACATTATTACATAAAAACATTAAATTTATTTTACTTATTAGTGATCATTTACTAAAATTATGAATGAATTAGTAACATTTCATTACACAAAAAATTTAGGAGGGTATGTATATTATAACTGATATAATTTTTAGAGTTATTTAGAATAATGTGTTATTAAGATATAGATACAAAAGAGAATAAATCTTCTTTATAGGTGGTAGAACCGACTAAGTATTGATGTGTTAAAGAAGGAGTGATATATGATGGAAATGTTGTTTAAATAGTATGAATAAATATTCCTGGGGGGAAATAAAAATAAATATATTATAAATTAATGGTTAATTATATTTGGATGTTTTTTTTTCTAAAGTGAAATTTAGAAAGAATTTAAATGAAAAAAATTAATGTTATAAATAATGTACTACATTTTTTGACTCCCCATCTATTAAATTACCATAAAATTGAATATATGGGGTGTGTAGAGACTATAATGTTATATGAGATGAACCAACCATATAATAAATGCATATTTCTTCATTTTTTAGGAATATTCATTACATATAATAATAAATACTACCATAAAACCTAAAGACTTAGTGTATTTAGTGTTTACACACACTGAAAACTTATTTTACAACATCAAAAATATATCTAACATATTTTATCAACAAATGATAACCATATAGAAAATCCAAACAAATTAATATTCCTAATTCCATTAGGAATGAAAATATATTAAATGGTGGGATAAAAATCAGAGTAAAGGTAAAAATAAAAAAGAATAATGGATGATAATCGATGAGAATAAGGTAGTATTTTTAGTATGAGACCAAAATTGAGGTTCTTCTAAAAAAATAAACTATTCATAACCAATAATACCAAGATCATAAATCAATATTTATTTTATATGATTTTTTAAGAACGTAATACATGAATCTTATGTGTGTGGAGACCTAAGAATATAATAATGAGGCATGGAAGCATAACATAGGAATAAGAATGTGTCACATGTAAAATAAATGAATCATTATTTTGTAGTGGATCAATTCCATGGTCATCATCAAATTATTGAAAGTGTCCCATATTGTATTTGTATTAATCCATATTCCCATAAACAATGTGTAATGTGCTCTATACTGGATTGAGTTCACTCCAACGTCCATTACATGTTACATCATGAGACATAAGGATTTTCCTAATGTATTATAGAGATATATAATTTTTGTACCAACAACCTCATAAATAATAAATATATATTTGTGTTCCAAATTATTATGAAAATATTTTCAAAGCACTCACAGCTTAATGAACTCTTGGTAATGAAATACTTCTCACTAATAATACTAAAATATAAGTTTTCAATACATATAGAGTTATAATGTTGATCATATCATTTGAGAATAACCCCAATGAATAATTAGAATATTTAAAGGATGTTTAAATGGATTAAAATCACATTTATAATATAATTATATTATATTATTGGAAAATAAGAGGAAATATCATTTATATATTTATAAAAATTATTTTAAAGTATATTAAGTTATAATATAAGGGTAAAGAAATTACATTTAGAAATAATGTAAATGTGGAGAATAATATTATTAAATATAACTAATGAATATGATAAGAAACTATGTTAATTTTTATGTCAATATAAAAATATTCTTCTCACTCTTTTCTAAAGAGAGACAAAGACACTAAATGTTTTCCTAAATAGAATGAAATAAAATATCTTTCATTAATAATTTCATGAATTTTTTAAAATTAATTAATATATAAAATTAATAATAAAATGAATTATATTGAAATACATTAATAATATAACTAATATATATTCTATGATGAAATATTGCAGCATAAAGGTAAGATACAAGCACAATTATAATAAGAAGCATGCATTCTGTTTATTTGAAAAAAAACGGGATGTGAAATGATGATAAGGAATGTAGAAAATAGAAAACAACTAGATGAGAAAAAATATATGTGGATTCAAATATATATATATATATATATATATATAATTCTCCTATTATAATTTGTACACGAACAACATCAATTTTAATGTTGGATTAGAATATAAACACATACCAAAAAATTATGTTTCATTGGATACACTTTAACTTCCTATATAAAAAAGTTGGATTTGTTGCTTATATGTATAATATCACTATTTATAGTTATCTTACAAAATACCATTAATTTATAAATCCTTTTTACACATATACTTATTTTATATAATTAAAATTAATTTTCATGTGGCGGTTATTTCAATTTATTTTCATATTTCAGTAGGGTAATTATGCCCCTAACTAAATGATCACAGTTTCATAACATACTTAATTGTTATAATTATCTAATAAATTTTCAAAATACAATTTAGATGTCACATTGTCATTTTATTGAACATATAGTGATAGTTTTTTAATGAATTCTTAAAAATCTATTTTTTAATTTGGATTCAATAAAAAGATTTAATTTTATTAATTAATATAGAAATATATATTATCATTATATAATAACGAGAAAAAAATAATTTCTCATTATTATATAATATACGTAGTATTTATGTTTTCTTTTTGGTTCAGGAATTAAACATTGTAGAATCGTTCATGGAGTGGTAAAAAAGATGAAAACATGAACACATTATAATTGTTGAATATATAATAACATTTCATGGTATAGTAAAAATATCACATTAAAATAAAGATATTTATTTCATAATTTTTTTAAACGTGATAATTTGATTCATGAATAGGTAGATTGTTACAATATGGGATAACGATTTCATAGAATATGACACCTACAATGAATACTTTCATCCCTACATAGAGGGACTCGTGGAAATGAGAGGTATGATAATTCATCTTGTTACAAGGGTTCCAAAACATGGAAGACAACTATTATATAGTGAATTTGGATAAGGTTTTTTGAAAAAATTAAAGCAAATTTATTGGTATGGGTTGGTATATGAGGTTTCCTCTAATATATGAGCTTCAAAAACATTTTGGAAAATGCCCATTATATAATTTATAAAATTGAAAAATAAAAATAAATGAGGAAACAAGTGAAAATATAACAAAAAAAGAGAGAATGTGATGTATTTAATTGTATCATATTTTCATTTAATGATAATATTTAATAATATTTTAGTTCATGTCCTCTAAGATAATCATTTTACAAAATTTAACCTTTACTGTGGTGACTAATTTATTTATCTTGGTAATGAAATTTATTCCAAAAAATATAATCAATCATATTATTTAATTTTACAATTTGGAGTCCAAATTTTAAATCATTTTTATTGGATTATTTTTAAAATAATGATAATAATTATATTTAAATTCATAAATTTATAATGCATAATTTTTTTCAAAATATATTTTAAAAATCAATTTACTTATCGTTTATAATAATATATATTTTTTGTATGGATTGTTCATTTATTATATATATAAATTATATATTTCTTTTGAACCATTTTTCTATATTATTCAATTAATTTATTAGCACAAAAATTCATAAAAAATGAAAAATAATAATTTAAAATGGACCACACTTAACAATTAATAAATTTAATCACATGCTAACATTTATGATTTGACGATTAATTTTTTTTCAATACCTCATTATAATAATATTTCTACTATCACTTCAAATTATTCTTTAGAAATAATTAGTTATGAGTAAAAATAACTATTTTTATTTAAAATTTATAGAATTTTTATTTCTTTATTAAATTATTTGATATACTATTTTTATTGAGATACAAATGATTAAGAAACATCTGCGTACCTATTAGATACAATTATATAAAATAAAAATATAAAAACTAGTATATACATATATATATATATAAGACCTTGTGAAAAATATCGATATGTCAAACCAAAATATTTTTGGGAACCATATATATAATTGTAATATTAAATTCTAATATAAAATCATACAGGATTTACTTAAATTCATTCATCCTTCTCATTTTATTCAATTTTAAAATATATATTCCCTTTCATTCACAAAATAATTATAATCTAATGCATACTCCCCAATGAAATCCATCATAATAATGATATGATATATTTTATTTTTTAATTACATATGGTTTTATACTTCATATAATTTTATAGAATATTTTTTATATTGAAATTTAATTATTTATTAGTGATTTTGTTTCCTTGTAATATTTTTTATCCATAAAATATATCATGTATTTTTAGTCTCTTATTTCCTATATTATAATATATGAAACAAAATAGATATATTTAATATAAAATACATACTAAAATCAATTAGTGTTACATTATGCCATATCCCTTTTCATATAAATAATATCAATAATGATGATTCTATCTAACACCAGTAATACCTCTCTATATCCCAAAGTTTGAGGGATTGTGGTCAGATTCTATAAAAAATATTGGGCGTAAATACTCTCAGAATCATATCATACAATATAAAATATTTAATTGTATTTACAAAAATTACTCAATATTAGTGTTTTCATATAAAATTGTAGTTACTACCCTAGCCTAATTGAATAGAAATAAAACCATGGTATATAAAAATTACATATAACATCCATACATTATATATATATAAATGGATCAAACCCATGAAAATTCTTATATGTAATATAAATAAAAGAATAAATTTACAATAGGTGACCTTGATTCTCAATTTATATTATTTCTTATTTATTATTAAAAAATAATATCATACTTCCCTTTATTGATGACCTATATATCATGTAAATTTTCCTATATATCCAACATATATTATGCATATCAACCATGATATACAAGGTTAATGTATAAATTAAATTAGTAAACCACCAATGAGGCCCCAAAATATTACCCAATATACTATTATTGTCCACGAGAAAAATAAATAATTATTTAACACCCAAAATGAATGTAATCATGTAAAATTCTTTTTGTGTGGTCTTTTACACTTAAATAACTAACCATAACAGAAAATAATTCTTGGTAAACCTTCCAATCACAACTCATTTGATCAAGAAGTATGTAAAATGTTGTCCAGATCTCTATGATTTCCACCATTAATAATAATAAATATTTCATATAGAGTCTTAATCATCAGTTCATATTTTTGTTGATGGTATACAATGATTCCGATTTACAAACCAAATTGACAATCATATTATCCATTGGTATTACTTGAGAATTAAAAAATTCATGTTTACATTGGTGTTATCCCGTACATGGGTTATTATAATTTATTCTATATGGGATATTGACCTCACTATAACGTTATCCATTTGTGATACTATAATACTCTTGATAGTGGCTCGGCCTCACATATGGTAATATTTTATTGAAAACAAAATATTATGTTAATTAACACCTAATATTTACATTAAATTGCATCAATGTTGGGATAATAATACAACAAAAATTCATTTATATCTCCTATTATAGCTCTATCTCAGAATTATGCTATGGAGAAAATCCATTACACTTACTAAAAACCATAAACACTAGAAATATTATGCATAAAACAAATTACTCATACACATCAAATTAATCACTATTTAACTCCATAATTCTAACCAATGATCACCTTAATTTACATAATGATAATAATTTTGACATATAATATCTTTTAAGGTTATTCCAAAATATTAATTTTATATTAATATCCAGAACATGATAGGGAAATTATATATTGATTCTATCCCACCCCCAATACTTCTATTGTGATATCATAGTCATACAGATTATCTAATTTATCTAAAAAGACAAAAACCACTTCGCCACATACATAACAACATTCATAGTGTTTACCAACTCTCAAAGAGATACCCATAATAGAAATCTGATTTTATTCATGTTGGTGAACTAATGTCAAAGATAATTCTCCTTGAACACTATGGTTGTGTATTCAGTCATTGTCAAAAATTTGGTCGTGTATTTTCATCAATACATCATCATTAATACCCATATTAAATTTATCAAATGAATTTTTCCAAAATATGTCAACCATTTCCATAACTAGTCATATATTTGGAACCATGTCAAGAAAAATTCCCAAATAAAATCCCAATTAACAACTCTAGTAAACCCACCATAAAACGATGTATCAATCTAGGGGAAATATATCACTTAAGAAAATACCTAAATTATAATATATAACATAATGTTTAAAAATGAACACCTGTAAATAAATAAAACAATATATCCCACTATAACCCTTCCATTGGCATTAGGAAAGTCAGTATAAAACTCTTAAATGTGAAATGATTATTAAATTTTAATTTTGGGCGAGTTAAAAATAATTTTTCCTTACATATATTGGTACAATTATTTCTAGTAAATCATAAAATCATCATACCCTAATAATATTTATGGTATAGTTATATAAGTATTTAACTAATCTATATAACCAATTGAAAACACATTCATAAAAATAATTTCATCATTTTAAAAATATTAAAACAAGTTCTTTCCATCATACATAAAAAACATGATATATGGTTTAGTACATAATAAAAATCTTTCTCCGTACATATCTTAGTTACACCATATAGTTTTTATCAATATATTTTTAACCATTATGCTGAAATAGAGAAATTCAGAGAATGAAAAAATAGGGTTATCCCCAAAATAGTAGAAATATTAAATACATAGAAAATAAATATTCGGACCTTATCCATAGTACCAAGATTACAACACCATATATGCATCATTTTTTCAATATGATATTTAAAATTAAAATTAATTTAAAAAATGAAATGGAGATAAAATATTGGGGAACCCCCAATCATTGTGGGTCAATAACCAAAATACTTTTCATGGTGGTTTTCATTTTAAAATATAATTTTTTTAATTCAAGTTTAAAAACCATATGGGAATATTCCATAAGAATCATACTATGTATGTATCAAATGTTTTAAATTTAACGGGAATCATGATGGATTGACACCATCTTGACAAGTGTTGGATAAGTGATATAGTTCCACTGAACTTATAATTAGACATTTTATGGTACCTCACAAGTACTCTTGTGAGACTTATTATAATATATTTAGGATAATTTCATTATAATAACCAATAAAAAATTCAGTATTTTATAATAATCATTGCACATGGAAAACTTCATTTGTATCGTTGTTAATTTTTTCAAATTTCTCTCGCCAACTATTAGTATTAAATAATTTTAAATTTATACTAGATGAAAATCATTAGTGACTGGACTATTATTAATTCTACCAGCATATAATGATTTTAGATCATAAAAATTCCACAATATTGTACTTTTTAATCCCCAATGAGATCATTATGTATCGCTCAATGATTAGTCAATCCATCATAATCTAGAAACACTTCATATTACTATTTGAAAATGGAAAATAATATATTTTCAACACTCCAAGTCTAACCATGCTGGGTTGTCACATAATGTCTCACAATAATAAATTTTCATATAGAGATTAACTAATAATTATATACCTCATTCTAATTTAACATTATTGGAAGAATATTTTTCAAAATGGACTTATCCTTTACATGCTACCTAATTTTATCATTAAGCTCCCTATAAAATTGTTTTAGAGTACTATTACTCTGTATTGATCCCAATTTCATTAACTCTTGATACATTTGAAAATAAAAAAATATATGATATTCAGTATAAAATAAAATTGAGGTGTGATTCACAAAAATGATACATAAATATATACACACATCTATGAAATCTAACCATGTATATTGACATACCCTTAATTCAAGTGACTCCAAGAATAGTCAATGAGATTTAAAGGAATATAGTAAAATAAAGGACTAACTCATTAGAAGAAATAAAATAAACATCAAATAATATATTTATCATTTATTCGTTGGAATCTATTATCTCACAACTCAATATTCATGTGATACCTTGGGACCCAAGATACTTATCTAATTAGACCCATAAACCTCAATATTTTATAAAACAAATAAAATAGAATCATCTTACTACATGTGATAAAAAATATTATCCCATATATGGTTTTTACATATCAGTATACCTCTAAGAGAATCCATTGAACTACGACTTCTCATTATATCCATGACTCAGAAGCCAAACTCATTCACCAAGATAGAGAAATCCAATATTAGTTTTTCTACAGTATCAAGAAAACACATATCTATGTGATAACACTATTTTTATCATATTATAACTTATAATTAGACTAACTATTCTATAATAGTCCCTTAAATACTTTTCATTAGTCATTAATATTCCAATGTTTTCATTTACCCCAAAACAATATTTATTAATTTAATGATTTTTTGTAATGGAATATAAACATTATCTATCAAATTTAACTCTCATAGTTGTATCTATATGTTGACATCAATCCCAAAAATCACTTGATTACAACCCTTAATTCCATTACCCTTATAACTCCCTTCAATAATTTAAATTATTGGCCACAACAACAAATAATTCAATGATGTTTGACTTACTATGTGATGGTCATATTCATTGCTTCATGTGTATAAAAAATAATATAATTCATCATTACATGATACCTAAAAATTGTGAGAAATTTTATTTATATCATTGAATATCATATGCACATCACGTTCTAAGGAATGGCAGAATTTTAATTTTCTAATGAACCACTATATTAAAGTATAGAAAAATTATGATCTCATCCATTATGACTCACAGTATAAACCTCAAAGTATTGTAATTTTATAATTAGTTAATTAATCTCATAGTAAATCCTATTTTGACTCCATGTTATCAAAAATTATGTTATAGAATTTTATTAATTCCTCATAAAGCCACAGATAGGAACAATGTTAAAATTATCCAAAAAATGATAAATACTAGATTACCCATCATTGTAACACTAGGATGATTATTCTTTTAGCCTACTGCAATAACCAAATATGTTTAAACCAATCCCATAACCAAACCATTAAAATGCCACCTCTCATATGCAATATATTTATATGTTTATCATTCACTAGAAATCTCTAGAGTCTCAAAAACTGATATAAACATATATGGTTACATCAGATAATTATATATTGTTTCAAAATTCACATCAATTCTTGGGTTCACTAAAACTATGTATTTTAAAAATGAAAATATACTTCTAATTATTAGAAACACTCTTAGTTATGGATATTCATGTAACTAACATTCTGTTACACATATTCCAATAAAAATCATTACATTCCAGAGTTTGTGTGAAGATCCCTATTTAATTATCCTTCCATCAATTGAATATATTTAATAATAAATGATTAGTAAAACCATAAAATCCTTTTGATATTCAATCCCGAATCATTTCTAAATGGATCATACGTCCATCTATCAATTTCCTAAGATATAATACAATTAAAGATACCTCTCAATCATGCCAAAAATAAACTTAAAAAATAACTACATATATTTTTATTCCCAAAATATCTATAGAAACCCACCGACCATGAGTAAATAGTAAATATCTAATATTTCTAGTTTTTTCCAAATATATGAATCTCATATCACTTATATATTGATATTAAATATTATAATCATCTTTAAAATACAAATAATACAATGAAAACGAAATTATATTCATGTAATGTGATAGAAACCCATCTTGATTCTAAAATAATAATAATAAATAACCACCCTTCTACAATTCCCACTAACCTCGCCCTTCTATTAACCATACTAACTACATGGGAGGTTTAATTATATATCTATAAGAAAATAGATATTCTATATCCACCCACTATTTAATTTCTAACTCTATCAGGTCATAACATGAACCTAATCGATCAATTTCTCAATATATGTTTCCTATAGTAGACCAATTCTAATAAATTAATTTTCTACATCAATATGATAGAAAATTTTCAACCAATATATTCACATAATTATAATAAACTAAAATTAAATGTTCTATAAGAAATAGAATGATCTTCTCTAGTAAAATTTAATTATTAATCCCCAAATATTTTATTCCAAAAAACACAAAATAACATATTGAAAATGTTATAATTAACTAGAACCCATTCCAAAACTATTCTATAATATTCCCTATCCAATTCTTTTCATAACATTTATATAAGTCCATTTCATTTTTGAAAACCATTATCAAATATTATGAGGTTTTAAAAATGTTATATAGATTTAAGTACTATGTATGATAGCTATACATATTATGCATTCCACCAAGTCTAATTTAAATAAATTAAATAAATATATAAAATAAAATAAATTCAAAATTTAAAAATATTAAGAAAAAAATCTAACCCCCTGATAAAAATAGAATTTTTTTGAATAGTTATTAATGAATAATAATCCCAATGTCCATCATAGTTTATGAAAATTCCTACACATACATTCCACTTCCCAATTCATAAAAAAATAAAATATTATAGTATCATATATAATCTCAATGTTTGAATTAGCAAATTAGATTTCACTCAGGTGACCTTATCCAACATTCGATGAGCTCCCATGTATGATACAGCCTAATGTTTTGTTTTAATGGAGTGTGGAAAATGTTCATGTAAATATTCACCCAAAACCATAATATAAAATTTCAAATAATTAATTTAAATATCATCCCTGACTGAATAACTTAGTAAAATTGTGAATTTATAGTTTCATGTTACCCATAATTAGATAACCATACAACAAATTCACATAAAATGATAAATTGAATTCAAACATTACTCAAAAAATGGAATTATACACTAGAATAGTCATATAATAAATATATAAAATTTAATTTAAAATTATGGGGAAAAACTATAAATAAAAACATATCCCCAGTCCCATATCTAAATATATTCATATTACACTACCTTGATGTCTTATACATCTTGTTTATGTTTTTTCATAACCAATATAATTTCTAAATATACACTAAGTTCATGTGTAGTGTTTTTTTATGAATCTGGGATGTTGTCTAAAATTATGAAACCTAATATATACAACAATATACCAAATTTATTTATATAGAAAAATAACCTGGTAACACATAACATCAATATGATTATGTAAGGTTATTTTGTGCAAACCAAGACACCAAAACACACAAACCTACATACTCAAGAAAATAACATGCAAACCTTCCAATCATACCCATGTTAATAAAGATTATAGATAGATGTAATATTGATATCTATATACTTAATCCTTTATGATATAAACAATTATAAATTTCTTCATTGATTGCTATAAATTTTATCTTTTTAAATACCCAGTGAATATAAATGAATAATCGAACTCAATATTGATATATCTATGTGACCTATAATAAGAAATTTAATTTTTTAGAATACTTATTGTTAGTATTTGAGGTGAAAAAATAATAACATAAATAATTATTACCCCATTTTATATGAATATTCAATATTGAATATATTTAACAATAATACCAACTTATGAATTGTAATGATTTTGTTTCATTGGAAACTGGATATATAATTACAATATTCCATAAATGATCTTCAAAATCATCAAAAAGGATATTCTCTAAAACATTATTCTTAGATATTTTATAGGTAATAACCATATTTCATAACCTATGGAAAATGGAAATACAAAAATGTGTGTTATTTGGTTCCTATTAAGGGAAGATTCTGGGAAAACTAATTAGTTGTCATATCTGGTCATTATTTTAATGATATTAGAAGAGGACCATATCCTAATAAAGATATACGCAATCAGTCAAAGAATATTATTCATGAATCATTTCATAATGTTTATTCATAAAAAAAGTGATAAGTCATAAGGGAGTGTAATCATCAATAATAAATCCTGAATAATGAGAAAATATTATAAGCATAATCAATAAGTATTTATCATTGAAATAAGCATAAAAACAATATCCTTAGTCCTGGGTCAATATTTTTTCTATCATAGTGGATTTGGTTCACTCACCTTTCCATCATTTCCTCAGTTTACATTCACTCCCAATATTACCATAGTGGGTAGCATCCATTACTGAATTGGGTCCACTCCCCATTCTATTTTCATTTTACCATATCATGTATAGATTGGTAGATATTAAATATTTTGGAATAGAAATTAAATTTATTCTTTCTAAAAATAAAATAATTATTTAAATACATTCCATGGTAGGATTTATTTGGATTTTATTTATAGGTAAATTTATATAAGAAGATCATATTGAGGTCCACATTTCAATAGTAGATGAATTGATGTAGAAAATGAGTAAGGATTCTCATTTTTAATGTTTCACACATCAAAACATAAATTCATATTGTGAGTGTCTAGGATTTCATGTACAGGGATCAATCCATGAGAACTAATTTCATGGGGGGATCCTAGTTTTTCAAATCATGAGAGAGTAATTTATGCCAAGAACCTAGGGAGCGGAATTTGTATTATGTTTTTTTCGAAATGTTAAATGATATTTCATTTATTGAACCTGGGACCTTAGTACGCAACCAATATTGACTAGAGTGAAATTCATTTCCAATTTATGTGCTATTAATGGTATATTAACAGAGAATAATTTTTTTAATAAAGGAAGAAGTTCCTGCCTATACTGAAACAAAAACCAAATCCAAGTGAAAGGTGATGTGATATAATAGAGTAACTCACCAGTCCATGTCTACATTTTTCATGAGGATCTTATTTTATTTATTTATGATCCTCTCATGTCTATCATGATGGAGTGATTTCATTCAAGTTGAAAATTTAATAGAAGGGGAATTGTATATATTTTGTTTGTTTTTATGATTATTTGTAAGTGGGTTTCACATTGTAATTTTTTCATTTACTTATATCTTTCATTTATCATGCATGTCTATGTTTTATCAATTATTTTAATATTCAATAATCTAATACTAATATTCAATCTTCTATTTGAAAAATGTGCAGAGATTTTATATATGTTTATAAATTTTTTTGATTTACCTCTAAATCTAACTAAAATATGTTTATGAAAGTTTGATAAGGGATGTTAGTGACATGGAGAGTTATAATATGGAATATGGGGATTTATTGGACCTAAATCTGATAAAAATAATAAAATTAGTTAGCCTAAAATCCATTCTTACTTGAACATATTTTTTTTTAATTTTTGTGTTGTTTTAATCATTTTCTTCCCCAATATCTCTAATCCAATTACATGAAAGTTCATATTTTTTCTACATTCCTAATATGTTTAAGTAATTATTATAAAATTAATTGTGTTTTCTAACCTATCCTGAGGGGGTCAACCTTAGTGGTACCAAATAATATAATATATAATATTTGATTTATTTATTCTAGTTTGATTATCTATATGAATTCAAAAATTTGGTATCATTGATTGATATGACCATGAACTAAGGAAGTTTTAAATATTATGGGTCAGTTTTGGAGATAATATTTTATGTTACCATAGTTTTATAATTTTCAAAATGTATTTTCTCACCTCTTTCTAATTACGAATATTATCTTAGGCGTTATATAATTTTATCATTTTATTCCACATTGATATATTTATCTATGATGGAAGGGTAAAATATTATCTTGATTTACCATGATGAATTTCAATTCATGTTAAAAATATATATCACCAATTGGTGAACATTGAGAAATGATCAAAACAATAAAAGATAGAGATTTCCATTTATTTTACCTTAGTGATAAAGAGGAAATGCTCTATGACCTGGTATGTTCATTCAAAATGGAATATAAATGTCTAGAGATTATAATTTAATAGGAATATGAAGCATGATGGTTAATAAAGGTGGGGGAATATAATTAATAAAGCTATAAAGAGACAAAAAATCTACCGAGTATTATGACATAACTATTGTAATCGTTGTCCTACAAGAATGATTTACTTATTTATAAGTCACCCTCACCACTGTAATCCTAGATGAATGAAAAAAATTATCCAAACATGGGTTTTTTCATGTTTGTAAAACCATACAAATAAAAAAAATCTTGGTTTGTTCACATAATGGCCTCCTCCTCAACAACATGTTGATGATAATCGAAAGAAATAAAAAGTAATAGAAATGAATGTCAATGATGAATTCAAACTAGATAATGAATATGAGGGGAATAATACCAAATTTATAATGAATTTTAATTAAAATATAAAAAATATCAAGATAGAGACAATGAAACTGAAACCACTTCAATTTTTATATATTATATAGATATACAATAAGATTCATTAAAGTAAGAAGATGAAGATATGGTTATGAAACTCGATAAACTCACTATATAATTTAAAAAAAATAATATAGTCGTTAAAATATAATAACATTTTCAAGAATATATAGATTATGAAATCGGTCTACATACCATCAAACTATCCAGATTACAGTCACCTCCTTGAAATTTATATATAATTTCAATAAGGATTAGAAAATCATACAAAGAGAGGCACCAAAGTGTGAATTTTTTTATGAAGTATTTTTATATATGTATCATTCTAAAAAATACTATTGAAATTTTATGTAACAATAATGTTCCATAAAAAAATATCTTCTAGAAGAAAAACTTATTTTATTATTTCATACTATAAATTATTTTTTATTTCATTGATTGAAATTAATTTTATATTATACTCAAATACCCTTAAATTTGGTATAATTATTGATTGGAACTTTTTTTATGGATTTGTTTTTTAATTTTTAGGTCAAATGTGAAGGAAATTTCATGTTGAAGAATGCAAAATAAGAGGCACTCGTGAGCTAAATTCTATTATTGTAGTAAAAAAGTAATATTGGGCTTTTAATATTTTATATTACACCCTAAACTTCTATATAGGACGATAAAATTTAAAATTCACACCCTAGATTTATATTTATATTTTATTTTCTACTATATGAGAGATAATATTGTTAGGAAAAATATGATAATATTTTTTAAATTATTTTTTTGACAAATCCTAGATATATACAAAATAAATTTTCTTGTTTATTACTTTTTTCTATTTTTAATTTAGATGAGTGATTTTTTGAAGCACACATTCTTATTCATATATAATATTTTAATCCAAAATATTTTACTTATATTTTTTGAGAAAATTTCAATTTTGAAACTCAGACATGTTCTCTATAAGAACAATAACTGTATTATATGAATGTAATAATTATAGAGTTTGAAAATTTAATATCATTAAAACATATTTTGGTTAAGACCATCAAATTTGACCTTCTATTACATTAGTCATTAGTAATAATATAGAATCCATCAATAACCATGTTATATAAGATATTCATTAAAAATTCATCATTTCCGTTCCAACCCTAAATTTAGTTTTTTTAATGATTAAATAAAATTATCATAGGGTAGATAGATACATTTTCGAAGGGATGTTCAAATTGAAATATATAATTTTGGGTGTGTACTACATGGATTTTGGAAAAATTTGTGTGATTATCATTTATTGTAATTTGTTGAACAATATAAAGAAAATATTATTTTTTTCTTCGAGCGACAAATTTCCCTATTGATTGAACAATGATTTTAATAATTTTGGTTAGAGTGGAGTATGTGAGTCTTGTCTAAAAAAATCTCTTAAAACAGTAAATAAAATTGTGGAAAAAAGACATGGATAAAATTTTATTTTGTGCACCATTTATTATACATAATTCCATCAGGATTATACCATGAGACTAAGAAAAAGGGTGATGTCAGCTTGAATAGAGAACTTTTAATTATGAGTTATTCGATTATCATGAAATGAACCATCGATAATATCCCCATTTTTTAAAAATTATATTAAAAAAACTTCTCTCCAAATTTAACCCTTAGATTAATTTTATCATAATGGTGAAGCACTCATGATTATTTTTTATTTTTTCTCTATACGGTGTCAAAAGTAGTCATGCTGTATACTTATGATAATGATATTTACATAAGGTATAACAAAAATATAATTTATATTGGTTATTTTTGTCTGTAGTTAGAATAAATCAAATTTTGGTAAATTGAAATTGGAATGACTATTGATAATAAATTGTGAAATAAAATTTAATTACGGTGAATAATCTTTAATTTAAAAGCAATAACTAAAATACATGATTTGCATGATTAATATTAATAAAGAGGTTGTGATTAAATATTTCATTGTGATTATTGAAAATTTAATTCTCTATTTAATACCATGATTATATTTACATTTAATTTAATTCATTGTAAGGTGAGTGTCCTTAGTGGTGTCTGAATAATTAATTTAAAAGGGAAATCCTAAAATCCGGTTTTAGGTGATTTAAAATCAAAATTTCTTTCAGATATTTTTCGATAATAATTTATTATGTTTGAAAATAAACTTTTTTATCAAGGAAAATATATTTATTAAATCATTTTAATCTATGAAATTATATTCATTGATTGTATTTTGATTGAAATCATTAATAAATGATGAGTGTGAGATCCGTAATATGACACCAGGTAAAATAGACTAGAATGAGAGTGAGGAATATGGGTAGTAAGGTTTTACACTATGAAATATATATTCACTACATAAAATTTTTGGATTTCACATCTTGAGATCTATTTGTTATGTGTAATAACTTTTATTAGAGTGTTATTTTTCGTGGTGTGAAAGAAACATTCACACAGTGAACCTGGTTGATTGTAATTTTTAAAGTTCTTATTTTTTTCCCAAATTTTGACCGATCAAACACTTTTTGAAATACAGAATATGTATTTTTTATCATGATTCACATAGAAAAACAATATTAAGAAAATTATTTTGAATTAAAGATAACATGAATTAATTTTTTGGCTATAAATAATGGAGGAATCTACTGCTCTAATGGAGAAAGATAACAAAGAATGGGAAAGGTGTTGTGCTACAATATGGCTCTCCACTAGGCCATCTCCAAAAAATTTATTTTGGTTTTTATTTTTTTTCACCCTATCATAGCTACTGTGATGTGGGGTTATCATTTGTTCTAAAAAATAAATCAAATTGAAATTTTTGAAATGTAATTTGTTCATGATTTTTTAAAATTATTTTATAATATTTCAATTCCCTTCATCCCACATATCATTAAACATGCATGCTTGAATATTTTATTTCAATCACATGATTATTGTATAATAACATTTATAACTAATCATTCACCATAACCATTTTGAATGGATTTTTTATACATTTAAAATCCATTTTTAGGTACCTCTCTCAATATATAACCTAAGTTCCTAACAAATTAGAAAAAAGGATGTTAGTTTGAGGGAGAGTGGTAATCAGGGGAAAAGGGATTTATAATGAATCTAGTTTGGATTTTTTAGTCCTATGAATTTATATATATATATATATATATATATTAATTAGGATCATGTGTTATGTTTGTGTTCCAGAGGAACCCATAATTTATATATTTAAAAGTATTAATATATATTTAGGAATAGTTGAGCATATTTTTTGGATTAATATTTTTCAAATTTATCATAACCCCATATTGAAAATATGTTTACATGGATTTTTTCCTAGAAATTCATTTTAAACCTAGGTGCAACATAAATTTTATAATCATCAGGTGTTTAGTTGAGGTTTAATGTTGGTGGGAAACTTATGTGAATTAATTAACTTATTTAATGACCTAAACAATTACATACCATAATAAATACATTAGTATGAAATATTTATATGGAAAACATCATTACCCTTGGATATTTGAGAGGAGTAGGAGAGTTTTGACATGGGCGGATCGTGAATAATGATCGATAATGAACGATCCATGAGAAATATGGGGTCGATGGAAAACACAACAGTATAATCCTCTTTATATTAACTACTATAAATTTTCCCCATAAAATATTGATCCATTCATGTAGAAGGTAATTTTATTTTATTGACTTACTCTCTTTGATTTATTTGAAAATCATTTATATTATTATACTTTTCTATAACTAAAATTTCAACTATTCACATGATATCGAATTTAAATTGATTTTTTAAAACCCATCGTTAATTTCTATTGCACCCCTAATTTAACCATATTTAGTCATTATGTAATCATGGTATGGAATCACATCATAAATTGGTTATATCCTCTTATTATTGTGCTTTCCTCTCATTATTTCATGGAATTATTCCATATTGGTCCATAGGGTAGCTATTCGATATTTTTGGGCCAAGTAAATCTGTGATTAAACTCATAATTTGAGGTTGTATCTTGAATGATTTTGAGATCAAAATTTTATTATTAGATAATGATGGGGTGTAGAACGAGGTTGTTATCAACATAAATTGGATTCCTAATAATTTTGGTTCATGCAAGAGAAAGGTGATGTGGTGGATTAGTGGGATGGGGATGATCCACATGCAGTTCTAGTGGATAGAATCTAGCCACCAACAACTTTTAGGGATCATTAAAATATATTTATTTATTCCATGGTATGCTTCATAGGGGAATCCATGGAGGTGGTAGGGTAGGGGAGGCATGTAAAGTGTTTTTTGTTTCATAAAATCCTAACATACATGGAATGTAGTCCACAAATATATTGCATGTAGTCTCCTTTCAGTTATGGATGATATTTCAATAGGAATACATATAAGATATTGTTTGGAACATCCACATTTCATGTCTTATATATCTAGAAACTCAGTGTGTACCCTTAGGTTACATTATAATGGTATTTATTATGTTATACTAGCATGGATAGGTATTTGGGAATGACCAAAGTATACATTCACAGGTTATATTAGAAGGTCAATTGTTGGGAAGACACATGTATTCATCAAGATGCTGATACACACTATGTAATCCATACACATGACATATACATCCTAATTTCCAACCAATAAATATGTAGGAATGTACTTGATGAGGTTTATAGGAGAGGTCATACATAGTGTGACCTTATTTACATGCCACATAATTTTATATGATATTTATACATCTTGTATCTCATTCTTCAGGACATTGATTCATGCCTACTAATAGACTAACATGGGAAATATTTCATTCCATACATGATGGTGGCCTCTGTTTTTAAATTATACATACTCCACAAGGTGTTCCAAATCCTAACACTTCCTTCAACAATGAATAGTCGATAACTATGGTCGGGTCTAATACTCAGAGAGATGTTGGGGTCGGTAGCCCCATTTCAATGCAGTGCACAAGTCCCCTATAAGATTTGTAAAAATACAGTATGCACTTTTTCATAATAAAACAAGTTTTAAGTCATCTATATATAGATTTTTAATACCAAATTATCAATCTTTGGTGTGAAGTAGGCTATCCATTGATGTTATTACCCCTTCAACTATGGAGTTTAGTGGCAAGGTTCAAACCCTCCTCCCTAATTATTGTCAGGATATTCATGGTTTTGTGCATTAGATATATACCTTTTGGATCTCTAGGATGACTCATCATTCTTAGTTGGTTGTTGAGATATAGATCCAAATTAATTTTTATTGTGTCTCATTTATGCATATATGACATTGGGTTTACACTATACTTTTCATTATAGGCTGAGCTAATATATTCTATTTATATTTCTCATTTATTTTTATTCACATAATCAATCCAGGTATGTAAAAACACATTGATGAATGATATTTTCATGCATGTGGTTTGTATTATATATATATTATAGGAAAACATTGGTCATTTCATAGGATCATGGTAGTATATAGAGATAATGGCCAGGTTTAGTGGTTTGATTTAGATATTGTGATCCAGGATCACTTTAGTATTCCCTTTTATTCTAGTTGTTAGTAGTTTCATGACTTCATTTCTTGTAGGGTGTGTAATTTTAAACGTTATCTATTATAATGTATATTATTATATACTAATATATTCTAATAGATTGTTTCATTCATGTTTTACACTCAATATGCATCAGTATTTTATTATATATATGAATAGTTATGTAAGTATTTTTGCCTGAGTACATACTAGTATTTTTTTCTTAGTCCTACCATTTTGGTTATACATTTACGCAACTGTTCTCTCCAAAACCATCCCAATTTTAAGTGGCCTTGTGATGTCAGATTCATTATTCTACCAGATCAGAAGATTACCTAGTGGTCCATGTTGTGACATAGTTGTATCAGAGTAGGATCATCCTTCAGTTGGTGTATATTTTTTTTCCTATATGAAGTTGTGTTTCGGAATCCTATAAAAATTATTTCAAGGTGTCTTGATCTAGGCATTCAAGACAGCGAAACTAGTGGTTCTATGGTGGATGATGTATCTATAAAATAGGTAATTTACATCCTCCATGTTGACTAGAAATACAAAGAAATAAATTTTAGGGAGCCAATGGTACATTAATCATATAGGATTTGTAATTTGTAGTAACATATCATTCTTATATAAAGAACACATATATGGTTATCTAATTAAATTATGTCGTGTTAATATTTAGGATGAATCTGCAATGACATCTATCTAGGATAATTATATAGGATCATGATGATGATTAGTTGAGATCTTAGGCCTCAAATCATGGTCCAACCACTAAGGTGTTTCATTTTGGTGGTAATTGAGAATTTCTACCACCTATTGAGTAGCACATAAATTCAACATCACATCTAAAGGTTGTTGATAGACTGCAAGTTGAAAAAATGATAGATTTGGCATGTGAGGATGATGATATTCAAATGCATAGTACATTATATGATTTACAGCTATAGATATCACTTTGGTTTCATGGAAACCCAAACACTCATGAAGAAAATGATTGGATTAGGTAAATGGTTTTGATTTTTATTTTTTTATTGTCACTGGATGATTAAACAATTTTTTTTTATTTCCAAACATCGTCATTATGTAGATTGGTTCCAGTTGATTATGATCACCCAGACTCATTATGATTTGAAACACTCAGGGTTAGACATTAATAATGTTTTATTCAATGATTACTATGATTCTAAATTATGATATTTATTGATTTAGGGGTTTCTAATGTTTCAGTAGGTAGATGTTAAAATTTTTGTGTATGTCACAAGGTTTATTGTCCTTAAGTGTTACTCCATTAATATGGTGTGAGATGTATACTAACATGTATGAAACATTGAGAAGGAAGATCATTATTACATCAATTCTTACATGGTTTCGAAATTTATTTTCACTTATGATGGATTGAATCAGTAGGATTTAGCTCCGAAGAACTTCCTAGTTGGGTGAATTTGGGAAACCTGATCCAGTAGTGGTCATCTTGAGGATAATATTTATACAATAGCTATAAGGAATCAATAATTAGTGTCTTGGTGTAGGATATTTACCCATAAAGGTAATCATTCACATAAATCTAAAACACATGGTTCACATAGATGACCCATTCAGTTTGGAGAGGGATGATGTTATTATTGTGATGGGTAGAGCCACATAGCACAAGATTTCTTGACATGATGTATCAAGGAAGGTAGATAAATTGTTGATTGACTACTACAATAGAGGTAGAGTATTGATATGGTATCTCTATTATATGATTAGGGAGACACCCATGGAAGAGATATTAATAGAGGAGTATATAGAGATCCAATGGGAGGATGTACTATTGTAGGATTATGATATGATCTTCTCCCAAAACCCCCATCATGTGGCCCATGACAGACTCATAGGGATAGTGATCATGGGCGTGAGAATATGTAGGTTATAAAAGGATATAATCAGGTTAATCATGAGATGATTCAAGGTTCAATATATGTATTTTTAACAACTATTATTGTACTCGTAGATATAGTAATGACTGATTCATTTTTCTACATATCCCTTATGCGAGATCTAGAGATTATTACCAATTTGTTATCCTTGTATATATGTTAATATTTTTCTACTAGGAGTGATTATTTTATATCACACATATGATAATAGTGTGAATTGTGTTTTATTATACGGATTTTATCATGTGGCCTCTTGTTTATTGAAATTAAACGTTATGATGTTGTCATGGGTATTTAAGTTAGTGTTGGTGTGTTCCCAGATTGAATATTATCACAAGAGAATTATATGCCTTTATATAGATGAGAAGATATTCCCCTTCATGAGAAAGATAAATGTTATAGATGATCAAGTGGGGCTTGTAAATATGAATCCACACACTATCACCCTTTATCATTCATGTTTACCACTTAATTTAGGGGTATCTTCTTGAATGTTCCTTCTAGTGGTAGTAGAGGATTATAAGGATATATTTGCCAAATATATCTCATAAATACCTTTGTTGTGGGATATTGACTCCTTCATCAACATCAAAAACAATACAAGAATGATATTATATATAGAAAATCAGGTGGCCCATATTGAGCATTAAAAGCAAAGCGTGTAGCTGAAAAACCTTAAATGGAATGGATTTATCAGACATCATGTGTCCTATTTGGTGGATCAAGTGGTCTACATGAAGAAGGTATTGAAGAGTTTAAAACATTATATTTACTATCATATCCAAATTGAGGAAATTATCCTAAACAGCTACACCTTATCAAGGACTTATGATAACTTGACTATTTGATAGGTGTGAGTTGGTTCTCAAAGATCAATTTTAGGTTTGACTACCACCAATTGAGGGTTTTTAGGATAATATTCTAGTGAAAACATTCCAATGTTTCTATAGACACTCTAAGTTCCTATTAATACCTTTTAGTGTGATTAACACACCTACTGTTTTTATGGATATTATGAAATTGATCATGCATAAATAAGTTGACATATTAATATTTTAATTCAATTATGACATTCTTGTATACTATATGTTTGAGGAGGATCACAGTGAGATATTGAAGGAAGTATGAGACTTTTTTTGGGAGCACTGGAATTATGGTAAGATCTCAAAGTGTTATTTCTAGATCCATGGGTTTAACTTTTGGGGGAATGAAATACTTTATCATTGATTACATATTAATTTGGGGACTATTATTAAAGTGTTTTCACGGGATCCACCCACGATCATGTGATATGTGTATATATTTTTTGTTTTATTAGGGTACTACAAAATTGTTTTGTAAAACATTATAGCATTGCAACCCCATTGGTTCCATTGATGTATAATGGGTCATTGTTCACCTAGAATAAGTACTGAAAGATATCATTTAATGGGTTTATGAAGAGGTTTAACCCTACTATTATTTTTTGACTAATGGAGTAGGCTGTTAAGCATGTTGTTTTCCTTATACCTATCGAGCAGGGCTCAGTGGTCTGTATATTGATAGGTAGGTTGTGATGTCATATAGAAAGAAGAAGTTGATACCACATGAGTATATATATGTGATCCACAACATAGATTTTCATATAGTAGACTTCAACATAATGACTTTAAGTAATTATCTACTAGGGAGCATCCCATTGTTAACATGATCAACTAGAGTATCATGAACATATTCACTCAATGATATCTCAACTTTGGAAAAATGAAATTGATAGAGTTCCTATTGAATAATGAATTTGGGATAGTCTATACTACATGGAAGGAAAAGATGTTAGAATACTCCCTTTTACTGAAATAGAATTCTCACTTTGTAGAGGATGAATCTAGGAAGTTTCATTCATTTTTTCTGAACCTAGTGAAGAAGAGGGGTGCATCACTTCTTAATATGGTAAAGGTGACTCCGCTGATTCATCAGTATGTGTGTCAGTCCAAGATGGGAGAAAATAATTATGAGATTGTACGTGACATAATATCCTTATCATATTCTCAGAATTTATTTTATGAAGGATGAGATCATTTTTTCCATTTATAAGGATGAAAAGTTGGATCTGATCACACACCATGAAGAGTTTTTTAGGGAGTTTCATACCTCTCTTTGGGTTGTGCAATTGGTTGTGGAATATATATACATGGTCCTTCAATGGTGTTCTTGGTGGTACAACAAAAGGTATAGTGTTCCCAATTTTCTCTCTCAGTGTCTCACACGTTAGGAGGTAAAGGATGAACACCATGTTATAGTGGGATTGACTCAACCTATAAATACCAAAGAATGGATGTGGGGTAAAATATTGTGGACTATTGTGAATGGAATTCCAAGGATAGTAAGAGGACACAATTCTATAATATTTATTGACGAAATGATTCTGATGTCCTCACATATTCTTTCAATTTGGGAGAATATTTTATTGGAGTGTGTGTGATAGTTGTATGTCTGTGCGATCATCTGGCTTCATGGGGAGCCAATGCTTATTTTTTCATGAACGTGATGTATACTTCATGTGATGGTTATAAAGAAAACTTTAGAAGGATTTTAGAAACTTATTTTGGTTGAGAGTGATTTTTCATCCCCATATAGATGGAAATAAAAAGTGTAATATACTGGTGTTAGAGGATATACTAAGTGTATTTTGTTATAATTCATTAGGAGTTGGGAGGATCAATTTTTATTGGTGGATGTTGACTGTAAAGACATATATCACTCTAATTTTTAAATGTCCCCTTTTGAGGACCTATAAGAAAAACTATAAGTCCATCCTCGTGATATATTTATATTTAGTTTAAATCTTTTATTGGGATTGAGTTGGTGTAGGTAATAACAAATATAGTTAGTGTCACAATCTACATTTTGAACTGGACCAAAATGTGAATGAATTTGAACTTTTTCAATTACTGAATGGTTTATTTATAAAATAGATCAGTAGAACTAAATTACATGATTTGAAACCTTCCTAAGATATTTTTTTAGACTTGGTTAAATCCCCTTTATGTTTCCTATGATGATTGATGTGTTTAATGATTGCCGAAACAGAAAATAGGGTTTTTGGAAAACTACAAAGGGTGAAAAGTTTGATTAAAACTGTGCGGCTGACTATAGGAAACCATGGGACATTATTTAAGGGGGTAGAGGCAATTCATAATGGCTTCACATAGTTTCCCAAACTGTATCCCTAGCCCATGAGAGGGGATTAGCTTAGACAGGGCGTTTCTTCATTGATTGCATATGGTATGACAAACAGTGCGGGTCAAACCATAAGGTTGGGTCTATTTATATAATTAAATTAATTTAAAAAAATTAAAATTATAAATTGAACACTCATTCTCACCCTTCTCATATACAATGCACCCAAGGGGAGTTATCCCCTCTATCTTCTTGCTTGAACCCCCACCTCCACACCTCTTCATATTTGGATTCTCAATGGATTTATTTCGATTCACTGTCTAATCTCAATGACAAGATCTTCTCTCCGTTCTCCTCCCATTTGTTGGCCTTTTTCGGTCGAATCTTTACCCGGTTAGAACTAGCCAACCCCTATTTCAAAAGGGTGATCCATTTTTTGGTTTTATTTTGCTTTTATGTTGTGCATAAGATCAATCCAGATTCCTTCTTATGAGTTTCAACAACCGTTGTTGAATGAGAGGTGTTTCAGGTGGTTTCGGACTCCTAGATTCATGTCATCGTATGTTTAATATTTATCACATGGTTTTGAACCCACTAAATTATAGTCTTTATGTTTGTTAAGGTTTTTCGCATTAATCATGTAGTGTGTCGGTGACTTTGTGATTTTGAGTCGCCGGGTCAGGGCTAGTCACATGTGTGTGCATGGGTAAGTAAATATATATATGTGGGTTCCCTTGTAATGTGTATAATCATCAATGGAAGTGATTATATAGGAATAGGTCTAGGTGATCCCATGTATGTATATGAAAATTCATACATAGGTGAGTGGATATACGTATATGCATATAATCGTATAGGTGAGGATCCCCTTACAAATGCACATGGCCATCCTGGTGTGTTCATAGGGGATAAGTGTCCTTGCATGTATGTGAAGGTTTTTATACCCAGTGGGGGAGAATCATCTTTTAGATAGAAATCACCAAGAGACGAAGTGGATGGCTTGGTTCAACATTGAGTCTGGGACCCATTCCATGCCCTTTTAATTTATGAAATCATTAATTAATTAGTTAATTATTCATACTTTCATTATTATTAATACTTTTAAATTTATGGTAGTTTCTAATAAATGATTCTCTATAGTGAAATGGAAGAGATGCATAAATAATATGAATGAATTTTTGTTAACAGGGTTATTATTTCATATTAAAACCAATCCAATGGGGTTGTGCTACCTTCAATATAAAAATGTCGTGGTAGAATTTCACACATGATTGTTGTATTCATTTGGTATTACTCTATGCTTGTTTTTTTGTTTTCGAATTTATGATAGCATGTTTATCACACAACCCTTAAGGATATTCCTTAAATAAGTCTCCATTAATGGTCCAATGCTTGCTTCCCTGAACATCTAATTGGTTCCATCATAAATATCAAAAATAATTTTCCTCGTGTCAAGAGGATCTAATGAACTTGATTATGATGGATTAATTGATAAAGTGACATTATTCAATTAAAAGAACCTAAAAAATTGAAGCCTTAACCCCATTTTCCATGCTTAAGAAAATTGGGTGATCCCGAATCGCTTCTCATGAATGAATGTATTAGACATGCTGAACTAACTACATTATGTTTAATGGTTTAAAATAAAATGAATTAAAGTGAATGGTTTCAAGGGGTGGCATTCCCATGACCATGTTTTGGGTACATTATAAATGAATTTCAAACATGGTGTGTTTTCATAACATGAAATAATGTGAGATGGTTTTCCTTAAATTATATAACATGTGGGTGGGAATAATTCTTAACTTATGTCATTATCATACATGTGGGAGGGAGGAATTCTTGCCCAATTCCATTAACTTACATGTGGGTTGGAGGCATTCTTACCCCGTGTCATTATTTTATAGATGGGTGGGAAGCATTATTATCCCATTCCATTATCTTACATGTGGGTGGGAGGAATTATTATCATGTTCCATTCTCATACATGTTGGTGGGAGGAATTCATACCATGTTCCATCAACATACATGTGGGCAGGAGGCATTCTTACCCCATTCCATTATTTCCTATTGGCGGGAAGCATTCTAACACTTTGGAACAATTTCTATGGGTGGTAAGAATTATTACCCCATGTCATATATATATATTGGAAGGGAAGATAGGCATGGTTACCTTGTTCCAGTGATAAGATATGTATATATATAATACATGGGGACATAATTAGACATACCAGCCATGGGCTGAAGAAGGTATCATCATCAGGTGTCCCTTAATATATTGGATAGGTGTTAATTGTTTATTCAATTTTTCCCTTAATAATTCATACCTGATCACTATTAAATTTAATATCACACAATCTAGATAGGGATAGACACTGGTGGTGCCAACCAATTGAGGTTTATATATCACACTCTAGTCAGGCTGACATTGCCCTAGGGTACCCATGTAGACCTTCCAAGTTAACAAGACTGCAGACTGTGGACCTTGCTTGTTGATGTGTGATTAAACCTGGAGTTAGGAGAAAAGGACTGAGATGGATCTTGGGGTGCTCATGGAGATCACCAGTGGGGCTTGGTGTCTTTTCATTACTTTTATTGTATTTCAAAAAAAATGTTGTTCTGTTTACTTCGTTCAGATATGTATCACAACTATGTCTTTGATTTTATCCACTGTATGAACATGCATTTACCACTTTGATTAGAATTAATATATTTTCCCTACTACTGCGTTGTTACCTATTATCATTTTATATACTACTTCCTCTATTTCATATTGTTTACTCTCTTATGATACCATTGTGAACTCCGATCATGATGGTGTCATCTCCCCACTATCTCATCCTTACAACTTCATTTCTAGTCGATAAACATTAACATATGGAGAGATATTATTGAAGTCACGTGACCTACAAGTTCAACTATCGGGTTAATGGTATGTCAGTTCGGGACATTAGAAAGTGGTATCAGATGATTTTTCATTTCCTTGGTCATATTACTTTTGTATGACATATAGAAGAATAGGAATGTGTCTGTTCTTGGTTAATAGTCGTGTTTGGGACTGATCACCCCACATATAGGAAATGACAATGTGACCAGAGATGGGATTGTTTTTTATGTTGTTCGCTGATACATTGGATATGATTTCACCTAGAGTGACTACTATAGATTTTATACATAATGATTTATGTAATTTCTTGAATTTTACCTTTGTCCAAATATGTAAAAGATGACTCATTTCATGGTTCATTATAGGCACATAGGAAATTCACATGACATGCATATTCCATGCCATGTAGTTGCACATGTAGGTTATTTCTGACATGGAATTTGTGCCATGAGTGTTATTCCATGTTTAGTGTTTTAATAACATGATTATATTTATAACTATGTAGGTGATTTTTAATCATTCATCTCTATTGGTGTAACATGCAAAATTTATTAGTAAGTCGTTCTTTTGCCTCTTTGGAATGACTTTCCTTTTACCATTCCACACTTTTGTGTTATAGTGTACTTTTGTGTTTATTGCTTGAGATATGATGGTTTTATTGGGATAAATATATGGGTTGTGATTAATTAGGATCTACTTTCAAATTATAACTTGTATGAGAACCATATAATATTGAAAAGGTGACTAGTATACTCGTACCATCTTTTGACTCTTGTTAAAATGAAATGCGGCTAAAGATTATAAGTTATATTATTTTGGTTAGGATTAAAGGGAGCCAAATGAAAAACTATAATGTGTATGGCTACTTTATAGGTTGTTATATGGAAATTAATATGTCTATTATATTATATATTTGAGCATTCTATAATTTTAAATGGGATATGCTTTCAATTATAGGATCCACTTTTCAATCCATGGAGTGTATGGGTGCTTCAAGAGTTGGAAATGACAACCCATGTAGTCTAACTTTATATATGTGATTATGTTATATTGTAAAATTATTATAAATGTAAATAAAAGTTAAATTTAGATCTGAATTTAATTGGATCAATAGAACCCTTGTAGGTTTCTATAATTATTAAAAGGACTATATTTGGAAAAATTTCCATGAAATGATATGATTTTAATATCTATTAACTATTTAAAAGAGATTTTAGATATATCATGGTTATGTTTCCATTAGGGAATTAGTTAAATTATGTACCTTGTGTATTTATTTAAATGGTACATGTTTTTTTTACATGAAATATTTTTTGATGATTAATTATGAAATTTGAATAAATATAACGTTCACTAAAATAGAACCATATGTGGTGACCTTAGTAAAACCTTCTTTTATTGGTACTTTTGAGGTTCTCCTTGAGATTCTTGGAAATTGAGATGGTAATGTTTACCATAGGCTATTTTATTTTTAGCAATGGATGAAATGTTATTCACTTGAGCCTGTGACTTTTTTGGAATGAAAAAATGCATGGGTTGACACTTTTTTCCTAAGGTTTTATCCTATGATAGGTAGTACCCTTAAGAAGTTAATGACATAATTGTACCATGGGCTTTCTAAATTTGGGTGTCGTTCGTGTGTTGTTGTCATGATTAGGAATATTTATTTTTAAATGACAACCTTGTTCGGATGGGTGGTCATGTTTTACATGACTTTTCCGGCAGGCATGAACATCAAGAAATACTTCATTTTAGTAGGATAGATATTCCTCAAGCATGGTAATTTTCATCAATGGTCATTTGAGAATTTAGTTTTCCTTAGGTAGTATCTGTTTATTTATGTGGTACCACCGAGTGTTAAATGTCCTAAAGAACTGAATGAGCTTGGTTGAATCATTGAGCATTGAGTTGCTAAGTGCGGTCTTAGATCATCTCTAGGTATAGTTACCTGAGTTCTAAAGAATCAGGTGGATCCCAATGCATGGGATGTTGTTTCGAGACATAGGGGTTTTAACACATTTCTCTGTCTAGCCTGGTTTTCTTTAAATTTTTTGACATTTTGATCATGTCTCAGAGGAGCGTCACACGATCATTTGCAGTGTTTTTTCTAATAGTGTTCTAGTGAGAAACTAGTCTACCTTATTTCCCTTGATTGAATAGAACACTCTTATTTTGGGTACTATCATGGCAGTTAATGTAATTATGTATCCTTCTATATAGATGGGATAACTAAAGAAGACCATTGGGAAGTGATCAGATTATGATTCAATGCCTTTGAGGCCAATGAGTTTTAAATACATGACGATGCTTTCTTGGAAACATGATGTTATTTTTTTTGGTGGTTTATGCAACCCCTGATAAACACTATGGTATTGGGATGAGCATCAATGGTAATCTTTGAATGATCCTACAATGTCCTTTGGTGTTAAAGACATTCTGATCGGTTTGAATGGAAATTATTTGGTAGGTCAAGCCAAGTCGCTTCCTAATATCCAACCAGTTTTGGATCAACCTTTATTCCATCCAGTAGTCAGGTACAACTTACTAGAATAGATAAAAAATCATTTTAGAATATTTTATTATTTGAAGAGCATGTCCACCCATCTATTCTTCATCCTATATGTACTATGAGAGAGTCGTACATAGGAAGCACTAATGCATTAAAGTCATTTGGATTATTTGAGTGGTTCACATTAAGGGTTACATGCGAGGTTTAGAGTCTTCTTCATGGTTTGATATTAGAGATGTCATCAGAAGTTGGGTGTAGGATTTGGTGAATTTTTTTGTGCTAAATACAATATGTTTTTGTAAAATACATTGCGGTTTAGTTAATAAAACATTAGTCGTCTAAGTCGGGCATCATTAAAATTAGTTGGTCATAGTGGCTTGAATCTTTCCTTTATTGTTTATTGGTTACGGTTGGTGAAGAACCATTTAAAAGAATTTATTCAAGTTAAGATTATTTTGGTTTGGGTCGCTCAGTTCTTTTCATGATCAACAATCTTTACAAGAGTTTTTAAGTCGATGGGTAATCAATTGTTCGATTGTTTTAAATTCATTAATGGAGAATTGTAAAACAAAATAAGGGCAAACATGTAATGATAATTCCAATGGTGGAGGAGCTGTAGTTTGAATTTTCTTATTTAACATTATAGTCTAAGGTGGAATGTACCTTTTTATGGATGCATGATGATATTATGATGTGATTAAGTCTATAGTTGAGTGGGCTTGGATACGTGTCTTCTCGTTGTTTCGGTTAGAAATCGGGTCTTGACTCATGTTTAGAAGGTCTTCAGTCCTGCTTTAATTTGAAGTACATCAAGGTTCATTCGATATTTGGTAAAAAATGTGACCATTCGAAAAATGTTCCATGAACCCTGTAGGTTGGGTGATGTGTTACATTATTCTTGATGGCTTCTCGGGGGTGAGAAGTTCTATGGTGGGAAGTTTGTAATGATTTTAGTTTTTAACTGGACTAAAATGTTAAGGAATTTGAACATTTTTAATTATTTAATAGGGAATTTTTATAATAATGCTTTGTAACTAAATTTTGAGAGTTATAACACTCTTAATTATTATTTTTGGACTTGGGTGAAGCCCCATTATGTTTCGTAGGTGGCTCTAAGAGTTTCTTGAGTTCCACCCCAAGAAAGTTGGGGCTTCCAAAAACTATAGAGGGTGCACAGTTTGTCTGAAACCATGAATCCCAATTGAGGTACCTCTATGGCCTTATTTAAGGGAGAAATAGAATTTCACATGTATTATTCATGGTTTCCTAAACTGTGTGCCGAGACCGTGTGATGGGAGTCTCTTAGATAGGGGGTTACCCCATGGTTTGGAAAACCATGTAGTTCGAAACATGAAGTTGGTTCTACTAAGTAATTAAATTAATTTAATATAGAAATAATACTTAAACTAAAACATAAACCCTAATTCCTACCCCTCTAAAATGTGACTCACCCAAGGGGAGGTCTTCCCTCTTTCCGTACGGTCGACCCTTTCCATGACACTGCTCCCTCTTTCGATTCTCAATGGATTTCTTCTATTTCATCATCGAATCTCTATGGTAAGATCCTCTCTCCCTTAACCTCCACATTTCTAGTTGTTTTTTAATCTAATAATATCCTGGTGAGCAATATTTGAACCTTAGGTCAAAAGGGTGATCCAATATTTTGATTTCTTTTTGTTCTAGGTTGTGTGGAAGGTCTATCTAGATGCCTTCCGCCGTGTTTTGGTAACCGCCTATGAAGGTGGGTCTATTAAAGTGGTTTTGATCAACCAGTTTCATCTCAAGGTATGTATTTTGTTTATATCTTTGTTTTTAACCCTCTATATTACTGTATTTATGTGTGTTATGGTTCAAGGCATTTTTCTAGTAGTGCATTGGTCGCTCTAATGTGATTTGGGATCACCGGGTCAATGGTGACTCACCTGCGTGTGCGTAGGTAAGTAAATATATATATATATGAGGGTTCCCACATTACATGTATAATCATCCATGTTAGTTATTATACATTAATGGGGGTCTATGTTCCCTTCTATATATAAAAAAATACATAGGTAGATGAGTGGATATGGGTATATGCATATAAACATATCTGTGAGGATCCCCTTGCTCATGATCATGGACATGAAGGTGTGTGCATAGGGTCTATTTCTACTTGAATGTATGTGAATTTGCATATACCTAGGGGGTAGCATCTGATTTTAGTTATAATGTTCCATGAGCTGAAGTGGTTGACATTGTACCACTTTGAGTTAGGGTTCCTTTCCATAAAAATTTAATTTATGAAAGAATTATTCAATTAGTTAACAGTTCATTTTTTCATTATTTTTAATGTTTTTCCATTTATAGTATTTTCTTATAAACAATTATCTATAGTGAAATTGTAGTGATGATAAAATAAGAAAAATGATTTTTTGTTAAAAAATGTCATGATTTCGTAATAAAACACCTCCAACAGAGGTGTGCTACCTTCAAGGTCATTACATAGTGATAGCCATTCCTATATATATATATATATGGATTACTACATTGTTCTTCCACAATGATTGTTGTTTTGTTATGGAAATATTGATAATGGGTATAGCACACAACCCTTATAGATATTCCTAAAATAAGATTCTTTAATAGTTGAATGCTAGTTCTGATGAACATTTGGTTGGTTCAGAATTAATTATTAAATGGAATTGTTCTTGTGTCATGAGGATCTAAGAGACTTGATTAGGATGGATTAGATGTGAAATTTACATCCTTTAATTATAATGAAGAAAAAACTTGAGCACATAAACCAATTTTCCATTCATTGGGAAATTGGGTGAGATGACCATCAGTAGGGTGACTCGTGCCAAATGGAATGACATGAATGAATAGATTTGGAATATTGAATTTAATTACCTGTGTTAAATGTTTTAAAATTAAATTCCTTAAATGGATTTTTTTAAGGGGAGGAATGGTCATGCCCATTTTTTGGGTTCATTATAAATTCAATGCAAACTTGAATTGTTTGATTGACTTGAAATAATTTGAGATGGTTTGTCTTACTTTAAATTACATGTGTGTGTGATGAAATAAGTTCCCATTTCATTTTTTCCATGTGGGCTTGGGGAATTCTTACCTCTTTCCATTATCATAGCTGTGAGAGGGAGGCATTCAAACAATGTGACATTTTTTTACATGTGGGTGGGAAGAATCATTATCTCGTTCCATTATCATACATGTGGGAATAAGTCATTATTATCCTATTTCATTCTCTTACAAGTGTTAGTGTTGAATTTTTACCGTATTCTATTACCTTAAATGAATGTGGGATACATTATTACCCCATTCTAAAATTTCTTACGAGTGAGAAGCATTCATACCCCATGCTAGTATCTTTTTTGGGTGGGAGGTATTCTTAACCTACACTGACTATATATATATATACAAAGGGATGAAAGGCATGCTTATTTCGACACAATGATAACCTAGACACACACAGATAGAGATATATATATATATATATACACACATGGTGACATGATCAGACATACTATCCATGGACTGAAGCAGGTGTCGCCATCAGGTGTCCCTTGGGAACCTTGATGGGTGTTAATTGTTTATTCAGTTCTGTCATTAATACTTCATATCTTCACACTGTTATATTTATTAATAGAATTTCTAGATAGTTTATGATAGTGGTTGTGTGGGCCTACTAGGTTTTATATCTGTCACCATTCTTGGGCATCAATTGCACTGGGTTTCCTGAGTAGACCATCCTTGTTCAGAGGACTACAGAAGTTGGACCTTTCTTGTCGTTGTGTTCTTGAACCTTGACTAAGGAGCAATGAACCGAGCTAGAGCTCAGGATGCTAACGATGATTGCTCTTGGGGCATGATATCTTTTCTTTAATTGTATTTTATTATAAATAATTCATTTCTATTTACTATCTTCATATATGAATCATTACCATGTCATTCATTTATCCTTTGTATAAACTGGCCTTGTCTACTTTGATTATATTTAATATATATTTTCCTTACGCTTCTCTACTACTCATTATAATTTTATATACTACTTCTATTATTTCCTAATGATTACTCTCTAATTATACTACATTGAAATCTGATCATGATGGTATAGTCTCTCCACTATCACCTCTTTATTGCATCGCTTCTAGTTGGAAACCATTTCCATATGGGGAGACGTGCTTGAGGTTATGCGATGCACCGGTCTGGTAACCAGGTTAATGGTATGTTAAGTTAGGATTTTATATTTCAGGTGATCCAGGGATGCACAAGGACATCCCATAGCAGATATAATTCTTATATGGATCACTGTCGTAGGTATTTTAATTTTGAGTAGGGATAATATTTTTTCTACAGAGTCTCCCCATGATGTGTCTTATAAATGTTTTTTGGGTAAGAAACCTATAAATAATGTTCATTTGTATATTCCAACTCCTATTTATTATTGTTGAGGATACTTACCACTTAGCCTTTCCCCCATAGTTGGGTCGAGTTCATGACATCATCCATCTGTCCAAACTACGAGGATAATTGTATGATTTTACGAAAATTACTAGATAGTGTGTGATATTAATTGAGGATGGAGACTGATTCATGAAGTACCTAGTAGAGATAGAGGTATTTTAGTAGTGTACTATATCGTTTCATGGTATTCATATTCTCTATGATCTTTTTCAACATGGTAGCATATTGGGGATATTCTAAATGCCTGAAAGACTAGAAAAGGCTTAGTACACACTTTTGAATTTAATTTTAAATTAAAATATCAACTTCTATGAATTGGAATTTGTAAAATTACACCATATATTTAACACAAAAAAAATATATTATATCATATGTGAAACACAATTTTTTTCATAATGAATTGGGAGAATAAGATAAATAGTTTACCATTGATAAGGATAAAACGGGTTTATTGGGAGATTAATGAAACACCACATTAATTTAAAATAGGATTATAAAATTCAATAACGTATATGAGATTGAACACCTTTCATGAATAAGAATGTAACACCTTTATAATCGATGATACATTTATTTAAATTCAATTTATTCAATAAATTGTGATGGATGCAACCCCGATTTTAAAAAAATTAATTTACTTAAATATTATTCAAATGGAAACATTATAACATAACTGTTAAGATGAAGTGAATGAATACGACAAAATAACATAGAAAAATTTTAGTAATATATTTCTTATAAATTAAATAAAAATCATTTTAAATAAAATCAAATGTTTTATGAAAAACAATATTTTCAAGAAGGTAGTTTACAAATGCTTTATACCAATAATTTTAAAGTAATTTTTTCTAATTTTATAAAAAACATATTTTGTAAATTTTCATAAAACTTTGAATTTATAAAATAAAAATTATAACTAGGTGACTTTTTTATATTATGAAATATTTTGTTTGTCAATGAATTGTGAAAAAAAATTTATTAAAAATTTCCATTTATTAAATTAATTATGGAGTTAAATATATATTTAAAATTTGTTATAATGTAAATTTATTTCAAATCTATCAAAAATTAACTAATTTAAATTAGTTTCATCAATTTAATATTTATTTTGATATCAAAACATCCAATTATTATAAAAATTTACACTTTAGACAACCCCTCCTTCATCACGTCTATATAATAATTTTAAATTGAATTATGCCTCATAGGTGAATTTAATTTTGAAAAATGGATTTAATATCTAGAATTATAATATTTTATATTATTTAATATTGTAAAATTTATTTTTAATTACAATATATTATGAAATACATCAAAAAATTATTACCACAATTAAAGAAAAAAGAGGTTTACTGGGGGTTAAACTAAGAAGAAAATGGTAAAATGACATTCCATTATGTGAAAAAATAAATTTTATGGTTCTCATTGGACCCTATTATATTTTCTGTTTGATAATGATAAGTGTTTATGTCTTTATGCAGGTGAGAAAACATGGGTATCACTTTATCTTATAAAAAATTTAATGTGTGGCCTCTCCCGCACTTATAAATAGACAATCCCTCTTATCCCTTATTTACAAATAAAAATATATTTGATTCAACCATTATCTTCCTAAATATTTTTATTACTTATATAAACTCATCCTATAATATTTATTTTTATTATTATTCCATTCTATAAGGGATTTATTTATAAACCTAAAGAATCTCTCTGAAGAAGAGGTAAAATTTCTATACATGCCTATTTGTTTTATTTCTTATGAAAAATAAATAAAATCATATTCAATAGTGATAATATAATACAAAAAATATCTAATTATAATTATCTGTTATTATGTTCATTTCATATTCTATTCTATCTACACTTCCATCAAATGAGAGACAAAACCATCAATCGTGTTTGTGGTGGACAACCACCTCACAAATCGATCGAAATTGTTTCCTATCACCACATTTCAACGATGGATATAAATATATGTTTAACATATTTATATTATTTTAATTAAATTATTATACATATATAATTATCACATCACTTATATATTCTTACCTTCCATTCTATGGTAGATACAATGTCACTCATGCATATGATTTAATACATCCTCACGAAGTGATGTGATACGTTTTTTAGTAATGATCCAAATTAAAGGTATTAAGGTTATATTTAATGAATATATATGATATTTATTAGATATCTACAATTATTTAAATATAATATAACATATAACATTGACATTCCAACCCATTAGAAAATAATAACATCATTCTTGCGTATGTGTGGTCTACCACATCCGAATATTGATGTGAAGTGTTTTTTATTTTTTTATACATGGATGATGATAAGGATGAATTGTGTTCATAAAAAATATATATATATATATCATAATAATTATTTTAAAAAAAATTATTTATTATTTTTTTCATCCATTGAGAAAAATAGAAACAATGTTCATGCATACGTATGATCTGTCATTTGAATGAACAATGTAATCCATGTTCAATATATAATTTTTATATATTACTATATATAAAAATATAATAAAAATATATTATATTTATATGATTTATAAATTTTATATATTATTCAACAATTATTAAAATATAACAACCAAAAATAAGATATTAAAACATATTAAAAAATGTTGTAGTTATCACCAGAAACAGTTCTTTCGGCAAAGAGTTGTTAATAAGAAGGTGATAAATGAATACAAGTAAATCATAAATGTAATGAGATACATGACTATGGTAATTTAATATATTTATAATAAACCAATAATTATTATAAATGATACCTAAACACATTTGACAGAAGTCCTATCTAAGGTAACAGTTTATCATCTCACTTTTACATCCATGAGACATATGCCATATTTACCACATTTTCCATTTAATAGTGCATATACTAAACATTATACCTATAGTATAATTAATATAATTATTATAATGGTTTATAAAATATATTTTTGTTATTATATCATTTTTGGGGACTATTATTTAGAAGCAACCAAAGTGGTAAGAGCTTATTTCACAATCTCATCATTATTTTGGATTTTTATGTTTCCATTTGGGGAGTTATTTTATATTTATATCATAAAATAAATATATTTTATTCTCCTCTAATTAATCATGAAAATTTTCTACTATTGGAAAATTTTTCCATTAATATATTAAAAAAATGATTGAGAAAATTTCTTAAGAAAATTGGACTTTATTTCTCTCTTGATTTGAGAAACATTTTTCATCAAACTCATATTTTAATAAAAATTATTTTCATGAATTTTTAGTATTTTCAAAATGATATAATAAATATTTTTTTTATCTATTTTTACATTTATTTTTTATTGAAACCATGCTTTCATTTTCAAAACAATTATTGTTTGTCTTTTATAAAAAATGTGAAAGAAATATTTTTCTTACATTTACAACATGAAAGAAATTTTCTTCTGTCATGACCCTAAAAGATTTTAAAGATTATATTATGTGTTTTAAAATTTTATTTTAAATTAAAAATATTTTTAAAATGGCTTTTATTTTATTTATTTTAAAACGATATTTTGAATGTGCAATGGATATTTCCCCCAAGAATATTTTTAATGATATTTTTATACTATTACTATTCATAAAAGACGTTAAAATTTTTATATAAATATGATCCAATGGGGATATGTTTTATTGATCTCATCCTTATGATTATTTTTTATTATCCAAGATACTTTTGACTATGGATGAACAATTTTTTTACCATCGATCATATTATTATAAATGGTTTATGAAGATGGATATTTTATTGGTGTAATTATTAACATTTCATATATTAGATTTTAAATATGAATGTTTATGATGATTATGTTTCACTAAATTAATATAAGTATTTCATTGTACATGGTATGTTCTGTGTGGGGGATAGTTTTAAATATCCCCTCAATGCATCAACAAGTCTCATTAGACAAATTAGTTGGCCAAATTAGACGGGTTTTGACCAATATAGTTAAACTATATTTTGAAAGATCATGACAGTTTCATATATATATATATATATATTGTTATGAATTCGACCACCACGAGGTCATTTATTGATTTGAATGTTATAATTTAATTATCTATAATATCCCTGAATATTGTTCCATATCATGTGATAAATTTATTGATTTATTTGATCATAATTTAATCTAGAGATATAATTCATAGTTTATTTATTAAATTCAATGTGTTTTAGTTGTTTATACTTCCACATTTATTGTGATTATTTGTTAATGATATCTTCTACCTTATTATTACCCTAATTAAGCATCTAAACTCACCCCTTAGTTAGTTTTTATTTTCCCCTAGATACCTGGATTTTTTTTGTTATTGATATACATGGATACACTATGAGAAATAATGGCATTCACAATGAAAAAACTATGTGTATTTTATATATTCTATTTTAATGTGATATTCAAGTATGTATATAGATTAAAAATACTTAAAAAAATTATTAATTTTGAATGTGTACCCATGTATTTAGTTCAAATGTCATAATGTAGACATCACCTCAAGGTTATAGGAGTCGGGGTTGTTACAGTTGGTATTAGATGATGTTTAGTTGAAACCATGGGAACTAGATTTAGGAAAACATAGATTTGGGAACAAAAAATTATAATTGAAATTTTGGATAATCATATTAGAAAATATTATTTATTTGCTAAGATATATATTATTTGTGTTTTAATATAAATATATCCCATTAGGAATACTACCTATGGATGTCGATCTGGAATAGATCTATATAGAGTCATAAATCCAAAAAAGGAATGTTAGGATTAGATAAATAATAATATTGTACAAGAAAATGTTCCTTATGGTTCACCTGGTTTCAAACTCAAAGTGGAAATAATTATGATAATTAAAATAGTCCTAACAATCATTTCTGATGGAATTGAAAATATTTATTATGACATGGTAACATTCCCAAAGAATCCAGGCTTATACACCGAAAATCCTGAATCCCCTTTTTTTTATTTTTGGTTAAATCCTCATTTAAAGGATGATGGGGGATCCTAACATGTCTCGTTGGCCCACAGAACAAGTCTCATACAAGACCTAAAATCCTAAAGTTACAACACCGAATATATGACCTTGAAGGCCCGTGAGTTTAAACTGTTGAGTTGATACATTAATTTTTCTAATGTTATGTTCTTATCTAGTGTATTCCATTAATTTTAAATGGTCCTTAGAAGACATTATGATAACAGTATAAGTACACATACCCCATGTAGGTATTTTCCACTTGGGAATGATAATGAAGCTACATTTTTTGATATAGTTGAAAATAATGAAATTATAACCATATGATGGTAACTGAATCATTTTATGCCCAAAAATAACACTTTTAAGGAGAAAATTACTAATCCACCATGTAGTGTAATAATTTTTTCCACTTTATGAGTCAACCCCCCTAATTATTCAATGGGAATACAAATACATTTTTAGCTAAGTAAAGGGTAAGCTCCTTAGTGAATTTATTTGTCTCTTTGTGAATTATTGAAGGGGAATAGGTTTTGGTGGTTGTTTATCATCTCCCAAGAGATGCAGAATAATGGGAAAAGTTTGTTTCAAAACACCATGGATGAAGAAGATATATAATGAATCGTATGTGAGGGTTTTATGTTTCCCTTCTTGGAAAAATATTTTCCTTGTTATAAATGAGTGGATATGCATACACAATTCTTATGTCTATGAAAATATTAAGATGAAAATATAAAAACAATTTAAGCCAACATTATATGGCTTCCATGGAATTCTACAGACTAGGTATGTAATCTAAATAGTAAGATAGAAAATTTATTTTATCGGTTAATATTTCTAAAAGATGAGATTGAAGATTCTTATTTATGTTATCAAAGACCTCTTTATATATGTGATGATGGAGAATCATCACATAGAACATAGATCTGAGGCAACATTTCATGAACCATGCCTACATTACCACCAAACCACTTCATCCATACATCACTGCCTATAACTATTATGTCTGCACCACCACCTACATAAGCAGTTGAAAACAAAAACCCCCATGGGGACATAAATTATTTTATCTTTGGTATTTTTTGATATAGTATTTCTTTTATAGGTTAATGGAAATCCATTAATTGGAATTTTCTCCCAAATATTCCCATTATATAGGGACATAATACCATGTTCTATTAAGACCAAGAAATAATTCTCCATGTCTAGTGACATCAGTGGAATGAAATAGAATATGAGGATGGAAGAAAAAATACTAATAATGGAAATAATTGAATGATAGATTTTCTCACATGTTATAATTATGAAAAGAAACACCTGGGAACTTTCTTGAACACAATGGGATTTTTCTATGAGTGTGTAGAGAAATACCACAATGTTCATGATTACAAGGGTTGAAAATTTGTTCCCATTGTTTAATAATACAACTGTAAGGATATGGGGAACTCTGTAAATTAATTTCACTATCATTAAAGGAATATACTCCAAAAAAAGAAAAGGGGTCAATGTTAATCTTATATTATTGATTAAACTGAAGTGGACTGACTACAATACATTTATATTGATTCAAGAAATAAGTTCTAGATGTATTTTATCAATGATATTTTGATTATAAGTATAATAAAATATATAGGTAGTGTACTGTAGTACCATTTCATTAAGGATTTAAAAAAATTGATGAATAGTACTAATAACCATGAAAAGAAATCTTGTGGTAAGTTGAACTTCCTATAAAACACAAAAATGGGGGATTATAACTCTTAATATGTTCTCTTTGTTGAGATAATAAATTTGAACTGATGCTTTTGGTATATTATTAGTGGCCTTGAAATTCATTTAGGATTTGATGGTTTATGAAAACTTTAATATAGGATAAAACATGTTTGTATTTATAGAATAGATTTAACAACTTTTGGTTTTATTTTTTGGAATAATTCATGTTTTAATTATGGTATTACGGTGATCATGGTATCCACATAATTGGAATGATACACTGTGTGAAAATTTATGTTTTTTGGGGAATATAATATATACATAATAACCCACATTCTAAATTTATTCGGATATATTTTGGATGATACGAAATGGTAAATATTTATGGTATCAATTATGTGTGTATTTGGGTGAAATTGGATAACTTGTGCTAACCATATTGGTTTTGTAAAATATATTGGGACAAGAATAATTATTTTTCATTCTAATTATATATTAAAGGTTCTCAACACATTTAAATTAATTTTGGATATTCATTTAATTGAGTAGGAATTATGTTATAAATTTATTGAAGCATAACCAAATGATGACATTGTTCCTATGAAATAAAAATATATCATGTAAGTATATTTTCAAATACTCTGAGTCTAGAATGTAAAGGAAATACTCAAATATTGAAAATGATATTGGAATTTTTTTTATTTTTATGCCTTCATTTATGTTGAACTGATGGCATTTTTATACATAAAATATTTATGGCATTGTGGTCATTAAAATTTCTTGATCATTCATTTTGTCTGATCAATCATCTCTATTTCTTTCCATAATTAGTAACAATTTTCTTTCATGTATGTATATTAACCTGACACCAATATTCTCCAAATTTTGAAACCAAGTATGTATTTTTAATATGAAATTAATAATTTTCCTCCAATATTATCATGTGGATGTTTTATAAACCCTTTTTAGGATTTTGTGTTTCAATAATGGTATATAAAATTTCAACCCCTTGATTAATGAGAAAGAAATTAAACATTGAGGATGTAACTAAATTAAGGGTGTACAATGTAACATCAGATGATATAAAAAGATTAATTTAATATTATATACTATATATTATTGACAATACTGATCTTAGTTGAGAATATAACACCTCGATTCCTTGCAATAAAATTATTTACATTCAATATCATTGATAACTTGTGATGTATGAAAAATTGGGCCTAAAAAATAATCTATTAAAATTATTATTTAAATATGAACATTATAAACTACAACTTAAAAAGAAGGGATGAATCCTAATAACTAAATTATATAATTTATGTTTATCTATTTATTATAAAAAATAAGTATCATTTGAAAGAGAAATTAATGTTTCTTGGAAAACATTTTTTTTCTAAATGTGGGTTTAGGGATTCAATTAAGAGAGAATTTAAAAAAAAATTACCACTTTTAGAAAATCTATTTGATAAAATTATATTAATTTCTAAAAAACTATATCAAAATTATATTCGATAAATTGGGAAAAATATTGATTCATATTGATGAATTCCTATTCATTTTAAATATTAAAAAAGAAAAATTTTCTTTATAGTTGGTTTTAATCTAAAAATATTTAAATTATGTTAAAATTTAACTAATTTAGGTCATTAGAATAATTTTAGTATTTATTTTTTATTTTAAAACATCCTAAACATATAGGGATTTTCATTTTGAAAACCCACCCTTTGGTTGTGGATGATTTTTTATTAAATCAAACTCTATCGAATAATGAATTGAATTTAGAAAATTGATTAAACATTTCGATTGAAAAAAATAATATAAAAAGGTAAACTTTATTTGGATTATAAGTAATATTTAAATTAGTAAAAATTATTTGATTCAGTTAAGTTAAAAATGGGTATACTGGGGGTTATGTTGATAACGTACATGTTAAAATAACATAAATTTTTTCCAACACCCATTATTTCTATATATTTCAACAATATAATATGTTTGGTTATATTATGACCCATTTTGGTGGATTTTGGCCTATGAAAAATGTCGGTATCACTTTACCTTTTCCAAAAATTCATGTATGTCATCTCCCTAACTTATAATACAACACCACATGTCATCTATTATTATAACATAAAAACCCCATCATATTAGAAAATAAATTCTTACTCAAATCCACACCCACCACATAGAGGCCTTATTTTTATTATTAAAACATCCTATAATGGATTTAGGTTTAAAAATATCGATGCTCTATGAAGAAGAGGTAAAACTCTTGAACATGGGTATTTGTTTTATTTCTTCTTCAACCTCCTTCAATCCATCTTCTACTATGATAATATAATAAACAAAATATATACTGTATAATTTTATTTTATTAATTTAATGAGGTATAAAGTATCTATATACACTTCTATCATATGAGAATCAAAACTGTTAATTGTGTGTATAGTGGACTACCGCCTCACAGACCTATGTAAATTCTTTTTCCTTAAAATAATTAAAGGATGGAAATAATTATGAATTTAAAATATTTATATGATATTTATGAAATTATTATAAATATATAACTATAATATGGAATATAAATTATTAATTTACCTTCATTGGGTGATACGATAACGTCCCTTGTGTTTATGGCAGACTAACACCTTACAAAGCTTTGTGATTCATTTTTCTCTTACACTCTATTTAAAAGGTAGTAAGGTTGAAGTAATGAAATGAGAGTTATATTTATGATCTAACCATAATTATAAATATATTATATGACATATAACTTCTTTCACTCTAATCCTTTTAAAATCAAGAAGGTCACTCATGCGTATATGTTGACTACCGCCTCCGCATAGCGATGTGAAAAGTTTTTTATTTTTTTTATGTGGATATTAATAATGATATAATAAATTAATATATTTGATATTTATAAAATTATAAATATTTATTAAATGTCAATTAACAATTTCTTTTTAAAGACCCGTAAAATTCAAGGAAAAGTTTTTCTTAATTTTCTTTGGGATTTTACAAGAACACAGTTTCTGACGGCACTTGATTCCGAGGCCCGGTGTGCCTGAATTTCTATCCGAAGTTTAGCTCGGGTACGTTCAGTGAACGAACGAGCGGGAATTTCTAACTCTTGAACCGGTGCTCAGAATCAAATTTCGAGGGCACCGATGGAATCACAGTGTCTGTATTTGCTTAGGAACACCTTTTCCGGAGTTTCGTTTACACGAGAGAAGTTGTTAAATTTTTGTGGAAGGTAAAATAAAATTAAGCATCAATTTTATTTTTCTCTAAGTTGTTTAAAGATTTGGGTGGAAGTTGGGGGAAACCACCCAACTTCCATTTGGAGGTTATGAGGGTGGTGGGGCCCACACGAACCCTACCCCTTCACCGCCCCTAACCTTCCATAACCCTTGATTTAATTTGACAACTTGAGTTAATTAATTGTGTGGATTAAATTCAACTTTTGAATTTCAAACTTAAGTTGTGTTAATAAAATAAGTGAGGTACTTATTTTATTTTGGGTTAGAGGATTTTTTCTTGAGGGCTTTGGGAGAAAAGCTAAAGGAGTCTTGAAGATCGTCATCTTCTTCATCAAAGAACGTGAAGAACGCGAAGAACTCCGGATTCCTCGGAGGTCTGTGTCTCTTTCCGCGACGTCCCCTTCCACGACGTCTCTCTCCGTGACGGTTATCTCTGTGATGAATCCTCACCCAACTTGTTTGACGAGGTTGGGGTTTATGCGTTTTTATTTCGTGATTAATTCCGTTGTTTTCTTCGTCATCTATCCTCGTTCTTTGGAACCACTTGATATCATTTAACGGGAGGGGGCCGGACCGCACAAACACGTCCGACCCTCCTCCCTTTTATTTATTTGTGGTTATGGTTCGAAGGGAAGTGACGCGGTGCCATCGCACCACGCAGGGATGAGCGACAATGATGCGTGACGCCGTCATGTCACGCATTTGAAAGATGAACCAAGCCGCGGCGCCGTCGCGCCGCGCCTTTGAAAGATGAACCATGTCGCGGCGTCGTCACGCCGCGCATTTGAAGGATGAACCAAGCCGCGGCACTGTCAAGCCGCGCCAGAAAAACCCGAAGACACCGCGTCCAGAGCGGGGCCGCGGCGGAGGGTTGCGGCGCAGTCGCGCGGTGCCGGACGAACCAAGGTCGCGGTCGGTTCTGGGCCGCGGTGGAGCTGAGAGACTGGAGACCGGTTTTGGGCCGCCGGCATCGGAGCAAGGGGGACTGGCCTTGCCTGTCCCATGGCGGCAACAGCCGGCCGTCCAGGGCAGTCCGGCTGGGCAAGGGAGAATCCAAGGGTTAAAACCCTTGGCGGCAAGCTCAAGCGCCCCCCCCCCCCATTATGGGGGTCGTGGTTACAAAAGACAGGGGGGCAGGTGCCCCCCCCCCCCCTCAAACGGCTCGGCCGTTTGGCCGAGTTCCTCGCCAGTGTGCCCGGGCCTGGCCGGGCTACGCCCAAGCGGTCCGGACCAGGACCCGATTCAGGTCGACCCGGTTCGGGCCGACCCTGGGGGTATCAGGCCGGGCCCGAACCCCTCAATACAGAACCTCTTCTGGTCGGTCTCCCATAACATGAGCTATGGGCCTCCGATCGACGCACCGTCAGTTGATATGCGATCCTTGGATCGATGCAGTTGTTTTGGTATATTGCACTCAAGGTTTCGGAATACTTTGGATTCGGCCAAGTTGGTTCGTACACGAAACCAACCGGGCCCTCGGAGCAGAAACACTCATAACTTGAGCTCCGGACGTCTGATTGACGTGTCGTCGACTTTGTTGGATTCCTCTTAGTGAGACGGATATTTTGGCTTACTCCGCCCAAGGTTTGGATGCAGGTGGAGTACGGTCGGGTTGGTTTTCACTTAAAAACCAATCGGGGCCCTGGGACAAAGAAGCCAATAACTTCCAGACCGGGCGTCTGATTGACGCACCATCTGTGACGCTGAGTTCCTATTGACGATACGGATCTTTTTGATACATCAACTCCTGACTTTGTGTCAGTTGATATATCAGCCTCTCGGCTCGTGGAGAGGACCCTCCCGAACGAGCTTGCTGTGTGCGGGAACCCTAGAGCTAGCTGCGTTTGCGACTGTGACGACGATGACGACGATTGTACAGAGATCCTCAGTGGATTAGAAGGCGACGACTACAGCACTCAGCGATCCTACGTAGATCAGTGCTACAGATCCGGTGTGGGTCTGATCCTTTGTGGGTCTTTGCGGGGGTTAGTACCTATCGATCCTTTGTGGGTCCGATGGCTTAGATGAATCAGTGGCTACATCTGATCATCTCTATCGTCATACGAAGAAGTATACCTGTGTGAGTTGAATCCTCTTTTTCATTCCTTTGTGGATTGTGGTGTGCTATCCTGTGTGGATTATGTTTTTCTTTCTATGTGGATTGGGTTATGTTTTCCCGTGTGGACTTGGTTGTACTTTGGCTCGGAGGTTGGAGCATACTGGAATTGATGACTTAGGTATATGTATGGGCATATACCTAAGTATTGTCGGATGTTACTTCGTGATTGCATCTTTCCTTTGTGGATTATCCTTTGTGGATTCTGGGAGACCTTCGGGGGTCTCGGGGTCCCTACAGAGTAGCTTATACTCACCCCTGCACGGGCTATGCCCGCACTACGTTGTGTTGGTTGCCGATGGGGGACAACGCTGATCATGGTTGAGACTTGCGGGGCAGGAAGGTACCTGGAGGTGGACCACTGGGCGGGACATACTCAGAGTGAACGGTTGGACCCGAGGACCAGAGGAGGCTATCTGTACTCACCCTTCAAGTTGGAATTCTAGTGGGCGGCACGATATTGCGGCTTTAATTTCAGTTTTTGTTTTCCCTTTCTAGTTGTACTTTACTTTCAGTTTTGGGTTTGTATTCTAGCCAATTTACTTTTCCGCACATTCTATTGTACCCATCTTTCCATTGTATTTACTTCTTCTGCTTGCTTCTCTATGGTGTTTTTTTACTTTACAAAGGCAATTACTTATCTTTTTAGCGGGATTTACGCCTTGGTGCAAGTCGCCAGCCCCTGGCCTATGGAAGGCGGGCTTGGGGTAGTCACGACACGGGCCCCGAGGATGGGTCGTGACAAATTGGTATCAGAAGAGTTCGGTTCTACCGCAGAACTTTCGACTCTGATCTTTTTCTATGTGAAGAAATGGTTTTAAGCGTATTGGGTGTGGTTATTTGTCCAGGGAGTCCAGTGTTGGGGTGGTGGCCGACGTTTCCGTACACCAGGGCCCTGACTTTTGATTTCCGACTTAATGCACGAAAACACTGATTGCATGTGTCTTTCAAGTTTTCATTATGATTACTTTATGTCAGCTCACCAGGTATACTGTTTGACCATGGCGCACCTGTTTCTTTTCAGGATGGCCCCACGAAAGCAGCCAGCTAGGGTTTCGAGAGTTGAGCGTGACGACAGCCCACCGAGCGACGAGGCCTCGGTACAATGCCCTTTGAAAGCAGAGGCACTGGCGGTACCTCTACCCGCTGAGCCACTGATGCTTCCAGCCCTAGGCGCTGATGATGCACGTCGCCTTAGTGCACTGCACGAGTTCCAGCGCCAGCGATCGCCCAGGTTCCACGGGGAGACGAACCCCCAGGCTACCGAGGACTGGCTAGAGGCAGTGGTACATGTTTTCAGGTTAGTGAGGACACCAGCTGACCTAATGGAGAACCTCGCGGCGATCCTACTGCACGCGGAAGTGGGACGATGGTGTAGCTTCATGCTCCAGGTGCATGATGAGGAATCTCTTCTCTGGACAGACTTTGAGAGCCTCTTTCGCTGAGAGTTCGTCCCAGCCACCCTCCGTGCGGTGCGCATCCAGGAGCTTCTACAGCTGCGGTAGGGCAGCTTGACGGTCACCCAGTACTTGGAGAGATTTACCGATCTCTCACGCTACTCGATAGACATGGTACATGACCCATTCTTCCGGGCCCGGACCTTTGAGCAGAGATTGAGGCAGGAGATCAGGGCATCACTGATCTCCCTCAGCATTCCGACTCAGGCAGGAGTACTGGAGCGAGCCCTTTTGACCGATAGCTTTCTTGTTGAGTCTACACCAGCGGTGAGACCCACCGCAGGGCGGCATGTAGTAGAGTCTTCTGCAGCAGGCAGTTGACGGATGACTCATGGGTCCAGCCAGAACAGACCCTCAGGAAGATGACCTCAGGACACTGGCTCAGCAGTGCGGGGCACTCAGCGCGGAGCCAGTCTTTCGAGAGGCAGCCAGTGCTACGCATGCGGCGGGCAGGGCCACATGGCTCGTGACTGCCCGACCCGTTGTGCCCAGGAGCAGCAGACGGTTGAGGGACCACCCAAGAAGAGGCATAGGGTCGACCGTGGCGGTCCGCAGGGAGCAGGAGAACGAGGTAGAGGAGCTGGCCGAGCAGTAGGAGGTGGGAGGCGCTTGGAGGCCCTACCCCCTACACCACCATAAGGTCCACCCCTACTACAGGGAGCTGGCGGGCAGAGACAGGCACAGCTCCAGGCAGCGGAGGCCTGCGACCACGGCGCGCCCGAGATGATTCGAGGTACTATCTGTGTCTATTCCACCCTTACTGCAGTTCTTATAGACATAGGAGCGAGTCATTCGTTCATAGCCGCTGCCCTTATTCGGAGCTCGGAGATTCCGACAGAGCCGTTGGCTCGATCCTTATGGCTAGAGACTCTTACAGGAGTAGACTCGATGATTACACACTGGTACCGGCAGTGTGAGCTTACTCTAGAAGGTGAGAGCTTCGGCTGGGATCTTCTTCTAGCAGCGTCGAGGCCTTACGACGTCATCTTGGGCATGGATTGGTTATCTATAGTCCATGAACAGATTGACTGTACTAGGTGCAAGGTGCAATGTCTACGCACCGACGGGAGCAAGTTCACCTTCACCGGCGAGAAGGTAGCCTTTGCAGCACAGGATGGACTCTCGCAGAGGAGAGGATAGCCCATCACTCATCAGTTGGACAGCCTCATCCTAGGAGCAGTTGATGTGTGGAGTCCTGGTTTTCCTACAGTGGTGGATCAGTATGCGGATGTTTTCCCCGACGACTTCCCAGGGCTACCTCCTCGCAGAGAGGTAGACCTTTATATTGAACTGTACCCCGGGATAGCCCCGATATCGACTCCAACGTATCGGATGGAATCCGCTGAGCTTCGAGAGCTACAGGTACAGTTGGAGGACTTGTAGGGCAAGGGATTCATCCGACCTAGTGTTTCACCCTGGGCTTCCCGGATTTTGTTCGCCAAGAAGGCGGACGGGAGCTTGTGACTTTGTGTCGACTATCGTCGCCTGAAATAGGTGACAGTAAGAAACAAGTTTCCGCTACCGAGGATTGATGACCTCTTCGATCAGCTCAAGGGAGCACGGTGGTTGTCAACGATAGAACTCAGGTCAGGATATCATCAGCTCAGAGTTTGGGACGAGGACGTGTAGAAGACGGCCTTCAGGTGTCGGTATGGCCACTATGAGTTCTTGGTTTTTCCATTCGGTGTAACCAATGCTCCAGAAGTGTTCATGGCCCTCATGAATATGATCTTCCATCCATACCTCGATCGATTTGTCGTGGTCTTCATCGACGACATTTTGATTTACTCGAACATTGAGGAGGAGCACGCCAACCACTTGCGGGTTGTACTAGACACACTCTGAGAGCACCAGCTTTATGGTAAGCACTCGAAGTGTCAGCTCTGGATACACGAGGTACACTTCTTGGGGCACATCATCTCTGAGGCGGGAATTGCAGTGGATCCTGCGAAGATCGAGGCAGTGCTAGCTTGGGAGCCACCCAGGAGTGTGACTGAGGTGTGGAGCTTATTGGGACAAGATGGATACTATCAGAGATTTGTTCCATACTTCTCCAGAGTTGCGGCACCACTCTCATCTTTGACGAAGAAGAGGAAACCCTTTGTGTGGTCAGACAGATGTCAGCAGAGCTTCCAGGAGCTGAGACAGATATTGACCAGCGCACCTATCTTGAGGTTTCGAGAGGAGGGAGTAGGGTATGTAGTCTACTGCGATGCATCAAGGACCAGACTCAGATGTGTCCTGATGCAGGAGAGGGTAGTGATCGCCTATGGATCACGTCAGCTGAGGTCGCATGAGCAGAACTATGCTACCCATGACCTGGAGTTAGCAGCAGTGGTCTTCGCTCTGAATATGTGGCGACACTACCTGATGGGCGAGCACTTTATAGTTTATTCTGACCATCAGAGTCTCAGGTACATCTTCTCTCAGAAGGACCTGAATCTGAGACAGTGGAAATGGCTTGAGTTCCTCCTGGACTATGACATTGAGATAGTCAATACTCCTGGGAAGTGGAACGTGGTAGTCGATGCTCTCAGCATGAGGACGAGCATTCAGCTACTTGGGTACGCGACAGAGCAGCTAGCCACTTTCCGGATATCATTTGTGGATAGAGATGGAGCAGATTTACTTCAGTCACTCATAGTCACTCCTCCACTACTACAGCAGGTCAGAGAGGCACAGCATGGGGACGCCGACTGTGAGACGCGGCGTGCACAGATATCCTCAGGACAGGCACCTGATGGTTTCTCTATAGGAGGAGAGAACGAATTCATTTTCAGAGGATGTACCTTGGTACCAGTTGCTTTACGGGAGGAGGTGCTGAGAGAGTTTCACACTTCTCCTTTGGCGGTACATCCTGGAGTGGCGAAGATGTACCAAGATCTCAGATGATAGCATTGGTGGCCGGGCATGAAGAAGGTTGTGGCAGAGTTCGTTTCTCGATGCCTCACCTTCCAGCAGGTGAAGGCAGAGCATCATGTACTAGTAGGCTTGGTACAGCCCTTGGAGGTCCCAGAGTGGAAGTGGGACGGAAAATCTATGGACATCGTGACTGGACTTCCACATACTTCCAGAGGTCACGACTCCATTTGGTTGATTGTCGACCGACTCACCAACTTGGATCACTTCTTATCCATCAAAGAGCAGGGCTCAGTGGAGATATTGGTACGTCTATACATTCAGGAGATTGTACGGCTTCACGGTGTGCCATCATATATTGTCTTCGATTGAGATTCTCGCTTTACTTCCCCACACTGGAATGGGTTGTAGGAGGTGTTCTGGACACAGCTACGTCTGAGCACCGCCTTTCACCCTCAGATAGATGTTCAGACGGAGAGGACCATACAGACTCTCGAGGACATGCTCCGCGCATGTGTCCTCGTCTTTGGTCAAATTTGGGAGGACCACCTAACCTTGGTGGAGTTTTCGTACAACAATAGCTACCACTCCACCATCGGGATGGCACCATACGAGGCATTGTACGGCCGACCTTGCAGATCTCCTTTATGCTGGACAGACCCTGGGGAGTCAGTACTTGTGGGACCAAAGATGGACCAGGCCACGACAGAGAAGGTCCAGGTCATCCAGGACCGGATGAGGACAACTCAGAGCCGGCAGAAGTCTTATGCTGACAGGAAGCGGATGCCACTAGAGTTTGAGGATGGCGACCACGTCTTCTTGCGTGTCTCACCTCGAAGTGGATTATAGAGATTTGGCCGAGGAGGAAAGTTGTCTCCAAGATTCATCAGACCGTTCAAGGTCCTCAGCAGGATTGGCGAGGTGGCTTATCGCCTGACTCTACCAACTCAGTTGCACCAGGTGCATGACGTCTTCCACGTATCTTAGCTGAGGAGATACGTGCACGACCCGACGCACATCATTGACCATGGGAAGCTGGACGTTGATGATGGGGATACTTTTACAGAGGTCCCATTGGAGATCAAGGATTGAAAGGAGAGGGTCCTACGTGGACGGTCTATTCCTCTAGTGCGCATCAGATGGCAGCACAAGAATCTCCAGGAGAGCACTTGGGAGCGGGAGGCTCAGATGCGTGCTCAGTACCCACTTTCATTTCCCTAGTTTTCGATGTATCTTTACGGGGATGTAAAGCCCTGAAGTGTGAATAATTTAAAGACCCATAAAATTCAAGGAAAATGTTTTCTTAATTTTCTTTGAGATTTTAAAATAACGCAGTTTCTGACGGAACTTGATTCTGAGGCCCGGTGTGCCCAAAATTTCTATCCGAAGTTTAGCTCGGGTACGTTCAGTGAACGAACGAGTGGGAATTTCTAAATCTTGAATTGTTGCTCGGAATCGAATTCTGAGGGCACCGATGGAATCACGGCGCTAGTATTTTCTTAGGAACACCTTTTCTGGAGTTTCATTTACACGAGAGAAGTTGTTAAATTTTTGTGGAAGGTAAAATAAAATTAAGCATCAATTATATTTTTCCCTAAGTGGTTTAAAGCATTGGGTGGAAGTTGGGGGAAACCACCCAACTTCCATTTGGAGGTTATGAGGGTGGTGGGGCCCACATGAACCCTACCCCTTCACCTCCCCTAACATTCCATAACCATTCATTTAATTTGACAACTTTTGTTAATTAATTGTGTGGATTAAATTCAACTTTTAAATTTCAAACATAGGTTGTGTTAATAAAATAAGTGAGGTACTTATTTTATTTTGGGTTGGAGGCTTTTTTCTTGAGAGATTTGGGAGAAAAGCTAAGGGAGGCTTGAAGATCATCATATTCTTTGTCGAAGAATGACAGATTCCTTGGAGGTCGACGTCTCCTTCCGCGACATCTCCTTCCGCGACGTCTCCCTCCATGATGGTAATCTCCGTGACGAATCCCCACCCAACTTGTTCGACGAGGTAGGGGTTTTATGCATTTTTATTTTGTGATTACTTCCGTTGTTTTCTTCGTCATCTATCCTCGTTCATTGGAACCACTTGATAACATATAATGGGAAGGGGCCAGACCGCACAAACACGGCCGACCCTCCTCCCTTTTATTTATTTGTGGTTGCGGTTCGAAGGGAAGTGACGCGGTGCCATCGCACCATGCGGGGACGAGCGAAAAAGATGCGCGGAGCCATTGCGCCACGCATTTGAAAGATGAACCAAGCCGCGATGCCGTTGCGCCACACTAGAAAAACCCTAGGACACCAAGGCCGGAGCAGGGCCACGGCCGGTTCCGGGCCGCGACGGAGCTGAGAGACCGGCGACTGGTTCCGGGCCGCCGGCGTCAGAGCAAGGGGGACCGGCCTTGCCGGTCCCATGGAGGAAACAGCCGGACGGCCAGGGGGGTCGGCCGGACAAGGGAGAAGCCGGGGGTTACAAACCCCTGGTGGCCAGCTCAAGCAGCCCCTGCATTATGGGGGGTCGCGGTTACAAAAGACAGGGGGGCAGCCCCCCCACCCCCCTCAAACGGCTCGGCCGTTTGGCCGAGCTCCTGGCCAGTGCGCCGCGCCCAGGCCGGGTCGGCTGCCTGGCCGGTCAGCCAGGTCGGGTCGTGCCCTGGGAGGGCTGGGCCGCGCCCAGGCCGGGCCGGACCTGAACCCGGTTCGGGTCGACCCGGTTCGGGGCGACCATGTGGGTATCGGGTCGGGTCGGACCGGGCCCGAACCCCTCAATACCAAACCTCTTCCGGTCGGTCACTTATAACTTGACCTACGGGACTCCGATCGACGAACCATCAGTTGCGATGCGATCCTTGGATCGAGACGGTCATTTTGGTATATCGCACTCAAGGTTTCAGAATACTTTGGGTTCGGCCAAGATGTTTCGTACACGAAACCAACCGGGCCCTCGGAGCAGAAACGCTCATAACTTGAGCTTCAGACGTCCGATTGACGTGTCGTCGACTATGTTGGATTCCTCTTAGTGAGACGGATCTTTTGGCTTACTCCGCCCAAGGTTTGGACGCAGGTGGAGTATGGTCGGGTTGGTTTTGATTTAAAACCCAACCGGGCCCCTGGGACGAAAAAGCCAATAACTTCCAAACCGGGCGTCCGATTGACGCGCCGTCTGTGGCGTTGAGTTCCTGTTGACGATACAGAACTTTTTGATACATCAACTCTGGAATTTGTGCCAGTTGATGTATCAGCCTCTCGGCTCATGGAGTGGACCCTCCCGAACGAGCTTGCTGTGTGTGGGAACCCTAGAGCTGCCTGCGTTTGCGACTGTGGCGACGACAATGACTATACAGAGATCCTCAGTGGATTTGACGGCGAAGACTACAACACTCAGCGATCCTACGTGGATCAGTGCTACTGATCCTCTGTGGGTCTGATCCTGTGTGGGTCAACGCTCAGCGGTTCTGTGTGAGCCAGCACCTACGGATCCTGTGTGGGTCTGATCCTGTGTGGGTCTTTGCGGGGGTTAGTACTTATCGATCCTTTTTGGATCCGACAGCTTAGATGAATCAGTGGATACATCTGATCATCTCTATCGTCATACGAAGAAGTATACCTGTGTGAGCTGAATCCTGTTTTTCTTTCCTTTGTGGATTGTGTTGTGCTATCCTGTGTGTATTATGTTTTGCTTTCCTGTGTGGATTGGGTTGTGTTTTCCCGTGTCGACTGGGTTGTACTTGGGCTCGGAGGTTGGAGCGTACTGGAATTGATGACATAGGTATATGTATGGGCATAGACCTAAGTAGTGTCGGATGTTACTTCTTCATTGCATATTTACTTTGTGGATTATCCGTTGTGAATTTTGGGAGACCTTCGGGGGTCTCGGGGTCCCTACTGAGTAGCTTATACTCACCCCTGCACGAGCTATGCCCGCACTATGTTGTGTTGGTTGCAGACGACGGACAGCCCTGATCGTGGTTGAGACTTGCAGAGCAGGACGGTACCTGGAGGTGGACCACTGGGCGAGACATACTCAGAGAAAACGGTTGGACCCGAGGAGCTGATGAGGCTATCTGTACTCACCCTTCAGGTGGGACTTCCAGTGGGTGGCTTGATGTTGCGGCTTTACTTTCAGTTGATGTTTTCCCTTTCGAGTTGTACTTTACTTTCAGTTTGGGTTTGTATTTTGGCCCATTTACTTTTCCGCACTTACTGTTGTACCCAGATTTGCTTCGTGTTTACTTCTTATGCTTGCTTGCTCTGTGTGTTTGTTTACATTAAAAAGGCAATCCCTTCCCTTTTTAGCGGGATTTACGCCTTGGTGCTAGTCGCCAGCCCCTAGCATATGGAAGGCGGGCTTGGGGTAGTCACGACATGGGCCCCGAGGACGGGTCGTGACATTCTTTCTCTCTCGGGAATGACAAAAACATCATTCTTTCATACATTTGGCCTACCATCTCCATGAATATTTTAATCCATTTTCTATATCTAAATTTTATTGATTGCACTAAATATAAAAATAATAAATATATATTATATTTTAATAATATTTAAAATTATAGATATTATGTATCCATGATCAAATTAATAGAACCAAAATTATCTATATAAATCATACATAACAATGATGAAAGTATCACATGAAACAATGACATTAAAAAGGGGTTGATAATAAAATGGTGATAAAATCATATAAGTAAATAATATATTTAATTATATATATGATTATGATTCCTTAAAATATTTATAATAAATATTGATTTAGTATACATACGTTTTTGACACATACAATGGATATTGAACTAGATGTAAGTGTTTCCCATCTCACTTTTACTTCCATGAAAAATATGATATATTCACCACATATTCTTTTTCTCGGTAAATATAATTTCCATTTAAAATGTAATATCAATAATATATTTATCTTAATTGTACAATAATTTTCATATAATGCTTATTTATTTTTTGGGGATTATGATTCATAAGTTGTGATAGTGGTAATTATTTATGTCATAATGCCATCATTATTTGAGAGTGTTTTATTTTAAGTCTAACATGGGAGAATTATGTGATATTTAAATTAAAAAATTAATAAAATTTTTTGTATCTAATTATTTATGAATTTTACCAGGTAATAGTACCATTTTTCACAAATTTTTTCTTCAATTTAATGGGAAATTTTTTTAAGAAAATCTTACGTTATTTCTATGTCTAGTAAAACAAATTTCATCAAAATCCATGTTTTCTAAAAACAATTTTTTTAAATATTTTAATATTTATTTTTTAATTATATTTTGAACATTTTTTTTACTTTTTACAAAAATTATTAATGGACTATTCATGTCATTTTATCAAATTATTATTTAAAAATTAAGAAAAATGAGAAAGAAATCATTTTTATATGTATTTCATGAATGAAATATTTTACCATCATGACCACTAAATGTTATAAAGAATATTTTATTGATTTTCAATTATTTTTTAATGACACATATTTTCAATATAATTTATAAAATTTATAGTTTAATGGGATATTTTTAAAGTGAAAATTATCTTTTTTCATGAAGTTTTTAATCAAAATTATATAGAATTTATATTCATCAAATACTTAAAACCGTTATTATAATTATAATACACTTGGTATATGTTGTATTTATATCATAATTATTATTTCTTTTGAATATTTTTGATCATTTTAAATAAGGATGTAGAATTATTTTACTATTCATCATATCATTAAATATTGTTTATGAATATGCTTATTTGATTCGGGTAATTATTAACATTTCAAATGTTAGTTTTTAAAAACAAATGTTAATGTTGATTGTGTTTCACCCATTTTATTAGGGAATATAATTATACTTAATATTTTATGGGTGAGTCTTGGTTATGGATAACCCATTGATGAATAGATAGGTCTCTCGAGAAAAATTAGTTGTCCAAACTAGACAGTTTTCTAACCATGGATTTAAATATTATTGTGAATGGTCATAATTGATTTAGATGTTTGGAATTATTTATTCCATAATTATGAGACCATTTATTAATTTACATTTGGTTATTCAATTTGATTGAATATCCATGGATGATATTCAATCTCACATGATTATTTATATGGATTTATTTGGTCATTATTTATTTCTACCGCATTTTTCACAATTTAATGATTAAATTAATTTTTATTTAGTTATTTACCTTTTTATATTGATTATGATTATTTATTCGTGATATATTTTTCTATAATATTTCTTTTACTGAGAATATTATCTCACCCATTTCTTACATTTTATTTTACCTATCTTGAATTTATTTGTAATTAATATTCATGGATACACAATGAGGGATAATATCATTCTCAATTAAAAATAATTGTGTATTTTATGTTCTCAATTTTAATGTGTGATTAATTTATGTATCTAATTTACAAATAAAAGTAAAATATTTAGTATTAAAATATATTAAACATTATATCTAATTCCAATTTAATAATGTAGACATGGGTTTACATCCACTAGAGTTGAGGTCATTATAATGAAACTAAAAATCAAGGGTTAAAATGACCTAAAAGTGTCTAAAATCTATTTTATATCCATATTTAGATGTTATCAAACATAATATTTGTTATTATTCATTTTTATTTTTTTTAAGCCTGTGAAACATGTGTATATTATCTTGTATTGAAAAAAATTAAACATGTGTCCTCTTCCCCACTGATAAAAGGCTACCTACACTCCACTCCACTTCAGACACCAAAAAAGGGATTTAAATACGACCCTCCAAAATACCCCAATAAATTCTATTATCATGTCCTATAATACTTGGTTTTATTAAAAAAACCCACCTAGTATGGATTTTGGTGAAAACATGAAGACGTTGTCCAAAGAAGAAGAATTATTCTAAAATAAGCAATTTATTTTATTTCACCGTCCATATCATTAAAAAATATTCTATAATGATTATATAATAAAATAAGTATCTTTAACATATGAATATGTTATAATTTTAATTTATTAACCTAAATATTTCTTACCTTCTATAAAATGGGAAACCAAATAACTTTTTGTGTGTACGACGGAGTACCACCCTAGGAACTAATGTAATTAATTTTCCATCATTCCCTCTCATTTATGAATATAATTATGGAATTAATGTATATATATATTTGATATTATTGAAATATTTTTCATTTCTAAATTATAATTTATCTTTTAAGTTTTTACTTTATGTTCGCAGAAAAATGATAACATCGTTCATGTGTACATGTGGACTACTGCCTCCACAATGCGATGTGATTATTTTTTCATCACCACATCACATGGATTATATATATAAATTTATTTAAAGAAAAAATATGGCATTTTAAATATTATTATAATTATATAATGTTAAAATAAAACTTACATTCTTTTCAAAATAATAGTTGAAAAATGTCAACATTAGTCATGTAGACGCACAACGTACCGTCTCCAGGATTCTATTGTTATTCATTATTCATAACCATCAATTATCACTGGTGTTAAGATTATAATTAATTTAAATATATTATAAATATTAATTAAGTATTATTATGGAGATGATGGGATATCTAACTCTTTGACCATAGTCAACATATCCAATTCATTTTTAAAATTTATAAATAATAATATCCAAACCTCTAAAGTAAACATAAATGATTAAATAATTGTGTGTAGCATGGTATGATATATAATGAATGGAATAATAAAATTGAAATTTTTTATCAATTATGTAAATAATTAACATAAAATAACTATTTAACATGATAAATAATGTATGAGATTAGTTAAACTCATGGTAAGGGACACCTTAAATTAAAGCCCTGTTTTAATGATTTATTTTTTATATATTTCTATTCTATGTCTATATATTTAAAATTTATTTTATAAATACATTTTTTTAGAAAAAATAATTATAATGTACTTCAATTATTTTTTTAGAATAATATTTTTTTAGAATTTGGTACTTTCTTTAAAATAGAAAAATGGAATGTTATATTTTAAGGTTTAAGGTTAAAATAGATATTCAGATCACCGTAACCATTATTCAATGTTGGAATCCTTTACAATATGTCATGATTTCTTTAATAAAATAAATTAATTTCCCATTTTCTAGGATATTTGGTATAGAAAATGTTTTTTAAATGATTATCCATTTCAATATCAAAATGTTTTTTGAATATGGGTTTAAGAGTCTCAAAGGTTTTGTGATGACAAGTGGAAATATTAGAATTTTTTATTATTAATTTGGTCATTTAAATTTGTTTATAAAAATAGCTGACATTGATATATAATTTATGATTTCTTAAGTCCCATTATATCTCATGATATAATGGGTTGAACCCCATTAATGTTCATGACATAACAGGGTGAGTTTCATTATAGATATAGATTAGACAAGTGAGGTCCATTATAGCTCTACAATGCATTGGGTAATGATTATGTTCTTTAGAGAATTATATTTTATGTCATCCATATTTTATTCAAATTTTTAAGGCTTCTAAAAAGATGATTCCCTAAGTAATCTATATAATTTTTATATGTTTCCTAATGAGTTTTATTTGAAATAATTTATTTTCAAAAGCTAAGATAAATGGTCATTTAAAAATAATGATCTTTCCCATTATAATTGAAAATTGATCTTTTTATGAGAAAAATATCATGGGATTTCATTCTTTCACCAGGCTGAATGTTTTATTCATTTTATATCCCTTACTATTCATTTTGTGTTGATATCATTTTAAAAAAAAATCACAGGGTTTAATGTTGTGTAAAGGAGTAGAAGAATTCAATTTGAATGCCATGATGATTTTTCTGGAATGAAAAACTATTTTATTTTAAAATACTAATATTATGGTAAAATAGATACTAATAAAAAGTGCTCACTTTGAAATGTATATTTTATTTTTATGTAATAGTTATGACTTAATTCTATAAAAATATAAAACTAAAAGATATTTTGGAAAATAATGTGAATTATAATATAATATCCCTATAATATGTAATTTATAAGGATGGGTCCTTAAAAATATCCTTTTGAGACAGTTGATTTCTATTATTCATTAACTGGAATAAAATTATGAGGTGTTTTTATTAGTATGTTTCCCTTAAATATCCCCCACTATAACCTTATGTAGAGGAATGTTACAATTAATAAACCTTTATAAAAAGTACAAAACCCTATATAGACCATATAAAATCCATTTACCATTACATAATATATATAATAATCATCCTACTCTTACAAAAATCTTGTTTATGTTTATGTAACACATATAAAATCTATTTGAACCTTTCAAAACTCATGGAAACACCACTTTAGCCTTATTAAAGGTCATTAAAACAACAATTACTATTATTTAAGGAATTGGTTATGGGTAAGTGTATGAATTTAATTGAAATATATTAATTTTTCATATAAAAGAACTATAAAATATATTATAAAGAGGTATTTGTGAACATTTTAATGTCAATAATATAATAATTATCCTATGATAAAAAATCATATCCAAGAGATGATGGTATATATATCATTCTCAAGAAAGCCGGCCATTGATATTGAACATCGTAATACCACTCCAACATATCCTCTTGGACTCATCAGTGAAACCATAGAACTAAAAAATGTGGAACCATATTCTATCATAATTCCTTTATGATTTTATCTATATTCATCATCGGAACTCTCTATATAATGAATTTGGATCTAAATCAATTTCCTTATAGTATATAACATCCCAAGATCAAATGTGTACCTCCAAAGCTTTGAAATGTGGATGACATTAGGCATTTCTCAATAATTTGGAGGGAATTATAGAGTTTATGAAACTATCCACACACATACAATGATATCTAATGTTCCAAAAAATCATCGTTCTAGCATCCCATTATTTTTTAAACAATGACCCCCCAATTGGGGTGACACTTACAATAGAAATCTATTAGAAATAGAGAACCATAATGTTCATCTTCTATTGAATGAATATGATCATAGGCTACTCTGAGTTGTCACAAACTTCTTCTTGATCAGTTAATACCTCTCCATGGTCTCTTTCATTATACTAGGACAAATAGATATAGCCTCACCCACCTTATTCCAACACAATGGGGAGATGAATAGTCTTCATTATAGATCCTCGAGATGTTCCATCTATAATAAATCATGAAATATTTTGTTGTAAAGAAAATATAATTTTTTTTTATTTTCATCCTATGATCTATATATTTCTGCAACATGTACTCTATTATTATCCTCTAGTATGAAAATTGGTTGCGCTGACTATCCATATGTCCGAGAATTGTATGTTGTTCTAAATATCGACTAAGCCTCTAGGTATTTCTATAATACCTACCTAAATCACAATGTGAAATTTGTTTCTTTATTAGAAGAAATTATCAAGGGGGATCCATGTAAGTGTATTATCTCATTAAAATATTTATTTTCCATCTCAGCCACTATGTGAGTCTCTTAGATAGGTTAGAAGTGGGAAACCTTTTTCATTCGATCAATAATCAGTTTTATAGTGTCACAAATTCACAGGGTCCTTGGTAACCGATCAAAACATATGTAGTGATGTCTTCATACTTCAAAATGGGAATTAGATATGGATTGAAAAACTACATTGAAATTATCCCTCAACCCTTACCTTATTTTCAGTACGGCATTGGGAAACAAACCCTGAAACATCCCACTTCCTAACTGGACACTAGAAATTTCCCCTGAAATAATGGTTATACATTTCTCACAATATGATTTAAAATTCATATCTAGGTATGAAATTCCCTCATCATCTCCCCAATAATTTTATAAGGGACCACCAATCTCTCATACATAATCTTCACATCGCTTCTACCCAATGACCACCTAGGTGTTGGGTCACCTCCAGCTAGCCCTTCACGAGACACTAGACACTCTATGTTAGTGTCATACACAAAAAATATGTAATATATTATATAATATATTTATTGAAATGGATCACAAGTCATCAATCCAAGATTCTATAAGTAATAAATCTTCTAATCAGCTAATGAACTCATAAAACACTACTTATCCTCAAAAATCAACTCACCCAATAACTATTTAACCAGCTTTATATTCCGAGTATAAATTTAAATTAAGTCACCATTCCCTTATAAAAAATAAACATCATTGTATAATTTATAAATATACCTTACCCAAATCCTCTTCCTTGGGTTCATGACTAATTATGTGTTGATATACTAAAAGATCATATAGTCAGTGTAGACAATAAACCTTTCACTAAATAGAGAGTGTCACCAATACATTAGAATGTGAACAAAGAAAATCTAATATAGGTTTTTAGTGTGGTAGTTCTAGTAATGGAATTATAACTGATGTTCCCCATAAGATAGTATATGCTCTATCTATATCAGTACAACAGCTAAACAAATGCATACTCCATCAAAATGTAATACAAATTCGATCTAAGACATAGGGAGTATTAGAACTGGATATATAGTAAACATAATTTTCAACACATTAAAATCCTCTTCAGTATGATATAACCACTAAAAATCACTCAATTATTTATCAGCATAGTCATGGATGAAAATAATAAGTATAATCACACCGTATATCAATTGTATTATCCTATTATGCCTATAAATATTCTTATATCAATCACATTTAAGGTATGTCTCTAAAACATCGCAACCTCTACGTTCTTAGGTTCCACATATCTATATTTTTTATACACCACATTCTCCATGAACATCACCCTCGAAATAATGAATTTACACTTTAATATCCTGGTATAAATTCAATGTAAAAAAAATCAAAGAATTATCTCAAGATTTTTGAAATGATATACAGATGTAGGAAGGTAGATGAGTATGTCTTCAACAACCACCATGATAACTGATTCTAGATATGGTTGGAATATCTTGTTCATTGTATCTATGGATACATTTATTGCATTCTTTATTTTGAACATATTACCACAAAATCATACATACTATACATATTTTGAAATTACATCACTTGGATGTACCCTTTTTTACTTGTAGTCGGTGATGTCCTGGTTGAAGATCAATATTGTAGAACCACTGGTCTAGCCATAAGTGGATGAAAATTTAATTGATCTATGTATTAGATTATCAACATCAAAACATCACCAAGATCAGTATTCAATAATCAGCACATATTGGAAGCCTAATATGCACATTCATAAGTGTTTTATCCCCTCTACTCCATGTTCTCTAAATATAAGATGGGATATTTCATCTTGGATGGCTCCATATGAAAAGGTCCAATAAAAATGCGATGTTCACCCAACATGATCTCAATCACTTAAGAAACTCCCCAATCAGGAAGAAGTACCGTGAGGTTTTCTAAAAGGTGTCCTAATAGAGATCCATTTCTAGAGGGAAATTATAGTTGGGGTATCACAAATCATGTTGAATGTTCTGTGATCAGCATGTACACCATCGTCATCCCAGGATAACTCAAGTATGAACCAACACTAAAAGTTCACAGTTCCCACACACCATTCATCATGAACATATTCTCCTTTAACCAAGTGAACAAAATTTTCTATGGATTTATTCAATGTAATATTGGAATATTATCTTATTATTTATGATGAGAATCACATAAAATTTCACATTCTTCATAATAATGATATCCCATTGATGTACATATCCAAAAATGACAATATAAATCCTCAGGAATAAAAGAGAGAGGTCTAATTTCATTATAAATGGTGTGATAAGGGAAATTAATTTGGGATATAACATGAATCTTAAGTTAGGTATAGTAACTACCTGTGTAGGTATGGAAGATAAAGAAACTACTATATCGAAAAATGAAGTAGACAAATTAGATGTGATCTAATCCATAACTCAAATAGTAGGTGGTCCCTCACTACCATCTGTTGAATTCTGAACAAGTACATTGAAATGGAATACTTCTCTTGATGACACATTCTTTAATAAGAATGAACCACATGAGTTTTCATTTTCTAGTCCTACTATTGAGGAACCAAACATTCCCCAAGTCTAGATGCCCGATTCTATCTCAGAACCCATTATACATTGGTCAGGATGCCTTCATGTAGAATCAATGTAGATTCATAGTTTTTCCAGACTAATGAAACATGATATTATCTTTAGGTAATGACATATAATAATTCCACCACATTATATAGTTGTATCTCTATGGAACACTTATTTTAGAAGAAGTTTTTTGACATCCACTTCTCTGCTCGGGCTATCTTCCACTTCCTTAACAAGAGTCCTCTAACATTTTCTTCTTACATATAGATTAAACTACCATCATATTGATATTAATATTGGCCATCTTCCCACTATGATGTGATAGTAAACCTATTTACTTATCCTCCTCTATCTTTTTATCAGCGGACAAGAATTACAAAGCACTCGAGTATACGTCACCAGATCTAGAACCCAAACCTAACGTCTATTTTCTGGAAGGAGGTATGTCTCTATCATATGAGTATTATGAATAGATATTTATATAATGATATCATAACTTTGAAAACTATTTTTTAGGGTCAATATAAATCGTGTTAGGAAGGTACTTCCTAAGAAATAGCTCCTTAATTTTTACTTTTATAAGACCCTCTCATCTCCCAAGTAGACTCATTGTAGTTCATCATATCTTTTTGGGTACTTTGAACATGATGGTACTAAGAATCACTCAAAAATCCATAAGCGTTCGGATAGTGAGAAAAACAACATAATAAACTCTATTAGTCATTCACATCCATGGAGAACTAGTACACTAGAATATTGGAGGATCCTAGAGATGGAAATACAATACTTAATTGACCATGGTATTCTATAAAATATCTTATTACACAATTATAGTCCAACAGAGTATCATATTAACTTGATCCATTCCCAAAATCACTTGTTCTTATTATAGGATAATGATGGGGAACATACTCTTTCACTATTGGGGGCATCAGGGGAGTATCATGTGATACTACACCGAGTTGTCTCATCAACCGTCTCTGGGGAAGCATCATTGAAATAACAAAAAACAGAATCCATTTAATATTAGTCCTAAATATTATATGGGATAATATAAGTCTTCCCTAAGAGTATTTTTTCAACCTAATGTATACCTCTTGTTTCTGTAACCATTTTATATGTCCCAACACATTAGTTATGTTTATACATATATATAAACCCAATATCATTCTCAAGTTTTACATATTAATTCCAACATTAATATTTCATAACAACATGGGAAAAAATATATCACAAAATGGAGAATAAATTATTATTCCAAATATATATTATAAATCAATGTATTAAATTAAATAACTAATATTCTACACAATAATTTGTATATATATGACATGTGGACCTATGTTCCTAATTATGATTCATTAACACATCTACAAATATCATAAAAATAGTCACAATAGTCCCATATATGGTAACTCAGGCCTAGGTTACATATGTATTAGAAATAATCATAATAACTCCCTATTAGAATCCTAAACAACTATCTCAATTCTAACATGTCCCATGATGGTACAAAAATAAATAATAAAAATGGGGCTCTGATAAATTTTGTAACATCCTAACATCAACCTCTAGGTTATATCCAGATTAACCCATAAAATCCTAGAACCTTTTGGTATAAAAGAGTCTACTTACTAGTATTGAGGGTCTATGTATGATAGTTGGATGACTATACCATCATTATCATGTACCTAGATAAATTATAATATAATAGTTTATAGTAAATAAATAATCAGGTGAATTATATGGAAAAATGAATAACCATTAATTCATATGGAATACAATTTATAAAATAAAAAATTAGTCTCCCAATATGGAAATACAAATAAAAATTTTAAATCAGAACATAAATAATTTAATAAACAGCCTTGTCCCCCATTGTACTTCCATGTTGACTACCATAACCATGACCCAATTCTCATATATTAGCCATGGGATCCCTAAACTTGTTTAGGTAATTATATTTTTTGATATCACATGCATAAATATGATCATGAATAGTGTGTGTAGTAAAACCTGTAAATTCACCACCAATTATTCATTAAATTGATTTTACATGTATAATATTGTATTTCAGGATAACAATTAATGTAAAATCATGGAAAATACTATTAATCATCCATTCACTAACCAAGATTCCAGAAACCACTATTGTACCTTCTTTCACTCCATTATAGTGGATATTATAATGGTCGAAATTATGTCAAAATGAATAAATCATAGTCAGAGCTTCTCAATAGCCATACATTAGATATGACTCTAGGTCACACAAAAATAGTCCATCATACTATGTCTATATCCCCAAAGTTAGGTCACATGGACCATCATGCCCCATTATTTCCATAGAGGTTAGATAACAGAGACCATCATTCCCCCAATGTTATATCATAAGTTTAAACATATATAACTACCATTCCCATAGGTTAGTCCACAGAAGGCCATCATGAACCATCATTTATCTCAGTCCCATCATCTTATCAAATGATGAAACTAAACATTCCCCCTCCCTCGAGGGATACTGATCCACGATGGACCACCTATAATATTGGTTCTATGAACAATAAAGATATGAAATTATATAAAAATAATAATAACATAAGGAAAAAAATGGGATCATATCAAGGAACCTATAACATATAAAAACTTTAAAAAAAACACATATGAATAGCTCAACGTGTTCAATGAAAAGAAACACACAACACCACATCTTGATAATGATCATATACATGCCCTCTATTTTATTTGAGACCTCCTACCACATGATTTTCAATGAAAATGTCGAGAATCATAATGGAATAATCACCCGAATCACAAAAACATATTCTTTAGCTCAATCAACTTTCTGAGTACTCCTAAAACCAATTACAAACAATTTATTCTCATATTAAATAAAACACCACATGAGAAAATATATTTTATATACTAGATGATCCAAAATTTATTTAATAATTCCATTTTCTAGATAATTATAATTAAATACTATTAAAATAAGGATTATTAAAATTCCACATGTTATAATGGAATTTTTTCTTCAATATATTGTGGAATCGTCAATATTCCTTCTAATTATTCTTTTCTAGGATACTGTGTTAATATAATTTTAACAAATGTTTTCATTTTTCTATAGTTATTTAGGTTTCTTTAAAAATATTATAATTTATGAATATATTTTATATAAATATTACTGTTTATATCTTTAAAAAAAAATAGAATAATGGAGAGAGGTGAAGTTTTTACCATCTCATAAAACTGGGTGAAAAACACAGTTTTTTCATTGCTAGTTTCAAGAAACATAGAAAAATGAAATATACAATACGAGACTCAAGTGAACCTCAAAAACATGATGGAGGAAATGGTTTATGTAATTTTTAAAAATATTGTGGAAATCTAGTTTTCATCAATTCGAAACCCCAAAATTAAATTAAAATTTAATTCATTCTTTTTGTGGATCTTTATAGAATAGTAATATAAATATTTGAAATAGGATATATATAAACCTGAAATAACATTAGGGGTATAATTACCTTTACTATCCACATTTAAAATAGTTAAAACATGTTACAATGTTGAACTAGGGAAGATGATGTAATAATGAGTGTTTTATAAGTTGTTTTCTAAAAAACGGGAAAATATAAGGGTAACACAATTTACCATTATGCACATACATTCATTAAATAAGTGAAAGGATTATTACCCCTCTACAGCATATAAATTATATAATACCCCTATATTGATAAATATTACTTGTATACAGCATTTAGAAACAAGGTGGTACCCTTATATAGTGAGGAGACTACCCTTACACTCTTTCAAGGATTAATAGTTTACCCATACACAGCTCATATTATACCCTTATAAATCATCAACACACCCTTACAAAACCTTTTGAAAATAGGTTGTTCCCTTGTGTAGCCCATAAATAAATCCATCATCCCTAAATAATTTATATAGTCATCACCCAACCCAAACACAATTCATGTTTACCCTTATATATCACATGGTAAAGATTCTATACCCGGACACAACTTAAAGAAGAACCACATTACCATTACATGAGGGAATTAAAATCCTCTTACCCTTACACAAGGCATATGTTCAATATAATGGAAATAATTCACCTAAATTTTTTTAGATCTCGTAAAAATAACGATAAATTATATTCATAAGTGGGTTTTAAAAAATCTTAGAAATTGATAATATTACATTTATGTCCACATTATTGTAAAAAATTATCAAATCAATGTATAACAATGCATCATTGAAATTATGTACCATCAATTATATTATTAGTTTCACATATTTTATACGATACTATAGTACTAATTGTTACACACATATTCACATAAAATAAAAGTTTCATGTATAGAAGTTTCTATTGTTACATTCATTCCCAAATAAAAGAATATATACTTTAAATTTTATTTCATAAAACAAGGTATAAAAAATGAAGGGTATATATTTTTCATCACTTCTTGAGGTTCCCACATTTCCTCATGAATTATATGATACCTCCAATTTACTTTGAATATGTAAGGTATCATATTGTGTTGAAAATATTCTCTATGATCCATGATAATCATTATCCACTCCTTATTTAAACGATAATTCATAGGTTGTACAACATCCAAATTTATCATGTGTGAGGGTTATTTTATATATATATTCAAGAGGGATACGTGGAGAATATCATTTAATTGATATGGGTTTAATGGGGTTATTATTTGATTGACCACAATTCCTATGTGACTAGTACTCTAATAGGTGTTAGTGATTCATGGGTCTAACTTTTCCTTTTTCTGAATCATTGTGACTCTTTTTTATAGAGATATGTGATGGAACATGTTTTATTTAAAAAAACACCAATATAGTTATATTGTTATCAGTATAACATTTCTGTTCACTCTATGTCATTGTGATGTACTAGTGACTGTATAGGATATTGTCTTCAAATAGTTTTATATTTTAAGGACATAGAAGCATACATTCACCAACATCATACCCACACATGGGTTTTCTATATCTCTTACTATATAGTGATTCATATATATATATATATATATTTGAATTCTAGAGTGAAGGTAATTATTGTAAGAGAAATAAAAAAATTGATGTTCAAGATCCAAATATTAATTGATGTCCATGAAGAAAAATCCAAATATATGCCCATGTTTTTACATCATCATAGGGGTGGTAGGCTATATAGAAGTTCAAATACTTATTATAATCATGCTGATATCTGTTATAGAAATTTTTGGTGAATCTTTGATCATAATGAGATACGGTCATTAGTGGTGATCCATATATCCTAACCACTTATTTCATGTGTTGTTTTTCATGATTATCAAGTGATATATCACATTGAATAGTGATTGAGTCATCAGTTTTTATGAGACGATCCAATAAAAACCATATTCAATTATAATAATTGGATGCCTATTGAGGGCCCATGACAAAATCAATTTTGATCTTGTCTCATTTGCATGATTCTAAAGATAGTGTTTGAATAATCCATTTTTTATAGATTCTCTTACAAATATATCAAGGACATTGATGTATATTTAATTATAACATCATTAATATTATCCCACCAATATTTCTCTTGGATATCTATAAACATCATTGTGCTCCCAGGTTGGATAGGTAATGTTGATAAATGAGTATAATTTAGTAGATACATCACTATTTCTGGATCAAATGTTATACATAGTCGTGTCTTAAATCTCAGAAGCCATTATTCATCAATGTTTAACTTTAATTATTTATCTATACACCCAAAATATACCTTATTTTTAATATCTAAAGCATCCCTTGAATATTTAATAATCTTCTCTAAAGTGGATGGATAAGAAGTTATTTGATTAAGGTTGAATATTATTCAATAAATTACAAATCACATGTCCGTAATGTGCATTTAAAATAAGATTGAATCCTTTTTAATCCACAAAATGTATAAGAATACATTATATTTTCTACATGGTCGATATGCGAATTTTTTTCATTCCCATAACGTTACTGGATTTAGTAGTCATTGTCCTTGAACAACTCTAACCATATATTTTTGTACCAAATTAAGATAATTATAGATGAATATATCTATATGGGTATTTTGATGGGATTATTTCAGTATATTCGTGGTAAAGGTAATTTTTATGAATCTACACTATTATGATTACTATAGCCAACTCTAAATAATTTTTTGGGTAATTTCTACTGGATCTTTATTTGTTGAAAGGCATAGGATATATCGTTTTTATTTATCATGAATTCATAACCTAATACCTATCGTTTCATCAATGTAGATAACAAATACTTCACCACTATACGGTATTACGATTATAGATATAGTTCACAAACCATTATTTAGTTTCTTGAATAATTATTCATGTTATTTCATATTGAGAAACATTACTCCCTTATGAGTTAATACTGATTAATGATTTCAAAATCTCTAAAAATTTCCCACAATTGTTTCATAGTGTCCAGATAATCCATGAAAATAAAAGATCTATATTTCAATTTAATTTCTTATTCATTACTCCATATAATTTTTCCTCGATGGATCTATAGCTATCCACTTACATATAAATTTTTTTTCCAAGAACATTACTAGATCCATTGAAAAATGAAATTTACATTAAATTGAATATAACTTCCATGTTATCAATTTATTTACTATAGTACTTGAATTATTCTAATTTTACTCTTTTTTAGTGTGTAAAATTATATCATCGATAAATATTTAAATTTATGTTTCATGGTAATCTCAAAAACACTATTTATTATGATCATGATGATTTCTTGAGAATTACTCAGTCTGAATGATATCACTATCAACTGAATGTCGACATACCTTATTTCAAAATAAATCATGAGAATAGTCTGCTTAAACACCTTAAATTGATGTTATCTAGACCAAATATCATCATTAAAGAAGTATTTGGTCCCATGTAGCTGATCAAATAGATCATCATACTATTTATGATATTGTTATTCTGTATCACGATTTTTTGAGTTTATGATAATCAATGAAAATGTGCATTGATCTAAAATGTTTCATTAAGACCACATGCACTTCCTATGGTTATTCTCAAAAAAATATGAAACACTTTTAAAAATTATCTTTTAGTTTCATATTCAGTTACTCAAATTAATTTGGGGTTATTTTATAGTCATTCATGGATAACATCAGAGATCTATGTATAGTTTCAATTGAAAACTAAACCTCTCATTAAGATGGAGGACTATAAAACTCTTCAAGGGAATATATCAAAAAATACCCCAAATGGTAATGTATTCAAGGATGATTATTTCATGTTCATTAATCATCAGAGAAATATATGATATATCATAAGGTAATAATATGCATAAAGTAGGACATGTTTCGTAAGGATATTCATCCACTTCTTTAAAAATGTATAGAATATGATGATGATTATAGATATGGAATTTTTTTAAATGTCCTAGTAGTTTTTGTCATCAGTGTATACTGAAATCAAATCCATTCTTATTAAATCATCATGTTCTACTATATAGAGTATTACATGGTTTGTTTCAAAAATTATCAAACACATATTGAATGAAGATGTGTTATATTATAAAGATTAAATTATTTCTAAGTATTATATTCTCATTGATAACATTACACACATTATTTGAGTGGGAGGGAATTAAATATGATTCAAATTATTCTTCTTAAATATAGTCAGTTTCCAAACTACTTACATGATGCTCAAGACTCTTAATAACATCATATTTTTTATTATGTTAGGGAAATATTTACGTAAACCATTATATATTTTTTTGTCCTAATTCCATTTATAAAAAAAAATAATTAAAATAAAATACACTTAGGGATGATGATACATAAATTAATAAGAATATAAATTTGAAACGATAATACATAAAGAATTTAATATTAAATGAAATGTATACCCAGTAATATATGTAATGATTTATATTATTTCTAGTTTTATTTTTATAAATTAATTGAGAAAATTACGAGATCAGGCACAATGATGATTTGTGATTATAATGCCTGATACGCCAGGAACAATTTGTTGAAATATGAAATCTTTTTAATAACACATGCAAAAACTTTTTCTGAAAATGTTGAGTAACTACTATATGGGTTCTCAGATCACTAATCTGAGGGCATCATTGTGTTCAATGAATTGAGTTTACCTTATTTGAGTCCAATCATTAGCCAATTCTGGACATTTGTGAAGTATATTATTTAAACATAAACGTCATTAAAATAATTTAATAAATATTAGTTTAGTTTTAAAGATTGTTTTGTTTTAATATTTACCACTATAATGAATCTAGGTTTATAACATAACATTGTAAATCCTTAGAGGCAAGGATATAGAGCTCTCTCAAATAAAATAGAGAAATATATCCAAATCCAGAATGATGAACCTCATATTCTAATGATTTTTTCCATAGAAACAATGTGGCGACCGTTCTTCCATAGCAATCAAACCAAATCAAATTTGGGAATTTGATCTCTTTGTGATTTCTTTTCCTCTTATATTCAAGGACAAATGCAGACCAACCAATGAATAGGTTGATCTACGATTCATTTGTTCTAGTAGTATAGTGAAATTTTGGGGTTTGATGGGAGATATATCTTTTTTATTATCATTATTAATTCTTCCTTCTAACAAGAATAAATTGAGGACTAAATGGATAAAGGCCAAGTTCCATTATTTTGGAATTCATGTGCATTGATTCTCTTCCCTCAATCTCATGCAATATTTGTGTGTTTTTCATCTTATTCACACACATTGAATCCTCTATTAGAACGATCAATAATTATGACCCTGATTCATTGTGTAATGATATGAGATTGATTATCTGACCCTATGATAGTATAGTGGAGGTGGGATGGTAAGCGTGATTCAATTTGACTAGGATAGCAGTGCATGACAGTGAAAGGTGGCGGCACATGGTGTCTTCTAGTGGTGGTGGATCTAACTGGTCTAGGATCGTAGTGGCGTGGGTCCAAGGGTATAATCTTGGAGCAAGTCCATCCAGAAGGCTGAGGCCGTGAGTGGCATGGCTAAAACAGGAATAATATGTTTGGGGGCTGCGTTAATGACAGTGTGGCCGGTGTGCACGTGCCATGGTAGGCGATCATGAAATTGACCTAGGTAGATGGTGTGTGGGGGGGGAGTGTACATGGAGAGGAGGTGGAATTCAACACACTTTCATGTTGGAGGAGCCAATGTAAGAAATTCCATGTCACAATCGATGCGGTCGGCCAGCCATGTGGAACACAACAAAGCACTATGTCAACACGGGGGGGGGGGGGGAATGCCGTCAGTAGGACCCTGTGTGGTGCATCAAGTCAACAAAATACATGGGTAGACCAGGGAGAGTCTTTCCACTCCAGTGGCCCGATGTTCCAATAGGCCCACATGGTCGGCCGACAGGTCTGACCGAGACGAGACTCGGGTCTGAACTTTTTATAAAAATAGTCATAAAACTCAAACTCCGTGTCCAATTGATGATCTATTTACAACATCAGAACACTTGAGATAATACATTCCTTTTGATATACTCTAAGTTATTTTTTTGGAAATTGGAAAATGAACAACTGGATCAAGGTTTAGGTTCTCCTGGAATGAGTGCGCTAGAATTGGAATCCAGTATTTTGTTGTGACCATGAATTGGTGTGACCTAAAAGTTGTGTGACCCAGAATATTTTTACATTAATTAGATCTTCTATGCCTCACAAATAATGTGTTTCTAATAAAGAATATGCATATTACCATGATTGTGTTCTATATGGAGACTATTTTCTTATAGAGGTTTTGTGTCTCATGAAGAATGCGTCTCACATGAAAACTATGTGTCTCATTAGATCAAGTTTCTATTGTCCTTATAAGAATATATAATGTAGAAATATACCTATGTCAGTTGAATATACTTCCAGTATTTCTTTGTGCCATTTCTTTGAGGTTGTTGGGTGTCCTACAGAGTATTTGTTAGCTCCAAACTTTGGGAAGTATGAGAACGAACCGAAAGGATTAAGAGGTTCCTCATGAAGAACAATCATGGATCCCCTGGGGCCCCATGGCTGGAGCCCAACTCCTCCTTCGTGAACCAACCATAAAGTAAGAATGACGGATGCTCCACAAAACCCTTTGACATTTGCGAACCTTCCGCGGAGAAAGGAGGCGAGATGCTCCGTGAACCCCTTTGACGTTCACAAACTGCCATAGGGTGATCTCTGGCTTCACGCTGGGATAGATCTTCTCCGTAGTGCCTCTATCATATAAATACTAGGATCCCCTCAAGTCTAAAAAATGGATCCTCCAACCTTTCATCATCTAAGCTCCCATTTTGTGAAGTAATTTATGCTTTTCAAACCATGATCCTTTAAAGGTACTTTTCATCATGAAGTGCCTTCCCCTTTGCATGAATTCGGCCCCTCTTCAAAGAGGGATGCCCTTCGCGGAGCGCATAGGCCTCCACGACGGAAGGAGATACCTATAGGGACTCAGGCCTTCATGGAGCACTCATGCTTCGTGAAGCACCCTTCCTGCACATGTGACCCGCATGCTAAGACATGGTCACTATGCCTCGTGAAGCACATTTCTTCGCACTTCTACAATTCGCAAGGCACCCTTGATTCATGAAGCACTAATCCATGAATTCCATTCCAAACTGCGAAGAACCTTCCATATGCACTCATTGCCTATGTCTATTCTTGGCCGCATCACTTCGTGAAGCACCACATACACAAAAGATCCTCCACTACATAGAGAACTAGACCTTCACAAGGCTTCTACATATGAACCCCTTTGATCGGAAAGTCCTCCTCTCGTGTGGCCCCTCAGGTTTTCATGAAGCAATTTTAAGGTCCCTTATGAGGTGTTTCCCATTCTATGGCTTCGCCTCATGCTTCTTCTCATAGGCACACTAATGGATACTACTTCTTTGCCTAGCCATGCTAATGTGGACCACTCAATGGATCGCTTCAAAACACCCCATCACCATGGCGTTGCTGATGCCTTCCCTTCCCTAATAGTGGGTGGGTATCGGTTATGTAAGTCACAAGGGTATGTAGAGAACCTACCTCGTCTAAGCGGCAAGAAATTAAACTTCCAAGTGCCTTTCTCCTCAAGACATGAGGTTAAATTGTGACCTTGCCCCGTGCGCCATAAACGGGGTTCCCCAACAATGGACATTCTACACGCCCACTGGTCTCTACGGGAGTGAAATCATTCCTCACATGGAATAAGATCCTCCTTATTAGAGCAGCGTCCATCTGTGGATAAAGGGAAACCACCTCGGTTTATTCCCCTGGATTTTCTTTTAGGAGGTTACACCCCTGCTCCTCCTTTCTTCCTCATTTCTAAATCTCCCTCCCTTTGGGCTTTGTCACCACCTGGGCCTTGACCCTAGAGTAAGTCCCAATATCTACTACTTCTGGCCATGGACCACACATAATCCCAAGTCTCCTCCTTTGGTCGTTAACCACGTGTAAGCCCCACTCCACTTCCCTTGGAGGCACCTTCCACGATTTGACCGTTAGGCCTTTGCTGCCTCTTGTTTCTCACACCGTGCATGACTCATGTGTGCATAAAGTAAGAATTGACTACGGAATCCTCCCTGGTCAGCCTATATTTTAATACCCAAACTCCATCTCAAACTATGTTTACTTTGATCCTTGCTGAGGCAAGGTATGTAGAAAGCCTCCATGAGGATCAATCCCAACACCCATTGGTTTTTACAATTTATCATCAGTTCCCACTCGTCCCGAACTATGTGGACTTTGTTCCTTGCCAAGGAAAGGTACGTAGGAAGGCTCCCTGGGGTTCAAGACCAATAACCATTGGTTATTTCCCCCTTCATGTCGGTTCATAGAACAATCCCGAACTATGTGGACTTTGATCCTTTCCAAGGAAAGCCTTTGTGACCCATATTCAGTGGTAAGCCCTTGTCACCCCATCTAGTGGTAAGATGTTGTGACTGCATCCACCTGTAAGCCATTGTGACCCCATCCAGTGGTAAGCTATTGTCAACCCAAGTCAGTGGTAAGCCATTGTCAACAACATCTAATGGTAAGCTGTTGAAATCCCCTAATCGAGGGTTAGTCGTTGAAGTCCCCAATCGATGGTAATCCATTGTTAGATGAACTACGAGGAATTTGATTCTCTGACATGGGGATACGTATGTGGTCTCTTCGAGACTCAACCACTACATCATTGTTTTCCTCGAGTCGACTCCATCTCAATCTCCATCCAATTCACTTAACCATCCACTATCCATCTTGATTCTTACTTAGACCACCACATCATGGTAGGATCATTCCACCTCATTCCCCATTCCCTTTAACAAAAATTTGGTAGATAACCACATGTTAGCCCCATGATCAGTATTCCCTCTAGGGGTTTCACCCATCTGATCAACTCTAATTAGTGTTTCGATCAGTCTAATCCATCTCTATTAGATGTTAAACTCATGACATACCATGTGTTAAACATGGGAATATTAGGAAAACCTCAAATACATGCCTTGGTAATATAATTCCATGCATTCAACGCGGGATGCCTCAGGCTTACCCACCCTCCAAAATCCCAATAATAAGGGGAAGAAACCAAAAAATGCTAGTGCTCCAGTGTCCAGACACGCCAATGATGTCCAACATGACTACTCCCCTGACCGAAGGTTGCTTCCCTAACCAAACCCTTTGGAATGTCGCGACATAATTCATGAAATTAAACGGTGTCCCTGAAGACATGACACTGGGAAGAGTTTCACGAACAACATCTTAGTCTATAAGGGGGACCCGGACTAGGTAATGAGTTCTTAGGAAGAATCCACGGAAGGAAGAACATGCATTCCATCATCCCGTTTTGATCATGGAGTAAACGTCCTTGAATAAATGACAGATGTCACCCGCCTTTGGAAAGCGAGAATGTAGGGCCATAGCTACGCGCCCTCTATGGAAGGATGTGCATGCCCCGGAAAAAGAATCGGAAACGGAAATTGTGGACCCGACATGAATTTATTCTATTCAATGTGGAGGTTAGTATCGTTCAAGATATCAGTGGATTAGCATGTCACCGGATCCAGTTATCTGGAATCGGGTCCTGCAAGAAAATAACGGGTCTGGCATTAAACTCACTAAGTATTGGGTTAGTCAAAACGTTTGACATCTCGATCTGTGACGTTGTTAGTGTGGATTTTTCTTACCATCCATGAGATATGGAATGGAACTAGGGCACTGGATGTCAATTTCTTTGTTTCAACACTAATGGATTAATCTCCCTTCTTTTCAAGAACCAAGCTACGGCACCCAGAGCCTAATTTCCACTAATCCGCTGATGCAGGGGTAGGGGAAACACCAATGTGGCAACCCCGCACAGCTCGACCACTTCGGTAGTAATCTCCACAACCACAGCTGTTGGGCACCCGTGCCCCATCTTCCCTTCTGAATATGTTAAATGAAGGGTCATAAATGAACTAATATGTCGATACAAGGAGGATGGAATTATTTCTACTTGGGATATGGCCCATCATGACATAGAGGCGTTTGCACCTCATCACCACCTCTACCCCCAAGGATCGTGCAGGGAGCCACTACTCCCCACTCCAACATAAAATCATTTTGGGAGCCTTTCCACGGAACCCCTTGATGACTTATTTCCCTATGTCGATGAGGTAGGGGATATCTGGGCCAGTTCAGTAGGGAACCCAGTTTAGGGGCTCCCAAGGAGGACTCCCACTAGGTCGTGCTGGAACTGCCATCTAGTCTCATACATCGATGAGCTAGTAATCCATGCGCTTGCACCACTGGCCCCAGTCCGGCAGACCCGATGCCAGCGTCGGGCACAGGCTAAGGATGAAGCCCGCCAAGTGGTGTCTACCTCAACTACTATGGATCGTGGCACTTCCTACTTGTTTCATCAGCCCTATACATACAGTGTGAAGGGTCACTTGTATACCTGGCCTGGATCGAGTCGCCAATCACCCCATGTGCAGGCTGGGTCGACTCTCTTGGCCACCGACGCAGGTAGTGGCCGCCGACAGTATGAAGGTTCACCCCGTACCTCCACCATATAGAACGCAGGTCTTCCCCACATCAGAGATTGGCATGGAGGTCTTCCTCATGCTACCTTCATTCCGAATGAGGGACCTCCCCACGATGGTGTCACTCAGCATGAAAACCACTCTTATGCTCAATACAGTGGGTATGGAGTCATTCTTCCTGGAATAGACCACCAGGGTGGGGATGTCGCCCATCTGTCAATATCCATCATGGGGGGCCTCCCCATGTCCTCAGAACAGCTAGTGAAGGTCCTCCTCACCTCAACAATTAGAGGGGTTAAGGTCAACATTGCATCACCATCAACCAACACGGAGGTCTTACCCATGTTCGACTTAACCAGAATGGGGGCCCCCCTTACTATAAGGATTCGGCCTTAAAACATTACATAATCTTGAATTAAATTAATAATTCAATTTGAGTATCTTTTCTTGTTTAGTGTTTTACATAATTAGGCCATAACTATTACATTACATCTCAAAAATTAAAAGGTAGACACTTTTACATAGTTTCCATTTTTCATTAAATAAAAACTCTTAAAAAACAGTCATGTCTAGTCCCATGTTTTAGATAGCATGAATTTTACTTGAACCCATAAATGACCCTATTCATATTTTGGTCATGTTAAAAACATTTCAAAACTTGGGATTAGCATAAAAATCTCAAAAAGGGTTATAAAAAAAGAAAGAAAACATTAGTTCATCATTGCATACATTACATAAGTTCTTTAACAAACCTCATGAAATCATAAGACATATGAATAACACATAGAAATCAAAAATCATAAAGGTAACTTGTGGAATTCATATCATACTTACATTGTAGCTATCACAACTATGTAGGGAGTTACATTTGGAATACCCATCACAATATATTCCCTAAATCTCTTAAGGGAAACATTCGCATTTACCTTTTTCACGTTACCCAATGAATTAGAGAGATATATCAGGCACACCCACACTAGGTTTATCCTTGAACTACCCGTATACGTAAACAATTCCCAAGAACTATAACATATTCATAACACATAAAACAAAAATAAAGGAAAGATATCATTTCCACATTTCAATCACAATATATCTTTTAAATATATTGACATAAAAAATAAATTTTAAAAACCATTTTCAATACCAAAATACGTAAAATATTATAAGGTATTTATTTTCCTTTTAAAAACATTACGGCTTGTTAAGGAAGCCAAATATCAAATAATACTCATGGTGGAAGAAAGGTCGTTGTCACATCGTACGTTAAAAATAAACATTCTTACTTGTCGTTTAGTAAAATACTACATAGAAAAAGATTCCCTATGAATTAAATGAAAGTTCAAAGGTGTTTATACAACTTATAAAATAAATTCATGTATTAAAAAAATATGCCTCAATGAAAAGTGATTGAGACGATGTCCCTTACCTCGTGTCTGACTTGACTCATTCATTATCTAATCTCATTAATAATAAAATAAAGTTAATTTATAATTTCATAAGAACATTTTTAAAGATTATCATTCCTTTTATATCACTTATTACCATGTTATAAAAAATATGTAATCATTTAAGTTAATAATTTTCGTTTTGTAGGTATTTGGTACTTGAGTCAAAAATGGACTTCTTATAATTACAAGTTGTTTACATGGTCAAACGTTCATTATATCCAAAATGGTATTCATGATTTAGATATCTTATATATCATATATATCTAGTATATACATGTATTTATAATAGTACATAACATTTGTAGGTATGAAATGAAATGCACCGTTCATGGAGACGGTAAGCCGTATGTACGCATTAACGCTACTTTAATTTCTATTTCTTATTTTAATGGAATTAAAACATAATGATACATATGTATTGTAATTCCCCGACCCTAGTTACCCAGAGTCGGTGAATTATTTTAATACATTGGCATGATTACAAGGAAATCAAGTCCCGAAGGACCGATCAGTTTAGCAGTCTTGGAAATTAGATTATATACATGAATGTTACATTGCACTTTTAGACATACAAAACAACATAAATAATATTTATGAATGCCATTATTCCTTTAACTTATCCCTGCATATAAATCACAATACATTTCTTGGAATCCCGGAAAAAATAAAACATAGAAAGGGGTGAGATCAAATGCTATGTAAGGGTAAGCAATACAGCGGAAACTTTCATAAATAAGCATAAACATTTAAGTCAATGTATAACTAAAACAAAAGCCTTTTAATCTTGAACTTAAGCATAATATGGCAAAGATAAAATTAAATAATTCCATTTACTTATTCACATAGATATTCTACTAGTCGAACAATCACATGCAATATCAATAATCACTTTCATAACGATGGAATGCATAATGCCAGACTATCATAACCACATAGCCAAGGCCTCGTGCCAAGACTACTAATAAGATTTTGTCCAGGCCTCATGCCAAGACACGAGTTTGTCTCATGAGACCTAGCGATGCATCAAGGAGCTATAGCGGGCTCCACCCGTCACTTATTAAGTCCAATACATTCCTCATATGAAAAGGTCTAAACATAACATAAACATTCGTATTAAAACTAGCATACGAAATATCAATATTTTACCCATAAACCATGAATGGTATAAAAATAACAAATCCACATTCAAACATATCAAAAAACCATCAAAAAAATATGGAAGATTTTTATCATGATATATCTTCTTCAAAACAAGTTTAAAATCCATTACATAGTTTTGAAATGGATGAAAATGATTTGTAAAACTCTTTGAGAGTAATACCCCTTTTCATGAAAACATTAAAAACGTTACACAATTTATAAAAGAATACATTTAAATACATTTTTGAATCAAAGTGTCCCATACCACTTTGAAACTTTTGAATGGAATTATCATTTTAAAAACATTCATCTCCTTATAAATAAATCCTTAAAAACCATTTTGAAGACATGGAAATAAATGAGAAATATTTAGAAGAATAAATATTTAAAAAATTTGAAATATTTTTTTAGTAAAAATTCCCTTAAAATAATCCCTTTGAAAACTCTTTCATAAAACATGTACATGGATAATATATATTTCCCAGTAGATACTTACGTAAAAACAACCTCGGATAATAAAGACATTGTGAAATTAACCCTTACCAATTTGGCAACTTACGAAACATACAACCCATGAAAGAGGTATCATACAATTAATATGTAAATACACATAAATTAAAGTGTATTACACAAATATTATAATTATGAGCAGTACATACACCACACAAAAGGTAATAGTGGCAATATGGCTTGAATCTCACGGGAATAAGGAGTGAGATGAAAGCCCCTTACCTTGTACTTTTCCTTGGTTGAGGTTAGGTTAAAATCCTGTATAATAGTGAAATAATTGTTATTAAATCATAAAATAATCATATATATTAATATGATATCATATATGATCTTTTAACATTGCTTTGTTAATAATATTTTAGAATTATCGTCGTTTCGGGTGTTAACTTACTCGTTTTCTTTTATATGTTTTGTTACGTAAGCCATGTTTGTCATAGATACGATGTATCTTATTCATATCCAGAATTATATCGAGTCCTTAAACATTATTTTTAAAACATCATATGATAATTATACTTGAATGGATACGATGGAGAATGAATCTCATCGTGTTCATGGAGACGGTAGTCCGTACGTACGCAAGAGCGACAATATCATTCTTTTGATATTAAAATAATATATTATTGGATGGTATATCATATATAGAGAATCATTATCATGTTATATTTATTATGTAAATGAATTTAAAATCATTATTATACCCATCCAAATAATAATATATTGAATAACAATTACACCACGACGTGGAGACGGTAAGCTGTACGTATGCACGTATGGTGACATGTCATTCAAAGGATGGATAGAATACTGAATATGGTTTTAAAATATTTATAATAATATTAAATTATATAGGATATACTGGATTCATTATTTTAGAATGGGAATAACAGAGAAAGAAGAACTGGAAGAAGAAAGGAACTTGAAAAAGGGTGGTGAAATCATTACCTCTTCTTCGGGTTCTTCCTTTTGATTTGATCAAAAGTGCTCCATAGGTTGGCTTTCGGACTAAAGTAAGACCTCTAGGATGAATTGAGGGAAGTTGAGAGAGTATTTGGGTAGGTTTTTTCCAAACCAAAACGCTTTGAAGGTGTGAACTAATTAGAAGGGGGAGTGCCCTTTTATAAGAGGGGTGAGGGGCACCTTTGGAAAAGCTAGAAATATTATTTTATAATAAATTCATATTCGGTTTCTAATGGATCAAAATTGAATTATTTAAAGGTTAAGGTGCAGATAGGTCGAAAAACACTCAACCAATAGGATTTATACAGTTTTGGGTTACTATATTAACCTTATCATTAAGTATTTACTCTTATTTAATTAGTTTCACTTTTACAATGTCTCTTTGTATTTTTATATTATATGGTTAATAAACTTACTATATACATTCAAGAATACCCCAAGTGGTCCATTAATGATACACCTATCATAATATAAGTCTCTTGGACAAACCTTAGATTTTTAAGAATTTAATATCAATTAATAATATAATTTTTGTTTGAAAAACTCTTTTATGTCAATTTTGACATTATTCAATAGTTGATTTTTTTAAAACTCATAACATACTTATTACTTCGAAAAACGTTAATTAAATCATTTATAACATGTCATATTAACTGATAAATTTATTTTAATTCATAAAAAGTCTCAAATTTTATTTATTTGGGTATTTATAATATGAATTAGTTTAATTTTTCACTATTATGGTATTACTGTATCATCATTGTGTCATAAATAAATTAAATTATTTAATGTCCAAAAATTATAAATAAAATATAATTATGTAGTAAATCTTTTAGGATTTCTAATTAATATTTATAGTTGAAAATCCAATATATATAACCCTATGTAAAAATTGTTTTTCTTAAAGATATATGCTTATGTCATTTTTGTATTTATTTTAACTTAATTAAAATAAAGTGTCCCTATCACCTACAAGTGGCTCCATGGGGTCCAAAATCAACCCAAAGATGCCCATGGTCAGACATGTACCCACAAATAGGTTTAGAACACGTTTTAGGGTAATTTAGTATTATTATAATATTATTTTTTAACCCTTATTTACTGGATTTACCCTTTAACCATGGTAAATAAAATATTTACCAAAGTAATTATTCAAAATGTCTAAAAATAAAAGTTACCTATTTAAAAAATTTGGACATCCTGATTCCAAATATGGAATCCATTTTTCCAAATTCAGAAGACATAAGTGGAATAAATTAATTTAAAATTAATTTCCGCTGTCAAAACAAAAATCGTGTTTTTAAGATATAATAACTATCAAAAGATTGATACTTGTTTATGTTCGATTTAATTGTGGAATTATGTCATATGACCAACATTGTATTAAATGGTAAAAATATATTCTTAATATACTTTAAAACCAATCAAATTAATAATTTATCACTATTAATTATTTTTATTAAAAAAGTTATTTTTAATTAAAATTTAGTAATTTTCACTATTCATCAAAATATTAAAGTTATCCGAAAAGTTCCAAAATTTCAACTTTGGCTAAATTCGATACACAAAATCCAAAAATGAATTCCATTTTGAGAGATAAAATTTATAAAATTTCAAAAATTAGGTATTACTATTCATAACTGCTAGTTTGATTGGTTGTGGTGTGTGTTAGAACTCGAATTTGCGTAAACACACGTTACTGTATTATTCAAAGGAAAGCTTACCGTGGAAGCTTGGGCTGTAACACTGTAAATTTTTTGATGTCCCCATTTTAAAGAGTAAATTTTTTTAGTCAAATATATAAATGTTTAAAATATTGGATTTAAAAAGGGTTCACTATTAAAAGTTGGTAAAAGGGCATTTTTGAAAAATACTTCTTTTATCTGAAAAAAATGAATTTGTACTTACATTATGACTATGAAACTCATAATATGGATTCTAAAAGTTTATGGATTATATAAAGTTCAAAATTTAGAAAAAACTATTCATAACCTCTTTTGAATGGCTTCTTTGGTAAGTCATGGTGCAATTGAACTCGGTGTTGCGTGTAGTGAATGTTATTGAATTGCATTGAAGAAGTACATACTATGAAATCGTGGGGTGTTACATTATTTCCTCCTTTAACAAATTTCATCCTCGCAATTTTGATATTTTTCTTCGAAAATAAAGGTTGAAAATAGAAAATATCTTTGTGGAAAAACCCACATCAGAAATTTGGTTAATAAAATTTCGTCTTAATAAGAGGAAAAGAGAAATGAAAGGGTCACCACCAAATTATGATCTCTATTATGAGAACATTGGTGAAAATTAGAGACATATAATTCGAGAATAAACGTTAATATTTATAGGTAGTGATTGAGGTCATCAATCACAAACAAGTTTAAAATTGAGGTCCTTAAATTCATCAATCTATAATGACTTAAAATACTATCAGTTCAATAAAACATAATGTATTAGGATAACACATTTTTGGTTTTAAGATTCCTTCAATAAAGTATAATAATTAATTTCTTTATAGAATAAGAGGAGATGAAAAATATATACTTGAAAAGTAGAGTTTCATCCTTTAACTAATTTCTACAACAAACTCATATTTCACTCTAAAAGATAATAGAACTTAAAAATATATTCTATTTATCCTATTCATTTGGGGTAAAAAATGAGTTTATAATTCATCTACTAGACCTTCTTAAAATAAACTAAATTATTTAATCCAGGACATATCGTGGGCCAATGGTAGGTGATACACCCGTGTCTCTCTTTGGTTGCGAGTTCAAGTCTCGCGGCCTTGCCGGACGCGACGGGTTGCCGCCCAACCTCCGAGTTGTCTTTTTATGGAAATCCAAAATAATCCAAACTATAAATATCAAAAATACTTCATTCCAAAATTTATAAGGAAGGTAAATACAATGAAGACCCTTTTTCCGAGTAATAACATGTTATCACCTTCATCGTGTATTCTTTTAAAACACTGCAACATCCTGAATTACCATAAAACTTTATTGATTACATTCATGATCCCTTATTCCTTAAAGAATAAAATATATACTCCTTCAATCCAAAAATTTTGTAAACCCCAACAATGATGGAATATAAAAATCATTAATTAGTTTCAATGTAGTCAAAAATATCAAATATAATTTATCCAAATAAATCATGTATTATTCTAAAATAACTACCTCAGTATCAGAACCATATTATGGTTTATCTTTCTCTCAACCATATATTTTCCAAAAATTTAACCTGCACTGGAGTCACTTTTCATTGTTCTACACAATCTCAAGTCCTTAATGAAATAGTATTGCAGTATAATCCTTATATACTCCATAATTAATATAAAAAGGACATTGTTGATACAACACTCAAATGACATAATCAACATAAGAACTCTAATCATTACTCTTCATCTGTGGTAGAATCATAACTTGATTATTATCTAATATCATCATTTTCGGCATAGTCTAATGACTGGGACATAGGTTCACGTAGTGTCCAAACTCCTTGGAAATGAAGAATTTTACATTTGAAAGCATTTTATTACCCTTTCAGTCACATACATTATTCCCTTTTCCTCCACACTTATAAAAAACTCACATTCCTTTCAGGCAAGTTCCAGGGTGTTTCTTCCCACAGTTATCACATATGAGAAAATTTTTCATTTCCCTCTTTCCTTTATCCATCTTTTTCTCATCCATCCTTTTCTTCTCTTGCTTCCCTTCAAAGCCATAGGACTCAGTAAACTCTTTACTTATCTTATCAACACATGATATTATTTCTTCATATGATGATAATACATGGGAGACTATTTCTCTAATAATTTCTGGCATAAGACCACAAAAGATATGATCCTTATTTCTCTTTGGATCATGTGCATTGCTGGAGTTCTCATTCCTTCTATTGGGTGCAATTTCTAAACAATGGAATACACTAGATTAGTTTATGAATAACAATACCTAATCCCAAACTTGTAAAACACATAACATAAATTAAATAGTTTATGGATGTAATCCATAATCATAAAAATGTCTCCTTTGAGGAAGTTTATACTCATAAACCCTTCATAATGGTTTGTAAAGAAGATTAGAATTATCCTAAGCATATCCCCCGGGAGTGTCATAACCATGAGTGCAGCAAGGCCTGTTGTCGTGCACCAGTTCCCATTCGAGTCTAGCTCAAAGCGGTGTTTTCGGTTTTTACCCCTAGGTACATCTGTGCTAGATCCGCCTCTACCTGCTCATATCTAGACAGGAATGTATTGCTCGGAAAACTCACAAAATCTCTACAATAGAAAAATTCTAGGAAGTTCTTCTATACTAATCCTCAAAGTCTATCTTAGGGCTATGTGCTCTAATCAGAGTTTATCTATATCTATTTTCTTGGGTTATTGCTAAACTTTCTCTAATACCAACTGTAATGCCCTGACCCTAGTTACCCAGATTCGGTGCATTATTTTAATACATTGGCATGATTACAAGGAAATCAAGTCTTGAAGGACCGATTAGTTTAGCAGTCTTGGAAATTAGATTATATACATGAATGTTACATTGCACTTTGATACATACAAAACAACATAAATAATCTTTATGAATGCCATTATTCCTTTAGCTTAACCCTGCATATCAATCACAATACACTTCTTGGAATCCTGGGAAAAATAAAACATAGAAATGGGTGAGCTCAAATGCTCAGTAAGGGTAAGAAATACAGCGGAAGTTTTCATAAATAAGCATAAACATTTAAGGCAATGTATAACTAAAACAAAAGCCTTTTAAACTTGAACTTAAGCATAATATGGAAAAGATAAAATGAAATAACTTCATTTACTTATTCACATGGATATTCTACTAGTCGAATAATCACATGCAATATCAATAACCACTTTCATAATGATGGAATTCATAATGCCAGACTATCATAACCACGTAGCCAAGGCCTCGTGCCAAGACTACAAATAAGATTTTTTCAAGGCCTCGTGCCAAGCCACTAGTTTGTCTCATGAGGCCTACTGATGCATCGAGGAGCTATAGCGGGCTCCACCCATCACATATTAAGTCCAATTCATTCCTCATATGAAAAGGTCTAAACATATCATAAACATTCATATTAAATCTAGAATACGAAATTTCAATACTTTACCCATAAACCATGAATGGTATAAAAATTTCACATCCACATTCAAACATATCAAAAAACCTTCAACAAAATATGGAATATTTGTATCATGATAAATCAACTTCAAAACAAGTTTAAAATCCATTAAATAATTTTGACATGGATGAGAATGATTTGTAAAACTATTTGAGAGAAATACCCCTTTTTCATGAAAACATTAAAAAAGTCACACAATTTATAAAAGAATTCATTTAAAGACATTATTGAATCAAAGTGTCCCATACCACTTTGAAACTTTTGAAAGGGATTATAATTTTAAAAACATTCATCTCCATATAAATAAATCCCTAAAAACCATTTTGATGACATTAACATAAATGAAAATGATTTAGAAGAATAAATATTTGAAACATTTTAAATGATGTTTTAGTAAAAATTACCTTAAAAGAACCCATTTGAAAACTCTTTCATAAAACATGTACATGGATAATAAATATTTCCCAGTAGATACTTACGTAAAAACAACCTCAGATAATAAAGAGATTGTGAAATTAACCCTTTCCAATTTGGTAACGTACGAAACATACAACCCGTGAAAGAGGTATCACACAATGAATATGTAAATACACATAAATTAAAGTGTATTACACAAAGAATAGAATTATGGGCAGTAAAAACACCACACAAAAGGTAATAGTGGCAATATGGCATGAATCTCTCGGGAATAAGGAGTGAGATGAAAACCCCTTACCTTGTAATTTTCCTTGGTTGAGGGTAGGTTAACCTCTGGTATAATAGTGAAATAATTGTTATTAAATTATACAATAATCATATATATTAATATGATATCATATATGATCTTTTAACATTGCTTTGTTAATAATATTTTAGAATTATCGCCGTTTCGGGTGTTAACTTACTCGTTTTCTTTTATATGTTTTGTAACGTAAGCCATGTTTGTCATGGATAGGATGTATCTTATTCATATTCATATTGATATCAAGTCCTTAAAAATTATTTTTAAATCATAAAATGATAATTATACTTGAATGGATATGATGGAGAATGAATCCCATCGCGTTCGTGGAGATGGTAGTCCGTACGTACGCACGAGTGACAATATCATTCTTTTGATATTAAAATAATATATAATTGGATGGTATATCATATATACAGAATAATTATCTTGTTATATTCATTATTTACATGATTTAAGAATCATTATTATACCCATCCAAATAATAATATATTGAATAACAATTACACCACGACGTGGAGACGGTAAGTCGTACGTACGCACGTATGGTGACATGTTATTCAAAGGATGGATTGAATACTGAATATGGTTGTACAATATTTATAATAATATTAAAGTATATAGTAGATGTTTGATTCATTATTTTAGAATGGGAATAACAAATAATGAAGAAGTGTATGAAGAAAGGAACTTGAAAAATGGTGGTGAAATCATTACCTCTTCTTCGGGTTCTTCCTTTTGATTTGGTCAAAAGGGCTCCTTAGGATGGCGTTATGACTAAATTAAGGCCTCTAGTATGAATTGAGGGAAGTTTAGAGATTATTTTGGCAGGTTTTGGCCGATCCAAAAGGCTTTGATGGTGTGAATTAATGAGAAGGGGGGTCCCCTTTTATAAGAAGGGTGAGGGGCACCTTTGGAAAAGCCAGAAATATTATTTTATAATAAATTCATATTCTATTTATAATAGCTCAAAATTATATTATTTAAATTTTAAGGTTGGGATAGGTCTAAAACCACTAAATCAATAGGATTTGGACAGGTTTGGGTTACTATATAAACCTTATCTTTAAGTATTAACTCTTAGTTAATTAGTTTCACTTTTACAATGTCTTTTGTATTTTTATATTATATGGTTAATAAACTTACTATATACAACCAAGAGACCTTGAAGTGGTCCATTAATGATACACCTATCATGATATAAGTCTCTTGGCCATACCTTAGATTTTTAGGAATTTAATATTATTTAATAATATAATATTGTTTTAAAAACTCTTTTATGTCAATTTTGACACTATTCAATAGTTGAATTTTTTAAAACTTATAACAGGATTATTACTTCGAAAAAAGTTAATTAAATCATTCCTAACATGTCATATTAACCTATAAAAATAGTATAATTCATAAAAAGTCTCAAATTATATTTATTTGGGTATTTATAATATCAATTAGTTTAATTTCTCACTATTATGGTAATTACTTCATCGTCATTGTGTCATTAATAAATTAACTTATTTAATGTCTAAAAATTATAAATAAAATAGAATTATGTAGGAAATCATTTTATATTTCTAATGAATATTTATAGTCGAAAATCCAATATATATAACCCTATGTAAAAAATTGTATTTCTAAAAGATATATGCTTATGTCATTTTTGTATTTATTTTAACTTAATTAAAATAAAGTGACCTTATCTCCTAAAAATGGATCCATGGGGTCCCAAAATCGACCCAAATATTTCCATGATCGGAATTTTACCCAAAAATAATTTTAGGACGCATTTTATGGTAATTTAGTATTATTGTAATATTATTTTGTTAACCCTTATTTACCGGATTTACCCTTTAACTAGGGTAAATAAAATATTTACCGAAGTAATTATTCAAAATGTCTAAAAACAAAAGTTTCCTATTTACACAATTTGGACATTATAATTCCAAATATGGAATTAATTTTTCCAAACACAAAATACAGAAGTAGAAGAAACTAATTTAAAATTAATTCTCGATGTCAAAACAAAAAGCGTGTTTTTAAGATATAATAACTATTAAAATATTGATACTTGTTTAAGTTTGGTTTAATTGTTAAATTATTTCCTATGACCAAAATTTTATTAAATGGTAAAAATATATTTTAAATATACTTTAAAACCACTCAAATTCCTAATTTGTCACTAATAATTATTTTTATTAAACAAGTTGTTTTTAATTAAAATTTAGTAATTTTCACTATTCATGAAAATATTAAAGTTTTCTGAAAAGTTCCAAAATTTCACCTTAGGATAAATTCGATACTCAGAATCCAAAATTGAATTCCATTTTGAGAGAAAAAATTTATAAAATTTCAAAAAGTATGTATTACTATTCATAACGGCTAGTTTGATTGGTTGTGGTGTGTGTTAGAACTCGAAGTTGCGTACAACACACGTTAATGTATTATTCAAAGGAAAGTGTATCGTGGAAGCTTGTGGTGTTGCATTTTAAATTTTTTTTATGTCCCCATTTTAAAGAATAAATTAATTATTCAAATATATAAATTTTTAAATTATTGGATTTAAAAAGGGTTCACTATTAAAAGTTGGTAAAAGTGCATTTTTGAAAAATACATCTTTTATCTGAAAAAAATGAATTTTTTCTAACATTATGTCTATGAAACTCATAATATGGATTCTAAAATTATAAGGATTATATAAAGTTCAAAATTTAGTTAATACTATTCATAACCTTTTTTGAACGGCTTGTTTGGTAAGTCATCGTGCGCTTGAACATTGTGTGGCGTGTAATGAAAGTTATTGAATTGTTTTGAAGAAGTACATACTATGAAATTTAGGGGTATTACAGGTATATTATAATTCTAGTATAATATCATATATAATATCATTAATTTCATCTTTTATATGTCCAACAAATGGCATTAACGAGTCATTTCACATTGAGGGTGTGGTAGTCCGCAAATCCTCAAATGAAATTATCATGTTTATCAATTATGGAATCCACAATAGTAGGATATAAATGGAAAATACAGAAGAAGGAAGAAAAAATAAAAATAATATATATAATATATAAATATATTTTCATCTTAATGGACACCATGAGATTTGGTAGGAGATAATCGAACAATCATTGTTTCGTGAGGCGTTAGTTTTCCATTCACAGAAACATTATGTTCTTCACCCATTAGATGGAGGTGTGTGTATGTATAGTTCCAATACTTCTCATAACAACATCCTAGTATATTGAGGATACTAGTGTTGTTATAAAATAAAAAAATAAAAAAATTTTAGGGGTTGGAGAAGTAAAAGAAATGAAAAGAATTTAAGAGAAATTGTTACCTTTAATTTGGGTAACTCCCTTTGGTTTGAACCAAAAGGACCTCTTGAAGTGTCTTCTGCATAATGTACAGCTTCTAAGATAAGGATAGGTATCTTTAAAGCTTATTTGGGCTGGTTTTGTACAAGAAAAGTGGCTTTAGAGGTGTGAGGAATTAGTTAGAAGTGATGGCTTTTTATAAGGTGGAGGGGCTCTTTAGGAAAGTGTGAAGATATTATATTATTATATATTGATATTCGGTTTCTAAAGGTCCAAAACTAATTAAATTCAGAGATAAGATGACTAATGGTTGAAATTAAGTTTTCCAATAAGAATTGCGTAGGTTTTGATATTGTTTTAATATTTATATTCTTATTTATTTAAATCATTTATTAATGAAGAAAATACTACATCCTTATTGTGTCATAAATAAATTAATTTATTTAATGTATAAAAATTATACAAAATACCATAAATTAGGAAATATTTTTAGCTTTCCAATGAATATTTATATCCAAAATGATAACTTATATAACCCTTTGTAAAAATTAGCTTACTAAAATTTATTTGTTTATGTCTCATTTGTCTTTACATTAAGTTAATTAGTCTAAAGTGTCATTATCACTCCCAAGTGGCTCCATTGGGTCACAAAGCCGTCCCAAAGATTCCCATGATCGTAAATGACTCAATCAATAAGGTTAGGACAAGTCTTAAGGTAACTTTGTATTATTATAATATTATTTTTACTTTGATCTACATATTTACCTTTATCTGTTGTAAATAAAATTCAAAAGTTACTATTCACCAAAAATTATTTTTACCTTAATGAACCAAATTTTAATTACTAATAACAACAATGTGTGTCTGATTTTCTAAATTCAATCCACAGAAGCGGTAAAATTTCATTTAAATGAAAAAGTCGGTTTTTTTAACTACAACATTGTGGTTTCACTATTCATCATAAATTGATGTTTTTCAGAAAAATACCAAAAATCCATCCTAAGATATATTTGATATTATGAATTCAAAAATTATATCTAATTTACAAAATTAAAAACATTGAAGTGGGATTAATTAATTTAAAATTAATTTCCATTATCAATACAAATAGCGTGTTTTTAAGAAATAAGAAGTATCAAAAGATTGATACTTGTTTAGGTTTAATTTCTAAGTAAAATTAATTCCAATGAACAAAATTGGATTAAATGGTAAAATATTAATATAATTACACTTCAAAACCAATTAAAAAGTTATTCTACCCATATAAATAAATTTTATAAAAAGGAACTTTTGAATTAAAATACGGTATTTTTCACAATTCATAAAAAATGAATTTTATCAGAAAATACCAAAAATTTAGCCAATGTAAATTTTGATTCCTCTATTATAAAAAAGAATATTATATGTTCAAATAGAACATATAAAAGTGACAAAAACTACATTTAAAGAGGTTTCTCTATCAAAAGGTGGTAAATCAACCATATAAAGAAAATTATGCTTAAAATTAGATTCATTCACATTTTAAGCCTCCAACTTTTATTGGATACATGTAAATACAATAAAAATACATGTATAATCATATTCTAGTTAGTTATATTCATTCCTGTTAATACAATGACTAGGCGTTAACTACCATTTAAAATAATATTATTATATTATTAGTATGCAACGAAATATTTCAAAAAAACTCGTTGTTGTGTATTGGGTACACCATCAAACATAGAAACCCATTTAAAGTAAAATTAATATTTAATTAAAAAATATTAATAAATATAAAAATATATTATTCCTTATTTACTTGGAATGTTACACTCGCACTAGCACTTCTAGGGGAAGGAAGCACAGGGGTCCCACCTGTGCCCATATCAGCTCCAACGATGTCCTACCCACTCCAACGTTTTCTCTCGAGATTGCCTCCCCACATCAGTATGTGGACACCTAGGTCCTCCCCATGTTACCTTAAATATATGTCTCGATGCACCTCACACCCCAGCTTACTCATTCGGAAGTCCACCCCACCCCAGCACTAGTATGGCTGAAGGACCTCTTCAAGCATGAAATCTCCCATGTCCCGAAGAACCATCCAAAGGTAGGAGGGAGGGTCGGCGCCACCATAAAAAGAGTGTAGAGAACATTTATACTGGGATCAAACCAGTTTTCTTCTCATAATTTGATGTGGAATATGACTCAGTGATGGAAACCTCGCCTAGATCCTCAATTTCAAGGGCCAGGGCAGGAACAAGGAACATCATCCTAATAGTTACAGAATGTGAGGTCCATCGAATTCCTTCCTCCCTCAGTGTGTATATCCAAGAGGATGAAAATTTGAAAACTCCATAGGTTATGGCTGCGCAATCACCACCATCACCAGAAGAACTCCCTACCTCGACTAGAGATCACAAAGTGCTATTCTGGGGACCAATGGTGGGCGACCAGTAGTGTAACCCATAGCCAGTAGTCGTAGTCCCTACGCCGGAAACTGTAGTCATCAGCCCGTCTAACTGTGATGTCATGGCTATGTCACTACACTCATTGGAGGATAGCCTGAGGTGTGGTGGTTTATCAGCTCGCTACCCATATTCTTCACCGGCCAGCCTACCGTCCTGGTAGTCTGCTTCGATATTTCTACTGGTTCCCTAGCAACCTCTAGTTGAAGAGTGGGGAAATGAAGGGCCGGACCCAGAATCCGAGCCTAGGATCTTATGGGATATCCTTGCAATGGACCACTTCCATTATATGTTTTGGCCAGTTGCAGTGCCGAATTTTTGAATGCCAGAATCCCTTACCCAAGAAGAAGTTGACTGTTTCCTCCATTCCCTCTGGGAAACTCATTTCTGTTGTCTTCATCAGTGAGTGGATTACCCTAATGGACAAGTGCATTTCGAGGACATTAGTGAAAAATTCTGGTTGGTTGATTTGGCTGCAATCCCTGTGGCCCAACACCCTGAGTAATGAGGTCGTCGTAGGGCTCACAATCAATGGTGCATTCAAAGTTTAAGGTTACTCTTCAGGATAATCAATGAGGATTCTCCCCATATGCAAATCTATGGATGGGGGAAGTATGGTACCATCCTCTTTATTCCTACCCTGTGAAATCCTATTTTTCTAGGCGACATAGAGGATATGCCTCTAGTCAGTGTTGCGGATAACATATATGATCTGCCGAATGGCAAGAAAGATCGATATTTCTTGGATAGGACCCAATCCTCATGGGAGTTTCACACTTATTGGATCCATCAAGAAGGATTACCCATCAACAGAAGAATATACTGGGTCTTACCATTCTCACTGAGGCACTAGTCCTCATCCAAAATCCCAAAAAAAGAAAAGAACACCTCGGAGCTGTCAAAACCTCAAACCCGTCTAGCTCAAAGCAGAATACGAAGGATGAAATTGAAAAAGCCACATTGCATCAACAGCTCACGGAGAAAAATCAGATGGTCGATGACTTCCTGGCTGACTGAGCTGCCGAGTGATGGCCAGACTACAGTGATCCTAGGCTAGGGTAGTAGGGGCAGGAGCAACTTCCCCTCAATGAATAGCTTCCAAGTGACCCTGACCATTATGACCATGCAAATAGGGTGGGGGTGGGACCTTATGGAAATAGGGTGTGGTATGTCTCACCAAGTCCACCTAAACTGTGTGAAAATCCTCAGGCCCATCTTGGGTTCCCCCATCTTCCCCACATGATGTTCCACCAACCACTCTACGAGCCTCTAGGCCTTTTTATCATGTTGAAAAACCCATCAATGCACTGGTGGTCAGGGATCCCATTTAAAAACTGGAATCCCCAATTAGATGATCCAATGGCAGAACTCATCGCCCATCTCGAAGCCTTAGAGACTCGACAGGTGGAAATCCTGTCTGATGGAAAGACATATCCAGTATGGATGGATGATTTTCCAGCACCCCCTGGGTTCGGTAATCCCAAATTTTCCCCCTTTAACAGGATAGGGGACCCACCACAGCACCTGGTCCACGTTATCTTGAGGTGTGGACCCATGTTGGGAACTCCAGTGCACCAGAAATCCACCAAACTCTGGTGTCTCATATAGACATTAGAAGGATCAGCATTCATCTGATACAACCAGCTTCCCATCAGGTCAGTGGCCAGCTGGGAGGACCTTCATAGGTAATTTCTCTACCAGTTTAGTTCCACCACTCAGAAGACGAGTATCGCAGACCTCTTCAAGTGCCAGTAGAGGACTGATGAGCATATTGCTGACTTTGTCCTCCGGTGGAAAGGCCTCATATACTCTCTTAACATGCCACAAACATAGGAGAAATTACTAATGATGTGCACAAGGAAAGTCATGATGGAACTGTCCCCCACTCTGATCACCGAAAACTACCCTAGGGGATTCGAAAACTTCTCTGATAAGGCCCAGCGTCTAGTGGAAGCCTTATAGCACGCTAAGCAGGCACATCCATTGCCACCTGCAATCCCCGCAAGAAGGGCCTCCAGGGCTGAGCCCACTATAGTAGCTCATATAGAGGCCCCCAAGAAACTAGAGTTGTTACCAATATAGCTGCCTACATAGCCTCGTAGGGGGCCTCCACCTCAGGCGCAACCACAGGCCCAACAGTGCCAACCTCAGAACTGGTAGGTGCCCCTGCACAATGCGATGTCACTGGCCAGGTGAGCTAACCAAGATCCACCTCCTCAACACGATCCTCTGGCTCCTCATCAGGGTCAAGATCCAAGGGCCCCCTTTCCAGATAGGAGGAACCAGACTTACTCATTCAACGAGGACCAGGTCCCCGGTTACTTCCATAGTGCCTTGGAGATGGGGATTATACGCTTTCCTAAGTGCAGGAGGCCCAAAGAGGCAATCTTAACTGATCTCTCTAATTAATTCCCCGACCCCCGGATCCTGGGGCACACCCTCAAATAGTTTTATGTGTTTAAAGACTGACTGCAAGACTAGGTGGATAACAATAGAGTCTGGTTGTGCCCAACTCCAGCACGTGTGGCATGTGTCTTTGTGAGGCCAGACAACAGCGACGACAACGAAGGTGACTGGAATCAGGTCTCCAAACATGGGTCCTAGATGTGTGTCTACTGGATGGATTGTAAAATAGTTGCCCATGCCAATGGTTTTATCCATGCATGACTGAATCATCTAGATCCTTCAGAAGCTGCAGAAACTACTTTTGCATCGCCGTCTCAGCCGTCCTCCTCCTAGAAGATCAAACTCCAGCATCGTATGGGAATGCAAAGTCCCCCAACAATGCCATCTTCATCCCATAATCTCACCAAAATAATTCCCCTGGAGATAGAAATCCCTCCTAGAATCCATCCAGTAGCGGATGACTCATCATGTGACAATCAAGGGTACTCTTTAGTTAAAAGTGTAGTGCTGGTAAACCCCTACACGATTTCTGATGACGAGGAGTTCTAGTCAGACCCTCTTAATGTCCCTAGTCATTGTTAGCGTCAATGGAGCATCGATTATTTGGGTTTATGGGGTGACTCAGTTAGTACTTCTAGCCAGGTTTTCCACATGACCGAAACCAGGCTGCAGGCATAGCGCAAAGCTCAACATGCACATCCTTCTCACATCGTGACATCAGGCCCGCCTTCACCATCGTTTTTATTGTTGGATCAGGTAGAGTCACATCGACTGCACTGTGACCAGTCACACCCTCCCATAGGCTGGTCTCAGTCATCATTCCCTTATTTGGTAGTCACTCTGTAGGCTTTGACTAGTGAGCAGCGAGATATTCCAAGCACCAGCCAGCCGCCTGCCCAGTCGGCAGGGCCCACCATACCTCTTGTCATAGAGAGATCTCATATAAGCATAAGTTCATTCCTTTCATAGAAGTATGATGTTCTCAAACATCATGCCAGTATTCCAGTAAATCTCTCTATCATGGAGTCCCTTCGCCTATAATCATATATCTGTGAGGCCCTCGTTGAGGATTTAAGAATCCTCCTCCAGTTTTAGATGGATGTAGCAGCTATAGAAGCCTTTCATGCTGAGGCGATCAAGAATGATGAAATTCAAGCCGTCATATCATTCTCTCAAAAAGATTAAGACTCTCAGATACAGGGGAACATTCTCCCACGGTATATCATTGGCCAGTTCAAAGGTGTGGAGGTTCGTCACTGTATTGTCGACACGGGCTCTGAAATCAAAATAATCCAAACTCAGACACTACCAAAACTGGGATTATCTAAGGATGATCTAAGTCCCTCTAACCTAAGAATCCAAGGTTATGATAGTAAGGAACAAACACCAGTTGACTAGATCCACTTGAAGACCCAGTTCGGTGGCCTACTTGACTGCACTGAATTTATGGGTGTCTCCCAGGACACCGACAACAATGCATTGATGGGAAGGCCATGGCTCCACCTACATCTGGCGGTTACCTCATCATATAACAGGTTCCTCAAGTACACTCTTAATGGTCTAGTGTGTGTTCTTAAAGGTGAAATGTCTCTGTTTTCCTATTGGGAAGCCCACTATCTGGATGTCGTCTACTACAAGAGCAAAGACAAACAGATTTAAGCTAATGAGTTTGAGCATGCCATGGCTACTACCGACACATGGACAGATCTAGATGACTCCCACATCTTTCAAATCCACCTATTAGAGGCTAGAATTCCAGATATGGGGCAATGCATCGTTGTTTATGGAATGTGGGGGGATGATGTTCCCTTGTCTAAGAGATGCCATAAGATCACCTCATACTCCTACACAAACCGGGCTTTGGTAAACCCAGAGCCTCCTACTCATATAAGGTATCGTGATGTCCACCCCATGGAAACAACAATACGTAACACATTATTTTTTCACTGGGAAGAAATTCACCAGATCAAGGGGATGTGCCGCTATTGATTTGATATCATAAATCATGGTCCCTTGGGCCAAATACCAAATTAGATTTGATCGACAACCTTCATCACTATGGTTGCAAAGAACAAGAGTTCCCTGAAGTAGTGTCCACTGCCGCTCCGGCTAGTACTCACCTACAATCATGAGCTTCCAAATAATAAGAAGATCTTCCAATTGAGGATCCTCCCTCCATAATTGAATAAGAGGATTTATAGGATGCTCCACCCACCATTGAAGAGGGTGTATCTTCTATGGTTGAATAAACGGTATAGGTGAACCTCAGTAGCAAGGTAAACCCGAAACCCACATAGATTAGTGCCGCTATGCCCCTAGAGAAGTGAAAATAGTACATATACATCCTTAAACAACCTCGTGATGTATTTTCCTAGAGTTATGATCAGATTCATGGAATGGATCCTCATGTAGCCATCCACTCCCTCGCCCTCCCGACAAGTCATCACGTGTTCAAGAAGCCTCCCAGAAAGATGCACCCTTCTCACGGTGACTTGGTTGAGGTAGAAGTTGATAATCTCATTAGAGTCAATTTCGTTAAGGAAGTCTAGTACCCCAAGTGGTTGGCCAAAATTGTGCTGGTAAGGAAGAAGAATAGACAGATCAGAGTCTACATCAACTTCTGAGATCTCAACTCTCACTGTCCAATGGATGATTTTTCCCTTCCTGTGAAAGATTTATAGATTGACACTACAGCTGAGTTCCAAGCCCTCTCTTTCATGGATGGGTACTCCGGGTATAACCAGATCTGAATGGCCCATGAGGATGAATAGTCTACAGCTTTTAGGGCACCACGAGGTACTTTTTTCTACCTAGTCATGCCCTTCGGTTTAAAGAATGCAGGTGCCACCTATTAGATGGCTACGAACCACATATTTTTTATGATCCTCAGAACATTGGTGCAATGTCACATGGATGATTTTGTGGTAAAATCTCACAATATTTAGAACCATCTCAGTGACATGGAGAAAATGTTTGGCTTCCTCCATTCTCATCACTCGAAGATGAACCCATTGATGTGTGCCTTCGGGGTCACCTCTGGAAAGTTTCTCAACTTCATTGTCTGATATAGAGGCATTGAGATCGACCTAGAAAAGATCATGGCCATTATCCATATCTCTCATCCAAGAAATATTGTGGAACATTGAGGCATCCAAGTCCACTTAACCTACATACGCTGATTCATTGCGGATTTGGTCGGCAAGTGTAATCCCTTTTATTGGCTCATAACGAAAGGCACCGTCTATGAGTGGGATGAAGAGTAGTAGAATTCTTTTGATGAAATCAAGAAATATCTTCTCCAACCTTGGATCTTAATGTCACCCTTCTCTGTAAATCCTCTGGTCCTTTATGTGACCTCCTTGGAGCAATATTTCATCGCCCTTCTCACCGAGAAGAATAACGAGGGAACGGAGAATGGTCTCTACTACCTCCGCAAAATGCTCCACGATACAGATACTAGATAATCCCCTATCAAGATGAGTTTTATTGCACTCATATTCATATTAGAAAAGTTGTGAGATTACTTGCAGCACCATGAGGTACAACTGGTGTCTCGGGTAGATCCCCTGAAGTACATCCTGAACCACCCCATACTGACAGGACGACTAGATTTGTGGGTAGTAGTCCTCCTGCAGTTTGTTATCAGGTTCTTCCCTCAGAAGGCTATAATTGGGCAGGCATTGGAAGACTTCTTTTCCACCTATAAAACTCATGTGGACTAGTCCATGGACCTCTATTTTCATGATGAAGTGATTTTCTCGTTAGAACAAGCCATGTCGTGATGGAAAATGCACTTCAATGGCACTTCTCGGAGCCCCACTGGCCGAAGGATTAATGAGCCCAAGATCAACAGAGTAAGCTTTGTTATCGTCTTCATTACCTTGTCACAAACCATCCTACCATAATTATTCCTGTTGTTAAAATGCTGCACCAACAATGAGATAGAGTATCAGCCTCTCATCATTGTCCTGGAGATGACCCCTGAGATTGATGTGCCTCAATTTCATGTGAAATGGGACTCCGATATAGTCATAATGTAGATCAATGGTGACAATGTCACTAGAAATACAGAGATCATACCATTTCTAGAGTGCACCCTCGAACTAATGGCCCATTTCCCATCTCGACCAGAAGTTACTCATGTTCTTGGATCTCAGAATGGTCGAGCTGATGCCTTGGTCGGCCTAGGTGCATCACTTGTGAAGCTCAAGCAAGATGATATGATTATCCACGTGGCACGTCGAAGATTCATTTCTCCTGTCACACTTGGTGTCGATGATGGCAAGCAACTAAGACAACTAACCCTAGGTGCCTCCACACCAGGACCCCTAGGTCCCCTGAATACTGTGATTGAATTGACTCCCAACTAGAGAGCCAACTTTGTTTTGTATCTCTAGAATGGTAATATACTAGATGATCAGGATGAGTGTGAGTGAATCTGATGCCTCACATTACAGTTTACTCTCCAGGATGGTCCTAGTCATGATAAAATCCTCTACAAGCATGGGTTTTATGGGGTTCTCTTTCAATTCATTCAAGGTGTCGAGATTTACCAAGTCATGCAGAAGGTTCATGCCGGTTCTTACTGGTCACATCAAACTGGGTCAAAACTATCTCACCAGTTCTAGAGACTGGAGTACATTTGGCCCTCTATGATCCATGATTTCATCTAGTTCACCAAAATGTGCCATGCATGCAAGATTCATGCTAACTTCATGAATCAGCCACCAGAGCCTCTCCATTTCACCAAGTAATCTTGGTCATTTTCAGAATGAGGACTCGATGTGGTGGGACCATATCCAAAAAAAAAAGCTCACTAGTGAAGATTATTCTTAACTGATACAGATTTATTCTCCATGAGGGAAGAGTCAGTCTCACTCATGGATATCAAGGCCCATTCCATCATTGAATTTGTGAGCTCCAACACCATCTATCAATTCGGAGTCCCACACGCTTCCCCCACCGATAACGGTACGATATTTCGAGTAGTTGAGCTGATGAAATTGTATGCTAAGTACAACATCCATTCAAACCATATGTCTCGCTATCATGTTCATGAAAATGGATATATCAATCAATTCAAAAAAACCCTCTCTAACATTCTGCAAAAAACGGTTGTTCGGAATAAGGAGAGTTGGTCGGACAAGCTCCCCAACACCCTCAAGGCTTATTGGACGATGACTCGTAATTGCACCCAGGTGACCATATATTCTTTGGTGTATGGGACGGAGGCCATCCTTCCAATAGATATTCAATTTCCCTCATTTCACATAGCTGTCTATGATCAGAAAGCACCCGATAAAGTAGCTGAAATCCGTTTCGCTGAGTTGGAAGTGCTCGACGAGAATAGGCTTCGTTCCCAACACAATCTGAAAAGGCATTAGAACAAGATAACTAGAGCTATCAGCAAAAAATGTTCACTTCCACTCTTTCTTTCAAGGAGACTTGGTATTGGCCTTGAGGGGACCAATGATACCTGGCAGGAAACCACCCAAGATAGAACCCAAATGGGAAGGACCATACATAATTCATAAGGTTTACTCTAATGAATCATACTCACTCATTACAATGGATGGTGAGCGTATAAATCCATCCACCAATGCCATGTTACTCAAGAAATACATTATCTGAGTCCCCAAAGTCCTGAATAACATTAAACTATATGGTCCTGCAAGACCCCAAACTGTGTGATGGTCCCGCACGACCCTAAACAACATTATAGTCCTACACAACCCCAAACTGTGCGATGGTCCCACACGTCCCTAAACATATGGTCCATCATAACCTTAAACTGTCTGGTCTTACAAGGCCTTAAACTGTGAAATTTCTTGTATGACATTAAAATAAGTTTCATCCTGCAATATGTTAAAATACATATCTAGAACTATGTATGGATTGTTACCCATCCTCATGGAAAATGTAGAAAAGATCAGATGCCTCATCTTGAGTCTAGCCCCAGTATACGCATTGACTATCCCTTCCTGGGCATAGTTATTTTGAATGATCCTACATGGCATCACAAAGGCTTCTTTGGCCCCACTCCATCCAGGGTTACGATGAATACACCATGTGACCTCCCTCATTATTCACTCCTCCCAAATCCTTACCGCATGACGTTAAAGTTACTGGATCTTTCAAAATTATGTACAACATGATTCCCATCCTAATGGGATACATAGGATCACCCATACATTTTGTCTACAAGACCAGCCCAAAACTCTGAGATATCCCCTTGAGTCTCGTGTCGCCCAGACATATTAATGCTCTATCCATCCCTTAAATTTGTGGGGTTTAATTATCTTTCACATCCAAAATATCCCTTGAACGATATGGATACTTAGCCAAAGGGCTCTCTTGTCGGTATGGGCCAACACCCTTGAGGATTTCGAACGACAAATTGATATAAGTCATGCGTTGCGAATATGGTAAACAGTCGTTTCTCATTTGTTTTTCCGATTTTAGGTCACACTATATAGATGTTGTGTTTCGAATATGGTCATCAAATATCCTTTTTCGCTATCACCACCCCCATATGTCCCAAACATGGAGTGTAGAAGTTCATTCTTCCCTGCTGTCTCTCCAAATCTTGGTCTACCTCGAACAGGAGTGTAATTTTAGCTGTCGGGCCCCTATGTGATTTGGAGAGACTAGTCCGACTCTTTGTTTCCAACACCATGAATTTCTCATGTAGGCTTATGAGCTATGAAGGAAATTCCCGCATGAGAGGTCATATGGATACAGTTGGCCTGGAGGCCCAGCCCTAGGTCCTTCGACCCCTTCGGCCCCCTGATCCAAGTTAACATTTATGATTGTGTGGTGCGGTATGGACTCACATACCAATTAACGTAGGGCTATTTTTCCACACCACACATATTCCCTTGAGACATTCCTCCCTTAATTTATCATCTGTCCATTGAGCACATCCCCCTTCATGCTTCGTGGGCCCCATGATTTGGGTTTTCATCACCTTCTATAACCAAAAAGTTCCCCGAATGGATTGGATGCTCGGCCAAAGGGCCCTCCTTCCATTACAGGCTAACGTCCTCAAGTATTGTGGGCTGCAAATTGATATAAGTTTCATGTTGTGAATATGTTCAATGGTCGATGCTCAATTGTTTTCACCGAACTCTGGTAACACAATGGTGGATACTGTGTTGTGAATCTGCTCGACAGTGGTTCACTATCATCATTGTCACTTTGTGGTAATCCATAGGCACGATGATTCTCCCACTTTGTCCCATGAATATGAAATTAATCTAGGCATCTTTTTTCTGATCTCTATGACCCTAAACTATGATTACCTTCGTCCTCACTGCAAGTTGTTAAACTGTAAGCTAGCCTTTACATTCTGTTTGTGGCCCAGCCTATGGCCCCTTGGCCATTTTGGGCCCCTAGTCCAAGTTCTCACATAGGGTTGTACAATGTGGTGTGCGATTAGGTCCCCATTCATGTCATATTTACAATAACCATTCTGCATAACTCTCTCTCTTGAGTGGCCTTCACTCCCTTCCCTACTATCATCTCTTTGAGTCGGCTACCCTTAAGTCGGTTCCCTCAGCCCTCTTCAATGATTCACTAACCGACCCATGAGTACTCTGGTCTAGAACCTAGAGTGTCATATTCTAGCAAGACATGATTTCAACCATTTTACAGGCTCATGTTCCCCTTAATTTGGAATTCCATTATCTTTCACATTCAAAGGGACCCCCAAATGGCATGGATTCTAGGCGTTTGGGCTCTCCTACCATTATGGGCCATCGTCCTCGAGGGTTTCAGACAACAAATTGATACAAGTACCTCATTGAGAATGTGGTAAGCGGTCAACGCTCATTTTTTGTTCCCATTTCAGGCAACATGATATGGATGCCATGTTTCTAATATGGTCAACAGTTATCCTCCATCTCCCCATTAACCCCTAAAATAATTGAATTTCGGTAACATGATTCACATTATTTTCCACCCCATCACATCCAAGTGTAATTTCTACACTCCTGGCATTATCCCTCAGTGCACATTTTTATGTTATGAGGACAAAGATGTGGTAAGGAATCATTCAGGGCTCCACATCGACTTCCCTTTGGCGTGCATTCCAAGAATTTCAAAAACAACTTCCTCCATTGTTTCCCACACCGATTTTGACTCACATGGGCTTAGGAATTGGATTGATTTTTGTACCTACTTGGAAGGATTCCTCCTCTCTATGGTCTGAGATCTAAGATCTTAAACTAATATATCTTTTTGAACTATGTATGGCTTGATTCACATTCCCATGGGATACGTAAGAATTCCTATACATATTGTATTTCAGTCTAGCTCAAGTTCCACTAATGTATCTCTTACGTTCTTCCTTCTAGGCCTATTCTCTTATTGGACCATGTGATGTGGTGTGTGTGGGCATATGTCTTTGTCCACGTCAGGTTTACAATTTCCGCATAATGTACTCCTATTTCAAGGAGCTTGTCCCTCTTATCTCCTTCTCCGTATTCTCTAATCTTTTCTGGCCCCCTCGGCCCATGGTTTTTTTCTTGGAATTGTGTGTGGTGTGATATTGGATTATTTCCTCATTCACAACAGGTATGCTTTATCATGCCGTGCACATTCCCTCTTGAACCTCGCCTCTCCTATATATGTCTGATCCATATGAATTTAAACTATGTTTCCTAGTCCAACATGACTTTAAACTATTGTGTCTATACTCCACGATGTTAAAATTCATGGTTGGTCCCTTCACATGACCCTAAACTGTGACACTATCGTCCTAGCCACGTGACGAAAAACAACATTTCTTCGTGTTTTCAGCATTCGAGGGGACATCACGTTTTGTATCAATCACACACCATATCATTTTTCAACGCCTGTATACAACTTGATTCTTGTGGAAATACCTGGGATTTCTATCCTAGATCCATTATATCATTAAAAAAACACATTCATCCTAAAGGACAAACAAGATCTATCAAAATAAACTTATTTTGGTGCAAGGGCTAGACCCACACATCCTAAGAATCCCTGTAACTGTTACCTTAACATTCAACCCTAATAACTACATATGTCTTGATTTCCATACTCATGGGATACGTAGGAATTCCCAGACATATTGTCCTCGAGTACAGCCCCCAGAATATGAAATCATGCCCCCTATCATTCAGCCTCTAGGACTGAAATCTTTTGTGATCATGTGGTGTGGTGAGAACCTCTTGGTTCCTCATCCATATCGGGTTTTCAACAACTACACCATGTTCCCCCATGTATTTTCCCATCATGGTCCGAAAATAAGATCTCCCTTTTGGAACTACGCATTGGATTTTGCTACTTCGCCACCCTGCACCCAATCCATTATTTTAATCTCCCCATAATGTCCCATTATTGAACCATTAATTTGGGAAGTGTGCAACCTCAGAACCCTTATCCTTAAAAAGGGACTTTACTCCCTCTATCTGTTACATCTTGTTCTCGTACCTAGATTCATTATGGTAGTGCCCGAAGTGTGGAATTTTCACAGGGACAGTCCCTCATTCCATGTCCAAGATTCATGAGCATGTCATGTGGATCCTCATCCACTTCTATGTCTGAAGGTACCCCCTTTATAGCTTAGTCTCATGCCACGTTGGCTTACCTACCATCTTGGGCCACTGTCCTTGAGGACCTCAGAAGACATTTGCAATGGGTCCCATGTTTCAGACATGGTCAGCGGTCGACCCTAATTTGTCTATCCTCATTCCTGAAAAAAACGAAACAAATGTGGTGTTTCAAACATGGTCAACAGTTATCCCTTATCGACATGCCACCATCATTGTGGCCCAGATCTCAGGAATCCTGATTCACATATTTCCACTTCTTTATGTTCAAGTGGAATTCCAACATACTCGGAATTACTCCTTCGTGCATCTAGGTGCGTTATATAGGGAGGTATGCTTCATTCCGACATCATTCACCTAGAATCCCATCACACCTAACATGTGTCGTCCTGTGCAAGGATTTTCCCATCACTACTCATTATTTCCCACATCGAGCACGACTCACATGGGCTTAGTAGTTCTAGTAGGACGTGTACTAGCGCAATCAGGCCACACAGTCCTTTCATCATCCCGCATGATGTTAAACGGCTCTCTCAGAACTATCTATGGCTTGATTACTATCTTAATGGGGTATGTAGGAATACCCAATCACATTTCCTCAGGCCCATACTATCTTTCACTATTGGTCCCTTGACCTAAATAACTTCCTCTGGGGATACGTGGTGTAGTGCGGACTCCTTATGTCCCCATTCACATCAGGTCTATAGCTACTGCACCACATGCTCCCTTCCTAGGATCTTCTCTTTCACTTTTCGTCATATCATATGAATGTTGCAGCTCTTCCACCCTTTGTCTTGTGTAATCCTGGATTTTCTACAGCCAGCTCAGTTACCGCTTCTCCTCGGCAGCGATGAGGTGCAGTTTTTCAGCCACAATCTGAACCCACTCCACATCGGTCATGATAAGAGTCATTTATTAAGAGGCTTTCTTCATTATCTCCTCATCCTCTGCCAGTTGGGCCTTCAATCACAATATTAGCTCTGATTGCACGTTGAGGGATGTTGAGTGCTCATCAGCTCAGACCTGCAGCCTCCGAACATCATTTTCATACTCTTGGAGCCTCTTGATGTTAACCGCTTTCCTCCATTGTGAGTCCACACCAAGGCCACAGTCATACTCTTGAATCATCTCCTCCATGAAAACTCAGACGAGCATGTGAAGATGGTGGGAATCTACTCCACCAATGCGTATTCTGCATAGTCGCAAAAGAAGTCTCTTAATCTGATCTATCCATTGTGCTTGGGGGTTTTCGTCGGTAAAGCACTTGATCAGCTTCCTTGACTGGTGACAAACTATCTTTTTAACCTCATCATTAGAGTATGTTTTGTCCCAGTCCGCGGGGTTGGAAGGCTTGTATGTAGGGAATTCCCTGAAGAACTCGTTAGTAGGGTCCACATCTAGTTTCTGATCAGGTATGGGAGGACCTAAGCTATCTGAACGATCTTCATCATCAGATCCCACTTCAATGATCGTGGGGAAAACCCTACCAATGATCCCACTAGTGGTCTAGATCACTACGACTTGGTCGATCTGGATATCCCCCTCTATGACCACTAGAATTACCCTGGGAAAAGAGCAGCCAAATTACCAACCAACCTCACCAAGGCTTTCGATGCCATTTGAAGAATTGTACATGCCAGAAAAGCGTGGATGTCACTTAGCCTGGTCAATGGGTGGTAGTAATGAGTTTTTTAAGATAGTATTATAGAGATATAATTCTTGGCCTTGATCCTAGGTTGTTGTTGTGGAGACCCCGAGGTGTGGCCCTCCGTATATTGTTGGAAGGTTTGAAAACTCCAGAGGAGCCACCTTGGGTATCCTGGCCCTGCAGGATGCAGTAGTCTCCATTGTAGTGAGCACGGATCCCAAAGGCCTAGAATCTACATCCACTGAGGGATGTGAACGGGTTCTGTGCATGATGTCCTCCTGCACATTTCCAATGATTAGTAAGGAGTCCAAAATGATCTGGATGCAAAACCTAAGGAAGGGACATGAGATTTTACCTCAAGGGACTATGGAAAGACATCATGATCCGGGTAATGATCACCAAATTCACCCTCCTCTAATGGGCTCCCTCTACCTGCCTCCTCCCCCAATGAGGACTCGTATAATTCTTCCGGGAGAGGGAAACACATTCTCAGTTCAGCTACCGAAAACTGCGGAGGAGCTGTTCGATCCAAAAGTATCTTAACACTATCTTTAATTGGACGTGGAACATCCCAGGAGTGTATTATGTCCTCCTACTCGGCTAGGTATTTTTCCACCTCCGCCTGGGACACCGCAAAGACAGCGATGATAGGGCTTATCCCCGGAAAGTCCATCCCGAGATGGTTCATGGGTTGCCACATCTCAGACGTGCTGAGGAATTTCTTTATTGACATCCCAGAGGTCCCAGGCCTCTGGGAAAACAACATTCTTCAGCATGTCTATGTGCTGCAGTCTTTTCCCTAGATCTTGAGTGGATATTCTTTAGAATCCTCTTGATGGAATCCCCTTTGGATAACCCTATTATTTTGGGACTGTCGGGTCCACTTCCATTGCTGGATCAGCTACCACTGCCTCCTCCTTAACTGGTACGAGCCTCGCCACCACGACATCCCTGCCACCGCATGGTGTCCATGCCATCTTCTGACCCCAGCCTCGAGGCTAGGGAGATGCACCATCACTAGCCCAAACAATTGGCTACTTCAACATCTCTCCTAGGTAGGTAACCTCCCAACTTTTGGCATAATCTTTCACCAACACGAAGATGGTGGTGGGTGGAGGTTTCTCATTTTTCCTCTTCCCATTTATCATGTGAACATGAGCCACATCTTCTTCATCATGCATTGATGTTCCTCATGGCATACCCCTAAATAGACATGCAGGGTCAGTCGCTGCATACACCAAAATTTCCTGGAGAATTGGTGCGGGGTGTATGGCTCGTAGAGAGGCTCATGGTCCACTATTTCCACTAGGACTCCACCATGAAAGGATATGATATAGGACTACTTATTTTCCATTACTTGTCTATAATTGGTAAAATCACCTATTAGGAGAGATAATAGATGAATGTTTAACTCCTCTACCTTCCAGACGTGGTTTAGTACTTCCTGCACCGTCAGCTTAGCCAGAAAACACCCTAAAACATTCAGGATAGATGGGAGGAAGTTCGATCCTAGAGGGGAGATGGGGTTCTGATATACATAGACTTCCTTGAAGTGCGCTTCTATCCACCCATACAGGAGGTGGAACGACCCTTATATCCTATGTGGCCTCTTCCCCGAACTGATATGCCACAACATTTTGAACATCTTGGCGAGCATCGGGATTCTGAGGTTGACTTGGACCCCTGTCACCATCATGGACACCGTGATAAATGTTCTTGGTCACAGTCCCATGTTTTTATCCCTCACAGATAGATTCCACCTACATATGAGAGCGGCGATGAATGTCGCCAGACTGACTACCGGTTTTTGTTTGTTGATGAGACTGAATCCCCATGTTTTCCACTGGTAGTCCTCCACGAGCCTCCAGTACGGGTTCTCTTTGCCCCATTGAGCCCCCCTTCGGGAAAATTTGATGCCTCACCAGAAACTTCCTGTCTATCGGGATGTTCATGAACTGCTTGAACCACCCTCTTAAGTGGATGTCTCTCACTGTTTCCTTGTCCTCTCCCAATACCAGATCCATCAACGACATCGCCAGCAGTGACATTTTCATCAGATCCACCCATGCACCCATAACAAGGAGGAATTCATAATACATCAACCCCAGTATCAAGATCACTGAAATATGATGCACATCCCATAAAATGATTCCTACCACCCTGTGGTGTATGTGGAAGGTATTGGTCCTCGGTGACCTCTTTCTCAACAACTCTGACATCAGCTGCTTTGGATGATAGATATGGAATTGGGAAGCCCAAGCAGCCTCATACATGCCCACTATACTTAGTTCTTCCCTGAACTCTTCACATGTGGAACCTACCTAGTAGGCCCTAGCCCAATAATCTGTATTTTTGCCACCCTAGATTCGATCCCACTCATCGTACCATCCCTTCCCAGGGTTCCTCAAGCTTGCCTTCAGAATCTTCCGGTATAGAGGGGGGGATATATCTGGCTGTAATTTCTTCCCATCAACATTGTTCAGATGATTTTACAGTCAATCAACAATAACAGGAATGATGTTGTCCCGGGAATGGATATTAGCTGCCCTAAACCACTGCCACTGGCACGACGTGCTCTTGAACCAGTAAGATGGATCATCTTAACTTGCTTCAGGGATGAAGACATCATCAATTATCTTAAATCTATACAGAGGCAGCCTCTTAAACAGAGGATAATTCCTTTTGTATTTTTGATAGTAGATTCTCCAACTAATCATGGTCAGTGTGGCTCCGTACCAACTCCACAAGACCTAAGCTATTCTCCATCTCCTCCCTCCGGGCAGTGTCTAAAAGGACCCCCCTAGAAGCCTCTTGGTGAGCCATTCAATTTTTAATATTTGGGCACTTTTCATTCCAGTTCATGAATCCCTTTCATAGAGTTCATTCATGGAGACCATTCACAGAGACCATTTGTGAAGCCTGATACCAGCAATGGAATCCTGAAGCTATGCACCAACAATAGGATACCAGCTGCAGAGAACACCATCACAGATTCAAAGACTCACTATGCACCGGGAAGTGAAAAATCGATTCACAGAGAGCCATCGCGGAGCACACAGAGCATCACGAATCAAGAGTTCTAAAAGCCAAAATCATGGATAAGGGAAAGGAAAAAAGTGAGTTTATCTCCCCTATTTATAGGACAGGACCCCTGGTGCATCGTGACATGTCTAACAGCAGCGAGCTTCGCGGAGTGGTCACCCTGGCCGTTCTCTCTCCACTTCATGGGCCTCCTTCACGATTCCTCTTCGCAATGGATGAGGGATTTTTGAGATTGAACCTCAGACTTTGACCCTCTATTTTTCCTCATATACTAGTCTGAGGGGGGGGGGAATGTTATGGCGCCAAAATTTGGGATGAAGGAGAACGAATGGAAAGGATTAGGATCTGACACACGAAGACCAATCACAGAGCCCCAGGGCCCCGTAGATACCTCCAAACTCCTCCTTCATGAACCTGCCATTGAGCAAGGAGGTGGGATACTCCATGAACCCCTTTGACATTCACGAGCCCACCGTGAAGCAAGGGGGTAGGATGCTCCGCGAACCCCTTTGATGTTCACGAACCTCCACAGAGCAAGCTTTGTCTTTACGCTGAGTGAGATATACTCTGTGGCGACTCTTTCTTATAAATACATGGCTCCCCTTAAGCCTAAAAAACAGATCATCTAACCTTTCACCTTATGTTTTCCCATTGTGTGAAGAAATTTCTGCTCTGTGAACCATGATATTTTTAAGGTACTTTTTCATCTCAAAGTGTCACCCCCTTAGCATGAATTAATCCCCTCTTCAAATATGGATACCCTTCATGTAGCCCATGGGCCTCCACAAAGGAATAAGATCCCGAAATGGACTGGGGCCTTCTCAAAGCACTCATGATTCACGAAGCACCCTTCTTGTACATGTGACCCACATGCTAAGGCAGGGTCACTGTTCCTCAGGAAGCAAATTTCGTTACACTGATACACATCACATGGAACCCTTGCTTCGCGAAACACTACTTTGTGAATGCCTTTCCACATCAAGAATCACCTTCCATAGGCATCAATACCATCTTATTAGGCTTTCCCACTTCACTTCACAAATCTCCCCCTTCAGGAAAGATTTTCCACTACATGGAGCACCAGAGCTTCATAGGGCCTCTAGTTATTAACCACTTTTCTCAGCAAATCTTTCTCCAGTGCGGCCCCTCAGGTTTTCACAAATAAATTTCAAGGTCCCATGGGTGGTGTTTCCCTTTGTGTTGCTTCGCTTCATGCTTCTTCGCATAGGCACGCTAACATATATTACTTCTTTCCATAGCCTCGCTAATGTGGACCACTCAATGGATCGCTCCACAACACCCCATCACCAGAGCATTGATAATGCCTTTCATTCCCCAAGGGTGGGTGGGTATCACTTATTTAATTCTTAGGGGTGTGGAAGAACCCACCTTGTCTGAGCTGCAGAACAATAAACTACCCAGTGCCTTCATCCTCAACACATGACGTCAAACTGTGACCTCACCCCTTGCACCATATGTGGGGTTCCCCCACCTTAGACATTCAACACTCCCAAAATTCTCTACGGGATTGAAATCATTCCTCACATGGAATGAGATCATTTTTATTGGAGCAGCGTCCGTCTGTGGATAATGGGAAACCACCTTGGTGTATACCCATAGATTTTCTTGTAGGAGGTATCACCCCTGCTCCTCTTGTCTTCCTTGGTGACAAATCTCTCTCCCTTTGGGATTTCTCACCACCCAGGCCTCCACCCTAGAGTAAGTCCCAATATCCATTACTTCAGGCCGTAAACCATGCATAAGCCCCTATTTTCTTTCTGGGCTTCTACCCACATGTAAGCCCCATTCCACTTCCCAAAGACACGCCTTTTGCAACATGATTGTCAGACCTTTTATGCCTCTTGTTTCCCACACCAAGCATGACTGACGTGGGCTTAGAGAAATCATTTACTATGGTATCCTCCCTGGGCATCCTAGATTGTTAACCCCAAAATATATCCCGAACAATGTGGACTTTAATCCTTGCCAAGTCAAGGTACGTAGGAAGCCTCCCTGAGGTTCAAGCCCAACACCCATTGGTTCTGACAATTTCATGTCGGTTCTCACTCCTCCCGATCTACTTGGACTTTGATCCTTGAAAAGGAAAGGAACGTAGGAAACCTTCCTAGGGTTAAATCCCAACAACCATTGGTTTTAACCCCATTCATGTAGGTTCACAACACCATCCAGAACTACGTGGTCTTTGAAATTTTCCAAGGCAAGGTATGTAGGAAGCCTCCCTGAAGTTAAAGCCAATCACCTATAGGTCTCGACCACTACATGTCGGTTCACCTCCATCCTCCATGATGTTAGACTGTACATAGATTTTGTCCAGCATGACACTAATCTCTCCTCTATCCAGTAGTATGTGTTTGTGACCCCTATCCAGTAGAAACCCATTGTGACCACTATCCAGCGGTAAGCCATCATGACCCCTATCCAACAGCAAGCTGTAGTGATCCTAATTTAGTGGTAAGCTGTTGTGACCCCAATCAAGTGGTAATCCGTTGTAACCCCTATCTAGTGGTAAACCTTTGCGACCCCCATCCAGAGGTAAACTGGTGTGACCCCCATCTAGTGATAAGACTTTGTGACCCTTATCTAGCAGTAAGCTGTTGTAACCCCTATCCATTGGTAAGACATTGTGACCCCATCTAGTGGTAAACTATTGTGACCCCATCCAGCGGTAATCCATTTTTACCACAATCCAGCGGAAATATGTTGTGACCCCCTTCCAGCGGTAAGCCGTTGTGACCCCTATCCAGCGGTAAGTCGTTGTGACCCTCATCCACCAGTAAGACCTTGTAACACCATCCAGCGGGATGCTGTTTGACCCCTATCCAGTTGTAAGCCATTGTGACCCCTATTCAATGGTAAGCCGTTGTGACTCCATCCAGTGGTAAGCCACTGTGACCACATCCAGTGGTAAGCTATTGTGACCCCATCTAGTGGTAAGTTGTTGTCAACCCCAGTCACTGGTAAGCCTTTGACAACCACATTCGATGGTTAGCCATTAAATTCCCCAATCAATGATAATCCATCATTAAATAAACTATAAGGGCTTTGATTCCCTACCACAGGGATACATATGACATCTCTTCGAGACTCAAGACCAACATCACCGCTGTCCTCGAGTTGACTCCATCTCACTCTCCATCCACATCACTTAACCACCCATTATCCATCTTGATTCTTACCTGGGCCACCAAATACTGGTAGGATCATGCCACATCATTCCCCATTCCCTTTAACAAAAATCGGGTAGGTAACCTCATGTTATCCTCAACATCAATGTTCCCTCCAGGGGTTTCACCCATCTGATCCACTCTAATCAATGTTCTGATCAGTCCAATCCGTCTATTCTAGATGTTAAACTCGAGGAATACCATGTGTTAAACATTATAAGAAAAGAAAAACATCTGATACATGCCTATGGAATATAATTCCTTGTGTTAAACGTGGGATTCCTCATGCTTTCACCCCTGGAGATGCCCTATAATAAGGAGAAGAAACCCAGACGCGCTAGTTCTCTAATGTCTAGACTCACCACTGATGTCCAATGTGACTACTCTCCTGACCGAAGGTTGCTTCCCTGACCGGACCCTTTGGAATGTCCTAACATAAGCAGTGTAATTAATCAGCATCCATGAAGACATGACATTAGAAAGAGTTTCACGAACAACATCTTAGTCTATAAGGGAGACCCAGAATAGATGATGAGTTCCGAGGTGGAATCCATAGAAGGATGAACCGACATCCCATCATCCTGTTTTGATCTAGGATAAAACATCTCTGAATAAGCGACAGATGCCACCCTCCTTTTGAAACCATGAATGCGGGGCCAAAACAGTGCGCCCTCCATGGATGGATGTGCGTGCCTCAATGAAATCATCGGAAACAGTATTGATTTACTCAAACATGCACTTGCTTTTCCTACAGGTGGTGTGTCTTGTGCAGATATTCAGTGGTTTGAAGGCATTCTAGGTGGACCAATCCCTAGTGTTGATTTCTGAGACTAGATATTTGAGTTTCACTCAGGAGGCTTTAGATAGTCGTCCCTATACCTACCCTTCAATTAGGTGTTTCTGAAGATAAGTTTTAGGAATATGTGCATTCACATTTACAGACAATTTCTTTTGGTGGTATTGTATTATTTCATTGTTCACATTATAGTTTCCAACTATTGTACTATGTGGTTGGTATTTTAGTTTATGCATTCTTTTTTGGTGTAGTGTTTTTATATTTCAGCATGTTGGGATTGGATATGTGTGAGTGTGTAGGTACTTTTGAAAATACCAACAATTTTTGGGATTTTCCTACTTGGTGCTAGTAGCCTTCCCTTGGCCTATCTGAGGTGGGATTGGCATAGTCATGACATGGTCCCCTATGGGGTAGGTAATGAAAGAGTGGTGTCAAACTTGTTAGTTCTGCTTAAGAACTAGGAGTCTATGTGGTTTGTTTGGGCCAATAATGTTAAGTGTTTCGGGTTCAACTTTCATGCTAGGAATCCAGTGTTGGTGCAACACCTGATATACCCATACACCAAGACTATTAATTATTCTATTCAACTTAGTATATGAATATTTTGGATTTATGTAAAACAATGGTACAAGCATCATACATTATTTGGGTGTGTTTTCATTACTTTTTTGAGTCAGCTCACTAGGTATACTCTTTTGACCGCAATACCTCTTGTACTTTTTATGGATGCCTCCATAAATATAGCCTGTGAGGATTCCATTGTGTGATCAAGAGGATTATTTTCCTAATGAAAATGAATCAATATAATGAAATTTATTAGAGATATCATGTTTGGGAGGTTTTCTAGAGGTACAACCACTAGTCGAGAAGTAGTTACTACCCTTGATACCAGTTGAGGATACACGCAGGCTGATTGTGTTTCAAGATTTCCAGAGGTAGTGACCTCTTAGGTTTCTATGTGATAAATACCCCCATGTAGATGAGGATTTGATGGAGTCTATTACTCATTTATTCTACCTTGTGAGGATTCCTTCAAAGAAAATTTATATCATAGACGTGACTCATCTTCAGGTCTCAATAGGGTGATGGTGGAGCTTATTGACCCAGAAGCATGATATGACAACTCTCTATTGGGAAGACATTGAGAATATCTTTATATAAGAGTTATTTATGGCTAAATAACACGCAATGTGTATACAAGATCTTCTGCATCTGCAACAGGGTAGTTAAATAACAGTAAAGTACTAGGTAAGGTTTAGTTAAATTTCATGCTTCACTACGGATATGGTACGAGACCCATTCATTATAAATTGTTCCTTATATTAAGTATTATTCCTTGAGATAATGGAATCCATGATGTAATGACCCAAAAATTTATAAATGAAAATCCCTCTTGATCTAATTAAATGTCATAATATGTCATATGGTTATTCAACATATACACTTATTTTGTTTTATGTTTTTAGATTTTAAAATACCATTAGTAATTGTAACCGTTTCTATTATAGCCATTGAATAGTGATCACATGATTAGTATAAATATGGGCTCTAACAAATCCAATTTACCCAGACAAAGGAAGTGATGGCGTCATCGTTTAGACTTTCCCTGTATGAAGCCCATTTGTCTTATCTCAGAAAGGAGGTGGCATCATTGGACTTCTCTCTTGGAAAAGCTCATGCCAAGCTTTAAAACGTTATTCATGAGTAGAATCACCTACGAGAAAATTGGATGTTGATTGAGATTACTACCCAAGCGATGTTATCCGAGCCACCCCAAGAGTATGTCACCATCGCACACCTCACCATTCGGCCTTATGCAGGTGTTTTAAGGGGATATTTAACAATAACCTATTACTATGGTTATGTACATTATTTTTGTATATAATAATGAATATTTTATTGTCACCTTGTAAATAGTTTTTAAAGAACAAATAGTTTTTTTTAGTTAAAGATCAACTATGAAATCTATTTTTATGAATTAATGGATTCATGAATTAAATAATATTTTAATAAAATATTATTAATATTATTCTTAAATTTATTTTTATTAAATATAAAATATCGTATAATAGTATGAATGCAATTGTAATTTCTATTAAGGTTTGAAAGCCATTTTCTTCAAAACCCATGGATTTTCGATAAATGCCGGTTTTTATTTTAAAAGTAAAAATTAACATATTTAAAAAATTATTTTGATTAAATTGCTATTATTCCTAGAATCAAGATATTGAAATTATCTAATGGGGAATTTTTCATAATTTTCTGAGACAATGAAATTGTTGGGTAAAAATTAAATTTCATTTATATATATAATGGGTTTATGACATCATAATGAACCAATAGTGAATTAATAAAATACTATAAACATTAGTTTCGGCCATTATATGTTTTAACATTAAAATAATTAGATTTTGGGTTTGTTTGATTTACTTTACAATGCCTTAGTGGACCCTTCAAACCTTATTAAACATTTTTTCTTTTTAAATTGTTTTCCTTGGGAGTGTGACTCACCTCCACATAAGCAACCCCGTTATTTTAAGAAGTTCGTACTTTGGACTTTTAAAATATTTTTTTCCACTTACCTTTTCCATAAAACATGGGAAAATCCCATGGGCCGGTTTTTGGTTTGGATTAGTTTAATGTGAGGTGTCCCAAACCTAAATAATAAAGAATTCTCTCACCTTTTCTATATAAACCCATCCAAGCTCCCACTTCCTCCTCACACAAAGATATTGGAGTTCATCCAACCTCTACCCTCCTCTCTCTATGATCCTCTGAAGGTTCCCCAAGCACCCATGAAGCCTCTCTCAAGCCTCTCTCAATCCTTTGGAAGCACACTACCAAGTAAGGGTTTTTCTCCCTTTCTTATTTTATTCCAATATTCTTTAAATTGTTATGACCTTTAAATTTCAATTATAAATTCTGGGGTATGGTTTCTAATCTCCCCCATACTGCCCTATTTATGGTTTAATGATGGTAGAACCCTTTCTCTCTCATTAAATTCCTCCCATGTACACCCGTTACAATGCCGAAATTCCATGAGGGTTTTCTCTATCTTCTTTTATGTCCAAGTAATCCTTTTGGTATTATGCATCTAAATCCCATTACAATTGTTTGGACATGTATCTATATAACCTAATTTACTTTACATTTCTTGTACATATGATGAGACACCCCATTCTCTATCATCAACCATTTTTATGAATTCTTACATCACGCCGTTACGTTGCCAAAATTGCACCAATTTTCCAAGACAATGTCATTGTATAGTGAATACCATGCCAATATCTCTGTCAAGGGTATTCACCTTTATGCACATTTACTTAATGATTATAAAGTTTCGTGTATGAATTTCACATTCCTTTATCATGTAATAAATGATGATTTTTTATGAATCCATGTTATATGATCCATGTGGCACACTTATGCATGAAATGAAATGTTTAAGAAGGATGCGCTCTTATAGAGCCCCAATACATTGGGTAAAGTATAGTACCATGACAATACATATGAAATGGGTGTTTAATCATGATAATTTATGTGAAACTATTGTTTACTCGTGATTCATTTGAAATCAGTGTTTACTCATGCTCCATGTGCAATGTGCCTTGACTTATGATAATTCCATGTTAAGTGTTGTTACCACATTTCCATGTTATGATTATCATGTTTTATCATGCCTTTATGTGTATGATTCTATTGTAATATATTGATATTATTATTGATTAACATGTATTTTATTCCTCATGTTATTCCATTATTATTTCCTTAGTAAGATTTATAGCTCACCATTCTCTTATGCATGTCCTTAGGTTATCCCATGCAATGGTATGTACGAGAGAATGTAGTGGTAATGTAATGGGCGTTTTAAATAATGATTTTGTTTTTCATGTTTGAAGTTGTTGTATAATTATCATAAGTACCAAAGACACTAGACCACTCATAATTCTATGTTTTATCAAATTATTTTTATGTAATAAACTATGTTTAATTGTGTAATAAAAACAGGGATGTCATAGTTGGTATTAGAGGACAGGTTTGGTTATTTTTGGGATTAGGATTAGAAAAGCCTAGTAAAGACTTAGAGACATGAATATGTATAATAAAAACATCCCTAAGTCTTTGTGAGTATTGAGTAAGTGGTTTATCAAGAAAATATATCCCTGTCTTGATACGAGAAGGTAGAGGTGGCTCTGGCATACACTACTAGATATTTAGGCTATATCCACGGATCTATAGCCACAGTTTTATTGGTCCTTAGCTATAACTCGTTTATAGCCACGATTTAATGGGATGGTCATGGCTATAGGTTTAATTCTCAAACCCTCTTCTCCCACGACCCCCTCCTCCCTCGCGATTCCTCCTCCTCGCGATTCTTCCTCCCCGCGATCTCCTCCTCACCGCGCTCTCCTCCTCGCCACGACCCTCCTCCCCGACGCCTCCTCGCTGCGCCCTCCACATCGCTGCAACCCTCCACCACGATGCCTCCTCGTCGTGACCTCCTCATCGCCGCGACCCTCCTCTTCGATGCCTCCTCCCCACGACCCTCCTCATTGATGTCGCTCTTCTGACGCCTCCTCGCCACGACCCTCCTCCCTGAATCCTCCTCGCCATGACCCTCCTCTTCTATGTTACCCTCCTCCCCGACGCCTCTCTTCTAATGCTGAAGTCGGCACCCCCAGCAACCCTGAAAACCCTAGACCCCTCCTCGCCAGGACCTTCCTCACCCCGACCTTCCTCAACCCGAACGTCCTCCAGCAAAGCTGATCCGAGCTGTCTCCCCTCCTCCTCCATTCCTGACGGTTCTCCCCCACAAGCAGAGGTAATCCCCTGTCTTCATCCCCATCCCCCATTCTTTACCCTCTATTATTTTGTTTCAATATAACTACTTATTGGTGCTTTAATTCTTGATTTTGGGGTGTTCTACAAGTTATATTTATACTCACCCTTACGTGGGTTCATCTTGAACATATAATGTATTATGAAAATGGTTGTTTTTTATGGAGATTTAGGCATACATAGTGTAGATGGTGTGTATTGGTGCTTGGTGGATATGGTGTTTAGACTTTTTTTTAGAATGGAGGCCTCATGATTAGACTGTATTATCTATTTTGGTTATATTAGACTACCTAATAGTTATTGGGCCTATATTTTTTCCGCATTACATTGATTAAGTGCTTTATACTTTGTTGTGGGATGTTATAGGTTTTTCATGCATCTAAAAATTTCAGTTTTTTACTCTTCCAAATTACTCTAATATGGTTGGAAATATGTGTGAAAATATATAGGATCATTATTTTAAGTTCTCCCATTTATTTAATATGCCTACTCAGTGATAGTCACCAGTCCCTGGACAATTAAATGTGGTTTTATGGTGGCACACTCAACTTACCATCAGCAAAATGGGGCCTATGGTTTCATGTCATTTCAGAGTGGTATCAGAGCCTAATTTTTCCTAGGATAGAGTTTAGAGATATTATAGTTGTGAGAATTAGTTTTATATTTAGGGAAATTTTGTTAAATTGTATTGGGTTTGGCTATCAGGTCAATGACACTAATGACACCACAAGCCCACCTCTAATTGTTTAGGGGTTTGTGACAATCCCTAAGTAGGCATAACACACACAAGGTTTTCATCAGCCTAAGGTACCTGTAAACATGAAAAGAATAAAGGGGAAAATAAAATCCTACAAAAACAGATAAAAGTGACTAACTTGTTATGGGGGAGGGGACTACTGATATATGGAACAACCTAGAATGAACCAAGGTCTATCTAGATCACTATCTTCTATCTGCTCTTGGTCCTCCTAGAATTCCTTCAAAAGGAATATTGTCTTCATAAGACATGAAAAGTATGGGAAGATCCCATGCAATATTTAGTATAACAATGCTCAATAGGAAACCCCAAAATCACTAAACAATAGGCAGTTTGATAGTAGTTATCTAATCATCACATAGACACATCATTAAAAATATGAGACATAGTAATAGGAAAAATAAAGTAGATATCCTCCTAATATAAAACAGGCCTTAATGGAATATTAACCACTATTTTATACATATGATTCTACTCAAGGATACAATTTAACACTCTTCTGGTTGCACTCACAACATGATCTATGATTTCATTGATGGTGCATGCCTAAGAGGTCGTGCTCATGAGACCTCACCAAAGATGTACTCAATGTAACTCCGAAGATCTTGATACATAGATAGCGGATCTCTCCAAGGGAATCTGGGGTATACCATACCATACCTAGAATATCCCACTAAGTATGGGATTGTACACTCAAATTAGATGGTAATAATGATTCCACAAACCCCACCGAGGGAAATAGAAAAAATTATGGAGGATCACACCTCGGGTCACACAGAGGGATTCCCAAACACTATCTGAAAATAATCTCACAGAAGAGATCACAATCCTATTATTAGGATGTAATACCAAAATTTACCCTCATGGGGATGACCAAGGGGAACACACACAAGTTACGATTGTCCATTGTTCTATCTCATCTTCATATAATTATTATTCCTTCCAATTATATAATCTTAATATTCTAACAATAATGTAAAAATATATTCTTTCTTCTAGTTATTATTCTCATCTTCTTACCATTGTAATTATCTTCCAATTATTCAATATTAATGCTTGGTGTATTAGATGGTTTATATTTTCAAAATGTCTCTAAATTTCAATAAATATTTTTAGAATTAATACAAAACATCACAACTCGTTATGAATTAACCCAAACACATTTGGGAATTGATCATTATTATCTCTTAGATTTCATATAAACTCTTTTTACTATAATCAATCCTCATTCTTGGAAATTATGTCTAAATATTCATGAATTTTTATAATTTATAACATTTATGAATTCCCTCTCCCAGCCTCTTTAATTCAAGAATGTTTTAAATTGCATTTAGCTGACATTTTAATTCTGCTTGTTTGTATTTAAATGCAATTATTGAGTACGTGTTAAGATAATTGTTTCATTTGATAAAAAAATCATGTTTTTATTCTTCTTTTGATTTTAAGCATACGTAATTGAATTATAAAACCATTTATCATTCCTTTGACCACATTGATTACACTTGCTACAGGTGGTATTCCCGTTTCAAAATGCAAGAGGCTAGACTTTTCAGATCATCATACTGAATATAGAAATCATTGAAAAAGCTCTGATTATCCTCTCCTTTGTTTTTTACTTTGGAAGGTATTAATTGCAGTCAATCTTTATCCTAAATTGAAGCAATCAAAGTGTGTTTCCACAAGAGCATTATGTTTCTATAGCAAAATTCAATAAACTAGAGATATAATTATTCACAGGAAACAGGTATGTTGTTGTTTAATTTTAATTTTTTTTTCTTTATCACATTGGCCACTTAGCATTTTACTGATTTCTACGGATGGAGGGTAGTTATATTCTGTGAAGGGGGCCAGAAGGGAACTGGAGGCAGATACATAGTTTTCTTTGCAGGGGAGTGAGATCGGGGTAGTGGAGAGATTAATTTGTGTGTTTCATTTTTTTGTCTTTTTAATATGTTTTTTGTTTTGTTTTTGTTTTCTTTTCCTTCAGCATGGACATCTGACGTACGGATGATTCATGCTGAAATAATACCATTTCACCACCCATGCCTTTTGGATTTACATATTTAGTTTAATTTCACAGAGCCATTCTGAGCCCACTCATTGGCCACAATTTGACAGAGATTCAAAGAGTATGAGGGGGTGTGAAGGGGGTGATGGGAAGTGTTTTGGGAAAATAAATCTCATAAAAATGAAATAGCAATTGAACAAATGAATAATTAGGGAATCGATAGATACCCTATGAAGTTTCATACAATGGGTTCGAAGTGTGTCTTGATTTAGATTCTGGTTAAACGTAATTTTGTTTTTGAGAAAATAAAAATCCTGAACTAGATTAAACATTATTTTATAGGATTAAAACATTTGTAAACATAATTGCAGGTAGGTGAATTGTATGATGAGAAATGTATAAATTTTTTATTTAATTGATGTTAGATTTATGAAAATAATTTCAATGTTACTAGTGATAAAAATAATGTTTCTCTAGCACATCAATTAGAAAAAAGTCGAACATGAAGATTGAAGAATTATGGATTTAAAATCCATTAATATGATCTTACACTTAATAAATTTCATGTTATATCCCTTCACCAGAATAATGTGTTTAAGAAATGGTGGTGTCAACTTTAGGGTGCTCAAAACCTTATTTAATATCCTTTTCTCTATTAACATAATTAAAACCTTTGATATCTAAATCATTAGCAACCTAAATCATTCAATCAAGATTATTACTCTTAGTGACGTTAGAATCATTGATTCAATATCCTTTTAATAGAAATAAAAAATCCTTAAGTCGATATACACAACTATAAAATGGTCATATTTCCACAGTCTAGAACTATGAAAATAGTTCAAAAAACAATGTTTTCAACTTATAGACATGGTTTACATGGACCATGGCCCTTATCACCATTGCATTGGGCTCTAGGATATAACCACAATTCTAGAATATGGCCTTAGGTTCTCAATGGAAAAGGTCTAAATGTACCATGTCCGTAGGCTACACACTATATGTTAATGTCACGTGTACTCATAGTTTACAAATCCATGGCTGTATCCTTTTAAAAATTTAAAAAACCCACCAAGTTTTGTTCTTGATACCACTTACAGAATCCTTCCAAGACTTTACCATCGTGATAAAATATAATATATGTATTTATATAAACATATATACTCATGTGTATATATTTATATATATTTATAATTTTTGATCTGTTAAAACTTCAAAAATAACATTGCGTCTAGTAGAAAACATTCATGATATGGGTGGATCATGATAGTAGAGATTTTGATGGAGGAATCTTTCCAGTGATTAAAAAAAAAGGTTCATATGTGTTTAATTTAATCTCAGGGTCCACGGTTATCCAAATACATGGCCATAGTCCCTTCCTGCCATCATTGTTTCAAGAGAACCATAGTCCTATCCATATTTTCCCATTATACTGCCAAAATTCATGGGAAACCATAGTCATATCCCGTTCCAGCCTATTTCTTTCATACTTTTGGTGCTTCCCATATAATTATAGTGGTTTCTACATCCACCTACCACCACGGTTTTAAATATCCATGGATTTAGGATGGACTATAGCCATGGTCTTTGTAAAACATGGTTATAGGATTACTAAGGGAACTCTGAGGCCATGGTTTAACTCTAATAATAGTAGTAGGCTCCCCTACAACAATGTTTATACCAACTATAGATATAAAACCATGACATTAATCCCATTTTCTAGTTCTGATACTCCTCTTGGAAAAAAACCATGAATCAGTATTATCTTCTTAGAGAACTAAATTCCTTACATTGATATTCTTCTCTTGGTTCTAAAAAGGAATGAGTTTTTATCCTCCTCGTGGTGAACATTATTTTTATTACCCTACTCTAGGAAACTACCTGGTATAGAAAAGTGATATATATTACCTCATGGTCAGATTATTTTTATTCTAAATTAATTTAATTATGAGGGTGTATTTTTTAGCGTCTATAAATTATACACCATGTACTTTTCCCTAATTAAAAAAATATAAACCCCACTCAGATTACAAGATTTGAGTTAAAGATGAAGGTGTATTACACTAAATGAATAAGAAACCATTTGGATATCCATGTTTTACTTTACTAGTCATACACACATGGTCAAATACCCTTTAAAAACATTTCATAATCTATTGATGTGGTTTTGAAAACCACCCACTAAGAGTGGGTTAAAAAACATATCTATAGTTTTAGAATAGTTTCGACAGGGGGCTGTCTGGTGGCTCTCCCAGGGCTATCTGGTGGCTCTCGCAGGGCTATCCGGTGGCTCTCACATGGCTGTCCGGGGTTCTGTGCAGGTAGTTTTTTTTATCTCCCATGAATCATGTTCATATAAATTTGAATCTTCACAGATCCGGTAGATGTTCATGCCCTCTATTTTTGAATCTTCACAGAGCAGGTAGATGTTCATGCCCACTGGGGTTATGTCTGGTGGCTCTCGTAGGGATGTCTGGTGGCTCTCACAGGCCTGCAGGGCTGTTCAAGGTTCTGTGTAGGGGGAAGGGGGTTGTCCGGGGGCTGTCTGGTGGCTCTCGCAGGGGGCTGTCAGGTGGCTCTCACAGGGCTGTTCGGTGGGTTATAAATCTTATCCATAGTTTTAGAATATGTTTTCCAGTATTTAGACACAATTTATAAACTATTATGGACCACTTTTAGCAATAAAAAAATACTATTGATGGTAAAACAAGTTACATAACTATATAAATCTCTTTGCAGTATTCAAATTAACATCTTGTGAAATAGAAAATGAATGGGAGAACAGAAATTATAACTCTCTTAACAATCCTAAGGAAAGATCCTTTGAAAAAAGAGATGCCCACAGTACCAGGGTTCAGGGTGATACTCCTCAGTTGCACCAAAATTATACACTAGAAACTACCCCAAATAACCATGTACATTGGAAGGTGTGACGAATCTCGCCAGACCCCATGCTCTTCATGCCAAGCTAGAACATGCCCCCACTGCGACGATCCCAGTAGAAGCCTCCATGAACCGATCCTAGCAGGAGGGGGAAGAGGAAATCGAGATCTGGAGAAACCCTAGCTACCATAGGATTCTGCTCAGATGCCACATAGTGGTATAAAAATCATGGTTGAATGCTTCCCTGATTGAATTGTTCCGTGAACTATCACGTCACTGGAAAAATATTTTCACACCAGTGGTTAAAGGACTTCTGTGGACTATTGGTTCATGGACGGGTGTCTTCATTGAATTATAGTTCATGGGACTTCGTTCCTTTTCACATTTTTTATACACTAACTCATTTGTTTGAGAATTTTGATATAGGAAATGGTATAAACCCTCCATTGTCTTCTTATTCTGCTGATTCTGTCACTATGACCCTCATCACACCTAATGGAAGGACGGATATGATATAATATATTGAAAACAATATCCCCATCATCTCAATTCATCAATTATTAGTTAAACCACTTAGTTATAGCCAAAAAATATAGCTTATGTTGATTTTTTACGGAGTCAGTCTACTATGATATGGAAAAATTCGGTCACCTCATCGGTCCAACTGACCGGAATCTTGGATAATGGACAATAGTAACATCCCATGATCCATCATCTAACAAAAGGTAATATTTGTCCAAAAAATACATACCAATGGGTATATTTTTAATTTCACCCCTTAGTGACCAGAGGACACTATCTGGGATCAAGATGATAGGGTTCATTACTACAAAAACATTGTACACAAGGCTACAACAAATGAACATCATAGGTGGTTGTCAAAATGAGGATTCCAACCTTGGGCTCTTTAGGCATGGACCAGGGGTGTCCATTCATGTTTCTCCAATGCTGTGAGTAATTCAGAGCCGAGTTTCATGCCATGGGAAAATATGAGGAGGTTTTGTTATTTCAATATTATTCCCCAGAAATCCAATCTCTCATAGCTCTTCATTTTTGTAAGTGGATCCGGGACAACAACCCCTCCAATTTGGTTAATTTGGAGGTTGACATCGACCATTGAAATTTCTAGATGATTTCAAGGGTTTCCATCATTAGTTACATGTATGAAAAATTTCTGTATCCCTATTCGGTTGGGGTTGATATAAAGAGGACTCCTCATCTTGACAAGAAACTCATTTCAATGGAAAAATGCCCTATTTAAGTAGGATCCTCTCCAGAAGCAAGACACACCCTTTTCAGATTGGATTAATGCCTTTTCCACATGATGTGTCTATGATCACCTTGTCCATCCCATTATTACTGAAAATATATCATTTGTTGGGACAAATCAGCGAGGGGAAGCCACAACACTAGTTGATTGATCCTTTCCAAATTATCTACGGTTAGGTTGCAACTCATGTGCATGGATATATATTACTAAACCCTTAGCTAATTCCTGGTGATACCATCTATCCACACCTTTGAAACATTATTAGGGTCATTCCATTATAATAGGACAAGAAGAATGAGCAGGAATTGAAGGGCTTGCTCAACTGTCATGACTGCTTCACCTATGATCCTTACTCTTCCCTTTCTTTTATTTTTTTAAATGATTAATCTGAGAATTTTGTCAAAATATTATACCTTTTATCATTGAGAGAGTTCTTCGTTGTTTCCTAGATTAACATCTATATTTTCTATGATATATACACATTGTAGTTTTTTCCGTCAATTCCAATGTGTTCGGGGCAGGTGGCCTCCAATCCCTAACAATGCTTGTCTGGTGGGGCTGTCCGGGGGTACACGGGGGGCTGTCCGGGGGTGCACGAGGGGTTGTCCGGGGGAACAGGGGGGGGGGGGGGTGTCCAGGGTTCAGTGTAGGGGGGAAGGGGGGCTACATGGGGTCTGCCCAGGGGTGCACGTGGGGGCTGTCCGGGGGTGCACAGGGGGCTGTCTCGGGGTGCAGGGGGGCTGTCCGAGGGTGCATGAGGGGCTGTTCGGTGGGGCACGGGGGGATGTCCGGGTGTGCATGGGGGGCTGTCCGGGGGTGCACGGGGGGGGGGGGGGGCTGTCCGGGGGTGCATGGAGGGGGGGGGGGGGGTTGTCCGGTGGTGCCCGGGGGGTTGTCCGGGGGTAAGGGGGGATGTTTGGGGTTTTGTGCAGGCGGAAGGGGGGCTGCATGGGGGATGTCCGGGGGTGTAAGTTGGGGCTATCCGGGGGTGCACAGGGGGCTGTCCGGGGGTGCACGGGTGGTTGTCCGGGGGGGGGGGGGGGGCAGGGGGCAGGAGGGGTTGTCCCGGGTTCTGTGTAGGGCGGAAGGGGGGCTGCATGCGGTCTGTCTGGGGGGGTGCACGTGGGGGCTATCCGGGGGTGCACATGGGGCAGTCCGGGGGTGCACGGGAGGCTGTCCAGGGGTGCACGAGGGGCTATCCGGGGGTTCACGGGGGGCTGTCCGGGGGGGGCACGAGGGGCTCTCGGTTGGCTGTCCGGGGGGGGCTGTTTGGGGGTGCACGGGGGGGTGGCTGTTCGGGGGTGTAGGGTGGGGGTCCAGGGGTTCAGGGGGGGCTGTTCGGGGTTCTGTGCAGGGGGGAAGGGGTTGCATGGGGTCTGTCTGGGGGGGGGGGGGGTCTACAGGGGTCTGTCCAAGGGTTTGTGCAAGGGGAAAGGGGGCTGCATTGGGAGTGATGGGGGTTCATGAGGGAGGTCTGCATGGGGCTATCCAGGGGAGGATGCAAGGGGCCATCACCTTCTAGTGATGGTTTTTTTAAATGATTATGAAGGCTTATAGCCACGGTTTAGAACCGTGGCTATAGTGTTGTAAAACCGTGGCTACAAGTCTATATCCATGATTTAAAAACATGGCTATAGGGATATATCCACTGTTGCTCTAGAGTTTTCACTATAGCCACACCAATACCAGCCATGGTTTAATCTAACCGTGGCTATATGGCTTTAGGAACGATTTTAAACCGTGTCTATAGGGTTTTATCCATGGTTTAAACCATGGCTATAGGGCTATAGCCACTTTTTTAAACTGTGGCAATAAGTAAAACCCTATATCCATGCCAATACTAGCCACAGTTTAATAAACCGTGGCTATAATCTATAGCCACAGTTTTTGGGTCTATAGCCACGGTTTCAAATCGTGTCCATAGCCTAAATATCTAGTATTGATAGATGTATCCAAGGGGTAAAACCTAAAAACACTACATTGAGCTATAATCAAACGGGAATTGGTGCCCGATAATGGGCCTTGCTGCACTCTGGGTTACGACACTCTTGGGGGATATTCTTTGTTAAATTCACAAACTTATTATGAACCTTTATTAAGGGACAAAAAAATCCATAAGAATATATGTTAGAAAGTAGATCATGGATAAAATAGACTAAATCCAACAGATTCATATTTTAAGGAAATAAATTTTATTTATATATCATCAGTTTTGTCTTTTTATTACCCTTTACGTGTTACCCCTAACTTTCCTTTTTTTCCAGCCAATGGCTGGTAATAGGAGGACTCGGGCTAGCAACTGATCTAACGATCAATGTGATGACTGTACTAATGAGATTCCCAATCCAATGAGAGCGAGAATTGCGAAATTTCTCATGCTTATCTCTTAGCTAACTCAAGATTTTAACAAGAACATGGGTCTATAGGAACGTCCAACCTCCAATAAAAATGAACAAGTCACTATCAATAGCTTCATGAGACAAAGGCCTCCTACTTTTAATGGATCATCTGATCCCTCAATCGTTTAACAATGGATCAACTCCATTGAAAATATCTTCTCAATAATTCAATGTTTTGAACAAGAGAAGGTTCTTCGAGCTGCTTATCGTATGGAGGTTAAATATGATCAATGGTGGACGTTGATCAGAAATATAAAGGCTGAGGAGGATATCAAGGTGTTGTAATGGAAGGATTTCTAGAAGATGATTTTTGATAAATATTTTCCGAGCACCCTCCGGCATAAGATGGAATGGGACTTCTTTTCCCTCAAGAAAAAATATGATGAATCTGTCGGAGCGTACAATGAAAACTTAACAAGTCTTGAACAATAAGTCTTCGTCTTTGTCATTACCCTTGAATGAAAGGTTGAACTCTTCTTTGGTGGGATAAAACCTAGCCTGTGGAAAGTGCTGCCAATACGTGACTTCAAAAGCTATGAAGAAATTGTCTGATGTGCCATCAAGGACGAAATGGAGATCAGAGAATCTCAAGTGTATCATGGGGATAAGAACCATAAGGTGGAATTCAATGCTATCTGTCCGATGGATAAATCCAACAGTTCTAAGAAGATCCAACACCCCATTTTCCAATGGTGTGGAAAGAAGCACCCTGGAAATTTCCTGAAGGGGGAAAAGGAAATGCTTTATGTGTGGATGATAGGGGCACCTGACCATTAACTATCGGTAAGAAAGACCTGTGGTTGCGATAGAGGAGAGGAACAGTCCCTTCGAACCTCAATGTGTGGTTCATTGCTACAACTATGAAGAACCGTGGAATCTTTCAAATCAGTGCCCTATGCCAATGGTTTTCAGAGGCAACCAACAATATCTAAGGCAGAAAGGGAGATCTTTGGCAATAACTACTGCTGAAGTGAACCCTGAAAATGAAGTGGTGACCGGTACACTATTTATTCATTCAAGAATAGTTACTGTACTTTTTGATTCAGTTTCTACGCATTAGTTTAAAACTCAAAAGTTTAGTAGAACAATCACAGCACCACCACAAATCATGGAAGTGAAGATGTCGGTGAGTATGTAAAATGGGGAAATCATTGCATCCCATGAATATAACTCCTAACCTATCATAATCTGTGGATTAAACATCCCAGTGAACCTCTTCATACACCCTCTAGTGGAATTTGATACAATTATTGGCGTGGATTGGCTTTCCATTTATAGAGCCAACATAAATTTCTGTGAGAGGGAAATCACTCTCCATTTGGATAATCGACCCCCAATTCTATACAAGTGCAAGGAGGAAGATGAATATTCTTTAGCTCCATAATATCAAGCGTGGATATTACTACACTATGAGCACAAGACTCTGGCTCAGATGATTGAGTCCAAGGAAGCAACCATCCTTGAAGACACTCTTATTGTGAGGGAATTCGCTAAAGTGTTTCTCGAGGAATTTCCCGGACTTCCTCTTAGAAGAGATGTTGAATTCTATATTGATCTTATACCTCGGGCATTTCCAATATCAATGACTCTGTATAGAATGGCTTTTGTGGAGATTGAGGTGCTAAAGAAATAACTACATGAGAGTCTGGATAAACTGTTTGTATACCCATGTGATTCACAATGGGGTTCACCAGTCCTCTTCGTCAATACGAAGGATGTGTCAATGCGCCTCTGCATCGATTATCGTGAGCTCAATAAAATCATGATAATGAATAAGTATCCTCTACCAAAAATTTTGGACTTGTACTATTAGCTTCATGGAGAACAATACTTCCCCAAGGTGGATTTGTGGTTGGGATATTATCATCTAAGGGTGAAGAAGAAAGATATCCCCAAGACTTCTTTTCATACAAGATACGGGCACTATGAATTTAGAGTAATTCCTTTCGAAATCACTAATTCTATATAAATCTTCATGGAAATGATGAATAGTGACTTTAGAGATTACCCCCAATAATTTTTTGGTAGTCTCTATAGATGATATTTTGATATACTCCAAATCCAAGTAGGATCATGAGAAGCATCTGAGAACTTTACTAGAGACCTTGTGGAAGTAGAAGCTCTATGCGAAGTACAGAAAGTGTGAGTTTTAGTTGAAGGATGTATCATTATTGGGCTATATCATCCCAAGCAATGGGATATCTGTGGATCCATCCAAAACAGTTAGAATTGAGGGATTTTTGAGGCCAACATCGGTAACAGATATCTGTAGCTTCTTGGGGATAGTGGGATATTATTGATAATTTGTGAGAAATTTTCATGATTTCCCAACCCTCATACCTTGCTAACTTAGAAGGGAGAAAAGTTATATTGGAATGAGGAATGCAATGAATGATTCAAGGAGTTGAAAAGGATGCTTATCACTATGCCAGTGCTCACTTTACCCACAAGTGGAAAACATTTTTTAGTATTCAGTGATGCTTCAAAGAAGGGCATGGGATGTGTGTTGACACAAAATGAAAAATTCATTGCCTATGCTTCAAGGAAATTGAATGTTCATGAACAGAACTATCCAACAGATGACCTCGAGTTGGCTGTAGTGATCTTCACTTTAAAAAGTTTGCGGCATTATCTCTTTTGGGAGAAGTGTAAAATATATAAGGACCACAAAATCCTCCAGTATATATTCATAGATAAATATTTGAATATGCGCTAATGACTATGGTTAGAGATGATCAAAGACTATGAATGATCAATCCATTTCCACCCTATGAAAGTGAACAAGGTGGCAGATTCCCTAAGTATAAAGGACCAAGTGATTCTATCATTGGTGAGAATTGTAAAGAATCCAATATTCATAGATTTTATGAAGATGAACTTGGAAATCATAAATAAGGGAACATCATTAATCCTTTCACAAATTATTGCTCAACCATCACTTTTGGAAAGGTTAAAGGATTCTCAAAAGGATGATGTGAGAATTCAGGAATAATTGGAAGCTATCGGAAAAGGGAAATCCTTGGTGAATAATGTTAATGAAGAAGGAATTGTGAGATTTGGGAAAAGACTATGTGTTCCATCAATTCTGGAGCTGAAGAAAGATCTTTTGGATTATGCACATAGTTCAAATTTCTCTATTCCCCCAGGAATCAAAAATTTGTATTGAGATCTCCGAGAGCATTACTGGTGGGATAATATGTAGAAAGAGATCGTTGAATATACATCAAAGTGACTAGTGTGTCAGAAAGTCAAGGCAGAGAGGTAGATGTCTAAGGGGTTGATGCCACCATTTCCCATACCAGAATGGAAATGGGAGAACATCACCACAGACTTTGTCACCGAACATCTGAAGACATATAAAGTCAACAATGCAATCTGGGTTATTGTTGATCGTCTTACAATGGTTGCACACTTCATTGCTATTTGGGAGGATTTATCATTTGATCAACTAGAAAAGATATATATCAGGGAAGTGGTAAGGTTATCTGGAGTACCAATATCTATTGTGTTCGATCGAGATCCATGATTCACCTCTATATTTTGGAAGAGTCTTCAACATGCCCATAATACTGAACTGAACATTAATACGGCCTGCCATCCTCAAACTAATGGACAATCCGAGATGACTATCCAAACACTCGTGGACATGTTGAGAGTGTGATCAATGGACTTTAAAGGAGGATTGGATCAACATATTTCTCTGGTTGGGTTCTCTTATAATAACAGTTTCCACTCAAGCATCCAAACGGAACCATATAAATCCCTTTATGGGAAAAGGTTGAGAACCCCATAGTGTTGGTATGAGGTCGGTGAGTGTAAGATGCTTTGACTATAAGTGGTCGATGAAATGGTGGAGAAGGTGAAAACCATTAATCATCATATCAAGGCAACCCATAGTCAATAGAAGTGTTATTCAGATAACCATCAATGAGACCTTGAGTTTAATGTTGGAGATATGGTATTTCTATGCATATCTCTATGGAAGAAGGTTAGGAGGTTTGGAATGAAATGGAAGTTATGTCCAAGTTACATCGGGCCCTTCGAGATTCTTGATCGTGTAGGGCCTGTGGCCTATCAACTAGTACTTCAACCTACCATGGCCTACATACATGATGTCTTTCATGTATCCCTCTTGAGGAGAAACCGGTGATGAACTTTGATAGTAAAGAAAAAGTTTTACGAAATAATACAATTCCCCTCGTCAATGTGTTGTGCAAAAACCACAAGTTTTATGAAGCAACATGAGAATCAGAGGAAATGATGAAGCAGAGTTACCGACATCTATTTTAGTGTGGGAAAAGGAAATTTCAAGGGAAAAATTTTAAAGGGTAGAATATTGTAACAACCCAAAAATTTATTAATTAAAGTCCATATTGATCTAATTAAATGCCTTAATATGTGAAAATGTTATACAAAATATTAACTTATTTTGTTTTCTGTTTTTGGATTTTAAGATACCATAATTAATTGTGACCGTTGCTATTATAGGCATTGAAAAGTGATCACATGATTAGTATAAATATGGGCTTTAAAAAATCCAATTTACTCAGGCAAAGGAAGCGATGGACTCATCCAGTAGACTTACCCTTTATGATGCCCATTTGACGGAGCTCAGAAAGGAGGTGGAATCATTAGGATTGTCTCTTGACCATGCTGAAGCTGAGCTTGAACATGTTAATCTTGTGTGAAACTGCCTACAGGAAAAGTAGAAGTTGATAGAGATTACCACCCGAGTGATGTTATCTGAGCCACCCCAAGAGTCTGTCACCATCGCACACCTCACCCTTCAGTCATAAGTGTGTGTTTTAAGGGGATATTTAATAATACCCTAGTACTATGGTAATGTACATTAATTTTTTATATAATAAGGAATATAATATTGTTACCTTGAAAATAGATTTTAAAGCACATATAGTATTTTTAGTTAATGATAAACTAAGTAATATACTTTGATGAATTATGGAATTTTTGAATTAGATAATATTTTAATAAATTATTATTATTATTATTATTAAATTAATTTTTATTAAATAAAAAATATCTTATAATTTAATGAATGCAATTGTAATTTTTATTAAGGTTTGAAAGCCATTATTGTCAGAACCGATGAATTTTTGATAAATGTACTTTTTTATTTCAAAAGTAAAAATTAACATATTTATAAAATTATTTAGATAAAATGAATATTATTTCTAGAATCAGGATGTCAAAATTATCCAATGGTGAATTTTTCATAATTTTCTAGGACAGTCAAATTTTTGGGTAAAAATTAAATACCGTTTAAATATATAATATGTTTTATGACATCATAATGACCCAATAGTGATGTAATAAAATAATATAAACATTATTTTCAACCAATATATGTTTTACCATTAAAATAATGTGATTTTGGGTTTTATGATTTATTTTACAAATATTTAGTGGACCCTTCAAGACATATTAAACATTTTGTCTTTTAAAATTGTTTTCCTTGGGAGTGTGACTCACATCTAAATAAGAAACCCCATTATATTAAGAAATTCGGACATTGGACATATAAAATATTGTTTTACACTTCCCTTTTCCAAAATCTATGGGCTGGTTTGTGGTTTGGATTAGTTTAATGTGAGGTGTCCCAATCCTAAATAAAAAAGAATTCCCTCACCTTTCCTATATAAACCCACCCAAGCTCCCACATTCTCCTCACTAAAATCCTTTGGTGTTCATACAACCTCTACCATCCTATCTCTATAATCCTTCCAAGGTTCCCCAATATCCCAAGAATCCTCTCTCAAACCTCTCTCAATCCTTTGGAAGCACACTTCCATGTAAGGGTTTTTCATCCTTTCTTATTTTTTTCCAATATTATATAAATTGTTGTGCCCCTTTAATTTCAATTATAAATGTTGGGGTATGGTTTCAAACCTCACCAATACTGCCCTATTTAATTTTTAATGATGGGAGACACCTTTATCTTTCATTAAATTTCTCTAATGTACACCTGTTACTATGCCGAAATTCTGTGAGGGGTTTCTCTCTTTTCTTTTACATCCAATTAATCCTTTTTGTATTATGCATCTAAATTACATTCGAATTGTTGGTACATATATCTATATGACCTCCATTACTATAAATTTCATGTACATATGATGAGACACACCATTTTCTCTCATAAACTATTTTTATGAATTCTTACGTCATGTTGTTACGCTGCCGAAATTGCACCGATTTTCCAAGACAATGTCATTGTCTAGTGAATACCATACCCATATATCTATCATGGGTATTAACCTTTATGAAAATTTACTTATTTATGATAAAGTTTTATGTATTAATTCAAAATTTCATTATCGTGGAATAAATGATGATGTTTTATGAATCCATGTTATATGATCCATGTGGCACAATTATGCATGAAATGAAATGTTTAAGAAAGGTGTGCCCTTATAGTGCTCCAATGCATTGGGTAAAGTATAGTATCATGATATGTAATGTCAAATGGGTGTTTAATCATGATAATTCAATTGAAACTAGGGTTTACTCGTGCTTCATGTGCAATGAGGGTTTACTCATGCTCCATGAACAATGAGCGTTGGCCCATGCTCATTCCATGTTAAGTGTTGTTGCCACATTTCAATGTTATGATTATCATGCTTTATAATGACTTTATGTTTATTCTTCTATTGTACTCTATTGATATTCTTATTGTCTAACATATATTATATTCCTCATGTAATTCCATGATTCATCCCTTACTGAGCTTTATATGTCACCGTTTTCTTATGCATGCCATTAGGTAGTCCCATGCAATTATATGTATGAGGGAATGTTGTGGTCATATAAAAAAAGTTTTCAATAAAGATGTTGTTTTTTAGGTTTGAAGTTGTTATGTAATGATCCTATGTTCCAAAGAATCTTGACCTCTCGATCTTTTATGTTGTATCAAATGATGTTTATGTAATTAATTATGTTTAATTTTGAAATAAAAAGAATGGTTTTAATACATGATATCCATTAGAATTATTATATATGATAGGGTACTAGATAATTCTATACTGGTGGATATAATTCTATAATAGTTGACACTGGCAGTGGGAGATACCACTAGGAACTCGCTAGCAGAGCCTTTGATGTTAGGAAGCTGATAGCAATAATAGGGACCCATGCAGGTTAGGTACTAAAGGGGATGATCCCACAACATAGGATCTGCGGTGTGGGGCTCCCAGGGCTAATCAAGTTATCTAAAGGACAAGTTGTGTTACTCGTACAGTGGTTGGGGACATTTGGTAAAATATTTCTTGACTCGTTGTATGGATGATCATGAGAAATTTGAGGGACCTCTGAGGCTGAGAGTTGTGTGTCCCTGGTGATGGGGCCTGGTTTTATTATATCGGGGAAAAGAAAAAATGTGGAGTGAATGGTGTAATCACACATAGGATGTTGAAGCTGGTCACACATCAGTTTGATAGCCAGAGCATCAATGTAGTGGATGAGATGAGTTCTCAGTTTCCTGCAGTGTTGGAGTAAGAGGACATATTTCTTAAGTATGTTCTAGGATAACCTCATTATAGAGAGGTAGAATTATGCATTGATCTATACCTCAATATGTAATAGATTTCTACCCCTTCTTATCAGATGGCTCTCATAGATTTTCATGTGCAGAGGGTGCATTTGGAGGACCTGTAGAGGATGGGCTTCATGAGACCCAGTGTTTCACCATGAGTATCCCCATTTATTCCAAGAAGGAAGATAAGATATCGAGGTTATGTGTGGACTTTGGGTGCATGAACCAAGTGACCATGAAGAAAAAGTATCCACTATTGAGGATCGATGAACTCTTCAATCATTTGAATGGTGCATGGTTGTTCTTAATGACATACCTAAGGTATGACTATCCCCAGCTTCGAGTATAAGATGAGGATATACCGATGATGGATTGTCGATGTAGTTACATCCAATATGAGTACATGGGGATCTTTTCTGGTGTAAAAAACCCTAGTAGTGTTTATTGGACACATGAATAGGATATTCCATCTTTATTTAGACTGGTTCATGGTGGTCTACCTCGACGACATACCTATGTAATCGGTGTCTGAGGAGGAGCATGTGAGACACTTGAAGATGATCCTAGAAACACTCTAAAAAGAATACCTATATGGGAAGATCTCAAACTATTAGTTCTGGATATGATAGGTACATATAATGGGACACATCATTTCAATGGTTGGAGTTGCAATAGATCCAGTGAAGATTGAGGTGGTTCTTGCTTGGGAGCCACCCAAGAGTGTAATCGACATGAGGAGTTTCCTCAGGTTGGCTGGGTACTATCAAAAGATTGTACTTGACCTTTCTAGAGTATTATAACTCTTTCAGGGTTTGAAAAGGATGGGGAAACATTTCATGTGGATGGTAAAGTTATAGGAGAGTGTTATATAGTTGAGTTAATGTTTTAGGAGTTCTCCCATCTGGAAATTTCTAGATGAGGGCATTGAGTACATACTATTCTGTGATGCATCAAGAAGTGGTCTTGGTTTTGTTCTAGTGTAGAGGAAATCTTTGATTGCCTGTGGTTCATGAATGTTGAGACCACATGAGAAAAATCCATGACCCATGATTTTGAGTTTTCATTTTTAGTATTTGCATTGAAGATGTTGTGACACTACCTGATGGGTGAGTGATTTATCATCTACTCTGACTATAAGAGTCTTAAGTATATGTTCTCTCAGAAAGATCTAAACATGAGACATATGTGACTACTAGAGTTCCTTGAAGACTATGACTTTTAGATTTTCTATACCCTTGTAAAGGAAAACATGTTGTGAGATTCTCTCAGTATAAGATCCTTCATTTAGTTGTTGAGAGAGGTGTCATAACAGTTGGTCGTGTTGTAGATATCCTTTTTCGGTAGAGATGGACCATCTTACTTCCATTCAATGGCTTTCTCCCCTCCACTCCTACAATGAGTCAGTGAGGCTCCACTAAGAGGTACTAACTATGAGAATTTATATTCTCAAATGTATACAGGGCATTCTAATAATGGAAATTAAATAGGTGGGGAGCACATTGTTCTTTTCATAGGATATGTAGTTCTTCCATTGGTGTTATGGGGTAAGTTCTTGAGGGAGTTCCATAAATCCCCTTTAACTGTACATCTAGGTGTGTCGATGATTTATCATAACCTTAAGTGTTAGTTCCAGTTTCCAGCGATGGAGAAGGTAGTTGTAGAGTTAATTTCTTGATGCTAGACTATTCATCAAGTGAAGGTTGAACACCTGGTTCTAGTAGGCCTGACTCAACCCCTTGAGGCCTCAGAGTGGATGTGGGATTGGAAATCGATGGACATCATGATGGTTGTAACATGCACATCTAGGGTACATGATACAATATGGGTGATCATTGACCAACTCAACAAGTTGTACCACCTCATTTCTATTCAGTAGCAAAGTTCAGTAAAGATCTTGGGATGGTTGTACGAGCATGAGATAGGTCAACTCCATGGAGTTCCACTGATGATAGTCAATGATTGTGAATCTCACATTACATATCAGTTGTGGAAGGGATTGCCCAAGGATTTTGGGACACACCTGTGCTTGAGCACATATTTTCATATCCATACAGATGGCCAGACATAGAGAACCATTGAGGTTATAGAGGATATGTTGCAGACCTAGATCATAGACATTGGTTATAGTTGGGAGGATCACCTACCATCGTAAGATTTTTCGTTAAACAAAATTTTACACTCCAATATTGGTATAGAAACATATAATTCCTTGTATGAGCTACCGTTCAGGTCACCACATTACTGGAAAAATATTGGAGAGGAAATGCTCATGGGACAAGAGATGGTGCAACATACCAATTAAAAGGTGAAAATCATCCTTGATTATATGAGGACTACACTGAGTCAGTAGAAGTTTTATGTTTATAGGATATAGATTCCTATGTATTTTGTGGAAGGGGACCATGTGTTCCTTAAGGTCACCCCTCGATGCTGATTAAAAATATTTGGTCGTGGTGGCATGTTATCTACAAAAATCATTACACCTTATAAGATTCTACGTAGCATTTGTAAGGTGGCATACCACCTAGTTCTACCCCCTAAATTTCATTGGATACATGATGTATTCTTTGTGTCGTCGCAGAAGAGGTATGTGCATGATCCATCACACGTCATCAACTGGAGTGATCTGGACATTAATAATGGGGTAACTTTTTCAAAGTACCTGGTAAAGATTGAGGATAGATATGAGATGATCATTTATGGGAAGTAGATTCCTATAAAATACTTTCAGTGGAAGCATGGGTATCTCTTGGTTAACATGTTGTAGAGGGTGGCTTATATTTGTTCTCAGTACCTTCATATTTTTGTATTACTAGACATTGTTTTGGCTTACAGAGATATAAATCCTAAGGTGGGGAGAATGTAATGACTCATATTTTTTTGAGTTTTGTTTTTATAAGTTAATTGAGAAAATTACATGATCATATGCTAGGATGACTTGTTATTCCTTGGAATAGTGTGTATGAAATTTTTTTTATTAGATGTTATATTTTTCATATCACACATGAGAAGTTTTTTGGAAAAAGTAGAATAACTACTAAATAGGTTCCCAAAGCAAATATATAATGGAACCATCGAGTTTAGAGAAATGAATTTACATAATATGTGGCCTAAAACCATATCACATGGGTTTTCTATGAAATATTGTTTCTTGACCTAAATTTCAATAAAATAATTTAATAAAAAATAATTTTTATGAAGCATTAGTTTTCTTTTAATATATCCTATTTCCAATATTCCAAGGTTACGATATAAACATGGAAATCATTTGGGTCATGGAGATGGAGATATATCTAATAAATGATGAAAAATTGGTGAATCAGTAATGATGAAACTATGATTTGAAGGATCGATCCCATGACAATGATGCAATGAACATTCTTCCATAGAAATAAAACCAAATTATGGTGGAGAATTTGAACTCTTTGTGATATCATTTCCCCTATTCAATGATAATCATGGAACAACCAATGAATAAGTTGATCTAAAGGTCTGTCATTCTTGAATGATGGTTAAATTGTGTGGTTTGACATGTGATATTTCATTGTGATTTTACTTCTTTATTCTTCCTTCTAAAAAGAACAAATCTAGGTTGACACAAAAAAAGGACAAGATCTATTCTTCAAGCATTCAGGTACATTTATTCTCTCCACTCAATCTGATTCATTATTCATTTGTTCTTCATATTCTCCCCATTATTTGAAACCCCTATGTGAATGACTGATCATTGTCCCCTAATTCATGGATGAATGAATAGAGATTGATGATCGAACCCCGTGACGACACAGTGGAGGTGTGATTGTAGGAATGGAGCGATTTATCCTAGATAGTGGTAAATGGTGGTGAGTGAATGGGGTGGTTCCAGCTGGTCTAGGGTTGTGTTGGTGCATGTCCAGCGAGATGGTCCAGGTAGACAGTGATCCGGAAGGGTGTGGCCACTATTAGGGCTATTAGAGTAGGGGTAATATTGGAGGAGGCCGTGTTGGAGATGGCGTGGTGTAGCAAGCCTTCTGAAAGATGACTGAAATCCAGCTGTTCTAGCAGGGCACTATCAATTTTTCCATATGGGCCGAACCAATTCAGGCCAGAACAGACTAGGTCTGGCTAGGGTGGCCGGACCGGGTAGGGTTAGTAGGCGGGTTAGACCCGAGTCAAACCTTTTTATAAAAATAACCTTAGCATTCAAACTGTGTGTCTGTTTGATGAGTCATTTATAGTTATAGGAACCTTGCGACTGATGGTCCTTTTGAGATTCTAAGAGGGTTGTTTGTGGACATTGGCATATGAACAAATAGAACATGTTGTAGGTTCTCCCGAAACGAGCATGCTATGTGCATAATCCTGTGGCTGGCTGTGACCTAGAAGTCATTTGACCTATAAGCGGTGTGTATTAATTTGAGACTATGTGTATATTAGAGACTATGTGTCTTTAAAAGACTGTTTGTAAATCCGAGTCTATGTGGCTTGTGGAGATTTTGTTTCTCAATGAGACTCTATGTATCAGGTATATTTTTTGTTGCATGGGGATTTTGGGTCTCATTGGATTGATTATATCAGTACATTCATAGAATATATGTTTTAGACGCATACCTATGTGAGATGACTATACATATTGTATTTCATTGTTGTATACTCTGTGTATTTAACTTTAGTACTCCATTAGGTTTTAGAGGTGTCTTACTGAGTATTGTTTTACTAACCCCTTCATGGGCATTGACCGTACGTGTTTTGTCTTGTGTAGATGATCAATGATTTGATGGAGTCCTAGGTGTAAAAGGACCAGGTGATACTTAGAAAGACCATATAGTCAAGGTGTGCTCCTACAGCTTCCAAGAGATATCCATTTATATACTGTTTAGGTAGGGTTATTTGTAGATTTTTTTCAAGAAACTTGTGGACTCACTTTTATAGACAATTTTTGGTGGGCTGCTATTCTGTCCTTGTTCACATTCTAGTTTCCTAATATAAAACTATGTGGTTGTCATCTAAGTGTATGTACACTTTTTTTTTATTTTTTTACATGTCACCATGTTGGTCTTGGATATTTGTGTGTGTGTGTGTTTAGGTATCTAGTAAAATGCCTCCCATTTGAGGGATATGCCTACTCGATGCTAGTCTTTATCCCTTTGCCTATTGTATGTTGGCCTGGGGTAGTCACTGAATGGGCCCCTCTGGGATGATTCATGAAAATATAAATTTATAATATTAAATATGAGTTATCCGTCATGAAATTCCCATTTATTTCCCAAAATTATATAGTTGTATATTAAAATACATTATAATGGTTCATATAAAAACATTCCATCGTGTAAAGCATGTACCATGAGATTGTAAACAATGTGTGTAGTTAATCTAACATATTGTGGACTGAGAGAGTATTTAGTAAGTACCCAAACAACCCTTTAAATGTTTATTACCTATAATTACCCATACTATATATAAGAAAAACATCTTATTATATATTTATTTATTTCATAACATTATGATCCATGATAGAATAGTATAGGTATAGAATAATTGGAATATTGGATAAAGAAACAACTTCTTTATAAGTGTCTCCCATAAATTTCTTCATAACTAGAACCCTTCTTTGACATATAATACTTAATATGTTTTTCATAACCCAGAGAAATGAGAAATAAGAAAGGGTGAGATGAGATGCTCTGTAATTGTAAACAAGGGAGATATTAATGATAACATGAGAATAATAAGAAGATTAGGGTACGAGAATATGCATGAAATTTTAAAATCATACACAACATATCATAAATAATAATTTTGACTCATTACCTAAAATTTTTCAGTTCATAAGACATTAGTCATAAAGGATTCAAAGAATATGATACATGAGAGCATGACATTAGCATAATACACATGTTTATGGAATACACAGAAACCATGAAAATCATTTACAGTGTAGTGAAAACTCACTTCAATGACTACCATAGTGAAATTAGATCACACCTTAAACTATATTAGTAATCAAGGTTCACTCCTAAGAGAATCATACTAGAAAATGTCCCTTTATGAAAATGGCGCAATCCCCATTCTAGTAACGTTTGCCTTATTAGATATAAATTATTACAAAATTCATTAGAATTAGATTTAGGCTTCAACTTTTCATGTTTATAATGTGAAAACTTCCCTTGGTTATAACATAACCAACATCCTTGGTTATAATATAAAAACATTCCATAGTGATAATGTAACCACCATACCTAGATTTAATGTAACCACTAGCACATAATAAAATCCAAAAATATTTTTTTTTAAATCGTAAAACATTAATCATATCATCTCATTATAACCTATGCAATGATTATGAGGATCATAAACATTTCATCTATTTATTATTGCATACCCATAGAAATGAAGTGGAATTTATAAAAAACCCATCAACATAAATATTGACCACACATACAAATAATAATTATGGTTCCTTTGAATCATCTACCTAGAAAATAGAAATTAATATCAATGTATGTTATCATATATGAAAATTTATTTAAATGATCACGGAAATATTTCTTAACGAAACTGTCTATTTCATTTTGAAACTTAAATTTAAATTAAAAATATTTATAAAACCATGTAGACAAAATTTTCATTGAAAAACTCCTAGTGAAATTTAAAATCAATATTAAAAATATTTAGCGATAATTATTCTGGGAAATTCTATCTATGATATATAAGTTAATAGAAAACATTTCATCCACAATATATTAGAAAACTAAAAAAGTACCACATTTAGAAAATGATTTCAATATTCCTTTTAATTTTTTTAATAATGACACATAAGTAAAAATGGATTTAAAAATAATTTAATTACTGTAAAAAAAATTTGAAATCATTCCATCAAATCATGGATATCTATGAATTTTTTTTTGACTGAAGATTGAAATAATATTTATTTTGCATAAAACATATTTTTTGACACTTGAGTATTTCTATTGAGAAAATGAATGAAAATAATTTATTACCAGTAAATAAAAATTTGAGAATAACATTCATGAGTGATTTGAAGATAGTTCATAATATACTATCTTTATAAATTAACCGTAAAAAATACTAATATATACTTTTATTGTATGATATATCCCCTAACACTTTGTGACATTTTAATCGAAATAGACAAGAAACTAATAAATCTAAATGAAACATTTAATCCCTATATCATACATAAGAATAATAATAAAATATATTTATTGGTATTATACACAACACATTAAGGGAAAAAGTGGTGAATATGGTATGTTACTCACAAAATTAAAAGAGAGATGAAAACCCTATACCATTGGTATGACTTCTTTTGTAAATATTGAATCTTAATTTAAAATAAAAATTTAATTACTATAAATATATCACAAAACCGTAATAATATATTTCATACCATTTAAGATTTACTTAAGTCCTTTTATCAACCATTTGTTAACACTAATTTATTAAAATAAATGTTCATGTTTTCACCTACTTAATTTTTTTTTGTATGTTTGTGTTTAGTAGTTTGATAATTGTATGTATTAGGGTTAAATCTTATCCAAAAGTAATATCATGATAAAAATATCATATATAATATTTTTATACATGTTTTGAGTCATTAATATAATAAGGAAATAGACTAATGAATTACACTATTCATGGAGATGGTAGGTCGTACGTATGTACGAATGATGTTTTCATTATTTAGCTGATGAAACTAAAGAAAGGTTTATAATAAAGAAACATTATAGAATAATAAATAATTAATATATGCCATATAATTTTATAAAATATATCTTTATTAATATCCATGTAAAACAAAAATTAAAGACATATCACATCGCTTCATTGAGGTGGTAGTTCACACGTATGCACACACGACTTTTTAAATTTTTAATGGGTTTGAAGGTAGGAATGTAGATAAGATGTCATAATTATAGAATAATAATTAAATAATAAATGTAAAACATCATCAATAAACTAATCTTAGTAACTATATAATAAATATGGAGATGAGAAATGAATTATGTCTCTATATGGAGAGGGTAAGTCATATGTACACACACACAACACTTTCACATTTTATTTAATTGAAATATGGTGAATAAGAGTGTTTTAGTTATCAAAATAACATTTGATTTTATTTCGGATAATGAATTTATTATTTTTTGTAGAATATGATATATTTGGTGAATGTAAAAAATAATTAAATAGATGTTGATCAGTTACAGCCATTACATCTTATTTGAAATAACGCCTCTAGAAATCCTCTTAAAGGATATAGGGTTGGTATTTTTGGAAGAAAAGAAACTGGAGAATGTGTTTATGGGGTTGTAGAAGATAAAATGGAATATTTTGGTTATTATATATGGATCAACATGGTATGAATAATAGAATGGTGGGGTCCACTTTTTTAATTAATGAGAGGGGGACTATTAGAATTTTAAATAAGGGGCACTATTAAGGGGTCTAACATTTCATGCCAAATGGTTCCATATGGATTATAATTGGTAAAAAATTAAATGATATACAATATATTATCCCAATTATACTATATTATTGTTTTTATGATTATGAAGTAATTTAAAAAAAATATTATTTTCATATAATATTATTAGAGGGAATTTAAGAAAAATTCATTAAATTTGAATTAAAAGTTTTAAATAAACGGTAACAATGTCAATGAAATTATTTTAAATAACTCTAATATGTAATATTAAAATCAAAAAATATTTCATCAATTTAAACAAGTAAATTTATATTACTTGTATTATTTTTAAAATTGAAATAAATATTTTATTAATTGGTAATATAATTCATCAGGGTTTCATAGAAGTTTTTAGTCATTATATAAATAATAAAAATAATAAATAAATATATTTCCTGAAAATAATTTTATTATTCTAAAAATGAAAATTTATATTTATTCATAACATACTTTTATCTCAATTATTATATAAAATATATATTTAAAACTAACAAACTTTTATTTCGTATCATTTTTTGTTTTTAAAATTACTTAGGAAACTTCTATTGAAACATTTTGACTAAAAAACTCAATTTGAGCATATGATTATAAGGATATAATTACTATTATAAATTTAGAATTATTTTTATAACTATCACCATATCAATTAGTTTCAAACTATATTAACCTGATTTTTTCTTTACAGAGGTCATATATTTTACCACAATTAATATTTCTATTAATGAAAAATATTAGGATATTTTCGAAATTTCAACATTATAATTATTAATATTTAATATATTTAACAATTTTAAGCACAAATAATAATTATAAACTAACTTCTATATATGTAATCAAAACCTGAAGAAAATATGTGCTTAAAGAAAATTCATTTTTCAGGGAAAAATGATTTTTCATTAACTCTGTGACTAGTAATCATCATTATTTGGTTGTCAATTAAATTAAAAATTTATATAATATTTTAATTTTATTAAAATAATTCTTTATTTTGAGTTATTTTAAATAAATAAAATGTAAAAACATTGTGCACTTAAAAATATTTTTTGGACAGATGTGTTTTTCAGACCAAAAAATAGTTTTTTACTAAATTCAAGAAAATTTATGGTTCATATGAAATTAATTTTATTATTAAAAATAAAATTATATGATAAATTAAAAAAATATTAAATATGATAATAATCTAAAATATTTCATCAAATAAAAATAAAGAGAAAATTTTATAAAAAACATTACTTATCTATATTCACAAGAGAATCAGTCATTTCAGAAAAATAAAAACCAATAAAACTAGTAATATATTGATATGATCATTTAAAATATTATTCTACTTTTTTGAAAAATATTTTATAAATGATCCATAAATTAATTACAATTGTTTTTCAAAAAGTTATTTTTAAATAAAATATATTTTTGATGAATAAAATAACTTTTTAAAAAAAATTTGTAATTAATTACTAATAAATTTGAAATATTTTTTATTGAATTGTAAATTTATATAAATAATTCATAAATTATTTATTCTTATTCATGTAATCTAATTTAATTTCTATTTTATAGAAGTTACTAATTCTATTCTTAATTGTATATCACGATTCGTTTTAAACTCGTTGTTGCGTGTAACACAATATATAAATGACATTAAATATATATGATAGAAATATTTCCTAAAATATTGGGTATTAGAATTATCCTAACTTTAATAAACTTTGTCCTCGTAATTTTGTTTTAGTAATCAAGGTTCTAAAATTTAAAAATCCCCTTATTAAATCCCAAATAACCAAAAGGGTTAACAAATCTTCTTCTTAAAAAAGAGAAAAAGAAGCATAATGATCATCTGGGATAAAAAATAATAGGATTAAAAATAATATAAAATTATTGGTATGTGGAGATATGGAAATTTATGAAAAATTATAATATCTAAATAACTATGTAGGATCATTAAAAAGTAATCAAAAGAATTTGAATGACTACAAAAATACAATTTGATGAAGTGTGAAAAACACTAAAGTACATTATAAAAGAATATAATATGACAAAATATATATTTCAATAACCTTTTATAATATTTGAGGTGTTAATTTATTATTTATACTAACAAAATATTGAAATATAATTACTTGAAATGAATAATTTCATCTTTTATGATATTCCAATTTATGGTTATCAATATGAGAAAACATATATCGACAAATTGTAAACACACATAATTTTCTAGAAATCAATGATTATATAAACCCTAGTAGTTATAAATACTTTTAATATTATGTCAACAATATATTAATACATTATTAATCAAATAAAATTTTTCACATGTTGAAATTAAGTGTTACATATACCATAGTAATTTATCTAACTCAATAAATGTTTCTAAACATAATTCACTTTTTCACTACACAAGTGTTTAAAGTAAAGTTTCAATATATAATATAATTATAAATTTTGAGAAATACCATAATATATAATAATAATTTGTTGTTTCATGATTCTCAAAACATTGATAAAATATCACAATATCATAATTCTGTATACTATATAAAAAATATCATTGCACTATTAACCATGCTTCATTTTCTTATACCCCAATACATTATTCCAATAAATCAATGACATGAAATATCTACACTTGAATTTTCAATAAAAAAAATCATATATCATACTTATAACACAACAAAATAATTCATACCTTAAAACCAAAAATCAAAGGCTTATTTATTGTTATTTATATCCCACTCATCTTTTAAAAAGAAATCCATGTCTTCAAAAAGGAAATAATCAAGTACTTTTTGTTATTTAAATTGCTTAATACCATGGATAAATTGAGATTTTAAAATCATATGAAGGAGAAACAATGATCCATATAGATTTTATAGAAATGAAAAGGTTTTGGATAGTTAAAATAGTTTCTTATAGGTGATTTGGATGTTGAAAATGTTTTCCAAATTATTTGAACCTAATTTTTCCATGTTAGAGGTGATTCAATAATCATGTAGGGATAATAATGTCATAAAAGATCAAATTCCATCCATATTGATAAATTAACCATAATTAGTCGAAAATAAAGACATTAAAATGATAACTGAACTTTTCATTTTATGAGACAAATAGTCATTTTAATTACAATACCATTAGAAATTATAGAATACATTAACATTAAAATACTTTATACAAAAGTGGATTATCCTTATAAATCCAATAATATAATATATCATCAATTATCTCAAAACCTATCTCATAAAACATCAAAATGTGGATTCTATATCATTTAACAAATGATCAACCTTAATTCCATGATGAAACCCTTAACTGTTAAGTTAACCTCTCATGAAAATGTAGAAGATAAAAAAATTTACATGATTCTTATTCCAAAAATAAGTTATTAGACAATTGAATATATTCATTAAATCCAAATTTCTAATAATAATTATCAACATGAGCTAAATCACATTGGCATGAAATCACTACAAAAAATTTAAGGTCACCAATATTATCTCATCAATTTCAATCGTCAATCATTCCCAATAAACATTATCACCTTTATTTGTTATTGGTTACATTAAACGTATATTTACAAATCTATTCAGAAAGCTATTTGGAAAAATCCTAGGATGTTTCGTAATTATTTTAACCGAAATATCATTTATAAAATTCTTAAATCTCAATACATAAAATCCTCAAACATTCCACATTATTCATAAACCATTAACTATGATTTGTTATCATATTCCTCAACACCCCCTTCCTTTCATATGAAATTTTTTGTGTCTTTATAATCAACAAGAAACATTTACTCATAAATCCTTAATGATTGTCTTCTTGACCTTTCCCCTACATTATAAATTTTCATAATTTCTAAATTTTATACATTTATAACATTAAATAATATATTATACCTTTGGGAAACCAATATACTAATCCATGTCATTTAATGGAACCTTTATTTATCCTTAACAATTACATTCTACATGACCTTCCTTTCCACACCCAAAACTTCTTTAAATTTCTCTCATACATTCCTTGGACTGATTATTCCCACATTCTTGACATGTATGATGTTTAATCATCATCCCTCAAAGATATTTATATAACTCTATCATTATCATAGTTGGTGTGTCCGAAAACGCATCTGTATTGATGGTGTTAATTATATATCATAGTAGATTATTTTGAATAATCACAAGGTTTCACATCCCATCTTCCATTTAATTTAGATTATAATAAAAAAAAGAATTCCATTTTCCTTCATATCCAATGTTTACATGAATCATCTTAGTTCTATCCATTAACTAAAAAAATAGCATTGTGTGACAAAAAATAATCATAGTGGAATACAAAAAAAGCATGAGAAATAAACTATAGAAAGTAATTTTTTTAAACCTAATTGAATAAAACTTTAATTTTACCATATTTTAATAAGTATTGTTAGAAAAACCATTGTATTTAATCCTATAGATAGAATTATCCCCCAGGATCTCACTATAGTTATATAATCCTTAATTTCAATGATTAACTAAACCATTCTCTAATACTGACTAAAATAAGCAATTATTTTCTTACAAAGATATAACATATTATTTTATTAATATTAAATTCATAACATTAGGATCCATGCCATAATCATATAGGTATACTATACATTGAAATATTGTAACATAATCAACTCATTCATAAGTTCCACCCATTATGTTCAACATTACTAGTACCCATCATTCACATATCAAAGTTAATTTCCTTATTCATAATCTTGTGATATGAAACATTATAAAGGGTGATATCATATTCATGGTAAGGTAAAACAATGGATATTTCTATGGATTATAGAGAATAACCTGGGAATAATAGTATGATAATAGGAGCATAGTATTTTAAAATCATTCTCGACAGATCATAGATCATAATTTTGAGTCATCGCAAAAATCATAGTAGTTTATAAGACATGAATAAAAATTTAATGAAATAAAATAATCTATAATATCCTAACATTATTATAATATATAAATTTTTGGCATACACATTAGAGTATAAATTAATTTGAATAATAGTCAAGGCTTATTTTTAATATTATCATTGTTTAATAGGTTCTCTCCATAAACTATCATCATAGTCAAGGGTCACTTCCATCACTGTGTAATAATTCTCTTACTGAACTAGGTTCACTATAAATTATAGTTTTATTTTTCACATGATATATCAAACTTTAACCAATTAATTAGAGGGATATATAGGTCTCACCCATCCTTGTACATAAGATGACCACTGTTATTGTTTATAATATATCCCCCAATTTTTGTTATAATGTAACACCATCCCTAGTTATAATTTAAACTCCATATTTGGTTATCAAATAAGAACCATTAGATAGTTAAAACCATATATGTGTGTTCAAAACGTTTATAAAATATTCATCATATCATTACTTCATAACATGTTTAATGAAAATGGGTTTCATAAACAGTTCATCTGATCATCATATAATAACATATAGAAAATAAATTGGTTTTATAAATATAACCATTTACCACCCGGAAAATGAATAAGGATGATTACAATAGACAATATCCCCTATAAATCATAACTAACAATATTGGATAAAATCATATATTAAAACTTCATTAAAATATCAATGAATTATTCCCTGAAGAAAATAACTTTTTTATTTTGAAAATAATTTATAAATTACAAGTATTTAAAAAGTACTATAAAAAAGTGTTTAATTTATAGGATTCTTGAGAAAATGTAAAAGATGTTTCATATCATTGATCATTCATAACAAAATTAAATTCTATCCATGCCATATAAGTTAAAATATAACATTCCTTTCACATTTTCGTTAAAAATCCAAACATGCCTCAATATGAAGATTACAAGAATAATCATTTAAACATTTAAAAAAAATAAAAACACGGGTAAAAAAAACATTAAGAAATAAAATTATATTATTAAAACATTATTGAAAATATTATCGAGAATAATTTGTATAGAAGAACATTTTTTTCAAATACAGAGTTTAATTTAGTCAATTTTCCATAAAACAGATTTTCAGAGTAATGAGTAAATATTGTAATAAAATGAAATGAAATCAATAATTATGAATAAATAAATAGGGGAAAATAATTTTCATGAGTTTCATGAGTGATATATCATATTATTTCATTATCATAACTTAACCATAGATAATCCCAATAAATAATATGCTTGTAACATAACACCATTACCTCTATAATAATATTGGAATAATTATCCCCATGAAAGAAATCATATTACATAGATTTTTAAGTAAAATTTAATTTCATATTAATCATCAAAAAATACATTAATGGGAATTATATATACCACAGTAATGAAAAAATTTGTGGATATATAATTTATCTCACTAAAGAAAATGTGAGGAGAAAGTCTCATAACTTAGGTTTGAATTCATTAGTATTTATTAAAACCTATTTTATAATAAATTCATATAAATTTTACATATATAGGGGAAAATAATCATATATAACACACCATATATTACTTAATTATAACCATTTATAACCAATTTGTTAAAAATCTTAATTAAAATCGTTGTTTCAAGTGAAATCTTCTTCGTTTTTCAAGTATGTACTTCTTTGGTAGTTTGGTTTTTTAATTATGATAATGATTAAATATGATAACTAATGTTATCCATTATATATAAATATATGACATACAATCATTATATCCATGTTCATTTTCATTCATAAAATATAGATATAGGTAAATAAATTATGTCGTTCATGGAGACAGTAGGATGTATATACGCATGAACATTTTTTCATTTTTCGACAGATGTAATGAAAAAAATGAAAAAAAAATAAATTAGATTCATTAAATCATTATTGTATCACATATTTCATATATATTCATAAAACACATCCTTATTATCTTCCATGAGAAATAAAAATGAAAAATAGTTCATTTCTTTTTGAGGATGTGGTAGTCTACATGTACATACAAACACCATTATCGTTTTCCAAACATTTGGAAGGTAAGAAAAAATATGTGATATTATAATTAAATATGAATAATTTTGATATAAATATCATATCTAAACATTAAAATCAGAATAATTATTAATTATGAAATATTGTGACAGAAAATGAATAGTATCATTATGTAGAGACGGTAAGTCATACATACGTATGAGCATACTTTCACATCACATTTAATGGAAAGAGCATGAATAGGGGATCTTTTATAATAATAATAAAAATTATGTATATTGGGGAGAAATGATTTTTTATTTATGTAATAGTATTACCAATTTAGTGGATGTAGATGAATAATTTAAAAAAATGTGATCTGTTGATGCAATTACCTCTTTTATGAAATAGATTCTTTAAAAAAAATAATAAGGGCTCTAGGGTTGGTATTTTGGGAATGAAATAAACTACGTAATTTTTTGAGGGGATTGGAGAAGATTATTTTCCAAATTAGGGTTGATATAGTAAGCTCAATGTGGTGCGAATAACAGAATGTAAGGGTTCTCTTTTACAATTGAGTGAAAGGGCTCCCTTGTAATTTCTTAAAAGATTAAAATTTAATAAGGTCATTAAAATGTAAAATTGATCAAAATAGACTATAAATGAAAAAATATGAAATTTTAGACAAAATCATATAACTGATTTCATCTTTAAATATTTTTATGTTTTTATGCAATTCAATAAAATATTATTTTCTTAAAATATTATTATTTATAATTTAAAAAATATTGATTATATTTGACGTTACATACATAAAGACATGGATAATATTAAAATAAATTTATTTAACATAAATATAATATTTAATATTATAATCAAAAATTTCATGGGACAAATTAAATAACACTAATTATATTAATTTTAATATTTTTAAAAGAATTGTTTTTATTTGTTATTAATTATATAAATAATAAATTTGTTTTTCATTATAATTTAAGTTGGTTATATTTTTTTAAGAAAAAAAATAAATCCATATCATGAAAATAATTTCATTAGGATCATAATATACATTTATAATGATTAATAGCCTTATTTCTTCCATATTAGGACATAAATGATATATTTGAGAGTAATAGAGTGACATTTTGTAACTTTATGAGCATTAAATATTATATAGTTCATTTAAATGGAAAATTCCCAATTAATCAAATCAATTTAGAGTCTATTTACCAAAATAGGTCTTCATGATTCTAAATATTTTATTTAAATTAACAATTTCAATAAATATAATTTGCTGAAATGAATTTTAAAATATGTGGGAAAAGTGTGATGGAAATATGTTATTTCAAGAAATCCATTTTTCATGGAAAGAATGATTTTACATTAACTATAAGACTATTATTCATCATTATATAAATATAAATTCATATAGATAGCTATATAATAAATGAATTACTTTTAAATAAATCATTATTTTATTTTATTTAAAATAATTATAATGGAAAAACATTAATCACTTAAAACTATTTTAGAAAAATGTCTTTAAAGCATAAATATAAGTTTATACCAAAATAATGAAAATTATTATTCAAATGCAATTAATTAGATTACTAAAATTCAAATAGAACGTATTTAACATTAATTTTATATAATTAATTTAATTAAACGAAAAATATATTTAGTTATTGAAAATAAGAGATAGTAATACAAATGATGTTATTCTTCACTATTTAATGATAAATCATTTAATCATGAAAATACCCTAAATTCATCATATGGTAATTATGTTATTTTTATTGAAATGTTTGATATTATTTTATCTAATAAATTTCATACATTTTAATAAATTAATATTAATATTATTTTATAAAAATAAATTTTACCATTTTGTAAGATTATGTATATTGGATTAATAAATTCACTTTCCTAAAAACTGAGTGATTAATTACAAATAAATTATTAAAAAATTTATATTAGGTAGGACCTATATATATATATATATATATCATATATTAGTTATTTCTATTTTTACCAGCAAAGTTAGCAACTAGTTGATGACATTGAATAATAAAATTTTTAGTATTATATTTTCGTTCATTTAAAATCATTATTGTGCACAATGTAACTGATCAAAGAATATAAATTTATTTAAATGAAATAATTCCCAAAATACCGGGGTAATAAATTACAGCATAAGTACATCTATTCTATAGATAGTATTCAATTGTTAATATTTAGAAATATATTTTATTTCTTGGAAAGGAAGCATAATTTATTTTACAAACATATTGTGATGTTTCCAACATATAGACCTATCATTTGGGTTATCAATATTTTTTGTAATATTAATAGAAAACAATAACTAAAAGTATCACTAATATATATTATATAAACTCATTTATCATAAAAGAAATTTACAATAATTTTAATATAATGTACAATAAAATATAACTCACAAATCCAGAAGTCTTGTGTCATTAAAAGATTGAAAACATAATAAAATAAATTAAAAATATTACACGACATTTATTTGAATTTATAATATTTCATATATGATTACTGTTTTATTTATTATATTACATAGTATATTCAAGGGAAATACAAGAATTAAAATGGTGTGATATAAATTTTTATAAAGCAATAAACATGACAATTAAATAAAATATATGATATAAGAGACACAATGATATATAATGTCACATACATGACTTATTTTAAAAGAACATTTCATTTTATTTTTATTCTATCTTTATTTTGGGGGTTTAACATGTATTTTTTGTAGAAAGGGTGTCTTTTCATGATTTGGGCCAAACTTTGATCCCATTTCTAGATTTAAAACCCAATTTTATTTATTTTAAAACTATTTTATTTTCTAAAAAATTCCACCCATTATTCGTCCAAAATGTCCCCCTGACCTATTAACATATCTATATAAATTTTTACCCTTTAGGTATCCATAATCATTTTGGTTTTGGGTATTTAATTAAGTAATTGGCCTAGCCTGAAATCCCATTTCCAGATTTAAAAAAACTGATTTTTTAATATAATATATAAATTTTATGATTTTTCGATGATTACAAGTCTAACTCGAGCGCACTAAACCCAAGAATTCCTCCATTCTCTTATCCCCCTTTTGGAGCTCATATACATCACAAATTAGGGTAGAACATCTTAGGCTTTCTCAAATCATCCAGATTTAAAGAGGTAACTTGTTTCTTTCATAACTCCTCAATTTTTACTCTTTTCCCCCATTTTAGTTCTCAGTGAACCTTATAATAATTATTCAAACATCACATTAATTTTTGATTATTTGGAAACTCAGCTACTGGTGTATTTGGGGCGATTTATTCAATATCCCTCGAGTAAGTGGGTCTCCTTCCTTCTTCTTGCAATTTTGTTAGTGATCCTTCCTTTTTCATGGGGTTTATTCTATTATTCTTGATGATAATTATATCCACCATGTAGGGTTTCGAACCTATGTTTTGATCTTGGGTTTCTTGGTATATTATTCTTATTTTAGGCATGATCTAAGTCCATTACGATGCAGCAGTGGGGCTGTTAAATATTATCAGAACTATTTAAGGGTTTTGATTCATGTGGTAGGTGATTCCATGTGTAATAAAAGCTAGATGATTGGACTTTTCATAATTTATATTTTTAGAAAACTTCTCCTTTTTTATCGTTTCTACAAAATATCGGTTTGGGGACGTTTGTTACGCAAATAATTTTTAGGTACCAATTTTGTGTTAAATTGTGTGGCTTAATTGTCTATTTTATATTACGACAAATGAGGTTGTTTTATAACTCCTTTAATGGGATTGTATAAATTTTTCAGGTGTGGAAAATTTTGTTTTAATGAATATGGGTATGCACATGGTTTTCAGAGTGGGGTTTTTAATGGATTGTGTGTGCAAAACATTGTTATGTATTGTGAAGTTATTTTATTGGAATCCTAAATATTTTATTGAGTGGTGTAAGTGGTTAATAATATGTGGAACTAATGTTTTGAGTTGATTTTTACCATAACTGATGTGTTTTTTTGATAATGGATTTTTTTATCATGAGATAATGGTTTGAGCACAAAGGGGGATGCTCGACTATCTTGGAGGGTGCATATGTACTAGTATGCTAGTGATCCGGATGTGTTTTATCCCTGTTTCACTGAAAAAATGGATAATTACAACACTAAAAAACTATATTTATAATTATTGGGGACCACTTGGTAATGGGTTTTTCCCTACTCGTTGATCATGCATGAGAATATATTTTTATATTGTTTCTTTACACCAAGGTATATGGTACATGGGGCCTGAGACTAACTAGTGCCTAGGGGTGTTCCCAATATTAGTCCACACTGACTATTTTGTAATTATCATTGGAATATGGTGGTTTTCATGGGAAGATAACATATCTTACATTTTTTATTTAAATGTGCCCACTCGTGTAAAATTTCCTTTGAAAACTGCTTACATTCAACAGTTTTATTCATTAGAAATTATTTTCGCCACATCGTGTTTATCAAAAATAGCATGATTTTTATCATGTATTGTTTATTCTATACAATATATTGGTTGTATCCTATTTATCTTTGTATCATGACCTACTTACAACCCTTGGGTGTAAGTTTATTTATTTATGTTTGACACTTGTAAAAGGAAGACCTTGGGTAATGGCAGTTCAGTCTGTTAGTCCCCTTCCTTAGTGCGGCGTTGCAGAGACAGCTTATGGGTGATGACCCCATGTCATGTGGAGACCCTAGGGCTGTATTGGTACAATTTTTATGTTTCTTTAGACCTCTTGTTCAATTTTTTATCATATGTATTCAGTTCTATATTTCTTATGTCTTGTTTGGCCCAAATTTTCTAATTTAGTATATTGACTTGTTTTGATGTTTTATGTTTTAATATTTGGGTAAATCATTCCCAAACAAAAATATATGATACCCGGGCACTTCATCCAGCCTGTTGGGATAGAGAATTCTCTTTGGGGCTTTTCATGGGCTGGGTTTTGTGACGGTTTTGATGGCGACCATATTCAGTTCTTAACAAAATGGTATTAAAGGAGGTTAATGTTTTTGGGTTATACTATTATTTTGGGATGAGTCGCGCTTGACCGGAAGTAGGAATGACATGACTCATGGTTTTGGTCTTGATTAGGGTGCCTATCCTTGACCTCTCTTGGCAGACCACGAGTCACCAAGGGATATTAGAATTGTTTTTTGACTTCACTTCTAGGTGAGATGTGTGGGATGTAGACTACATATGGACATCGGGTTGGGGTGGGGTAGTTGTTTCTTTTATCATTGTATTGTGTTTGGATTATATATATTTTATGTTATTGAAGAAATTTTTTAGAATTGATGTACTGATTTCGACTCTTGTGAGTGTTTCCTTTTCATAGAAATATGCTTCCCTAGAAAGCTCCCATGCCCCACGAGAGGAATTTGAAGAGAGTTCTATGCCACTGCTTGATTAGAGGATAGTAGAGGTTGTGATTCAGGATGTCCAAGAACTATGACATGGACTAGATCATGTTCTATCTCATGTTAGATAATATGAGACTAGTCCGCATAAGGACAAGGACCAAGAGTCCTTGAAAAATAAGCCTCCTACTACCAAGGATGCATGGAACCCAAGGAAGTAGAGGAATGGATTGAAAATATCTAGCACATGTTTGAGTTCCTAGACACACTAGAGGAGATTAGGGTGAACTGTGCCTATTTTCGGTTGGAGGTTCCTAGCCACAGGTGGTGGGAATCGATACTTCAAACTGGGATGAATGAGCAGATGTGCTGGGGATATTTCAAGTCCATTTTTAATGAACAATACTTCCCTAATGTATTAACATATTCTAGATCCAGAGAGTTAGTGGATCTTATTTAGGGGGATCTTTCTATGATGGAGTATGCCAACCGCTTTGCTGAGCTAGTTTAGTATGCTCATGAAATCTCCTTTAATGAGTAGCTAAAGGCCCTTAGGTTTAAGAAAGGCTTACGAACTGAGATAAACTCCCATGTTTTCTTGTTTAAGCTGAGGACCTATATAGAGGTGGTCTACAATGTGTGTATGGTGGAGATTGATCTAAAATTGAGGGATGGTTTTTATGGGATAGTATTTATAATGGGTAGTGAAAGCACATTATAGAATAAAAGGAAGCGAGAGGAGTAAGGGTAGAAGGGATGTGGTAGTTCATGCCACTCTTCTAGGTAGTTTTCATATCTGCCTTCTGATGAGAGATCGGTTGTCCGCCACAAGTGTGGTAGGATGGGGCACATTCAACTAGAATTCACATTTCGCCCAAATCCATATTTCCAATGTGGAGGTATGGGTCACTTCCAACCCTTTTATGGGGGGGTACGTCCACTTTAGAGTAGGGCACAATTAGTGGATTAAATAGGAGTTCTGGATCAGTTAGAGCCATCAAGGATGGGGGAAATTTGTTTGTGGTCATGGTGGTAGGATTGGGTTATCTTCTGGGAAGAGACAGTTTAGGGCAGGTCCACAAACTAGTGGTCATATACAAGAAGAGACCAAACATCTCCAAGTAGTGGATCGGGCACCAGCAGGATCATATGTGGGACCATTGATATTTCAAGGTATTGTTTTGATTGAATCTTCTATAGATGATTCTCTTTTTTATAATGGTGCCTCCATTTGATTCATTTCTTACCATTTTGTGGGTATGCTGAATTTTATAACCAATTTGTTGTCATTTGTAATGGAGATGGTGACGCTGCTGGGAAAGAATTAGGAGAAGGGTCTCAGGATCCCATCTTGTGTGCTTTCCGTGTTAGGGGATGAGATGGAGTGGGACCTCTTGGTCTTAGATATGGATCTGTTTGACTTAATACCTGGAATGTATTGGCTAGTACACTTCTAGACTCACATTGATTTCTATTTACAGTGAGTAAGTTTCATGGCACTTGATGGGAGACGACATGTTTTTTCGGGGGAATGGGATCCTTGGTCACATCGTGCAGGACCTCCTGTCCCAGAGTTGGGAGATGTTGTTTTTTATTTATCGTTGTTCATGATAGAGGATGATGTTCATTCTACTAAATGTGGACTAACTCATGTAGTTGACAAGTTTCCAGATGTATTTTCATAATATTCTTAATGTTTTCCCCTAGAGTGGGATGTGGAGTTCTCGATTGATCTGGCACTATGAACATAGCGGATATCACATCCCTCATATCTCATGGAACTCAATGATATGAGGGAATTAATTATTCTTATATATGACTTATAATCCACATGATTCATTCGCTCGAGTGTCTCTCCTTATGTTGCTCTTGTGTTGTTCATGAAAAAGGCTGACAGATCTCTCCGATTGTGCATTGACTACCAGAAAATGAATAATGTAACAGTCAAGAAACAAATATCCTTTTCCATGAATATATGACTTGCTCAATCAGTTTAAGGGGGAAATGTGGTTTTCTAAAATTGACTTTCATTCAGTATATCATCAACTAAGGGTGAAAGAGGTAGATATCCCAAAAACATCATTTCAAAGAAGGTACAGACACTCCAGGTACTTGCTCATGCCCTTCAGATTGACCAAGGATCCAATGGTATTTATAGAACTCATGGACATGGTGTTCCATAAATATCTCTATTATTTTGTTGTGGTATTTTTGGATGACATCATAGTGTGTTTGGGATCCGAGGAGGAACATGGGCATCACATGTGGATCATTCGCGGTAGTTTGCGAGATAATATCATTTATCATAAGTTGTCCAAATTCACATTCTGATTCATGGAGGTGAAATTTATTGGGTATGTGATCTCGGATTAGGGGGTTTCGGTTGACTCTGAGAAGATCTGTGTGGTTAATTCATAGGATAATCTGAAAAATGTGTTCAAGATCAGGAGTTTCTTCATCCTAGCTAGTTATTACATGTGGTTTGTTTGGGATTTCTCTTGGCTGGCTTCACAGATGACCGCACTCACCCGAAAAGGGGTGTATTTTTTATGAGGTCTAGAAGGTCAGGAATCCTTCGAGGAGCCAAAGAGGTGGTTGACTACCACCTCTGTTCTTATTTTTACAGAGGCTAGAAAGGGGAATGTGGTGTATTGTGAAGCTTTAGGTATGGGTATTGGGTGTGTTCTTATGCAGGATGATCACATGGTGGCCTATAGATCTCACCAACTCCAAAAACATGAAAAGAATTACCTGACCCATGACATAGAGTTAGCATCTATAATGCACTTTTTGATGACTTGGCATCACTATAACTTTGAAGAGAAGTTTGGGGTCTACACTGATCACACAATCTATGCCTATATTCTCTCACAAAAGGACCTCAACATGAGTCATCGTCATTGGATCAAGTACTTGTAGTGGTTTAACAATAACATTGTCTATACCCCAAGTAAGGGTAACGTGGTGGCTGATGTCTTAAGCAGTAAAGTCCCAGTGTAAGCTTTGAGAAATTCTATAGATTAGTGTACTCTAATTGAACTATTTTCTCAGATGCATGCGAAGACTAATGAGAAAAATGGTGGTGCATTCTTGGACAGAGTTCAGTTGACCCCATCACAGGTGGAGCTAATTCAGCGGGAACATCCTGGTGATGAGATTTTTTGGTGGTGAATGTTGTTTTTTCCTGGTGGGGAGACTTCTTATGACTGGTTGTCATATCCTGAGGGAATCATGTGCTTTAAGGGCCATTTAGTAGTGTAGTTATCTTTGCGGATGGTGGTGAGGTAGGAAAGTCACCAGTCTCAATGAGATGCCCATCCAAGAGCCACAAAGTTGTATTTTGATGTCCTTCGTCAGTTCTACTGGGCTGTTATGAGGCGAGACATCATAGACTTTGTGTTGAGATGTTACACATGCCAATATGTGAAAGTAGAGCATCAATTGCCCATCGGTTTGCTCCTACCATTACCCATTCTTACATGTATGTGGGATGAGGTTTCCATGGACATCATCATGAGATTTCTTTGTACAAATCAATAAAATAATTCCATTTAGTTATTGATTGTTCTTATGACCAAATCATCCCACTTCATTTTGATTAGAGATACAACTAAAGTTGATGAGTTTTGCTATTTGTATCTTTAGGATGTGGTAAGGTTCCATTGTATTCTGTTAGCAGTTGTCTCAGATAGTGACCCATGTTTCACTTTTTGGTTTTGGGAAGGCCTTCAGACGGCCTTGGGGTCTCATATTAAGATGATCACAACATACCATCCCCGAAAGGATGGTCAGACAGAGTGGGCGAACAAGATTTTGGATGACATGATCTGTGTATGTGTTCTGAGCTTTAGAGGTTCCTAGGATATCCATTTGGGATTGGTTGAGTATTCTTATAATAACAGTTACCAATGCTCGATTCAAATGTATCCTTTTGAAGTGTTCTATGGTTGGCCTTGTACGTCCCCCCCTGTGTTGGGATGTGGTTGGTGAGACCTCACTCTTGGGGATGAGTCTAGTGAAGGAGATATCCGAGAAGGTCATGTTGATCAGGAAGCACCTATTGATAGCTCAGAGTCACTATAAATCATTTACTGACTATGGGTGTCAAGACCTAGTGTTTTTTTGTGGGTGAAAAGGTATTCTTGGAAGTGGCCCCTCATCAGGGCCATCGTTGATTGGTAAAGCACGATAATCTCAAAACACGGCATGTTATACCTTTTGAGATTGTTGAGAATATTGAAAAGGTGGAATATAGGTTGGCCTTACCTTCTGAGTTGACATACATCCCCAACGTCTTCTATGTCTCCCAGTTGAAGAAATACATCCCAGATCCATACCTTGTACTGAATTGAGAGGAGTTGGATATAGATCTTGATTTATCTATTTTTGTGCAGCATATGTTAATAGTACACTTCCATGAAAAGGTACTTTGGGGAAAGTCTAATTTTTTGGTATGGGTTCTTTGGCAGCATGGTAATGATACAAATGAGACATGGAAGCAGAATATTTGGGTTAAGAAGTAGTACCCGTTCTTGTTTTCTGATCAAGCTTTTGGTTGACTTTTTGGGGAGGGCAGTCCTTCATGGTGGGAAGAATTATCTCATCCATGACTTATTTTATAGGTAAATTTCATTAATTTATATTATAGTTTGTTTTGGGGGTTTACCATGCATTTTTTGAGAAAAGAGTGGGATTTAATGATTTGGGCCAAACCGCGATCCCATTTCCAAATTTAAATACCAAATTTGTTTCTTTTATAACTCTTTCATTTTTCTATATTTTAAACCATTTACACTTCAAAAAGGTCCTCCCTAGAACTATTAACACCACAATATCTATTTTAACTCTTTAAGAATCTACAATCCTGGTGAATTTTTATTTTTAATTAATGAATTGGGTCATTTCAGATGCCCATTTTCAGTGTAAAGAAATTATTATTTAATATATTTTTCCATGTTTATGATTATTCGGGGATTCCAAGTATCATCCTAGACTAATGAACCAAGGAACACCACCATTTTCATTACCCTCTCTTGAGGGATGATATGCATCATAAATTATGGCAGAACATCTTAGGCATTCTAAAATCGTTATGATTTGAAGAGGTAATTTGTCTCCTCCATAACTCCTTTAATTTTTACTCTATTTCAACCATTTCAGTTCTCACATGACCGTATCATCCTTATTAGAACCTCACATTAATTTTTGGCTATTTGGAAATTCAGATACTAGTGTATTTGGGGATATTTCTTCAGGTTCTTTCAAGTAATTGGGTCTCCTTCATTCTTCATTAAATTTTATTAGAGTTCCTTCCTTTTATAAGGGGTTTCTCCCATTATTATTAGACTTCCTTATGTCCAGAAAGTAGGGTATCATACCTAGAATTTTATATGGGGTTTCATGGTCTATTATTATAGTTTTAGGCGTGATATAAGTCCCTTGTGGTGAAGAAGTGGTGCAGTTGAATTTTCCCATAAAGAATCAAGTGTTTTGATTCTTGTGGAAGGTGATTCCATGGGTAGTCAATGTTACATGAGTTAGATTTTCTGAATTTATTTTTTGATAATATTTATCCATCTTTATCCTTGTTACAAAATCTGTTTTCGGGGACTTTTGTTAAGCAATTAATTTTTAGGTACCAATTTTGTATTAAATTTGGTGTTTTACTTATTTATTTTATGTTATACAAAATTTGGTTATTTTATAACCCATGTAATGGGTTTGTAGATTTTATTGGAGGTGAATATTCTATTTTGATGAATATGGGTATTCACATGGTGATAAAAGTTTAGGTTTTAAGGGATTTTTCATGAAAAACATTGTCATGTCTTTTGATGTTATTTAATTTCAATCATAGAGGTTTTATTGAGTGGTGTAATTGGTGAAAAACATGTATAGATATTTTTTTGAGTAGATTATGAAAATAACTTGTGTGATTATGTGTTAATGAATTTTTTATCATGAGATAATGGTTTAACCACAAAGGTGGAAGCCCGAGTATCTGGGAGGAAAAATATGTACTAGTATTCTAGTGATCCGAATGGGTTTTATACACCTTTCCCTGAGAAAAATGGATAACAACAACACTAAAAAACTATGTTGATAATGATTGGGAACCACTATGATATGTGTATGTTCCATACTAGTGTCTCATTCGTGAGAACATATTTAGATATTCTTACATTACACCAAGGTACGAGGTACATGAGGCATGAGACTAACTACTACCTAGGGGTGTTCCTAAGATTAGTGCTCTTTGACTCATTGGTAATTATATTTGGCATATAGTGGGTTTTTTTGGAAAATAAAGTAGATTACAAGTATTAATTAAATTTTCTCACTCGTGGAAAATTTCCTTTGAAAGCTTTTTACATTCAAATGTTTTATTATTTTGAAATTATTTTTTCACTTCTTGTTTATCAAAAATGGAATGCATTTTATCTTGTATTGTTTACTATAAAGAATTTATTTGTAGTTTCATATTGGGATTATGCTCACCTCATACTTACAACAATTGGGTGTATGTAGACTTGAAAATGTATGACATAGGTAAAGGAAAGTCCTTGGGTGATGAATGTTTGGGCTGTTAGTCCCCTTCCAAGGTGCGGAGTTGTGGAAAAGGCTTGTGGGTAATGACACCTTTCTGTGTGGAGTCTTTAGGAATGCTTTGATGCTATTTATATGATTATTTGGACATCTTGTTCAATGGTTAAACTTATGTATTCAGTTTTGGATTTTTTATGTCTTGTTTGGAATTAATTTTTAGACTTGGTTTATTTATTGGTTTTGATGTTTTTATGATTACATTTAAGGTAAATATTTCCCAAACCAAAATATATGATAATTGTGCCCTTGTTCCATCCCTCAGGGACAGGGAATGCCCTATGGGGCTTGTTAGGGTTCGGGTTTGGTGTTGGTTTTGATAGAAAACAGATTCAGTTTGTGAGATATAATAAAATAGTATGCTCATTTGAAATAACATGGATGTATGTAATAATAATATAATATCACTGGATTGAGGAGTGGCATGAATTTTGATACTATATAAAACATTACATCATAATTATAAGTTAATTATTGTTTCTAGGAAAAAAAATATCTTATTATAGTCTAAATTCTTCTCCACCACACATGATATATCATGAGACAAGAAAAAATTCAAATGATTTATGTGGCTCTATAATTTTGGTCCAACATATCATATTTATAGTGTGTTCATGAAGACGTATTCTGCATAAAAATAAATCATAATATGAAAGCTTAATATTCGCTGAAAATGAAAAAGGTAATCAAATATTATCATAGTGTGTAGCCAAATGGATTATCATAATGATTCCTATGAGAAAGTTGATTAAGGAATTTTGGGATGATAATTAGTGAATAAATAATCATATGAAATTTAATTGAAATTCTTGTGAAGTGAATCTATAAATTATAAATGAGATGTTTTGAAAATGAACATATTTATCTTGGTTTTAAGGAAACAATAAATCAATATTTGAAGAAATTAATAGAATACCAGTTTCAATAAATCTAAATACAAACCAAAATATTTTTACACAAAATAATTATTATTTATAGAAATTATTTAATGTTAAATTCATTATATGAGGTGGAAGAAAAGGAAAAATAATTAAACAACATCCCTTTATATTATGTTCTCCTAAAAAGTAATTTGAAAGAGAACATGATGGACATGTATTATCTGAAATAATGAAAGATAATTTGAACTAAGAATATATGTAAGTGAAATATATACCCAATATATTTAATGGAAATTTAATGAAGGTATATTGAAATATAGAATAACATTGTTGTCATAAAACAAGAAAATAGATAGAGTGGATAAGAAGATCCCTTAACTCAAGTTATTTACTCATTATGTATGATCAACAAAAATTTTCGATATTGGAATTTTATTTATAAAATAGATTAATAAGAAATAATTTTATGTATATTTAATTTTTTTATTTAATCATTTTGTTTTAATCATTTTATTATAATGTTATGATAATGTTCACATTTTGATACATGTTAAATATATGGTTTGAATGTCTCATTGTTTTATAAATAATTATATGTTTTCTTTTATAATGTAAACATGACACAAAAAGATTAATATAATGAAAAATATGACATCTAATTTAATATATAGTCCAAAATAGCCATTTGTGTCATAAATTATGAATGATTCATTAATTATATAATCATGGTTCACTTAAAAAAACATTTTTTCCATTATGAGATATTTTCGGTCATTTACCCTTGCGAATGTGTATCCATTCAAAAAATATTATAAATATACAATATACATTTTTAGATAATTTATAACCATAATATATAAATTATATGTTTTCATGAAGGATGTTCAGAAAAATGAAATTTGTTGTTCTTGTTTCTTTAGTTACACTTTAAGGCTCCTTTATAAGGACCCAACCTTAAAACATACTTAATATTGAATTACATGAAAAATTCACATTGAGGATCTTTTCAGGTTTAGGGCATTAGAGAATTAGGACATAACTATTACATCTCAAAAGATTACAAAGTAGACACTTCTTTATAGTTTCCTTTTTTTACAAAACGTGAACTCTTGAAAAAAAGAGTCATGTCTAGTTCCATGTTTAAGACAGCATGACTATTCCTTGATCCCATCCATGACCCTATTCCACATTATGTCTTGTGAAAAACAATTCAAAAAATCTTGGGATGAGCATAAAAAGCTCAGTAAGGGATACACAAAGAAGGAATACAGTTAGTTTTTCAAAACAAAAAGTAAACCATGAATACTTTATCAAAATAACACTTTTCATCTTTATGAAGTAGTAAATACTCTTCACTGAATAAAAGGTCATTTCTTACCCTTTTGTAACCAAAAGATTACCATAAAACCCATATAAATAACACATAACATATAAAGGTAACTTGGGACAGAAACATACTTAAATGTAATAACCATACGGTCGACTTCCACACATATCACTAAATGGAATAGCCATACGGCTGACTTCCATACCCAATGCATTGGAGGTTATAATGTAACCACCCGTCCGGGTATTAACAACACCACCTGTTATTTTGTTTATCACGTAACCACCCGTCAAATGTCCTAGTACCATTATAAAATCATAACACATAAAACAATAATAAAGGAAAGAAAAAATTTCCACATTTCAATCACAATATATCACATAAATATATTTACATAAAAAATCCAATTTCAATACCAAAATACATAAAAGAGTATATGGTAATTATTTACTTTTAAAAACATTACGGCTTGTTGAGGAAGCCAAAGATCAAATAATTCTTGCAGCGGCTGAAAGGTCATTGTCACTGAATACGTTAAAAAGAAACATTCTTTTTGTTGTTTAGTAAAAGGTTTTGTATAGAAAATATTCGTTTTGAATACAAGTTAAATTCAAAGGGGTTTATACACCGTATAAATGAAAGTCTTGTATTAGTACAAAATATTCCTCAATGAAAGGAGATTGAGACGAAGTCCATTACCTCTTGTCTGACTTGACTCAACCACTCTTTAATATCCTGAATAATAAACTAGTGTTAATTTATACTTGCATAAGAACATTTTCAAGATTATTATTCCTTTTATATCACTTATTTTCATGTTATTAACATTATGTAATCATTTATGTTAATAATGTTGTTTTGTCGATATTTGGTACTTAAGTCAAAAATGGACTTCTTACAATTACATGTTGTCCATGTGGTCAAAGGTTCATTATATCCAGAATGATATTCATGATTTGGATATCATATATATCATATAAATATCCAGAATATACATGTAATTATAATAGTATATAACATTTAGAGGTAAGAAATGAAATGCATCGTTCATGGAGACGGCAAGCCGTACGTACGAATGAATGCTAATTTCATTTCTATTTCGTATTAAAGGAATTAAAACTAAATTAGACAAATATATATTATAATTCTAGTATAATATATATTTTATATATTTAAACTAATTTAATTAATTACATTATTTATAAATTCAATGTTTGGCATGAACGAGTCACATCACTTGAAGAGGTGGTAGCCCACACTTTCTCAGATGAAATTATCGCATTTTCACAACTTGAAAATCATAAAGGTTCATTTTAAAAATAAAATACAGGAGCATATAGAGGGAATAAATATATTATATATCAGATATAAATACAGTTACATCATAATGTCCACCATGAATTCTCTTAAAAGAAGATTGAACAATCATCATTTTGTGATTCAGTAATTCGCCATCCACAGAAACAATATGTTATTTAACCATTAGACGGAGGTGTGTGTAAGTGTTGGTCGAATCCTACTCATAAAAACATCCTAGTATATTGAAGATACTGTTGTTGTTACAAAATAAATTAATAAAAATAGATTATGGGGGTTGGAGAAGCAAAATAAAACAAAAGGACATAAGAGAAGACATTACCTTTAAATCGGGTAACTCCCTTTGGTTTAAACCAAACGAGTTTCTTGAAGAGATTTCTACCTAAGGTAAGGCTTCTGGGATGAGGAGAGGGATGTGGGGAGATAAAATGAGTAGAGTCTGGTAGAGCCAATGGCATTATAGGTTTGGGTAAGTGGGTATAGGTGGAGGGATTTTATAAGAGGGAGGAGGGGTACTCTTGGAATGTTACAAAATGTTACTTTATTATAAAATGCTTTTATGATTTTTAAGGTCCCAAAAATATATATTTCAAATATAAGGTGATACAGGTCCTAAATCCACCCATCCAATAGGTTTTAGACAAGTTTATCTCTTCGATTTTACCTTATCATTTCATTTTATTTAAATTGTTCATTAATGAGTTAATCGTCACATCATCATAGGGTCATAAGTAAATTTATTTATTTAATGTCTAAAAATTATAAAAAAAATCATGATGTAGTACATATTTTTAGCTTTCTATTGAATATTTATAGTCAAAAATATGACTTGTATAACCCCATGTAAAAATTGTTTTAGTAAAACAATACATGTTTGTGACATTTTTATTTTAACTTTAAATAAAAATTTATTAATGTCATTTTCATACCCAAATGGATCCATGGGGTCCCCAAGATGACCCATGGATTGTCTTGGTCTGAAATGACTCATCCAATAAGAGTAGGACATGTGTCAAGGTAATTTCGTATTATTATAACATTATTTTTACCTTAAATTACTCTAATTACCTTTAATCGTGATTAATAAAACTTAAAAGTTACTATTCACCAAAAAATTATTTTCATCCCATTGAACCAAATTTTACTTTATAATGACAACCATGTATGTCGGATTTTTGAAATTTAATTCACATAAGTGCTAAAGTTTCATTTAAACGAAAAATAAGTTTTTTTAACTATCACTTAGTGGTTTCACTATTTATAAAAAAATTGATGTTTTTCAGAAAATTACCAAAAATTCACTCTAAGCTATATTTGATATTCCGAATTAAAAAATTATGTCTATTTTAAAAAATTCAATACATATAATTTTCATTAACTAATTTAATAATTAATTCCTGTTGTCAAAACAAATAATGTGTTTTTATGAAACAATATTTATCAAAAGATTGACACTAGTTTGGGTCCAATTTGAAAGTGAAATTATTTCAAATGACCACCATTGGATTAAATGGTAAAAATATATTCTAGTTTCACTTTAAAACCAATTCAAAATATAATCTAATCTTATAAATAAATTATATTAAATAGAGGTTTTGATTTAAAATACATCATTTTTCACTTATTCATTAAAAATGAACATTATCGGAAAAATAACAAAAACATACAAAAAGTAAATTTTGATTTTCTGATTGTAAATAAGAATTTCATTTGGTCAAATAGAATTTATAAGAGTGACCATAACTATTTTTAAAGATCGTTCTCCATCAAAAGGCAATAAATCGACCTTTTAGTGAATATTAGAGTATTTATGATTAAAATTGAATTATTGAATTATTTTAAGCCTTTATCTTTTATTGAATAAATGTAAAAATATTTAGAAAACATATATAATTATATTTTAGTTATTTCTATTCATTCCCTCTAATTAAACTGGTACATGTTAACTACCATTTAAAATAATATTATTATATTATTAGTGTGCAATGTAATATTTCAAAAAAAACTCGTTGTTGTGTATTGGGTACGCTATCGAACATAGAAACCCCGTCAATGTAAAATTAATATTTAATTCACAAATATTAATAAATATTAAAATGTCTTATTCTTTATTTACCTGGGATGTTACATCCTTCCCCTCTTTTGGGAATTGTGCCCTCGCAATTTTATTCACATATCAAAATAATTGGGGGTATTTATCCCTCATAGAATTATAAGATTCCCACATTTCCTCTTCAACTATATGGTTTTTCCATTAAACCTTCACCTGATAAATTACCTTATTTCGCAACACTTTCTCTCTTCAGTCAAGAATCTGGACTGGTTGTTCTTCATAAGAGAGATTCTCTTCTAACTGAACTACCTCAGGGCTCAAAACATGAGATGGTTCTAGAATATACTTTCTCAACATCGAAACATGAAAAACATTGTGTACCTGAGATAAACATGGAGGTAAATCCAATCTATATGCAATTGATCCAACTTTCTCTAGAATTTCATAAGGTGAAATGAACCTCAGACTCACCATTTCCTTCTTTCCATAATGCATCACACATCATGGTGAATCTTCGAGAAAGACATGATCACCTACCTCAAAAGATAGATCCTTCCTCCGGTTATTTGCATAACTTTTCTGCCCACTCTGAGCTGTTCTCATGTGCTTCTCAATCAACTGAACTTTTTCTGCCATCTTTTCTACCAATTCTGGTCCCATCAGCTTCCTTTCCCCTAATTCATCCCAAAAAGTTGGAGTTCGACACCGTTTACTATATAATTCCTCAAACGGAGCCATCTGTACACTGGAATGAAAACTGCGGTTATAAGAAAATTCACCCAATGAAAGATGTTGGTACCAACTACCATGGTAATCTATCATGCAAGCACGTAACATATCCTCCATGGTCTGAATTGTTTGTTCTCACTACCCTTCTGATTGCGCCTGAAAAGCTGTACTGAAATTTAATTTAGTACCCAACAACTTCTGAAGGCCTTTACAAAAGTAAGAAGTAAACCTAGGATCATGATCAGATAAAATGTAGAGGAGAACTCCATGCAACCTGACTATATCATTAACATACAACCGAGAAAGTTGATCTAGAGACAAATCATCTCGAATAGGAATGAAATGAGCAGATTTAGTCAATCGGTCAACTATAACCCAGATTCCATTATTACCTCGATATATATTTGATAATATTACAATTAAGTCCATGGATATATTTTCCCATTTCCACTCTAGCACTGGGAATGACTGAAGCATCCATTTCGGTAACTTCCACTCTGCTTTAACCTACTGACAAGTCAAACACTTCACAGTAAAATCAGCAATATCTCTTTTCATTCCATCCCACCAGTAATACTCCTACAAATCCCTGTACATCTTAGTACTTCCTGGATAAACTGAAAACGGGGAACTATGAGCCTCACATAACAACTCATTCTTCTACATTGAATCACAAGGCACACATAATCTCTTCCCAAAACTAAAAACATAATCATTGTCAATGTTAAATTCAGTCAACAGACCCTTCTTAACCAGCTCAACCTTTTTCTATAACTCACTATCTTTCTTCTGCACTTTCTTAATTCTATCTGATAGAGATGATATCACTAACACCTGAAACAAAATCGAATAACATCCTGCACCAACAACCTCTTTGGAAAAGTTCATCAAATCAAAAACCAAAGGATCTCGTTCCAAATATATAATGGTTAATGAAGCATTACATTTTCGACTCAAAGCATCAGCCACATTAGTTACTTTTCCTAGATGGTAATGAATTGTACAAATGTAATCCTTGGGTAATTCCAGTCATCTCCTCTATCTCACATTCAATTATTTATGAGTGAAAATATACTTTAAACTTTTTTGATCGGTATATATTTCACACTTTACTCCATACAAATGATGCCTCCAAATTTTTAGAGCAAAAACAACAACAGCAAATTCCAAATCATGTGTAGGGTAATTTAACTCATGGGTTTTCAATTGACGAGAAGCATAAGCAATTACCTGATCATTATGCATAGGGACACAACGAAGTCCCTTCAACAAATAATCACTGTAGATAACAAACTCACCATTTCTGGAGGGAAGTTCCAAAACTTGATCATTCACCAATCTTCTTATAAATTCCTGAAAACAATCATCACATTCTTTTTCCTATATGAGCTTAACACCTTTTCGAGTTTACTTAGTCATTGGACTAGATAACTGTGACGAATTTTCAATAAACCTCCGGTAATAACCAAACAAACCAAGAAAAGTACGGATCTCAGTTATATTTGTAGTTCATATCCATTCTTCAAGTACTTTTGTTTTAGTAGGATCAACTGTTATGCCATTTTTTGAAAAAATGTGACCAGGAAAATAAATTTTTTGTAAAAAAAACTCACACTTTCTAAATTTTCCATACATTTTCTTTTTATTTAAGGTTTTCCAGATAACCCTTAAATGACTTTCATGCTCCTCTTTACATTTAGAAAACACCAAAATATAATCAATGAAAACAACCACAAAATTATCCAAGAACTCATGGAAAATTCTATTCATAAGGTCCAAGAATACAGCAGGTGCATTGGTTAAGACAAAAGGCATAACTACAAATTCATAATGGCTATATCTAGTACATAACGCAGTCTTCGGAACATCTGGTTCTTTTACTTTCAACTGATGGTACCCCGACCTCAAGTCAATATTCGAAAAATATTTAGTTTTTTGGAGCTGATCAAATAAATCATCGATATGAGGCAAAGAATACTTGTTCCTAACATAGATGTTATTCAATGCTCTATAATCAATGAAAAGTTTCATTGAACCATATTTCTTCTTAACAAACAAGATAGGAGCACCCCATGTTGATGTGCTAGGTCAAATGAAACCTTTATCAAATAACTCCTGTAATTGCGTCTTTATCTCTAAAAGTTCAACTTGAGCCATTCGATAAGAGGGTTTTGAAATTGTCTTAGAATCATGAACTATGTCAACAGTAAATTCAACATCCCGATCATGTATAATACCAATCAACTCATCAGGAAAAACCTCAAGATACTCATTTACCACTAGCACATCATTAATCTGAACAGTTCCTTTGTTTTGAACAATATGTGCAATGTGACATTCATTTCCATGTTTTACTAGTTTATTAACTTATTGATATGTTATCAAAATAAAGGGTTCATTATTGTACACAAACTGAAAATCATTCTGAAAAGAAACATCTTTAGCTCTGCAGTCAATCATTGCATGATAAACAGAAAGCCAATCCATGCCTAAAATAACATGAAACTCTACTAAAGGCAAAAAATAAGGTTTGAAGGTAGATTCATTCCGCACACAAGGATAATAAGGTTATTATAATTTCTTTCTGTCTCAATGTTTCTTCTGGGTGTTTTTACCATAATTTTTGGATTCATATCATGATATGGAATTCCAAATTTACACGAAAACTTCTCAGAAATGAAAGAATGTGTAGACCCTGAATCAAACAACACATTGTCATAATCTGAACAAATAAAGAGTGTACTTGATACTACATCATTTGATAGCCCAACATCTGTTGAAGTAGTCGCAAAGGATTTCACCACCACTTTCTGCTTGTAGTCTGGATTCTTTCCCTCAGTTGAGTTCATTGTTAGACACTCATTTTCATAATTACCCATTTCATTACTCTTAAAACATCTTACCGCTGGCTTTTCATTGCGTGCTTGATCATCTTCCTTACAACTACGAGCAATATGATCAGACTTACCACACCGAAATCACTTTCGAGAATTGGATAAACATTCTCCAGGATGTATTTTACCACACTTCTCATAGGATGGATATTTGGTTTTCATACCTCCTGGCTTCTTTGATGAATTCTTTCTATTTTCTGGATAACAATACCACTTATTATGTTGTTTTTCAAAGAACACCTGATCATCGGAAAACTCCATTTCCACCTTCTACGCACATCTAAAAAGTTTTTCATAAATTTTTAACTCACGAGAGTCTAATGTCCTTCGATACATTGTATTTAACACGGAATAAAAACTGTCAATTTTACTATCAAGATCTCGAATGAAATTTGGAGCCTACATTTCTAGTCGAGTGAACTTTTCTTCATAAGCAGCCACTGAGTCCTCCTCTTGCCTCAATTCTAGGAATTGTTTTTCTATCATAAGACGAACCACATAAAGAAAATATTTCTCAAGAAACATACCTTTGAATTCATCCCAGTAAAGATCATCAATCTCATCACTATCCCTGATATTATTCACCATCGACCACCACTGATCTGCTTCACCTTCAAAACAGTAAACAAAAAGACTAACCTTTTGATGTTTTTAACACCCCATGACATAAAAAATATTCTCCAGTGCTTTAATCCACCCTTCTGCTAGCACAGGGTCAGATGATCCTTTGAATGATGGGGGATATTGCCTTATGAAATGTTCTACCCTTAACATGTTTCTCTGTGGTTGATCTGGCTGATCTCGTGCATGGATACCACCACCATTTATATCCTGAGTCAATTATGCCATCACTGCAATAAACTATTCAGTTCTGATTCCGACCATCTTAGGTTTATGATATGTAAGGTTGTCTTCCTCCTGATGTCATCCCAACATAGCTGCCATGTTTTTTCTATGGAAAACCATTCTGAACAAAAAAATATCTTAGGTGAAGAAACATGGTAATCTTTAAATGCTATATCATTTCAATCATAACATAAATTAATTTATGGACATAAATTTAACAAATTTTTTCTAACTCCTAAAGTTGTCTAAACCGACCTTTAATACCAAATATAAGGACCTAGCCATAAAACATACTTAATATTGAATTACAAGAATAATTCACATTTAATATATTTTCAGGTTTAGATTTTTAGAGAATTAGGACATAACTATTACATTTCAAAAGATTACAAAGTGGGCACTTCTACATAGTTTCCTTTTTTTTACAAAACGTGAACTCTTGGAAAAAAAGAGTAATGTCTAGTTTCATGTTTAAGACATCATGAATTTTCCTTGATCACATCCTGACCCTATTCCACATTATGTCCTGTGAAAAATATTTCATAAAATCTTGGGATGAGCATAAAAAGTTCAGTAAGTGATACACAAAGAAGGAAAATTGTTAATTTTTCAAAACAACAAGTAAACCATGAATACTTTATCAAAGTAACACTTTTCACCTTTATGAAGTAGTAAATACTCTTCAATGAATAAAAGATCATTTCTTACCCCTTTGTAACCAAAATATTACCACAAAACCCTTATAAAATCACATGACATATAAACTTAACTTGGGACATAAACATACTTAAATAGAATAACCATAAGGTCGACTTCCACACATATCACTAAATGGAATAGCCATACGGCTAACTTCCATACCCAATGCAATGGAGGTTATAACATAATCATCCATCTTGGAATTCATGGCACCACCCGTCATTTGGGTTTTCACGTAACCACCCATCAAATGTCCAAGTACCATTACAAAATCCTAACACATAAATCAATTATAAAGGAAAGAAAACATTTCCGCATTTCAATCACAACTTATCACTTAAATATATTGACATACCAAATCCATTTTCAATACCAAAATACATAAAATAGTATATTGTAATTATTTACTTTTAAAAACATTACGGCTTGTTGAGGAAGCCAAAGATCAAATAATACTCACGATGGCGGAAAGGTCATTGCCACCGCATACGTTAAAAAACATACCTTTTGTAGTTAAGTAAAATGCTTCGTATTTAAAAGATTACTTTTGAATAAAAGTAAAATTCAAAGGGGTTTATACACCGTATAAAAGTGTGTCTTGTATTAGAACAAAATATGCCTCAATGAAAAGAGATTGAGACGAAGTCCCTTACCTCATGTCTGACTTGACTCAATCACTTTTTAATCTCCTGAATAATTAACTAGTGTTAATTTATACTTTCTTAAGATCCTTTTTCAATATTATTATTCCTTTTATATAAGTTATTTCCATGTTATAAACATTATGTAATCATGTAAGTTAATAATGTTCGTTTTGTCAATATTTGGTACTTAAGTCAAAAATGGACTTCTTACAATTACATGTTGTTCATGTGGTTAATGTTTCATTATATCCAGAATGATATTCATGATTCAGATATCATATATATCATATATATCAAGCGTATACATGTATTTATAATAGTACATAACATTTAGAAGTAAAAAAAGAGATGCACTGTTCATAGAGACGGTAAGTCGTACGTACGCATGAATGCTACTTTCATTTCTATTTCGTATTAAAGAAATTAAAACTAAATGAGACAAATATATATTATAATTCCAGTATACTATATATTTTATATATTTAACATAATTTCATTAATTACATTCTTTATAAATTCCATGTTTGGCATGAACGAGTCACATCACTTGAGGGGGCGGTAGTCCACACTTCCTCAGATGAAATTATCGCATTTTCACAACATGAAAAGCATAAAGGTATGTTTTAAAAAAAATACAGGAGAATAAAGAGATCATAAATATATTATATATCATATATAAATATAGTTACATCATAATAGCCACCATGACATGTGTTAATAAAAGATTGAAAAATCATCGTTTTGTGAGGCAGTAATTCGCCATCATCAGAGACAATATGTTCTTTAACCATTAGACGGAGGTGTGTGTAAGTGTAGCTAGAATACTTCTCATTAAAACATCATAGTATGTTGAAGATACTAGTTTCATTACAAAATAATGTAATAAAAACAGTTTACGTGGGTTCGAGAAGCAAAATAAAACAAAAGTGCATAAGGGAAGACATTACCTTTAAATCGGGCAACTCTCTTTGGATTAAACCAATAGGGTTTCTTGAAGAGATCTCTGCCTATGGGTAGTCTTCTAGGATGAGGATAGGGATGTGGAGAGATACAATGAGCATATTTTGGTCGATCCAATTGTTTGAGAGGTGTGGGTAAGATGGTAGAGGTGGGGGCCTTTTATAAGAGGGCGGAGGGGCACTCTTGGAAAGTTATAAAATGTTACTTTATTATAAAATGATTTTCGGATTTTAAAGGTCCCAAAAAGATATATTTAGAGTCTAAGGTGATAATGGTTCTAAATCCACTCATCCAATAGGTTTTTGACAAGTGTAAGTCTTATATTTTACCTTATCTTTTCATTTTATTTAAATCGTTAATTAACGAGGTAATCGTTGCATCATCATGATGTCATAAATAAATTTATTTATTTAATGTATAAAAATTATAAAAAAAATAATGATGTATTAAATATTTTTATCTTTCTAATTAATATTTATATTCCAAAATATGACTTATATAATTGCATGTAATAGTTGGTTTAGTAAAATTATACCTGTTTGTGACATTTTTATTTTAACTTTAAAAAAAATTTATTAATGTCATTTTATTACCCAAGTGGTTGCATAGGGTACCCAAGTTGACCCATTGATTGTCTTGGTCATCCATTACTCATAAAATAAGATTAGGACATTTTTCAAGGTAATTTCATATTATTATAACATTATTGTTACCTTAAATTACACTAATTACCTTTAATCGCGATTAATAAAACATAAAAGTTATTATTCACCAAAAAATTATTTTCATCCCATTGAACCAAATTTTATATACTAATGACAACCATGTATGTCAGATTTTTGAAATTAAATTCACAGAAGTGGTAAAGTTTCATTTAAACAAAAAATTAGTTTTTTTAACTACCACTTAGTGGTTTCACTATTCATCAAAAAATTGATGTTTTTCAGAAAAATACCAAAAATTAACCCTAAGATATATTTGATATTCCGAACTCAAAAATGATTTATATTTTCAAAATTTAAAACATATAAGTTGAATTTATTAATTTAATAATTAATTCCCATTGTCAAAACAAACAGCATGTTTTCAAGAAACAATATATATCAAAAGATTGACACTAGTTTAAGTCCAATTTCAAAGTGAAATTAATTCCAATGACCACCATTGGATTTAATGGTAAAAATATATTCTAATTTCACTTTAAAAACAATTAAAAAGATAATATATTCATATAAATAAATTAGATTAAAAAGATGTTTTGAATAAAAATACAGCATTTTTCATTTATTCACTGAAAATGAACATTATCGGAAAAATAACAAAAATATACAGAAAGTAAATTTTGATGACTTGATTCTAACGAAGGATTTCATTTAGACAAATAGAATGTATAAGAGTGACTAAAACTATTTTTAATGTGGGTTTTCCATCAAAAGGCGATAAATCAACCATTTAGTGAATATTATAGTATTTATGCTTAAAATTGAATTCTTTTCTTATTTTAACCTTTATCTTTTATTGGATAAATGTAAAAACATTTAACAAACATGTATAATCATATTTTAGTTATTTATATTCATTCCCTCTAATACAACGACTACGTGTTAACTACCATTTAAAATAATATTATTATATTATTACCGTGCAACGTAAGATTTCAATGAAACTCGTTGTTGTGTATCAGGTATGCTATCGAACATAGAAACCCCTTTAAAGTAAAATTAATATTTAATTCAAAAATATTAATAAATATGAAAATGTCTTATTCTTTATTTACTTGGGATGTTACATACTTGGATTGGTATTATGATGAGACCAAAGACGCAAGTACCAAGGTAGAGAGTGGGTTAGTGATTTAAGATTGTTCTAGATGAGCTATATTTTTGATAATGTGGAATGAGATGGGTAGATGAGGGTGGTATTTATAAGAGAAGAAGATGAGTATTTTTGAAAAAAAATATTTTATAGATTTTTGTTTTTTATTTCGAATATTATTTATTGGGATTCTTGGTATTATATATTATAATTGGTGCGTGTGATATATGGCTAATGGTTAATTACATGAACCTATATTTAATTAACTATATAATTAAAATATAATATATAATTTTATATTTCTCTCTATATCATTATTAAAAAAATTATATATTTCTAAATGATTAAAAAAATCACCACTATAAAGTTTCATCATTTTGATTCAAAAAAATATAGCTATTTTTTCAAAATAAATATCAAATTACAATCAATTTTATTTTTTCATAATATAATTCTTTTAATATTTTTTTAATGATTTTTTTTATAAACTAAAAAAAAATTTTAAATTTTAAATTTACTAAAAAATTTCTTTTTTATTTTAAAAAATATATATATTTTAATAAAAATAAAAATTATATTTTATTATAAAAAAACATTTATTTTATGATGTTAAAACCTCAATTTAATAATGTTATAATATATATATATATATATATATTCATTATATATTTATTTGATTGGCTTATTCTATAGTGGTTCATTATTCCATTAGTTGTGATTATATACTATAATTTAGGTTTCTATTTCAAAATATCATATGACTATTCTTAATGGTCAGCATACACTCCAAACAGTCATATTACATATTAAAAATATCTCATAATTTCTTCATTCATCTCTCACATCAATTAGTCTTATTTTACAATATCTTAATGTTTTATAATTTTCATTCCATAAGTATAATTTCGTACAAATTTACATTGTTGTTCATTGGTGTTCTAATTATAGGAGATCTATATTATAAACATTTTACAAATAAAATTATTTTATTTTTTTAGTTATAATTTTCCCCATATAACTATAGTTATTTGTTTAACTTTAATTATTAACTAAATTTAAAATTCACCCTTAAATAAATTATGGGTATTCATTTTTATTATATATTGAATGTGATTTATAAAAAACAATAATATTAAATATTACACTTCTATTTACTCATAAAATAACATTCATATATGATTTTCTACAGTAATTATATACCTAAGTAGTTCCCCATGTATCCATAAATCATTCACATCATAAAAAAGAAGATTTTATAATGTCAGAAGTATTATTAAATGGTGGTGTAGTGTTTTTTCCTTTTAATTTCAATCCCCTACAACTGATATTGAATTTCATATTTTTTTGTCTTTTAAAACCAATAAAAATCATTGGTTAAGGTATATCATTTCTATATTTTTTTAGGTAATAGTTTCTTCATCACATTGGAAATCAATTACACCATGATAAGATTTATGAATATAAATAAATTTGTGTTTAAAATTTCAATATATTTATTTTTATTATATTATTAAATGTTCAATTAATGATCTAAATTCATCTTGATACATCTCATATTGATATATCCATTTTAGTTTTTTTATTATAAAATAGTATCATCTTTTTGTTATGTTTAATCGAATAAAAATGGTATTTCTAACTGAAATGACTAAATATAAATTAATGGATATTGCATATGTTTTCTATTCTATGGTTATTTGAAATTTATTATGTTTCTCTAAATAAATATAAAACATTATTTAAAATAATATGGGCATATGAAAAATCCTTTAAGAAAGATAAAATGTAATTCCTGTATTGATTATTTTAAAATTCATTCATCATTGAAAATTAATTATTGATTCCGTATTAATCCTCATCATAGAAAGGGTATAAGGTTAATTTTATATATGAAAATTGAATAAATATTTTATCTAACCAGGATATTAGAATATTTTTGTGTCATAGATAATGATAAACTCAAAAATCAATCATTTATATATTTTTATCCTTATTTTAAGAATAAAGAAATTAGATAAACTATAATAAGTATAATTTTCATTTATTATAATTTAAAGATACACCCCCATATAATACATAAAAAAATTCAAATAATAACCATAAAATATTCATTAGTCAAATTTTCTCATTACTAATATTTTCTCAGATTTATATGTTATAACATTATTATATTCAATAACTATTTTCCTTAATCCATTTGTTTATATATAATTTTATATTGAAAATATTTCGCTACTTGAGGATTTCTCTAGTACAAGAACATATTCATCCTATTATTGATTTCATTAATAATTTATTAACAATAATCTATCTAAACATACTTTACTCCCAACCATATTATTATATTTCTTTGGATTGATATTTAATAAAAAAATCTGATGTTGTTTCCTTATTAATGGTGTAATAAGATATATATATATGGGTGTGTGTGAATTTCAATGAGATAATTTTTTATAATATATTTTATAATATCATGTGGCTTTGAAAAATATAAATTTATTCCTTTTACCATGGTCACATGAATAAATAATGTGATTGATGGTTTCCAAAAGCTACAATTTTTTCAATTCATTCATAAAATACTCCTTTCATATTATATTTAATAAAATATATAGGTTTTTTTCATGATCACATATTCATATAGATTATATTATAATATCATAAATTATATCTAGAAGAAAGTTTACCAGATAAATATATTAAAAAACTATACAAAGACAATTGTGGTATCTTTTCTAAATGTGATCAGTATAAACATATTATGTCGATATCTAATTATGTATGATATATTTTGAATTTTTTTATATCATAAAAATAGTTGATGATATCTAGAATAATGATCATATTTTGATAAATATTGGACTTCACAATGAATATTATATAATTCCCGAATCTGTTATAGAGGAAATATTTTTTTCCATAGTGATTTTATTAAACTCTCACAAGTTTATACATTGGATTTTCAAACATCGTGAAAAAAAAATTCTCCACCAATGTAATTCTTTCAAACCTTAATATTATTATCTAATTGCACTTGTATAATCTAATTAATTACTACATATATCATGAATTTGTTTTATTATGTCTCTTCAATTTCAATTTTAGAATAAGAATATGTTCTGTCAAAAAATATTCCTCGTAATATTTTCATAAATGTAAAACATAAGTGAAAAAATAAATTATTTATAAAAGAAATATAAAGAAAATCTATTTTAATACATTTATTTAATTATTCATATGTAATGAAATCTATAAATTCAATCATGGTATTCTTTTACTACATGTAATAATTCAATATCAAATAAAATATTATCTTATATCAACTATTGAAAAAATACATAAAATACGTAATTATTAAATCATTTTTAGATACATAAACATATCATTAGAAAAATAAATATTTTTAGGTTTTTATTATATAATTTTTATATTTATAAAATATTATTATAGATTAAATTTTAGTAAATAATTTTATCCTTCACAAAATTCCTCATCTAATTCTCTATAATATTCTTATCACTTAACATCATCTTGGGACATTCAGCAATGAAATTGTGACATAAATTCCCAATAATTGGTTGAATAATTAGAAATAAATTCTAACTTGAATAAACATGTGTTCATGGATTATCATTAATGAAATTATAATTATCTATTCATTGTAATATTGAAATTTTTATAAGGAAACTATTCGAATGGTCCATTTATATTTTCATGTTAATAATAGGAAAACCTCTTAAGAATAATAATGATCATCCTTGGTGGACCACATGACATAGTTGTGCTACACACTTGACTTACTCTCCAAAAAAAGTGTCTCCTCAAATAATAACATACCCAATTAACGAGGGAACTATATAATTCTAATAAAACCATAAAAATCAAAATATATTGAAAAATATGTTTAAATACTAGAAAGGAAAGAGTACAATGATTTTACACTAATCAATTTTTTAACATGGATAATGTTATGCATAAATATACATGTGTCAAACAAACACATATATTATATCATAATGTCTATAAAGAAGAAAATAATATAAATATCGGTAAATACCCCACATTTTAATGGTATATGATTATGATTATTCCTTTTTTAAAAATGAATATATAACATTACTAAATATAATGATATTTAGTTAAAATGTGATGTGAGATTAAATAATAAGTAGTATTGGAAATAGATTCTAACAATAGTATTGAGAGATAAAATAAATTATAGTGAATCTAAGATAATGATATATAAGTCTCAAAAAATGAATAATAAAAAAAAGTTATGTATAATAGATATTAAATTCAATGTAGTTAATGATGATATAAATATAAAAATATATTAAAAAAATTTATATAAAATAAGATAGATGTTTCCCATAAGTTTTTTATAATCAATAAAAACGGTATAAGAAAAAGGGATAAATATCCTAGTTTTAAAGTATTATAGATTCATCAATGGGAAAAAATATATTATATTAAATAATAATCGAGGAGGTAATTTTATAGAAACACAAAAGAGATAAGTTTTTGAGAGAAATCATGTTTCCATATGAACCATATTGTATTATCATGTTCAGATTTCTTGTATGACAAAAAAAATTCAAAAAAATTAATTTCAAAACCATTTCATATTTATTAATATTATTTTGGATCATTTACTTCAGCTATGAAAGAATTATTAACCACATTTTATTTATACAATCATAGGGGAAATTTATATTAAAAATAGTAATTGTAGTTTTTTAAATTGTGGTATTGAGTATTTTTATTTATCAAAAAGTTATAAAATATCTTGAAAGATAGAAATATATATAGTCAATATATTTATCTTATTGACTATAAATGTGATGATAAGTAATGAAAAAATTCATCAATGTGGGTGGTGGAACTTGACAATTATGGATGTGTCTAAGGGGATGAGTTATAAATAAAATAAGTAGTATATATTATTTATAAAACATTTAAATAACAAAAATATTATTATTATAAGTATATAGTCTCTAATTAAGTTATGGATGATTATTTTTAAAATATAATTATGTGAAGAATGAAAATAAATTGAAATGAATTATTTATATGGCTAAACTATTCACCGAGCACCTTATTTTAAAAATCACAAATGCATCTTGTTCATGGACAATATATAGACCACAATAAATCCAACGATAATATAAAACATAGAAATTATAATATGGGTTGATTATAATATATGGGAGTGTTTTCCAAATTCATTTAATTAATGTTATGCAATGTAGATTTTTTTTCATAAAGGATGAGTATTATTAGATAACATAATAAATTACCATTTTCTAAATAATATTATTATTTATCGTAAAAAATAAAATTTTATCTATCCTTGATTTATTTTTTACATTTTTTATTCCATATATATAACTTAATAAAAAATTTATTATCTATGTGAAAATAAATTTTCATAAAATCCCTAAATAAAAAATAATGTTTATATTATGTTATGTATTTTATATGTTTCACAACATATTATTTAACTTTTTACAAAAAAACTAATTTCATTATAAACCATATTTTATTATTTATGAAATATTTTTTTATATATTACAAAATTTATTTCATCATTCAAAAAATAATAAGATTCCAATAAAATACCAAAAATCAATTTTAATTGATAAGGTAAAAATTTTTATTCAAAATTATAACCAAACAATAGAATAATACATTTTTAGGATGTAGATTATATATATATTCATATATTTATGAAATTTCAATTTTTAATCAAAAATCGGGATTCAAATAATTACTACAAATTTACTTTAATTGGGTTATATAAAATAAATAAAATTATCTATAACATTAAATATTTATTGATTGTATTTTAGTATTTATATGTTTGTATTTATCTAATTATATAATTATCCACATTATTTATTTTACTACTTTAATTTTAATGTAATTATTTTATGGAACATATTTATAATATGTACATTAGACATTGTAACTATTAAATTTCCATTCACAATAATTACCGGTATATTTTTATGTCAGATAGGTGTCTATCCTAGTATACAATATTGATTTTTTTTAAAATCTACCCTTTAGGAGATATCCCAACCATCATACATACATAATGCATCATTGTAGATTTTTTTCTATTTATATCACAATAAATAACACCCTGAATCTTATAAGAATTGTTTTTTATTGATTGTCTATATAAATTACATACATTACAACCCAACATAAAATTTTCTATAATTTCACAAATCATGACTCCATTCATTAATTATCATATAAAAAGTCATATTAAATATTTTTTATTATATTATTGGAGTAGAAACGTAGGAAAAGGGTCATCACAGATACATAATATTAGTAAAAACATAAGATATATTAATTAAATCTAAGAAGGTGATAATAATAATGATCATAATGGATTCAATTTAAATTTTTATGAGAATCTAAAAAATAAATCTTACCCAATGTAGTAATAATAATGTATCATAATATGGATCATAACACAAAGCTATGGAATAACATCAAAATGTGAAATGACTTAGAAATATAGAATATTCATGGGAATAATAAATCATAAGTCAAATCCAGTCTCATATATTTGACTATAACTGAATAGAAGAAATATGTATCCCATAAAAAGTGGAATATGATCCCCTCCAATGTTCCATAACGATAAATTTCATGTGATCTAACATTTTCCGATTTACTTTGATGGTGATATAGTTATAAGCTCACTTGTTATATATTGATAATCGATATATATGTGTGTTTATGGACAAAAAATAATTTTTAAACTCATAAATGAATAATTAACCTTTGATATTGAATAATAATTAAAAAAATTATATCAATAGATAATAATAAATCATAAATTGATTAAAATTGATTGATTTATCAGATGTTTAAAATTAGAGTCTATGAAGGGTATTTCAAAAAGAAAAAATACACTATAAAAAGAGACAACAAAATTAAAGAATATAAGAATAAATTATCATTAATTTTTTATATTTTTTAAAAATAAATAATTTATAAATTATTATTTTTATTAAAATGGATAATTGAATAAACCTAACAGTAATGATTCATGAATACATTAAAAGTATGTTTTAAAAGGAAATCAAATAAAAATTATAGGAGAATATGAATGAGTGGAAAACATAATGGGGAAGAATTATAAAATATTTCATTCAAACATATGTATATAATATAAATTCAATAGAATGTGACCATATGGAACCATTGTAGAATATATAATTTCATTCATGAAATAATGTAAATTATATTGTCTTATAGGGAAAGGATTCAAAACTGAGACGGAAGACAAATGTAATTCACCTAACACTTGTCATTTTTCAGAATTATGAATCAAAGGGTTGGGAGGTGGTAAAAATGAATGTATGATTCCAATGAAAATATATTAGAAGAAAATTTAGTATTTATTAAAAAAAATTAATACATATTCGCACAATATATATTAAGGTATCAATAATATAAACTTCAAGGAAAGCTATAGAGTCAAACATTTACCATTATACTCAACTCAAACAAATAGAGTTTAACCAATCCATAAAAAACATTAACTTGTTAATTAAATATTTAATAACCATATTCAAAACTATTAACAATTCTAAAATTCAGTAGTGATCATTATTTAAAATATATATTAATTTTTTAGAATTTATTTTAATCATCATATTCAAGTAATTATAAGTATTTCATACTATTTTTTCTGTGGTGATTCTCATCCCCATCATTTGGTAAAATTTATACCATTAAAATATTAGTAAATATAGTTTAATCAATGGATTAACACTATATATTATGTCCCTGGTTTATTTTATGGAAGGTATATGAAGATTTTGTATGAATTGAATTCATAGCTAGTATGATTTATTTTACTTCAAGGATAATAGTTAGTCACATTATAATGATATTTTCTTTTTTATTTCCCACTTATAGTTCAATAATAACATCTTCAATTACATAAAATTATTATATATTATAATCTAGTATGTTTCTATATAATCTATGATTTAAATAATTAATATAGTACATAATTATTTATGTAGGAGGTTAAACCAATTGAACAGAACACATGGATTACTAATGAATGAGTAATATTATAGACAAATATTATAGAAAATTACTTTCATAGGAGAATAATTACATAAATAAAACATTATTTAAATGGTGAAAGATTTTTGATAAGTGTGAATATGAGAATGTAATTGAAGAATATAGATAATAAATACATACATATATTTATTGATTTTCCCCATCCCATAATGAGTTCTATCATAATAATGTATTTAGTTCACCTTCACTGCACATTAATATTTTCAATGGTGAATATGTAAATAAAAGTGGTTATTTTTATATGGATTCATGAGAAACCCAATGGAAATAATTTATCATTGAACTATATATGAGGGTTCCTTTTATAGATGACATTTAGTAGCATATCTCAAATTACCAAATCCTTAATTCCTATGGATGAACATTTTTTCATGAATATCGGTCTATATTTTTAATAAAAAAATGTATTCTCCATATTAGCTATACTATGAACTTTTATTTTGATTAATATAAATTTTATGCATCATTTTAAAAATATAATACATTTTACAATATTTACAATTTAATGATGTAATTTATTATTCACTCTGGTAACATTTTTTATCTAATAAAATGAAAATGAACATGTTACCGAAGTTTTTTTCCTTGTTACTATACATTAAATCAATAATTTCATATTTAATTTTTAATTAATGTAAAATTTATTTTTAGATAAGAATAAATAATAATTTAGACAAACAATTTTACTTTTATAAAAACAAATTCTTATGTAATTAATGATTATATTTTATTCATTTATAATCCTTATTTATTTAATATATGTTAAATGTTTTTTGATTATATTAAATATCTTATTAATTTTATATTTCATAATAAAAAAAATTATATTTTATCAATATTATATTTTTTATATACCCATCGGTTTGTAGGTATACCCATTTGTTATATATATTTAAAATGGTAATATTAGCCATTTTCACTCCTATATATTGTCTTATAAAATTTCTTAAATTATTTTTATCCCACTCTTCTATTTCATTAAAAAATTATATTTTGTTCCAATTATTTCTTAATAATTTTTTAACAAAAATGGATGGGATGATCCTCAAATAAAACCACAAGAAGAATTATTTAAAAATTTGAGTCATTATATTTAATGGTTTATTTAGGCCACCAGTAATTTTCATAATGTTATTTAATTATTTATTCTCATAATATATTAATTTTCATATTATAATATAAATTTTTTCTAAAACAAATATACCAATTATCCATTATTATTTTCTTTTCATGAAAGAGAGGCAATTCAGTAGACTCATGTGAAACATATAGGGGGGGTTCATTATATCCACATTAAAATAATATCACCCGGTAAATTTTAGGACATTGATCAAAATGGTTGATTGTACTTTTGCAACATTAAATCATTATTTCCCTAAATTTCTTCCATAATCATACGATTAATACCAATAACCTTCACTAGGTGAGTGGTGTTGTTTAGAAGAATATTTTATTTATGATCCATTCTCAATACTGGTTATTCATTATTAATTAAATGATATATGATATTCACTACCTCTATATTTACTACATAAAACAAATCTAGTATATACTTTCTTAAAAATGATACAATGAACATATATTGAATCTATTAGAGGTTTGGGGGATTCATTTTAAGATTATTTTTCCCCATGTGATGAATAATCACAAAAGGTTTTTTGTATCTTGGGTTAACATTTCCTTCTTCCCAAATTTGATCACCCCATTCTATAGTGATATTCAAAAGAACACATAGTTTCGGACTACAGACTAAATATCTCATCAACTTTTATTAGTAAACATTTTTCATTAGTATTTGTGATTATTTAATATGATGCTAAATGTTTTTAATTATATCTATCATGTCTGGAGAAATATATATCCAAAAATGATTCTTCTCTCCGCCAGCATGCATAAAAATTGAGGTTCTATATCTATTTTAATGTACATCATTATATGGTTCCATTTGAATAATTGAGTGTAAATTATTGTTTTATAAGAACTCTACCACGGGAAGATATAAACCACAACCCCATTAAGATTTATCAATATTGATATTCCCATATCTTATAAAGAATAAATGGTCCATTTTAAATTTTTATCAATTGTAGGGTAGGAATTATTCTTAAAAAATAAAATTCTATCCAATTCTATTGAATAGATTTTATATAAAATCATGGTACTCCTCAGATATTGACATGATAAAATTTAATTGAGTTCCCCATTATGATTTACTACTTCATTCAAGTACATCATGCAAGGACTATTGAGTGAAAAATCCACTCAAATATAATCAATGTGCATTTAATTCATAAGTCAATCATAAAAATCCTAAAATAATTACATGCATTATATGATTTTTGATCTCTTATAATGGAATCCATAGTGATTTTCAACCATTCAATTTTTCTATGTTTAATAATGGAATCATCCCCTATAAATGTTCACATTCATCATTAACAAACAAACTGAGAAATAATTGAGATTTATACATTTCAACATAAAAAATTATATTGTCTTACTAGAAGTGATCCCTGATATCTTTATACATCAATTTTTACTTTTTATTGAATATTGAGTTATAGAAACTATGTATCATCCAAAAGATCTATACTTATTTCTACATTATAAGGGAAACATATCCATTCCCAAAATCGGATAATGTTTTCATCTTTGAGGATGATCCTTTAAAAAAATTCCACATTCTATTATATAGCTATTGTTTCCTTCTACACTTCTTAGGTCATTATATTGATATATATTCGATCAACAATTTGTTAAATGATGGGTTTTCCAATATCCCTTATGATTTATTAGCAAATCACATTAAAATACATTAGAATAACATCTTGTTAGATGTTTTTAGAAATTCCCCACCAATACATTTTCTTCATGAATCAGTTAGGGTTCTTTATGGGTTGTTTCAGCAGTAAGATTGAAATTTTTGTTAAATTTTGTGTTGTTCCCCATTAGCACATGATTTGGGAAAAAGTGTGCCCAACCAATAGAAACCATGAAATCCCATGTAGTGGAGGTTTTCATGGTTGGCACATCGTTTGGGAAACTGTGTAGCCCTACGTAGCTAACCATGTGGGTGTGAATTTTTATTTTCAAAAATAATTAAAAAAATTCCCAAACAACCATTTTACCAACCGTTCAATTCCAACTACTCATCAATCTAATTCAAAAGTATTTATGGTTCTAAAAAACCAATTTCGGATCCACCAAATACCTTCTTATGTTGATTAAATATTGGTGAATACTTTTTTGATTCCTACCTAGCATGTTATCACTTCTTTATCCTTCTCTCCCGATCTCTCGGTATTTCATCAAAATGGTCTGTTAGACCATCTTGTGTCTTATGCGTCAAAACTAATTTATTTAAAATTTGGATTCTGTGTTTCTTTTCAATATCTCTTTATCCATCATTTATCATTAGAATGTTAGGTTTTGGGTGTTTTGAAATGTTATTTCTGTGATGAAGGTAGGTGGTTCTGTCTAATATTATAATTTTCTGTAACCCATTACTTTATTTATTGTTCAAAATGTTTTCAATTAAAATTTGAAAAGCAATTTTGATAAAAATTAAAATTTGATATGACTTGGTATGTAATTTTGGAGAAAACACCCAATTCCAATGGAATTTGGAATTAGGGTGTCATTTAAAATTGGTGGAATTTCTGAAATTGTGTTAGGAGGTTGATATTTGGGGAAATGGTATAAATTTATTTGATAAGAAACTATGATTGGATTTATCGTGAAAACATCAAGAATAATTTTAAAACCCATGTTTTGGTTTTGGAATGAAACTAGAACATTGAAATGAAAAATTGGGTAATTGTATTTTAAACTGATGTGAAATGATTTTATCGTTATTTATTGATTGATTAAACTCATTCAATCCAAGTGATTTAGTGTGTGGTTTGGGATATTTATGAAATGATAGTGATTAAAAAATAATGGATTGAAGATGAAAACTCTAAAAATCTAGTTTGGAAGCTCATATTCATGATCGAATGTTGATGAATCATATTTGACTAGAGCCCGAGGGATGTGTCTACTCATATTCCATGATCCCTAATATGACATTGTGAGGATTTTATAATTATAAATAGTTGTATCACATAGAAGATAACTATGACACTTTTTGTGATTTTACTGATTATATATTCCATTGATTGTGAATTTATTGTACTCATGTTTAGTGATTTATATTAACTAATTTTTATAAATTTTTAATCAATAATTTGTTTGAAATGTTTCCACAATCCAAAATCCAAAGAATATTTTTTTAAACATGAAATTATAGTTCCATTCTTGTTTTTTTGAAAATTTAATGAATGTATTTTTATATATTTGTTGAATCCTATTATTGAACTCTTGGTGATATCCTATTGGCATTTTATCTCACATAGTACCTTTTATTTTTGGAATTTTTATATTTTATTCTACTAGGTTATACTAAATAGAAAGCTCCTCTTAGAGTTGGTGGTTGTTCTTTACCCTTTGGGTTAAGAGTAAAATGTTCTCTAGGAAATTGGGTTCTCATGCATGTTTTTTTGGTACATTGATGATGTACTATTTGTGTCTTGATATACCTTTTCTAATTTTAGAATTGTCTCCTTTGTATGTTTTTTGAGAATATAGATATGTATCTATTTCTTCCACTATTTTTGTGGAAAAGTAATTCCCCTTTATATTGAATGATTCAAGGTTCTGGTCACCAAACCACAACGATTGGGAAACCCTTTGTGAAATTTTATGATCATCTTGGGTTTTAGGGTACTAGGAATTGAGGTTGGTTCACGACAACGTGGTATCAGAGGGAGGGTTTGCATCTTTCCTCGATGTCAATATGAAATGGAGAGATATTTTTGGGACATCAGAGGTATGTAAAAACGAATTAGTGATGATATTTCATCATAATGAGATGTAATATACTATAGGTTTTTTGGGGAAGAAGTCTTGAGGATTTTGTATATACTTTTACCTTATTTATATTTTGATAGGTAGAATTCCAAATCATGATTTATTATCTAATGTGGTTAATTTCCCTTCTTTCTATTATTGAGTTTTTATCTGAGTAAACTTTTGATCTATTATTTTTTTGTTTTTTGGTGTTGTATAGAATCATGAATCTTAGAAGACATGTGAATATGATCAAGAAGGAATCTACAAGATTAACCACAATGAGTGGATCTTCTCGTGTACCATAATTTGGTTGACGTTATTATGTGTGTTGCCATTACATTGGGACTGGAACCTACCACCATTTATATTTATGATTCTGATGTTGAACCTCATGGGGATTTTTCTAGAATCATGCTCATGATTTACTTCTCTAGAGGCCACTGTCATTCAATGGCTCTATTATTCCTCAAATGGATGAGTATTGGATGAGACTGATTGATCTTTTGTTTGAGTTTGTGGTAACTCTTGATGGGACAAAGTTGAAATATTCAACATAATTGATGGATAGAGATATAAGGAGATGGTGGGACATGATTGTAATGTAAAAGAATCATGAGAACTTAAAATAAAGTGAATTTAATGTTATTTTCACTGACCAATTCGATCATGGTTATATGGTGTCGAAAAATGGATATGGAGTCTTTTAAACTTGATCAAACTAATAAATCCATGTATGAGGATGAAAATTTATTTTCTACACTTTTTTAGTATTCACTAGAGATTTTATTAGATGAGAACTGTAATACATGAAGGTTTCAGATGGGAAATGAGTGTGAAATTCATTATCAAGTTTTCTTGTTGATGTTGTATTCTTAAACTAACGTGATGGGTAGGGTATTGACAATTGAGCTAGATCTGGTTGTTATGTTAGATATGATAGGAGTTCCTTTTTATCCCACAGGTTTCTCTATGAATTCCCATAAAGGGAAGATAATTAATGATAAGTCTAATGGTTGATCTCAAAAGATGGTTCCTTCTAGACCTCCTATAGTTACTGTAATATGACTTATAGCTAGCTTGCAGTGTAGAAAACTTTTGCATTCAGTACAGGTTTTCACTATTGTACCAAATATATGATATTCTTATATATTTTCAATATAGTTTTTTATGTTCTATTATATCTTTTTTCCTCACTTAGTGGAATGGGCTAATGATAAAAAAATACTATGGTGAAATCAGATGCTAAAATGTCTAAGTGGTTCTAGCCACATACATCTGAAAAAATATTCTTCATGCTATGGAGGAGTCTCAAGAGGAAAAAGATATAGGTCTATTTATTGTGAGAGGTACTAAAACTATATATTAATCATTAATGTATTCTTTATTTTATATTATCTCATATAATTCATTTATTTCAACTCATTTTTTGAATTCTATAAATCTCCATATACAGAATTTATTTTTTGTGATGGATATTACTACACCTCTCAAAATGAAGAGAGGTCAGGGTTATTTTTTTCCTTCTTTTTCTTTATCATTATCATATGTTAAATTTATTTTTTATTTTCAGATTCTGACATGAAACCTCTTGATGTCATATTCAAGATGGATAGGCTCATTGCAAATAAATCCCGAATTAACTTCTATCTTATATCGGTCTTCTTTACCAAGCCTACTTGGGTGTGAAATATCTTTTAGGGATAATAGGACCTATGATATTTAATATATTCACCTTATTTTCTATAGTAGGGATTATACTATTAGTGATTGATTTTAACCTTGGGATAAAATATTTGAGTGACAATATCCCTACATTTTTCATTGAGTTTCCAAACGTTTTTCCTTCTGTCATCTCCAGTTTTCTATTAGTATAGGAGGAAGTGTTTTCTATTTTTTCACTTCCTAATACTCAAACATATTTTATTCACTACTACAACATATTATTGGATAAAATTAAATATTTGAAGTCTTATTTGGGCGATATTTTGGAGAAAGGATTTATATTCTTGAGTGTGTCACCTTTGGTGGCGCTTGTTATATTTTCCATGAAATAAAATTTCGTAATTTTTCTTTATGTTAATTACCGAAAACATAATTTATGGTGATCAAAAATTATCTATTTTCTTGCATTGATGTTCTATTTGATCAATTAAAAGGGGTGAATTAGTTTCTGAGTATTGATCTGGAATCTAGAAATCACTAGTGGTGAATAAAAGAATCCAACATTATGAAACCCTCCTCCTAAAGATGATACGTACATTATGAGTATCCTTTAATCCCATTTTGTCTAACCAATTATACTATAGTATATATTTATTAAACGAACAATATATTCCATGAGTATCTTCATACATTTGCTGTGGTCTTGGTGGATGAAATCAATGTTTACTCTATGTTCTAGGAGGATAATGTCCATATTCTTAGAAGATATCATGAATTATTGGGAGATCATCGAATTTCTGCAAAGATTTGAAAATGTGATTTATGGATTTATAATGATATAATCACGGTGAATTAGGTGTTAGAACATGGAATCTGAGTTTTTCCTGAGAAGGTGAAGGATATTATGACATGGGATCAAACATGTAATGTTATTGAAATTTGAATATTATTGGGATTAGCTTGATATCACTACTAGTTCATAAATGATTTTTTCAAAGTTGTATTCAGCGATGACTTCTATAACACGGAAGGGAGTTACATATCCTTGGAATGATAAATTTAAAAGTTATATTGTTGAGTTGAAATTTGTTTTGACTACTTCTCTAGTTTTGAAGCTTCCAAAGGCCTAGCAGATCTATGTGGTCTCCTAAGATACATCAGTTTTAGGTTTGGATTCTGTACTTATGCAGGGAGATCACATCACTACCTATGGCTCTTAGATGAATAGGCCACATTAGAATAATTATCTAACCAATTACCTTAAACATACTTTTTTTATGAATTTGAGTAATGGTCAGCATTGATTACTTTTTGGGGAAAGGAATATTCTGTATTATAACCCCAATATATTGAGTTGCATCTTCTCTAAAAAAATATTTTCATCTACACCAAAGGGGTTGGGTGGAGTTCTTTTGGTCCATTGAAGTTAACATTACCAATACCTTATAAAAGGGGAATTTCATTACAAACGGTTTGAGCAGAAAACATCCAACCTAGGCTATGAAAAAATCACTTAAAGTGTTTAAATTGATGGATCATTCTACATAGATTCGTGTTGGTGTTTGGGAAACATTGATCAATGATGTCTTGTACATTTATCATTTGACCTCTTCTCTTCTCCAGATGATTCATTTGGAAAAATATCTTGATGATGAATTCAGCATCATAAAAGACACTATTTATGTTGTTGCGATTTTTTTGAGTAGTTGTTCCCCCAAAAAGGTATTATATGTTTTCAAAATTAGTTTGGCATGACTTTTTTAGTGAGGAAATCTATGATGGGGGGTTTAAAAATTCCCTTTTGGAATTGAACCCAATAACCAAAAAGATGTTGTTTGATACACGACTACCATTCTAGTGACCACATATGAGATGTAGAATTTTTTTTTCTTTTTGTTAAAAGTTCCAAAAGTTTATGTCTAAGCACTAGAGACCTTTGTACTCACATCAGCAACTTCTTGTGTAAACATGGAAATGAGATAATTTATTAATAGATTTTTTTGTATCTTTTTTATTAACCCAAAGATATAATAATGTGATTTAGTTAATGAATGATTTCATGAAAAAATAGGCTCACTTTATACCCATTTAAGATAGAAATATTGTTGAAGAGCTTGTAAATGTATATGTGGGATTGATTTTTTAATTACAAAATGTTTTATTATCTACTGTATCTGATAGAGATCCCTATTTTATATCCTATTTTTTTAGATATCATCAAGAGGACCGGAGATCACAAATTTTTATAAGTATGGAGTACCACCTATAGATGGATAGACATACTAAGAGGGATATACATGTTCTAGAATATAAGTTTCATGTATGAGTCCTCAATTTTGGTGGAGCTTGGGATGACAATTTGGGTCTAGTTGAGTGTTCATATAACAATGGTTACCAGTTAATGATCACAATGGCTCTTTCTGAGGCCTTGTATGGACGGACTTGTAAATAGATTTTGTGTTGTCAATTGATTGGTGAAAGTTCCTTGGTCGGACTGATATTTATTCAAAAGACGACAACATAGATTCAGTTGTTTCATCTGAGAATTTTGATGGAACATAGCTGATATATGTTTTATGGTAATCATCACCATAGACCTTTGGATTTTTCAATTTTTTCCTAGTGATCTTGAATGTTTCACCTTATTTTGTTTGATTAGGACATTGTAGGAAATGGAATCTTGCTCCACAATTTTGTGGGAACATTTGAGGTGGTCAATCAAGTGGAGAATGTGGCTTATAACTCAACACTTCTTTCATATTTGACAAATATGCATAACATTTTCTAGGTATACGAGATATGAAATTATCTTTCAAATCAATATAATGTTCTAAGGTGGGGTGATATTGGGGTTGATCCTGGTTTATCTAGGACCAATCATCCAGTTAGAATAGTTGATTATGGATAAAATATACATTGTGGGTGGAAAATACCTCTGAATCCAGTACTATTGAAGAAGTATTATAATACACATGCGACATGAAATAGAGATTCCATGATGAGAGAATAGTGGACTCAACTTGTTCATATGAAAAATTCATAACATTATTTCTAGGAATATAATGTTTATATGTTAAGGATGTTATAACATCTAGTTATAAGATCTCAGGTACTTCAAGATCCTTCTTTTTTATTATTATTTTGTTGGGGATTTCCTTGGTTAATTTTGGTTAAAGCTATATATTTCTTTTTAATGTAATGGGGTTTTTATGATTGGCACATGGTTTTCCAAAACCATGCACCCACCCAGTGAAAAGTGTGAAACCCCAAGCAGTGGGGGTTTTCATGGGTCACACATGGTTTCCCAAAGTATGCACCAACCTACTAGGAATCATGAACCCCAATAAAGGTTCACATGGTTAGGGTGCATAGTTTGGGAAACCATGTTTCCTGGCCTCATAAACTGTGCAAGCGATACTTTTAATATCTAAAAATTATAAAAAAAATTCCCAAAATTCATTTTTACCTTCTGTTCGCCGCTATATCCTCATAACTCAAAACCCTACGTCTTTGATGCTCTCAATAATTTTTTTTTGGATCCTCTAAAACCCTTCAATGTAAGATCAAAACATGGAGAATATCATAAAATCCCTTTACGATAAGTGATATTTTCCCATTCCATTTCTCCCACAACCTCATTCATTGCATGACAGGGTGTTTCGGTCATTACATGTTTGATGGATCTAAAATCTCTTTTTTTAATCTTGATTGAAGGATTTTATTTGAGATCTCCATTTTTTATATTCATTATTGGAAAATCCCCTTATCGGTGTTGTCTTACATGATATACATGGTAATGGTAGTTGGATTCATAAAATATTGGACAATTGTATAACCCATTAATTTTTTGAATATAAAAATTCATTTTAATTAAATTGTTAAATTTCATTTTGAAGAAAATTGGAATTTGATTTTACATGTTATAGAATTTTTCTGAAAATCCCCAATTCCAATGGAATTGGAAAATTGGGTGTGATTTTAAATTTATGAAATTTTTGAAACTTAGGTGAGAAACTGACATTGGAAAAAAATGGATTAAATCAATTTGATAAGAACCTATGATTGGTATTATATTGAAAAATTAATTAATTTATTTAAGACATTATATTTGGTTTTGGAATGAAATTGGCACACTGAAACTCAAAATGGGGAAATTATATTTTAAACTAATTTGAAAAGATTTCCCAATTATTTATTGATTTATTGAAAACATGTGATCTTAGTTTGGTAGTGTCTTATTTGGTACAAGCATTCCAGGATGTTAATTCCATAGAGATGGATGGATGATGAGAACTCTAATAAAAAACTAGTTAAAAAGATTATATTCTTGGTGAAACATTGATGAGTCCAATTCGGAATGATCCCAAGGGATGTGTTTACACATATGAAATGATCACTAATTTGAGAGTGTGGTTATCTGATAACATGAAACTATTATACCACATGTTAAATGACCATGTTGTTTAATTTTATTACATATATTTTATATTCCGTTAATTTTGAAACAATTTTACTCATGCCTAGTGATTTATATAAACATATTTATATAAAATGTTAACTTAATCCATTGTATGAAGTGTTTCCTTCATTCAAAATAAAAATCATGTTTTTTAAATAATAAATTATAATTCCATTATTTTTTATTGATAATTGAATTAAATATTGGTTTTATTTTTATAGAATATTATATTTGAAAATGTAGTGATACTCTACTAGTCTTTTAGCTCATGCATTACATTTTCCTTTAGGAATTTGTGGATTTTCTTCTTCCAGGTTCATGTAATCGGAAATAACCACTTAGATGAGGTGCATGATTTTTACCCTTTTTTATGAGAGTGATGTAGACTCTATGACATTGGTTCAGCTTGTATATTTTCTAGTACATTGATTATGTACTTTTTGTGTTTTGACATGTCTATTTGACTTATGGAACTGTCTCCTTTTAGAGTTTTCCTTGATCATACATATATGTATTTATTTCATAAACTATTTATCTAGAAAATGAATTCCAGTTTATCTTTTATAATGGTAGGTTTTAGTCTTTGACACATGTGGATTGGGAACACACTTCGGGAAATGTCTATATTGGATCATGTGTCAGGGTACCAAGGTATCTAGGCTAGTTCATGACAATAAATATTTAGTATCTTTAAACCCTCATCATGGTTAATTTATCATGATATTTCTACATCCAAGAATCTATCATTTTTTCCATTATCAATGTGGTAATGTTTTGGGAATTAATAGTCAATGATAATTTATAATAATATATTTTTTCTTATTTTTGACTCTTTTTTTGTAAATGTACACATTATTCTCTTATGATATATATATATAGCCTTTTAATATAAAGGTAATTATTATAAATTATTAATGAAAATATTTCTACTTATAGATCTAAAACATGGAAAGGGTAATATATCTCATGGACCATTAATCATCTTATGAAATAATCGACAACATTTTCATTTTACCAAAGAAAACTCCCCAAAATAGTCAATAATAAATAACAATATATCTAATACTCTTCTATAGTACTTGGTAGTGGGATTAAATGTGTAATAAACAAAATTATACTAAAATAATAGATACCTTCCTCACATTTACTAATTATGAGAAAAAAAAAGTACCTTATATGTTCACATGTTTTGAGGATTAAAAAATGTGATAAATTTCTTACTATGAATTGATAATATCTATTAAATCGCTGAAAACTCAGGATTATACTTACAATTGTTTATTATATCTATTTTTTAATTGAATATATCATTACTGGATCCATATAAACACTCTCAATTGGGATTGTAACCCCAAATATTTAAATTTCTAAGAATATGAACATTCTAAATTTATTATACAGCTTATCCTTTCTAATAGTATCGGTTATAGTCTTTATATATAATCTATTATATTCTATAGTAATGTAATATATGAGAATATAGTCTATAATTACAAAAACAATGTTAGAATAATTATATAAAACAACACCATTGAAATCCATGAAGTTTGTTGGGGAATTGTTTTTCAAAATTAAATCACTATGAATTCATAACATTTTAATATAGTATGAAATGATATCATAGGTATATCTCTAATTTTTTCCCATAACAATTAATATATAGATCAATTGAATAATAATATGTGGCATAGTTCCTAAATAGGTTTACCAAATTTTTTGTCAATATAGGTGTTATTACCTAATTGAAATCTCATAGAGGTATATTTGTAGGAGTACCAAAAGGCCACACACATTCCATTTCATAAGAACCATGCTTTTAACTAGCTATGAGTACTTTAATCATACATTGAGGAGACTTTTCCACTGATATAATATAAATAAAAAATAAAAAAATGACATTTAAAAATTCATAATATATTAATATAGTATATTTAAATCAATGACACATATATTATATAATATAAATACAAATAAATCCATTCAATCATACATCACAACTAATCACCCACTTTTTATATTAGAGAGACATAATAAAATTAAGAAACTAAATTTGAAAGATGCTCTACTATAACAGTAATCCAAACCTCAACCCCATATTTGTACTCTTTTGAGATACACCATCACAATAAACTATAAAATCTGTTATCTAAAAGACAAATATATATTATAAAAAGTCATATTGGTCCCAGTGTAGTGTGTGGAAAATACATCACAGTAGTGTCTCACCAAGGGACCAAATATTTTCATCATGCATATTTTCATGGAAGGAAAATATATAGGATTTATATAAAAAATCATGAACATCGTGTGATATGTAGGCCACTATGACACATAACCTTCTACAGATTAGCCAATGTTGGATGAAGTCACCTCACACCACAAACACGACCAACCCTAAATGATTCAAGGAAGGGTATTATTCATTGTCTTGAACACTAAAATATCACATAGGTCAGTTCCCATTCATAATTATATTCCCACTATATCATCCATAATCCTCTATATTATCATCCTATTTAGGGTTCCACAATTACATCCTAGCCCAATACATCCTCACTATAGATAGTCTTTTTGAAAAGTATCTCAATTATTGTTAGGCTAGCTTCCATTTCAAGATCTACATAACATCAATTTCTCCCCTTTTAGGGTGGATCCCACTAGTATAACATTGAAAAATACCCTCTTTCTGATGGTGGACAATTCATGCACTAGCTTACCCATGGCGATGCCAACCATTGAGACACATCATGAATAATATCACATTGGCATGTCATATCTCATTGAGGGTGGATCCAACAATAAGAAACTGAACCAATACAATTTCACAAAATATATTCACTACTAATAATAAATTCCTCAGGGTGAGGTGAAGTATAATGTTTCGTTATAAATTATTCAAAAATAAACAATAAGGCCCATAATATATCCCATCTATAAATCCTAGCTCCAATCCTAGGATAAGACCTCAACAATCGTCATGAGACCTCGATATAATACAAACCCACTTAAAGCTAGTTTCTATTAGATCATGATTTATCCCCTTATATAAAATCATATATCAATATATACATTGAATCTAATTACTATAACAGCTCAAGTATTTATAGAATAATATTTTTTCTATTTATTAGTATTTATGATTTAAATAGTAATTCCTAAGAAAATAATTATGTTTATTGATTTTAAAACATAAATTTTTTTATTATAGAATCTTATTTTGAAAAAACTATTATCATTTTTGAATTAATAATGTTGATATTATCTTAGTATGAGTTTTTTATAATTTTTTAAAAAGTATAATTTTTTAAGAACACTTAAAAATATGGTTTTTATGAAATTCTGAATTTTTTTGTAATGTCATGACTATGTTTTTATGATATAAAACTTATTAAATTTATTTAATAATTAAATAATGATAATATAGGTGTGATATTTTACAAAAATAAAAAATAAAATGAAAATTATATTATATTCATGATAAGTATAAAGATTGTTATAAGTGTCAATGCAATGTCTGTTCAGCATTGAAAATGTAAAATTTGGTTCATTATAAATAATAATGGAGTGATAAAATATTATTTCAAAAACACATTTATTAATTATTATCTATTATTTAGTTTTTTGGCTCTCATTTTGAATTTTATATTTATATAATATTAATCTTTTCAAAATTCATGCACATGGAAAGAAAAGCCATAGTAAAAAATTTAAACAGTTATTTTGAAATATATATGAGTGAATATAAAAAATTAATTATTATATAATATTATTCCTAACCTAATTAACTAATTTTTATGACATTAATTTTTTTTATATGAAATAATTAACATTAATGTATGTGATACACTGATGCAGTGCTTGTGTAAGCATAAAAAAATAAATAAAATGTTTTCATTAAAATTATGAGAATTATTATACCCAAAAAATAAGAAAAACCTTATTATATATAAAAATATCAATCATATTCATTTTTTTATTCAAATTGGACACATTCCTGAACAACATTGATTACATTAGTACCTTTAGAATATTTTATTACAAAGAAATGCTACTTATTCACTCTATAACATTTAGTTAGTATAATATTTTAAATTCTGGTTATCTAGATGTTTTATATGAAAAAATAGTATATGGAAATATAATAGAATTATATTTCTCAAAATATTTCATTTTTAATTTTAATGTAAGAAATAATTAGATTAATTTATTTAATAATTATGTTGTAGAAAATATTTAATCAATGAATAAATCAAATGTATTATTTTTAAAATCCTAAAATAAATATAATTTGATAATTTTGACTATATTGATAGTTATTATAGGTAATTATAAAATTTATAAGATATAATAAATAATTTCATTTGAATTAGAAACCATTTCTTGATATGTGTAATGCAATGATTGTTAATTTTCTTTAATTGGAAAAAATATTTTTCCATGAATAAAATATTTCATTATGTTATTTAGAAAACAAAAAATTGTTTAAAAAGAAAAAAAAATGATAGGATTGGGTACCAAATGTGTTATGATAGGATTTTTACCCCTTTTATGTCTTAAACCCTATTTTAAATTTATTATATTTTAACAGTTTTAGTAATTTCTATATTACCGTGCACCTCAATTATAAAAGGAGGCTCCCTCCTTTAGAATGTTTCATAATAGAAATCCATCTTTTCTGGCTAAACCATACCAAATTCCCTTCTACTCATCCCTATACAAATTTCTGGGAATTGTTTATAGAAAAATACTACTTCCAAGATCTTTTAATGGGTTTTAGGGGGTATTTTTTAAGAATGTTTCTTTTTCATATCATTTAAATTGGTTTTCAGATATACCTTATCACCACCTCTGATCCAATGTTTAATGAAAGAACTAGTACCACATATATAATGAAGTTTTTTTATGTTATATTCGTTTCAAAATCACTCATCTTCTCCTTTATTTCATAAATAATGAAATCATTGTCTATGTTGCATTAATTCTTCGCCTTTATGGATATGATTTTTTGTTTCCCTTTTACTAAAATCAAGGAAAGTTTAAATTCACATGTAATTGTTTAAAATGACATATATATATATATATATATATTATCACTTTTGGATTTTTATTTCATTTCTAAAAGGATGAACATAAATAAACCGACCTTGCAAACCATGAAAACAACGCACCCAAAGCGATGAAAATGACGACGTCTTGTTAATAAATGGGTGGAAAATGTTAAAAGAAAAAATTATAAGCTATAATATACATGATTTCAGTTTTTTAATATATTAATATCAATATTCAAACCCTTATAATGGTTTTTTAAACACATTTAATGGAAGTTGAACCTGAGTTATGGAATATTCTTTTTAAAGTCTTTTTATGTGTCTCTTTTACAAATTTAAAAAATATTATTATTTAAATTTATATGGAATGTGAGTTTTCTAATTATTTCATCATTATATATTACTATGATGTTTCTGTTATATGTTTTAAATGTTATTTTTGAATAATATTATTTCATTATATAGTGCGTGATTTTTATAATTTAAAAGATATTTTTTTTATAAAAAATGTTATTTTGAAAATATGATTGTGTTTTACTAAAGGGTTAAAGTAATTTTCAAGTGTTTCATTCCTGATACGTTCCTTAAAAATAGTTAACATTGGTTTTAGACCATTATTCCTCAATATATGATGGTTTTAATCCCATTATAACTCAAGATATGTTGGGTTAAGCCCATTATAGCTCACGATATCTTGGGGGAGCCCCATTATAGCTCTCTAATGCATGGGGTAATCCAGAGATAGAAGTTGACTGAATGGTTATTCCATATGTTTGGTTTAATGTAAGATTAATTTTGAAAATATGTCCCATTGAAACTTCATGAAGATTCTATGCATGTAAATGAGCTCTTATGAAATCAGTTTTATTGATTTTTATGTTATCACTTGCATAAAGATTTATTTCTTTATATACCTTATTGGTATTTTTGTGTGCATCCCATGTTTTAAAAAAAAACACAAGTAATAATGATGGTTAAGAGAAGGTATGAACTAAATATGAATGTTATGAAGATTTTTATTAATAAAAATAAATCATGATTTATTTTAAAGAGTATTGTATATTAAAAAAGTTGATATTGTTTTAGTTGTGTTCACTTTATATGAATATGGTTTTATTTTTTTGTATTATGTCCTAATATTCTAAAACACTAAAAATAAAATGATCTTAAATATGATAAAAACTCCGATATTGAGTAAAATTCTAGATTATTAAATGTTTTAAGTCATTGTCTTTATAGTTGGTATCATTGGATGGTTTATATATCTTTAGGGGTTAGGATTATATTAATATAATACCACAAATGATTTTGGAATTATGAATAATTTTAAATGATATAGAATTTAAATATTTCAATGTTTACTCTTCTAAGATATGACTATTCAGAATGGTTTTCTTCAGATAAAATATGGAAGACAAAGTAGAAAGGCACAATGAGAACAATATCCTTCCAAATCTATAACTTGGAATGGTGTGAATTAGAACCAAGTAATTTGAGATATTAGTGGTTTATTTGACTAAGGTGATAAATGGTGGAGGTATCTACGGAATAATGGAACCTGATATACCATTTAGAAACATGTTTTTTTGGAGCATCTTATGATGCAACATCCTCCAACATTCAGTGGAACCAAAGATCCAATGCAGAAAAAGTTGAGATGGTGTTTTGTAACATGTATATGCCTTGTGATGAAAATAATAAGGAGTCATGTTGGAAGGAAATGGGAAAAAATTCATCATTGAAATTTATAGGTATTAAAATCAATTTCCCTTCTTGTTAAATGTGTTGGAAAAACCGTACTGTAGAATGTCTTTTAAATTTTGGGAAATGATGCTGATGTGAAATTTTTCACCTGTTTCATGTGAAAGATAATATTTATTTTAGACTTGCTATCTATTTACCATTCTAAGATATATTGTAGTGAAAAATAAGTTGTTTTTTAGAAAGAGTCACATTTTGTGTACAAGAATGAACTCATTCCATTTATAACATATCAGGAGGATAAGAAACTAATAAAATATGGAAATGAATATTATCTTTCACACATTGTTGAAAACAAGGGAACCATTCACATTAATAATGTTTTAGTGGTAATTGAGTATCTTGATGTATTTATTGTTAATATTATTTGTTTTATTGCTGGTTGAGTGGTTCAGTTTACTATTTACATAGTTCCGGATGTAACAAAAAATTCTAAACCCCTTTATATAATGGATTTAATTGAATTTTTAGAGTTGAAAAAATAGCTATAGAAATTATTATATAAATGTTTTATCCAACCCAACACCTCGCCATGTGGTGATCATGTATTGTTTATTAAAAATAGAGACTCTTCAATGGGACATTTAAATGATTATATATCCTTGAATAACATCCCAATTAAGAGAAAGTACCCTTTTCCTTATATCAATGATTTATTTGATCAACTCCTAGGAGCACATTATTTTTCGAAGGTTGACCAAAAGTAGGCGTACCATTAGTTGAATGTAAAGGAAGAAGACACCCCAAAGCTTGTATTATGTACTAGATTTTAGAATTTTGAATTTTTTTATGCCATTTATATTAACTAATTCAACTGATGTTTTTATGGATCATATGAATATAATATTTCACGTGTTCTTGGATAAGTTTTTAGTGGTGTTTTTTTATGATGTTTTGGTATATTCTAAAATTATAGAGGAGCATAACAGATATCGAAGGGTTGTTTTTCAAACATTGAATGAAATAAATCTATATGGAAAATTCAGAAAGTGATATATTGTTTCCAAAAAATTAAATTCCATGGTCACATTGTTTTTAAATATGGAATAACATTTGATCCTACTAAAATAAAAGTTTTTGAAGATTGGTGAAGCTCTAAAAATATAATCAAGATTCATATATTTCATGGTTTAGAAGGCTATTTTTATAGGTTTGTTTAAATCATTGAACAATTATCTAGCCCACTAACAAAGTTAACATTAAAAGGAGTAAAATTCATCTAGAAAAAAAATGTAATTTTTTTTCAGGAATTGAAAAGATGATTGGTGAATGCTCCAGTTCTGACCCTACCTTCCAGAAGTGGTAAATTATTCATCTTTAGTAATACTTCATTGAAGGGAAATGGATGTGTTCTAATGAAAAAATATCAGGTAATTATATTTTCATTATGTTCGTGGAAATATCATGAGTTAAATTACCAAACACATGATTTGGAATTAGCTGATATTGTTTTTAAATTAAAACATTTGATGCAACATTTGTATGGAGTAAAATTTGACATATATATTAACCATAAAAGTTTGAAATATATATTTAGCCATATGCAATTAAACATGAAATATATAATATGGCTAGAACTAATCAAATATTATGATTGCAAGATCCATTATCTTCCTAGAAATGAAAATAGTGTGTCTGAGGCTTTGATCCTAAAAATGATATATTAACCATGATATGTTTAGAACATGAACCATTGGTGAATGATTTGATAATTTCTGGCTTTGAAGTTACTGGAGAAGGAAATCAATATGTTTTGATTCAGTTTTTAAAGAAATCATATTGATTAGAAATAATTATGAATCCCCAAAAACAAGACTGCGAGTTGTTGAAAAATATAGAAGTGGTTAACAGAGGTATGTTGAAGGAGTTTAATATTGATAAATATTGTGTTTTGTAGATTGTGAAGATATTATTTGTTCTTTGTGAATCATAATTGAAGAATTATTTATTACGTGAAGTTCATTGTACTTAATTTTTAGTTCATCTTAGTAGCACTAACATGTACAGGTATCATCGTGAGTATTACTATTAGGATGGAATGAAAAGAGATATAACATTTTTTTCCTTGAAATGTTTGACATGTCAACAAGTTAACGAAATGTTGGTACTACCAAAGGGGATGATTCATCCTTTTATAGTTCTAGAGTAGAAATGGTAAAATATAACCCTTGACATCAGTTTGGTAATACCAATGACATCATGATGTAATAATGAAATATGGTTTATTGTTGATCAATTGACTATATTTTCTCATTTACAACCTATTTGAGACACTCTTTCTATAGAGTAGATTTATCAAATATAATTCAAATAAATTATCACATTTTTTGGAGTTACTCTATATATTGTATCATATAATGATCCCATGTTCACATCTATATTTTTTAAAGTCCATCAGAAGTCATTGGGAGGAGAATTAAATTTTAGTATATCTTTTTATCCTCAATCAGATGGAAATTCATAATGAACAATTCAGACACTGGGGGTTGTGCTATGATCTTGTTCAATGGATTACCAAGGAAGATTTTACCAATATATTTTATTCATAGCATTTTATTATAATAATAGTATACTATTTAGAATACATATGACACATTTTGAGGAATTATAAAGTATGCAGTATCGAAACCCATAATTTTGGTATGAAGAAGGGGAATGGAAATTCATGGGGCCACAATTAGAAGAGTAATTTGTTGAATAAGTTCATATAATTCAGTGATACATTAGGATAACTTATAGCAAACATATATTTTATACAGATAATAGGAGGTAAGACCTTTCTTTCGAGTTATGTGATCATGTTTTCCATAAAATTTCCCATTGGAAAAGTGTTATGCATTTTTTAATGAAAGGAAAGTTAATCCCACAGTTAATTATACTTTTATAAATCATTGATAATGTTGGACTAGTTTGATATTGAGTTTATTTACATAGGAATTTATCTCATGTACACAATTTATTCTATGTTTTGGGGTTAAGAAATAATGTGCCAGATGAATCTCATGTTTTGAGCCTACAAGTTGTTCAGTTTAAAGAGATCCTTTCTTATGAAGAAAATCCTATTCATATTCACAACAATAGATCACAAGTGTTTTAGAACATGGTAATTTACCATGTTATGGTTTTGTTGAAAAACAACATTGAAGAAGAAGAAACATGGGAATCTAAATATTATATAAGAGAAAAGTTTCATCATTTGTTTAAAAAGTGAATAAAAATTATGATGATGAAATTTCAACAAGGAGGGAAAATTTAACAACGCGTGTATTTATATAATATTTTATTATATTTATTAATATATATGATTTAAAAATAAATTCATAAAACAAATAATTTTTGTTATTTATTTTAAAATATAAAATTTTCAAATGTAAAATTGTATTTTGAAAAAAATAATTTTGTTTCATTTCATCTTGTTTAAATTATCTTTGTATTTTTTTTTGAGATTTTTTTGAAAAGTTTTATTATTGTTGAATAGTAAGAAATACGTCATTTTGTTATGATTTCATGAAGACATTTTTTTGATTTAAAAATAATATACTAATTAAATAATTTTTTAAAAAAAAGTAATATTTTATAAAAATAACTTAAAAACATAAAAATTGTATTATATTAATGATAAGTGTAAAAATAATTATCAGTGATGATGTTGTTCTTTCACAACATTTGAAATATCAAATATGGTTCCTAATAAGTAATAATTAAGTTATTAAAATATATTTTCAAAACTCATTTATTAATAATTATTTAATTTATATTTATTTTGATTTATTTTTTAATTTTATAATTATATGACATTAATCTTGTCCAAATGCAAGTGTAATGCTTGATCATAGCAAGAAACGATAAAAAACAGAGTTAAGATGTTTTTTTGACATGAATATGAGTGAATATAATTAATAAATGAATCTATAGTTTTATTTTAAACATAATAAACATATTTTTTATATTAATTTTTTTTAAATTTTTTTATATGAAATAATTAACATTAATGTCTGTAAAACGTAGATGTAGTGCTTGTACATGCATAAGAATAATAAATAAAATTATTTTATTGAAATTATAAGTATTATTAAATGACATAAATATTTTCTAAAACGATTTATATAATAAAATAATGACTATTTTAATGTTTTTAATATAATTGAAGACATTTTGTACCTACTTTGTCTCATTATACCCTTTATGTTATTTTATTAAAAAGAAAGACAACTTGTTCACAGCCTAACATTCAATTAGTATAATATTTTAATTTGTTTTTCTTAAAAAGTATTTTTTTTTTGAAAAAAAGTAGTAGTGTAAAAAATAATGGAATTATATTTATCCAAAAATAGTATTTTAAATTTTCAGGTAATAAATAATTAAATTATTGGATAGAGTAATTATGATGAACTAAATATTTAATTAATGAATAAACCAAATTAATGATTTTAAAAATAGTATAAAAAATAAAATTTGAGATTTTTAATACCATTAAATATTTCAATAGGTAATTATAATATGTATAAGATACGATAAATAATTTAATTAGAATTGGAAAAAAAATTGATGTGTTTAAAGTCATGATCATGTATTGTTTTTAAGTTGAAAAGAATATTTTTTTATAAATAAAATATTTTATTAAATTATTTAAAATTCTCACAATTATTTAACAAATCGAAAAAATTGAAGGATTCATTAAAAAATGTTATCTACTATTATTTTTATGAATTTTATAAATCCTAAACACGATAATAAATTTATTTTATTTTAATAATATGAGTAATTCCCATGTTACCCCTCACCTCAATTATCAAAGGAGGGTGCCTCCTTCTCAAATTTTTATCACCTCAATCCATAATTTTTTTACAAATACTTATGTATTCCCCTTTTCACCCCATTCAACATTTTTATTCTTTTGGTCTCACAAAAATTCCACTTATATGATCCTTTAATGGGTTTTCAAGGGAATTGTTTCAAGAAGTAAGGTCACCTTTTTTCTCTTAATAACTATTCTCACTTATACCTTATCCCCACCTCTTAAACAATGTTCGATGACATCATCAGAATAACATATTTAATGATGTTTTTTATTTTATGTTCTTCATAAAATCTCTCATCTTTTCATTTATTTCTTAAGTAACAAAATTATTTTTCATGGTGCATTAATTCACTACCTCGATGGATGATGACTTTTCATTTCCCTGTTACAGAAATCAAGGAACATTTAATGACACATTTAATTATTTAAAATGAATTAAAGATATATATTTTATCAATTCTATATAGTCATTTCAGGTTGAAAATGATAATAAACCGACCATGGAAACCATGAAAAGAACGCACTCGAAACAGTGAAAATATAAAAATATTGTTAATAAATTGGTGGAAGTGTTATAAGACGATAATATAAGGTATTGACATCATGATTTTAGTTTTGTAATATATTAATAGAACTATTCAAACCATTATATATGAGGTTTGAACACATTTTATGGAAGTTGAACCTAGGTTAAGGATTTTTTTATAATCCTTTTAAATGTCTCTTTTAACAAATTGAAAAAGATTGTTATTTTATTTTATATCTTATAAGAGGTTTCTACTGTTTTCATGATTTTATATTACATTGCTGTTTCTATTATATTTTTTTAGTTATTTTTGAAAAATATTATTTCATTATTATATGCACGATTTTTATATTCTAAAAGTAATTTTTTTAGGAAATAATACTATTTTTAAAATATGAATTTCTTTTTCTAAAGGGTTGAAATGAGTTATCAAGTGTTTTATTGATGATATGTTTCTTGGAGATAATTTAAAAAGGTTTAATCACATTATAGTTCATTAAATGATTGGTTGATATCTGTTACTTATCGTTATATGTTGGATTGAGCCCATTATAGTGGAAGATATGATGAGTCAGCCCCATTGCGGCCCTCTAATGCATTGGTTACTCCATAGATTTAAGTTGACCAAATGGTTATTATTTGTGTAAGGGTTATTATAATATTGATATGGTAAATAATTCCCAAGTAAATTTCATGATGTTTTTATTCATGATAATAAGTTTTTATGAAAATGGTTTTATTGGTTTTTATTTTATCACATGACCAACAATTTGATTCATTATATCCCTTACAAAGCCTTTTGTACATATCCAATCTTTTTTAAAAAAATTAAAAGGTTATAAGGGTGGCTAAGAGAAATGATGAATCCTTGATGAATGTTATAAGTATTCTTATCTAGAAAATGAAATCATGTTTTACATTAAAATGTTTTATTTTTCAAAAAAAATTGATATTGTTTTAGTTGTATCCTCTTTCAATGAATGGGGTTTATTATGTATGTATCATATCCTATTATTATAAAACTATAAACCATAAAATATCCTCAATGTTAAAGAATGTATGTTCTTTATTAAAATTAATGATTATGAAATATTTTATGGCTAGAACCTTATAATAACAATCTTTAAAAATATAATTTAAAAATCATTTTATTAATTATGAATCAATTTCTACTCCCATATCACTTATAAGGGTATCCCTTAGGATTCCAAAAAAACCCCTATCAATATACATCGATACTGATCCTCTCTTGTAACCTATAATAATTTAATGTCATTCAGGCCAAACCTGAACCTCACCTTCATTGGAAAGTTCAATACTCTATTCAAAAAAATCATCTTGAATTCCCAATCAAATTACCCATAATGAATCTCATGTTAAACTCACTAAAAGTCCATTGGTAAACAAATAAAATTTCATTTATAAACATATGAAAACAAAAATATTTTTAAATATGAAATCTCCCTAATGATATCTCTCAATCCAATCACATAGAGAAAAATATCCACATCACTATGTATCTAACCCTAAAGGACTTATCTGACTAATTCATCAAATAGATTCTCAAATCAATCCTGAAGGTGATCACCCAATCATGTGTGAGTTGTAAGGAATTCTGAACCATCATTCACATAGCTAAGACTCATATTTTCATCACTGTATTTAAGGAATATGACCTGGGAAATCAACCACCCATCATAGAAATCATGGAATGTCATGGTTCACTTGTAAAATCAGCATCCACTAGGAAATGTTCAACCCTCAAGGATTAAATCCCTAGGTTTGTCATTCAAATCTAGGATTCTCATGGAAACTATTCTTCTACCTGGGCTTCTCTCAAAACATATCATTTTTTTCTATAAATATGAGCAATGATACAAGAATGATAAATCGCATATCATCGTTTATGTGGTTATTAATGGACACTTTTTTTTTCTATTATAATTCTTTGGAATATATCTAATAATATTTACTGAGTTAGGTATAAATGTATTGTGGGATTTTAAGGATCAGTGAGGATTAATATTGATATTGTATAAATTTTCTATATATTTATATAACATGGGCATAGTTTTTCTAAAATAATGGAATAACTGTCAAATAGGGGCCTAGATGAATTATCTGAGATTTTCTTTGAGTCTAGAGAATGGGTTTTACACAAGGCATGACATTATATTTTTTGACATCGAGTTTTATATCATGATATCCACCATGGTATAAACGGTTAAATAAATTATATATATTTATATATTTATATATATTTCATTATAAATAATATAATAAAATAATTTTCCTAGATAAATACATAGTTATATAAAATTCATAGGTTTTGCAGCATTACCCTAGGATTGAGAAAGGATTCATTGGAGGAGAGAATGAATAATGATAATATATTGGGTAATGTTTTTGACGATGGAATTTGAGGACATCACCATTGACAAAAATATATTCATTATTAATTAACAATTGATCATAAACAAATGAAAGGATTTTTATTTTCATAGTTTGATTACCATATTTATTTTCCACATGATGAAGACTAGTTATTTATTCTCATATCTTAATTCTTCTGATGATAATTTTTTTTTTCAGGAGTGGGTTTATTATCCTAGGGATGTAAAATTATTATGGTTGTTTATTTTTGTACTCTTCTCTAATCATTATTATGGAAATGAATCTTTTATATCTTGATCAATGGTAGAGGTTTATTTCTCATCTTTTTTTATTTATTTTTTCCATTTTAGTTAACATTATTGATTTTTGGAATTCCTTGGGAAAATGGTTTGACCAAAATCCAATAATAGATCATTGAAAATCCATGATTTCATAGAAAAAATGGATACCATGAGTTTATATTTCTGAATGATGTTTAGATAGAGGAGATATGGTGGTAGCTAGTTATAGGTAGAGGATTGGTACTAGACAAGAGATCACCATTTTCCTAGTTTGACACATGTAAATGAAATGATATTAAGGTAGTTAAAATTTGTAAAGATATAAGGATGGATTCTAACCATCAAATATGGAGAGGCTCAAAAAAACTAGATCCATATTTAACTTTATATTACATGGTGGATTATAAATTGGTAGTGGAGAGGACCCATATGAGAAAAAATTCTGGAATTTCTAGAAAATTACCTACTATAAGAAATGTAGTGTGATGAACACAAACTATGTATTCCCTCTTTTGCAATATTAGGGTTTACAGAATGATAAAAATATCTCATTATTTTTGAGACATGTCACATGAAATGTGACCCGATATTGGTGTCTTGGTTTGTACCCTGGGGTGTACAAGGTCATGGACATGGACAACTGCACAAGCATGACCCATAATATACAAGAAAAACCAGATGCATAGAAATATAGTAGACAAGACACCCCTTGTAACCTTCATACGCACCTTATAATTATTTTCGGATCAATTGATGTTCTAAATCTCTTCAGAATAAAACAAGATTAGTTAAGTGTGATATTAGGCCCCCTGCCTATGATGGAAGTGTTTGGAATTATTTCTTAGCTATATGATCAGGATCCCCAATTTTTTTTATATTGATATAATTTGTGGTATCCCCCAGTCAGGCCCAAGGTAAGATTCTCTATTGTATCTTCTTCACTAGATAGGTTTTGTGGCATCGATATGAACACCATTCATATGGTATCAAACACTATCTATAATATTGATCCTATAGGGGTTGGGGGTGTCCCACAATGGTCATGGGTGTGATCCCATACAAATATGTTGATAGATTAGGAGTTTCAGTGCCTATTCATTTGGACAGACCCAACAAGTCAGCCCTTTCCGATGATACCCATCAATGAAAGAATAGCTCATCAAGGGAGTTATATAGGATGATAATTTCACTGAAAACATGATTAGAATACCATCATAGACAATGGCATGGAATATTTTGGGAAATTGAGTCTGTTATAATAATATCTAATTTCTTGTTTTTATTTTAATTTCCTGTTCTTATATCTTGATTGAAATTACATTTAGATAATGGGATGAGTACTACTGATGATTAATATATAGTGATTTCTAGGTGTCTTACTGGGTAATGTTATACTCAAACCCTGCATAGTATTCTCCTAATCATTTCATTTTTTATTTAGATTATTTTCCATTTGATAGAGTCTTGGGAGGAAAAAGAGAAGATAGATAATATTTTGGGCTACATATACATTGTTTGTACTTGGTGTTACATTTAATAATAGTACCCTCCAGCATAGAATTTTGTACTCTTTTTTACATTTGGGAGGGATAATATTTTATTTTTTATTAATTTTAAAAAAAATCATACTCTATTTTGGGATAGATGTTTTGAAATCATTATAGTGTCTTTATAATTACATTATAGCATTGTATTGTTATTTGGAGATGTGTGTGTGGGTACGTTAGAATAATTCTACACATTGGGGAGATACGCCTACTCATAGTGAGACATAAGTCCCTAGCCTATGGTAGGTGATCTTGGGGTTTCACATTTGTCTTATCTATGGCTAGGAAATAACTTGTATGTTCGGTTTTGATATGGGGGTATCAATTTTATTTCATCATAGGACCTTGTTTTGGATATTATCTAGCAATGAGGATTGGTTTGGGATGTAAGGTAATAGTGTTAAAATGTTTCAAGATTAGCTTTGAAGCCTATGGATCCACTTTTGGTGTGGTATCTAACATATCCATACACAAGGAATCTGAAAACCAACATGCTATCTTAGAATAGAAAGACATAGATTATATGGGAAAACATTGGTACATGTATCATAAAGGATATGGTTATAGTCTATATGTCCATTTTGAGTCAGTTCCTTAGATATACTCATTGATAGTGACATATCTTATTTATTTTTTTCAGGATGCCTCTATAAAGATATACATTCAGGATTGCACAGAATGATTAGGAGGATGATCCATCAAGTGATGAGGCTTCAGTATAGGGTCATGTGAAGGAGTAGGTACCTCTGGATATTTTTTTATTTATTTTTTCACCGATTGATCAATAGGTTGAATTGGTAAAACCAATAAATGATGTGCCCAGGTTGTTTGAACACCATGGGTTATAAATGTAGCGACCTCAGATGTTTATGGGCGATATATACCCAGAAGAATCTGAGGATTGCATAGAGGTTGTTATATGATTATTATAGCTAGCGAGGACACCTCTATATAAAATTTTATTCATTGCGGTGAGTCGTCTTCATGGATATTTTTGGTGATGGTGGATCTTGGTTATTTAGATGCATGATGAGATCAGTATATCCTAATGATATTTTATCCATACCCTCAATGAGGCTCATTATCCATCTATGTTGTGATTAATTCATATTCTTTTGCTTCCTTTTGTTCAACATGAAATCATGACCATTGAAGATTATTCATCATGGTTCATTCACCTCTCATGATGCTCTATAGATATGGATTACGATACATTACTCTTTAAACATAATGTAAAATAGATATTAAACTAATATATTATGGTTGGTGTGATATCTATTTGCATTCCCATCTATGATGGGGTGCTTGAGGGAGAATTGGTGCTGGATAGATTTTAGGAACTGTTGATGATGGATGTTAGTGTTGGTAAATGGAACACAAGATATGAGAGTTTAGTAGTGGGTATCCAATGAAAATCATAGGGATACATGTGTGTTAGGTTCTTTTGGAGGATATCCAAGTAAAGATAGTCTATAGTTCTTTATTTTTTTATGGTTATATTCATCCTAGAGAGAGGAATTGTTTCTCTTATAATGATTGAGGATATATTGGTTGGGATTTTCTAAACATCCATGTATCAAAATGTGAGATGATTGATGTAAATAATAGGATTTGATAGTGGTAAAAGAAGGGAGTTCTACAAATATTGTAACCTGAAAGTGGAGAATAGAGAGTAGCTGGTGGTGGAAGATGGTTTGACTTGTTTCTACCAACACCCCCAAGTGGTCCACGCTAGGCTCAGGGAGCTAGTGGCGTTGGATGATGTTATCAGTATTTTGTGGAATCATATGTACCTAAGGATTAAAGGATTATTAGAGGTATTTTTTTAGTCTTATTTACATTTTCCACTACACTAATATAAAAACTTGTGAACCACAATTTTCTTAAAACATAACATGTATGAGATATTGGGTTTTGAGATGATCCCCTATCTCAACCCATACAGTTTGAGACTCTTACCAAAGTGTATTGAACTGTTACACACTATCTCAAACTATTTTAAAAAACTCTTGGAGGAGAGATAATATTATGGGATCAATTTATATCAACGATATGGACATATGTCATAATCATATGTATGGACGAGTTATTAGTAGATTATTTCCAAATTTACTATTTCAGGCAGAGGATGTCATGTGACCATTATTATAGGATGAGGTTTTCATTCCAGGATGAGAGGTAAACCAAAGAAGAGAATATTGATCTCAAACATAGGAGTTTGTTTATTACTCACCAGTTGGATTTTATTACACATGGAGTGGAAGATATAATGAGATTTTATTTTTCAATATTAGTGGTGGAGTAACAGGATGTCTTTCTAGATTACTTGTTCGGATAACCTCCTCTTGAGAGACAATGTAATGAATTTAATTTCACCTAGGTACCACGTTGAAGTTTGATTTAGTACATTTGATGTCTCCCACTGAGAATCATGTGTTATATGTGTGATTTGAGGAATTACATAGGAAGGTTTTTATTAGACCAATTCCATGACCTTGGGAATCTTCGGTGTTGTTCATAATGATGGAGGGTTGGAGCATGGGGTGGTTTGTGGATTGTTGATCCCATAGTTAGGTGACAATACTAAATATGTATCGACTTCCAAGGATTGATGACCATTTTGATCAATTGAGAAGGGTGATATATTTATTGAAGATATACCTCATTTTAAGTTATCACTAGCTTCATGTTCGAGACATAGATATATGGAAGAATGAATACTAATTTCTCTATGGTCATTATGAGTACTTGTTGATTCAGGTCAGATTAAATAGTCTATTAATAATAATAACTATTCATATTATAGCTCTTGTATAGTGAAATTTATTATTAATATATATATATATATGGTTATGATAACATCCAATTGATATGGGAGAAAATAGTTAAGTCCTCGAACAGTAGGATTGTACCCTACAACGAAATTTTTGTTATTGCTTTCGAGGTAGATAAGATCATTGGTATATTCCCTTGACCAAACATATTCTATTTTTTAATAAATAAATCATGCATTAAAATGATTATGGGAGAGTTCAAAATCATTGATATCACAACCCAAACCATGATTGGAGAACCACCACATGAAAATCTCACCCTCGTACACCAAACCCTTAAGGAATTAATTTGTATAATAAAGGAATATGTATCTTGATCCCAATATTATTAGAATGAATTTTTTTCATTTTAATAAAAAATGATTATATTTATTAATTTTTAATAGTACATTTTAAATTATTTTATATTGAGTTTTTTGAAAATTAGATTTTAATACAACAAAAGTCAAACTATATTTTTTGGAAATAAAATTTTTTAATCACGTAAATACTTTAATTATTTAATGAAATGTTGAAATAATTTTATTTTAATAAAATACTTTTATTAAATATAATGGATATTATAATTTTACAAAGTTGAAAATAATTTTTATAAGGGAAAAGATGTTATTGTTAAAAACTAATATTTTTCATTATATGATGATTTTTTTAAAGTGTAAATTATCATATTTATAAAATTATTTTGATAAAATAAATATTTTATTAAATAAGCACATCAAAATTATCAAATATTTTTTTTCATAATTTGTTGAGAAACTATAATTTTTATGTAAATATTAAAAACAATATAAATATATAGAATATATTAATACATCATAAAAACCCAAAAGTGATGTAATATATGCCATAAAAGGTATAAATGAAAAGAATATTTCTTTTATCTTCAAACTAATGTTTTATTTTTATTATTTTATTAGTTTTATAAACCATTATTAAATCCACCAAATCCCACATTACATGCTATGATGTTAAAATCAATTATTTGTATGAAATACACACTTCCAAATAATAAAGGATATTATTTTAATGAACACTATTCCCAACATTATAAAATTATTAAAAAAACTCTAAATTTATATAAATCATGGAAAACACCACTAGAAGTCTTAAGGATTAGATGAATTTATCATATAGAATCTAAAACCTATGTTAGGAATGAAATAAAGAATTCTACTGACATTTTCTAAATATATCATACCAAAATGACATACCTCAACCCGAGAGACCATTTTCAAATTAAATTTCACATCCCTAATATCTCTATAGTCTTATCAATGCACCTTTATTCTTCTACAAAGCTCATCTCATTCGTTTAAAAGTGTCCTATTAGGTTAATGGATCCTCCCCTTCTCCACTTTATTCAAGAACTTCTCTTTGTATTGATCCATTTAATTCGGAATTATTCGTGTTGGGTGATTTCATTACATATCCTTCATAATTATATTATGATTTTCATGACATTAGAGTCCCATTTCACTCTAATTAATTCCTTTGTTGAACCTTTATATAATGTTATTATGTTACTCCCAGTATCCTATAAATTTCCATGAGAAACCATCGTGTAGTGAATACCCATCCACATTTGAAATCAGATCTATTCTTTTAGATGTACATACCCTTTATTGATTGAGGAATTCCACGTACACATCGCACACTACATGATCATGAGAATTAAATTGATTAAATACATTCATATGTCATATGATCTATAAAGAACACATATACATGTATATGATATGAATGTGACGGGTGGGGACAAAATTATATAGCCCTCAAATGCATTAGTTAATGTTTTAATTTAATGATATAACATTTATGGTGAACCATAGATTATCCTAAGAACACTGTTATATTTACGTGGTGGTTAGCCTTGGGGTTTGTTTATGAAGTCATGTTTTATGTTTTTCCAACATTCTTTTGTTCCCATTATGTTAAAAAGTTATATCATGCATCATTGTTCAAAAATATTATTATTACGCCACTTATGTTACCCAAATATGCTTATTGAATTGCATTTACTTTGTTAAATTATATTATTATTTTTTTATTAACTTATTGGGATTTATATCACACCCCACTCTTAAGTACAACTCTATGTAAACCCGTGTAGTTTTAGAAGAATAATAGAATTTGATGAGCATGTTAAGGATTTTTTCAATAATGTCATTTTACATATGTTTAAAGTTGTTTTGATATGTCCTTAATTTTCTAAACATTTTAAGCCTCATTACCTTTTGGGATTCTATAATGTGTGTTTTATAAAAATAAATCATAAATTATTGTTAATAAAATACGAGTTGATGTAGTCTGTATCAAACAAAGTATAGTTATATTGGGATTATGATTATAAATCCCTAGTGAAATACTTATGGGTATAACTAATCATATAAAATTACCCAAACATTTTGTTAATGTATAATGTAATTTTATTTATGAAAAGTAATCTGTATTTGGATACTATAGGTGGATGTTGCTCTGGAATATAAGTACAGAGGTGTAATAACATTAAAGTGTTACACAGACTGTGATATGACCATCACCTATTGGATGACAATAGGCTTCCATTCGCTCCTTGTTTGAATCCTTTAGGTGATATGGGTGAATAAATCCACAATATCTTTATGGACCATAGAAAAGGAAACATAAATTCTAATAAGATTTTATTCTAGGAAACATATCATGGATAATATAAATTGAAACCAAAGATATTCATAGGTTAACTAATATATCTAATATATGTGTTATGCCTTTAATACTCATGGTTTCACATGTATGTGTTGAATAGTTTAAAAATAATCATCAATAATTTTCCATATTATTTTGAGTCAATGAAAAATATTGGATAGAACGAGGAACCAACCAATGTGAAGGACAATATAATGACTTCCCAACATAAATGCCTCATATTATTAGTGTAGGAAATGAAAATAAACTTACAATAAATTCAAAATGAACCCAAGTTTAGAGTTGAAACATGAATAAGTTTAATTTCTAAATCCCCCAATGAAGTATAATGTTATTATTGATAACTTTTTACAAAAAAGGCCTCTGTCATTTAGTGGATCTTTTTCTCCATTAATCAAAGATAAATTGATCAAATATATTTAAAAAATCTTTTCAATTAATCATTTCCTTGTGAAATATGATGTAAATATGGTTGTTCACTATATGGGTTGTGAAACTAACTAGTGATGGAAAATGGTAAATAATACAAATGTTGAGGAGAAAATTAAATATTTTATGTTGAAAGAATTCAATAAAATATTTTCTCATACTTATTTTCCACCAACAATCCTATTGGAACTGAAGAGGGTCTTCCAATGAATCAGGAAAAAGTTCAATGATTTCATCAGGGAAGATGAGAAAAAATTCATAATATTTACATGATACACTTTTATCATTTTTTATTACCATAGAAAATAATTTTAATTCTTATTTAGTAGGATAAACCACTTTCTGTGAAAATATATATCTATTTATTGCATTGAAATTATTGAGTAAATTAACTAACGTGACCTAATAATCAAGATAGTGATTTGAAAATATAATGTGCATAATGTGTATGAAGATAATAAGTCGAGACTGTAGTTAAATTATAGAAATGTTATAGATATGTCATATTGGGGAAATAAATTTAAACATATGGTTGGTCAAAAGTGTGGGATAAAGAATCATGAAAATTCCCTGAAGGTTATCCAGAAATTAATTAGTTATGGGAAATCATGGAACCTATCTAGAGACTCTTGGTGGGATAAACCCACTAATGTGATAGAAGAAATGAATTAACTGGTTGATCATCAACCTGTTTTCAAATTTTCTAGCTAAAATACACAAGAATAACATGTAAATCAATTCCCTGTGATAATGAATTGAAATGAAAACTATTGAAAACAACATCCGTAACCTAGAGAGCAATGAGGATCTTGTGAAATAAAAATTGTAGATGTGGTTACTAACAAAAAATGGGTGAAAATCACTATAGTGGGTCATCCAAGAATATAAAACAGAAAATTTTATTCTTGTGCTACACATTCATTCAGGTCAGGAATGATTAGTGGAACAATTCATTCAATCATGAAAACATTATTGTAGAGTTATTCATGAAGAATAAAATGCTTCAATTGTTTCATGAAAATAATATAACACATACCTTATCTTTTACACCCTGATATTTTAGGAAATATATTTTCTTGAGTAAATTTATTTTTTTCGATAGCTTTTGTTACACAGAGCAATTTGGTTTAACAACCCATGACAATCTATTAATATTATTTTATAGCCACAATTATTACCATAACCCAAAACATGGCTAATTAATAAGAATATACAAATGTTATAAATTTAATATAATTTTTTATATAATGAAATATTATTTATTAAAAGTTGTTTAATTTTTTTGTAAATTCGTTATATTTTTCAAAAAATTATTTTTTTCTCATGATATGAATTGTACAGCTTATTTTATAAAAATAATAATTATTGAAAATTTTATAAAATTAATTTTAAAACATAGAAAAAAAATATTGGAATCAAAATTTCAAAATTATATTCGGGTAAATTTTTAATATTTTTCAAAAAAGATGAAAATTTTCATGATTATTGATAAATAATAGGTTTTACTGAAAACTAAAATTTTTTTGAAAGAATTTTAATAAAAAATTAATTTTTTTTAAATAATATTATATCATTTATATTATAATTAACCCAATATTTGGAGTTAAAATCAATTTCATATCAAATTTTAATATTAATGTTTTTTTATGTCCTAAATACTTTCTCTTTGGAAAACTTATTTTTCATTGCATCCATAGGTTTTATTTTAAAATAATTTTTTTTCACATATTTGAATGGAATTTGGGAAAATGGAATCCTTATATTGAATCATAACGATTAATATTTTATTATAAGGTCAAATTTATTTTGGTTCAAAATGAATTGTAAAACCAGGAAAAAATAATTATCAAGGTTAATGTTCAAATGAGTTTATTGGGAGGAAAACTAAACGTTTTTGGGGTAAAATCACTAATAAGAATATAAAAAACCAATTTATTGGACATATATAGACAATTTAGAAATCTATTTTTCTGTAATTACCCAGTTTTTGAGCCTTGTGGAATGTGAAAAAACATGGGTTCAATATATTCTTTTCAAAAAATTAATTTGTGTCCACTCAAGAAATTCTAAACAGCCACCCCATCTCCCCTTCTATTAACACTTATAAAATATTTTGGATCTACCAATACCAACCTAATTATCTTTCACACATCCTTATATACCTTTTTGAATATTTTTTTTTATCAAACCCTCAAATTATTGCATTTGGTATAAACCAAATGTTGTTCTCCAAAGAATGTGTGGAATTATTTTCCTTTCATTTTTTTATTTATTCCTCAACATGATTCATATTTTTTAAAAATAATATAATATAATATCGTCAGTACAAAAAATATATGTAGATTATATTATGTTAATTTAATAACCTATATCAATCTTTTATTTCGTCAAATTGGTAGTAAAACCAATGATCATGTGGACTAAGGACTACCGCCTCGGAATTTGATATTATTCGTTTTCCACCACCACATATCATAGATGAATATAATGAATTATTTAATGTTTATTTATCATAAATTTAAAATTATTATATCTATATAATTATTATTTTTCAATTTACTTCTTACCTCCCAACCTGTTGGAAAACAGTTACATCGCTTGTGTTTACGACATACTACTGCCCTGAGAACCGATGTGATGTGTTTTTCCTTGGTTGTTAATGGGATTTTAATAAGTATATATTAAAATAATATATTTTTAGTTTTTATAATATATATTTTTTTGGTATTATTATATCACATATTCTTTCTTACTTTCTATTCTGTGGGGAATATGATAACGTCATTCGTGTGTACTCTAGACTAATCCCTCACGAAGCGATGTCATTAATTTTTTACAAAAATGATTCATGAAAGGAAATAATTCGAAATTTATTTAATATATGTGATATATATGAAATAAAATTATACTTAAAAGTTAATATATTTTCAACATTTTTATTTTTTGATAAAATGTATACAACATTTATGTATATGTATGATCAACATTTCTATGAGCGGTGTAATTTATTTTCTATCATTATCATTGATGAATTACTCTAAATATTTAAATACTTCATATATGTGATATTTATATCACATTGAACATTAAATATATTATGGATCCATGATTAATGATATTGGACTAAAGATAAAAAACAAAAACATACATAAAAATGAAGCTATTATTTCCTGTAACCTGATTTTGACTTTGAATTGTTAGTAAAAAAGTATTAAAAGTTCATAAGTAGATAATATATGGTATGGAAAAATTATTATGGGTTTATAATAGTTTTATGATGACATATATTTTTTATAATATTGGTTCAGTCATTTATAAAAGAAGTTATCGAAAAAGGTAAAATATTGTGTCATAATTTGCCTTCATTGAGACATATATTGTATTATTCACATATAATATTTTATGTGGTATATATACATACCATATGACATGTTATATAATTAATATTCTTAATTCATGTTATTTAATATTTATATTTTAGATATAATTTTATTTCTATTTTGATTCAACAGTTACTAATGTGGTAATGGATTGATATTACAATATAATTGTTTATCGACATTGTTTAAGATTATGATTTAGATGATGAATTATTATTAATAATATATCAATAAAATCTTAAAATTATTCTACTTTAGTAATTTATATAGTATTCATTTTTTAAATTTACTTTCCACTCTTTATAAATCCATGATTCTAGAAGATTTTTATTACGAAACTGGATTTTATTTCTCTCTCTGATAGAATACACATTTTCGTCCATATCAATGAATGGTTAAAAGGTGTAAATGAATTTTTAAAATTACATAATTATTTATATAAGTAATTTTTACTAATTTTTTACTTTTTAGAAAATTTTAAAAAAGTAATATTCATGTTTTTTCTAAAAAAATTGCATTGGGATTTTACTAAAAAAATCAAAAACATGTTTTTTTTACTTGTATGATAAGAATGGAATTTTTTATCCACATTAAATAAAACTATTTTAATGTTCCTACTATTTTATTGAAGGCTTATTTACATCGAAAATAATTTCCAAAATATCTAATGAACATTCAGTTTTAAAAATTTGGTTTTCAAAGAAAGATTATTTTCCTTAATAAATAATTCAAGTGATATTCTATGATATTTTTCTATATAAGATGATATAATTTAATGTTACTGAATATTTATTGGGGATATAATCCAATTATACCATAATTATTCTTCGTTTATATGAGTTATGATTATGATAATATGAATTTTATCAAACAATTTCATTTTTCATAGGTTAAATTATGATTAAATGTTTATGAAACATATTTCTTTTCATGGGTTCATAAATGATGAATGTTATATGATCATGTGGAACATGTATACAGGGGATTCATTATGTGATAGTTGTTAATATATAAATAATTAAGGTTTCTACATTATAATAAAAGTTTCTAGTTATTTTATAATAAAGTAAAATGATCAATTTATAAGAAATGATGGGTAAGACGTTAATCTCCATCCAATACATTTGGTAAATATTGATATCTCATTTTAGAAATAGGAGTAAAATGGGAGTTAAATCAAATTTAGTAATTTAATTTTTTAACTATGGTGGTCTTAGGATTGATCATTGACAACTATGATTATTTAGGGAGTGAATCCATTTCAAATTAATAGTTTTATAAATGATCCCTCACTACTAAAAATGATTTAGATTCTTATATGAATGATAAAAATCTATTCTTTATGACAATGTTTTTCTCTTATGGGTTATACACTTTTATTTCATTACAATTTCTATCTTATGAATTGAAAATATTTATTCCCTGAATCAAGTTTATGAATTTTCATATGCATGGTATGGTTTTCCAATGGTAAGATCATGTTCTCAAACACTTTTGCACATGTTATTATTATATGATCCTTAATTAATACCTTAATTACCCATACTGTGCATCTCATATCACATTTTCTTATGTCTACTTTCTATAGGTTATGATAAAAGGTATTATGTATGATATTTTTAAGACGATCTCTAGTTATGATTAATTAGTTGAGATATATTGTAGTTTTCTTGTGAAACGGCAGTTCTTGTTTACAATTTTCCAATGATACTAAACCATTACAATCCATAAGTGTGTTTTTTAATTATGAAATGAATTTTAATCTTTTGGGGTGTATTTTTTATGTATGTAAATACTAGTTTGTTATAGTTGGTATTAGAGTAATTTTTAAGTTATCCTTTGAAAATAAGGATGAGAAATATTTTTTGAGATCCCTAGGGATATATATATAATGATAATTATAAATATAATTATAATTATAGGAATGCTTACATGAGTATTTTTAAAAGGGAGATAATGAAGTTTCCAAGTAATTTCATCCATGTATATATACTACATGTTGGAATGGGTCTATAATAGAAAAACATAGAGGTAATTACAATAAAAAGTCACACTGATATTGACTAGACCATTACCCGGTACGCTATAGTTCACCTTACTTCACAACTGGTTTGACACTCCCAGGGGATATGTTTAGTATATTCACAAACTATTTATGAACCATTTTCGTGGATTTTAATAGTGGCCACAAGTTAAATAGGATAAAATGAAGTACATATATATTGAAAATCTCATTTCCTGATATTTTGTGATTATATGATTTATCACATTGATTAATGATTTTTTATAATCACCCAAAAAAATTCTTTTTCAGAATGTAATTGTAGATATAATGATGAGTTTTTTGTGGTAAATATTTAGGTTCCTTATTTTAGAAATGTTACTTGAATTACTTCATATCAATAAATGTATTCAGGAATATAAATTATTATCCTCAGTAATTAGATATTGAATTACAATTTAAAACCCCTAATGGTATGACGATTTCATCTCAAGTATATGTTTTTTCTAAAATTAAATTCTATTAGAATGTTATTTATGAAATTATTTTTATTCTCTAGTAGTTTAAAATAGATTCTATGTTAGGAATGTATTAGCCTTATTTAAATAAATACCAAATCAATTTTGGATTAAAGAAGGTAATATTTGATTTTTAAATCCAATATATGATTGTATATCACTACGATAATATATATTAAATTATAATGGAGAAAAAATGAACTGTATATGTCATTATTATCATTAAAAATAAGAATTTATCTCATATTTTAGGGAAAAACACAATATATAAAATATGGTTTTTTACATGAGTTTATGATGTCATTCAAAAAGATTTTTCTAGTCACCCACCAAATCATGATGTTGTTTTTTCAATAAAACTCATACCCAGTGCCACACCATTTTAAGACACTCCCTATATAATGAATCCAATTGGGATTCAATATTTCAATAATACAATCTAGGAGAATGATGAAAATGGATTCATTCATCCAACAATATCACCTTTTAGTGAACCGTTTCTATTTGTTTATAAGAATGAAGGACTAATGTAACTTTTCATGGATTACATAAAATTGAACAAGATCCCAATCAAGAACATATATCCCTCACCATATATTGGTTACATATTACATTAACTACATAAAGTTAAAATCATCTCTATGATTGACCATCTATACAGATATCATCAATTAAGGGTCAAGAAGGAGGATATACCCAAGACAACATTATGTACAACATATAGATTAATTTAGTATATAGTGATTCCATTCTCTCTTAACAATTCCCCCTAAATATTCATTAGATTAATTAATAGAGTATTTAGAGATTAACTTGATAATTTTTTTGTATAATATATAATAAATAATTAAATTTATTCATAGATTAATTAATAGCTTGTAGATCCCATGGTAATTATACAAAAGACCCTATAGAACGAGAAACTATATGAAAAATTTATGAAGTGTTCACTTTGACTGCAAAAGGTTACTCTTTTGGGTAATATAATCTCATGATAGGTTATATTGGTGGATCTATAAAAAATGGAGGTTATTGAACATTGGCACAAAATGACCACTATCCCTATGATCCAAAGATTTCACGGTTTTTCTAAATATTATATTTTATTTTGGGATAATTTCTCGTTACTATATAATAGTTACCATGATAACTGGGAAGGGATCTAAGTACACTTAGATTTTTATTATGAGGATAAGGTTATGGAACTGAATAAAAGATTGGTTAGAGCACCAGTTCCCACATAATCACATAGTGGAGAAGAGCTTTTAATCTATACAAATTCATAAAAGAAAGGATTATGATGTTTTATTATGAATAATTACCTATATGTATCTTATTCCTAAAAAAATATTTAATTATCATGAGAAAATTTAACCAACTCATGATTTGGAGTTATCTATGGTATTTTTTGTTTTAATGATATGGGGGCATTATCTTTAATCATAAAAGTGTGATATATACACAAATAAAAAAATTAATGAAAATATTCATAGTAGTAGAGATAAATATGTTCCAGATAAGAGTTTTTGAGATAATTATAGACTATGACTACAGAATACCTTAAAAACCTAGAAAAGTTAACATTGTGGTTGATGATTTGATTCAAAAGGAATATACTATATTATTTTATAATGAGGAAAAAAATGATCTAAGAATTACTTATTTTTAATGGACATATCTTTAATCAAGAAAGAATGGGAGAAACGTTTCTTCCATATAAGTATTTAACCTTTTGTCCATGTGAGGATAAAATAGGTGTGGAAGGATGATATGGATCTAAGAAAGAAGGTGATACATTTACCTAAGTTTAAACTTGATCATTATTGAGTGATAATATTTAGGAACCACATTTGTGGCCTATATATTATAGATTTGATAAAGGAGCTATTATAGGAATCCCATAGATCTTAATTCTCAAATCATCGTGGATGTAAAATGATTTATAGAGATCTGAAATAGTATTTTTAGTGATATTCAATGATGGGAAATATTATAGTTTATTTATCCAGGGAATTGGTATGTCTGAAAGATAAGGATGAGGGATAATAGTTTAGGTATATGTTGTAACCATAACACATATCATAATTGAATTAGGAAACAATCACCACGGATTTTTTTCTTTTGACTCCCCAAAACATCTAGAGGGAATAATACTATATTGGATGTAGTTGATCACCTTAGAAGGTAATCACATTTCATCACTATTATATAATATTTCTATCTAGATTAGATTTCTAGAATATACATTAAGTAATCATTATGTTTTTATTAAGTACCAAATCCAATTTTAGCTTATTGAGATATGTGGTTTACAAAAAAATAGTGAAATCTATAGAGATATCTTAATATTGAGTTGAGTTTTCAAACTATGTGTCATCCTAATACATATGGTATGTTTGAGATAAAAGTTAAATCTTAGAGGATTTGTTTAGATCTTGTTCTATGGATTTAAATAGTGGATTGGATCAACACATCCATGTTTTATAGCTTTCATACAATAATATAATTCACTAGAGAACACAAATGACTCCTTATGAATCCATCTATAAAAGGATGTTTGGAATTCCAATGAACAGGGATGTAGTTGGATAATTAATGTTTTTGGTATCTGAGCTAGCTGATTATATGGTTTATATGTTTAGATACATTCAATATAACATAAGGAAATTAGATAGTCATCCTAAAATATATTATGATAATTTATGACCGGGTCTTGAATCTGTTGTTGGTGATATTTTGTTATGAAGAATTTATGCATGGATGAATGTAACGAAATTTGTAATAAATGGAAAATTGAACCCAAGGTATTGTAACAGCGGAATGTTATTATGAAAATTTTTCTTTAAATAATTTTTTTCCATTAGTAGCTTACTTTACATGAAATCTGGAGTTTTAATGAACCATGATATTCCCTTATTATAAAATTACCATTACAGCATATCTGTTAGGTTAGTGGGAATAATTATAACTACCTTTTGAAAATGAAATTTGTATTCATTGGATATTAATTAATTATGAAAAATACAAATCAATTAGATATTTTTATTATTGAGTGAATTACATTTGGTAATAAAAATTAATGTGATATATATGTGTTATATACTTAATATTTTTTTTTGATATTCATCCAATGGATATTTTAGTCATAGGGTATAATAAAACCCTATTTGATGTATAAAAACATTTTTGTAAGATTAATTTTACACTGTTGAATGGATAATCCCTTTTAATTAAATATTTTGACACTTCAATAAGTTTCATATGACAAAATAAAAATTTTATTTTGAAGAGGGATTTAAAAATATACTTTTCATGAATTTATGATATTTTCTAGATAACCATCTTGTTTTTATGAATAGTAAAAATACGTAAAATTTTAATTGCAAATAACTTTTTTCATTTATATAATTTATAGGGTTAAATTATATTATTTAATGGTTTCAACATATAAATAGATTATGATTTTACCATTTTATATAATATAGGCAATTGGAATTAGTTTTACTTTAAATTGAAATGTAAACAACGGGAAAAATGGGTATTTGCGATGGGTTAGTTGCGACGGGATATAATCATGTCGCAACAAGTCCAACGAAAGACGTATTTGCGACGAGATTGTATCCCCGTCGCAAATGGTCAATTATTTGCGATAGGGATACGGGTCCCGTCGCTATAGGTTTGGCGTGATTTGCGCGCCAAAACGTGTGAAGTGTATTTGCGACGGAGGGCTTCGACCCGTTGCAAATACCCGGCAGCGGTAAATACTATTGACAACGGTAAAGGGATCAGTCGCAAACGTTTTTTCGGCAGGTCGTTATTTGCGATGGGTCCCGTCGCAAATACCAATGTGGATGAGATTAATTGCGATAGGACCCGTCGCAATAGGTTTAGCGTGATTTATGCGCCAAAACGCGGAATGTGTATTTGCGATGGGGGGATTTGACCCGTTGAAAATACCTGGTGGCAGTAACTACTATTTGTGATAGGTCCCGTCACAAATACCAATGCGGATAAGATTATTTGCGATGAGGCCCGTCGCAAATAGTCCCACCACAATAAATCTAACCTATATATACGCCTACCCGTTTTTTTCAAATCACTCCAACTTCTCTCTTTTCCTCTCTTTCTCCCTCTTGAATCTTCAGTTAGAGAGTTTTTTTAATATTATTTTTTCATAAATATGTATGTTTATTTTAATAATAAAATTCTTATATTAATTTTTATATAATTAATATTAGTATTATTATATTCATATTATTGTTAATTTTTATATTAATATTTCATAATTATATTTTATATATTTTTTATTTTTAATATTATAATAATATTTCCTTTTATTATTAATATTATTATTATTATTATTATTATATAGTATTATATGATTTTTATGAATTATTTTATTTTTTTCTTATTTTTACCCGTATTTGCGACGGGAGTATTTGTGATGGGGATTCCCGTAGCAAATAACTTTTTTATATATAAACGAAAAACCATTTGCGGCGGGGCAAATATACCGTCGCAAATATATTTTTTGCGACGTGCCCGTCGAAACAAAATCTATTTGCGATGCTGTTTTTAGCAATGGGCCATTTGCAACAGAGCCCCGTCACAAAATCCCTTTTGCGACGGGATCCCGTCGCAATTGGCCCTTTGCAAATAAGCCGTTTTCCAGTAGTGGTAAAAACATTTCAGTCTTTGGCAATATTTTAACTTTTAGAACTCGTTTTCTCATTTCCACAACGAGATTAATTTTAAATTGGTAATTCAATATTTTGTGTTTTTAGTTTTGAAAAATGGATTCTATATTTGGAATCAGTAGTTCCAAATTTTGTTAATATGTATTTTTATTTTTGGGCATTATGAATAGTAACTTTGGTAATTATTTGTATTACCATAGTTGATTGTAAATTGGGTAATTAAAGGTAAAAATAATATTTTAAAATTAACATAACCCCTATAAACATTATATTGGATTAATAAATTCTACAATATTCATCTATTTTTTGAAATGTATTAACATAATATGCACCTACCTATGAATCAGACATGAATATCATAAAAAAATAATGAATGTGACAAAATGTCACAATCTCATTTTATATAAGTATATTAATTTGAATATACAGATAACATGGAGATAATATCGACTATAGATAGTATTTGAAATCTAAAAGAATTAACTACATCATAGAAAACTATTTATAATATTTATAGACTAAATAATTGACATTAATGATGACACAATAGAGATGTAAAAATTATTTTATTAATAGGAATATCAAAAATTGGTTTTAAAAATATTAAAAGAAATATTATAAGAAATAAATAATGTGATCCAAAAATTTTATAGGTTAATATTATATGTTAAGAGCGTATTAAATATTTTAGTCATAATTTATCTTCAACGTGGATTTTATTTATTGCCAAATAAATAAATAGTGCGAAAACTGACAATGTTGATATTTTAAAAAAATAACATTTTATTAAATTATTAAAATTCATTAAAATATTAAAACATTTAGAGTAATAATTATAATGTAAAAAATGAAATAAAATATCCATTTATGTTCAATTAAAATAATCTATGTAAATATTTATAATCATTAAATATTTATAATCATTAAATATTTAGAATTTTATTACCACAATTAAAATTAAATAGAATAATTATGTGTTAATTAAACAAATATGGTTTATATTCCAAAAACAGTTTTTACAAAAACAAATATTGATTACAATAAAAACCTATCTCATCTCATCACCTAAATTGGGAAATTTTGGTGATTTTTTAAGGTATTTATTATATTAAAAATTATTATTTAGGGAGTTTCCAAAAGTTCATCTCACTGCAATTATAAAACGGAACCTCCTCCCTCACCTCTTAATGTCATTTTGAACATTCATTCTCAGACATACCTAACCATATTTCATTCTCAACTTCCCTATTTTCATTCTATAGTTTATTTGTATCATCAAAGACCAAATATAGTTCTCTTAAAAAAGATTTAGAATAAGCACACCGAGGAAGAGGTAATCTCTTATTCTAATTCTTTCAATCTTATTTCTTCTTCTTCTTACTCATAATTACATGTTTAATTATAAATATAATAACAAAAGTATAAATAATATATTGATATGTTATAGTAAATATGAAACAACAATATTTCACCTTCTATCTATCTTATAAAAAATGAAATCATCATGCGTGTGTATATACGACTTACTGTCTCCACGCCGTGGTGTAATATTTTTCCACCACCTCATTACTTGGATGTATATAATGATGGACATTATAACTATATATGATTATTATAACATTATACTAATTATGAAATATTATAAACCATCCACATCAATACCATTCAACAATTATAGGAATTATATCATCGCTTGTGCATACGTGTGACTTACAATCTCCATGGTGCAATGTGATTCATTATACATGATATTCATTAAAACATTATTATATAAAATAATTTAATTAATAAATATGATATATATTATACTAATATCATTCTTTAAATTAATTAGCTATATCATAAGAAGAGGAACATGATCTTATCTGACCAATCATGCATAAGAACATAAAATAGTTAATATCCAAATAACGAGTGATAATGAATTTTTACAAACAAACCGATTGTAATATAATCATATATGATATCATAAAAATTGATTATGATTCGATCATAAATCAGTAAAATTATATAAATCATTATATAGGAGGTTCAGATTCATACAAAGGATATCAGACATATGGTATGTGCTAATTTTATAATCTTATTTTTATCCGATATTTTTTAGGCGTAAGTATTTATTTTGGATATATGTATCATCCACATCTATGTTTCATAATTATCTATTATTATTTCTATTATTATATATCCCTTTTTAGGTAATTTTACCCTTTTGTTAATTTTTATGAAATTTTATGAAATGAATCTTTTTTCGTTATTTGCTCCGATGTACTTTTTGACTTTTCCTGTAATAGTAGGTGGAGAATGTTTTTTATCTTATACAACATGAATACATTTTTATGGTTTCAGGACACCTTATTTATTTGAAACATTCTCTACATGATTTCAATATTATAATCAACTAAATTATTTTCATTAATAATTGTGTGTCATTTTGGGATAAGAAAATGTTTTTCAAAATAAAAGTATATTTTCCTCAGGAATTAAATTCAAGTGTTTTATCAAAATTATTTTCCATATAAGGTACCATAGGTTAATGTTCATATCCCTATTATTATATTATTTTGTTTTGTATATGATGGAATATTTTTAATGAAATCAATTTATTTTAAATGGAATATGATGGAATTATATTTAAGAAACCAATTTTATTTCCTAGGTTATACTATGATAAAATATTTATGTTATTTTGGCACATATAAGAACAATTTTATTATAATATTGGTGGGACCAATACATCTCTCCATTATATTAGGTAAATAATTATATATAATGAGATATACATGACTGAAACAGAATTTAAATCTGGTTTAGTGAAATATGGCTGGAAAGAGGAGTGAACTCGGTTCAGTAATGGACTTTGTCAGCAATGATGGTATTGGAAATGAGCCTTGACTAATATGAAATTATTTTCTATGATTATTTGTGTATGACAAGAAATTTATTGTCTTATGTTATTAATATTTTTATTATAGTTCAATTTTATAACATATCCCATGACATGATATTCTGATCTTTTATATGCAAGATAATATTTTCAAATTTTACGTTCTTATGATTATGATATGGTTGATATTTCTCTTATTTACCCTTAAGGATAATTTGAGATCACCATTCCTTTTGTTTCATTGACCCAGTTCATGAAGAAGTGAATGATGTATGATATTTCATAAAGGATTCTAGTTTTGCAAAAATATGTGGGAGACAATGTAGATGTTTTATGAACCAATTGTTTATGTTTCAATGTTTCTAAATACAGTAAACCTATACGGTCCTGGAATGGTTTTGTTATGTTATGTAATAAATATTCATAAATGATGAAGTACATATACATGTAGATTTTTGGCCGTTATAAGTAAATTAGTCCCTTTTAAATTATTTACTAAATATTGATGATATCATATCATTTAGAACTTCCACCAAATCTAACAAAGGTTCATGTTGTGTTCCATGAATATATCTTAAGAAAGTAAATACATGATCCACCACATAGAATAAACTATGAGGTCATACTGCAGGATGATGAAATTTATTATAATGAACAACTTGTGGTTATTCTGGACCGTAAATAGATTTTTTAATAAAAAATAACACTTACCTAGTTAAATTGTATTGTAAAAAACACATGATCAAGGATGCTATGTGGGATGCTATGGATATAATGAGGTAGAAGTATCATCAGTTTTTTATGCCCATGTTTTGTAATTTAAATGAAAAAAAAATCATTTTCATGGGGGTATAATATAACAGCAAGATATATTTTGAAATTTATTTTTTGAATATATTTAATTTCATCAATAAATTTTTCCACAGAAAATACAGAGTTCTAACAAACCATGAAATAATATTAATATTATTTAAAAATGAATATATATAAAAATATGTTATACATAAAGGAATGACTTGTAGAAAAAAATATTGAACAAATTTTATAAATATTATATATATATATATATATATCATATTAATAAAATATACATACTTTTTATTAAATCCCTTATGTTATTTGAAAAAATACTTGTTTTCTCAAAAACGGGTAGTATTTATTTTTATGAAAAAATTATAAAATTAATTTTTTACTCTTTATGAAAATTAATTTTACAAAATTAGTGTTCTTTATATAATCAATATTTCAAAATTATCTTAGGGTGAATTTTTGTGATTTTTCATAAAGAAGTAATTTGTTAAATAATAGTGAAAATACAGATTTTTATTGAAATCAGTTATTCTATTTAAATAATTTATGAGGTTCTATTTTTATAAATTTATTGAAAAATTATAATTGGAAAAATATTATTATAATTAATCGAAAATAGTTCATTTTAATCAAATTCATATTAAATTTTCATATAAAAACATTTACATATTTTGAAAATGTTCTATTTGGAAAACCAATTTTTTATATCATCTACAAGATTAATTTTAAACAATATTTTTAAAATTATGTGAGTTTAATATTGAAAAATATATTCCATAATTTTAACCACCATAATTAATATTATATAATAAATTGAACAATCCTTTCTGTCAATATCAATAGTGAAATAAATAAAATTATTGACCATAGGTATGGTTAAAATAGGGTTATCAAAATAAAATCTAAAAATATTTTGGGGAAAAAAAATTAGACACATATCCGACACCCATTTAATGGAAATATATCAAAATTTTCACTTATATGGTTTGATAATGACCAAAATTTAAGCTTTGTGTCATGTGAAAAACAGGGTACAGTTATTCTATTAAGAAATTTCATCTTTGTCGTATCCCCCACTTATAAAAGGTCACCCTCATCCCTTTAACTTATCACATCCAAAAAGCATTGGATCATCCTAGACCAACCATTATATATTCCCTAATTTTATTTTTATCATCAATAGGCATTCGTATTACTATGAAGTCCTCATAAAAATTATTTATGTGTAAACATATAGATGTTATCCAAAGACGAGGTCAAATACCAAACCTTTCATTTGTTTTATTTATTCATAAAAAACCATAAAATATTTTCTAATTTTAATGATATAATATCCAAAATATATTAAATATTATAATATGTTATTATTTTAATTTAACAAAATGTACAAAAGTCCTATTTCATCAAATGAGAAAAGAAACCTTTGATTGTGTGCACGTTGGAGAGAACTTATGTTATTTGTTTTACATCACCTTCTCTCATGACTTGATATTAGTATATATTTAATTTTTATATATTAAGTTTATGGTTATATTATACATGTGTAATTATGAAACAACATATAACTTTTTACATACAAAGTTGTTTGAAAATAATAATATCACTACTCTGTATGGCGAACTACCACCTCTCAAATGGATGTGATGTGTTTTTTATTTCTGTTTTACATAGATGGTAATAATTATTGATTAAATTAATACATATGATATTTTTACAATAATTATAATTATGTAATTGTTATATAACATATATTTTCATACTTTATATTCCATGGGGGATACGATAACATAGTTCATGTCTACAGAGGGAAAATGCCTCATTAAGTTATGTGATTCATTATTTTAGTAAGGATTTTCATGGAAGGTAATAAGAGTAAACTTATTGAATATATGTCATATTTATATTATAAAAATTAATATTTATTGGTTCTATAGTATTTACCTTTCATCCATTGAAGAAATATAAATTCTGTTCATGCAAACATATGACTTACTAGCCCCATGAACTGTGTAATCCATTTTATATCTATAAAATTAACATATTACAATAAATAGTTATCAAATGAATATATATGATATTTACATCATTGTTAAAATTATTTATATGATATGATAAATTTTATTATTGTTATAATATATATATATATATATATATCAATAAAATATATTTATTATATAGTATTTTTGAACAAGTTCTATGGATTTTGAGACTTAACATTTGGTATTTTGAGTGAATTTTAATTCTTTCAGAAATATGTTTTTTATACACCTATATTATCTTATGAGGTATATATATTAACAAATTTATATGTTATATCATTATTCTAGATATATTCAAGATATTTTATCTTTTTTTATGTAATTCTATAGTAGGCATTACAATTCAATAGTTTGTAATTTAGAAATAGTTTGATATTACAATCTAATTATTTATCAGGACTGTTTCTCATAAGTATTTTAATGGTAAAATAATAAGATATATCTATCAAAAACATAATGAATTTTATTATCCTATATTTATTTATTTAGGACACATGTTTTCCTTATATTTTTGACTCATTATACAGTCATTATCCCAAAATACTTTTTTATAGAAAACATACATTATTTTTACCTTTGGTCAAAAATAATTTGCAACTTCCAAGTAAATGATTTATATAAATTATTAAAATAATTATTTTTATATTATGGTAATATTATTTATATTAATTTTTTCCAATTTATTATTTTAAAAAACTAATAATTATATTCATATCTTGTAACACCCCAGGATTTCATAGTACGTTATTTCATCAAAATAATTCAGTAACTTTCACTAAACGCAACATTGAGTTCAAGCGCACCATGACTTACAAAACTAGTCTTTCAAAAGTTGTTATGAATAGTGTTACCTGAATTTTGAACTATATATAATCCTTATGATTTTAGAATCCATATTATTAGTTTCTTAGACATAATGTTATAACTAATTCATTTTTTTAGTTAAAAGAATTATTTTTCATAAAATGCACTTTTACCGGCTTTTAATATTGAACCATTTTTAATTCCAATATTTTAAAATTTTATATATTAAATTTGACAAAATAAACTTATTCTTTATAACCAGGACATAATAATTTAGTTTAAATAAATTTTTGGTGTTTTTCTGATAACTTTCATATTTGGGTGTATAGTGAAAAATAATATATGTTAACTGAAAACAACTTTTTTAATTAATATAATTTATAGTGTTAAATTATAAAATTTAATGGTTTTTAAGTATAAATAGATTATATTTTTACCTTTTAATTCAATGATGGTCATTATAAGTAATTTCCCTATGATATTGGACATAAACAAGTGTCAATCTTTTGATAATTATTGTTTCTTAAAAATACTCCATTTGGTTTTGACAACGAGAATTATTTTTAAATTAATAAATGAAAATTCTATGTTCTGAATTTGATAAAATAGACTTCATTTACGAATTTGGAATTCCAAAATTAGCGTAGGGTGAATTTTGGGTATTTTTCAGAAAAATTTTAATTTTTGATGAATACTGAAAAACAATAAGTTATTATTTAAAACCGACTTTTTATTTAAATAATTATTTATTTTATTTAAATTTAATTTAGGTCAAAATAGATACGTAATACCTATATATGTTCAATTTAATTCATTTGAGTCATTTTGTAATAATATTAGATATAGAGAATTTTATTGAACTTTTCACAATCTTTTACCCACCTCCTAGAAGAATTTCAAAATTTACATAAAACATAATTTTACAGCTTTTGTGGGTGGAATTTAAAAAATCCTAGAGACACAGTTGATATCAGTAAAAAAATGTGGTTCAATAAGATAAAAATAATATTTGGTGAATAGTAACTTTTTCTTGTATTTACCACGGTTAAAAGTAAAAAAGGATAGTTAAGGGTAAAAATGATATTATTCTTATCCTAACACATGTCCTAATTCTATTGGATAAGTTTAATTCGAACAAAAACAACCTTAGGAATAAAATATGAACCTTTATGGTCCACTTGGATTAGATTATGACATTTATTATTATTTAATTCAAAGAAGAGTAAAAAGTGTTAAATTAAAAGTTTAATAAATAAAAGATTTTTAATATAGGTTCACACATAACATAAATTAGACTATAAATATTCATTATAAATATTAAATTATTTCATACATAATGTTATTTTATTTATATTTTTTAGACATTAAATAATTAAATTTATTTATGACACAATGATGATGTAGTAATTACCGTATTAATGAAATATTAAAATAATTGATATTATAAATATCCAAATAAAAGCAATTTGAGACTTTTTATGAATTAAAATAATTTTATAGGTTAATATAACATATTAGTGTTTATAATATGAATTTTTTTCGTTGTAATAATGCTTTTATGAATTTAGAAAAAACAAAATACCAAATAGTGTCAAAATTGACATAAATGAGTTTTTAAAAAAAATATTAAAATGTTAATTGATATAATAGTCCTAAAAATATAAGTTTCTTACAAAAGACTTATAAAATAATATATATGACCTTAATGAACCAATTGGGGATCTATTAGCATTCTATATTATGTTTATTAACCATATAATATAACAATACAAACATACATGGTAAATGTCAAACTATTCAACTAGGAGTTAAATCTAATATTTAAGGATATTGTGGTGAAACAAACCTTTATAAAACCTATTGGTTGATTATTTTTTAACCCATACCCACCATACACTTTACATAATAAATTTCGGTGCCATTGGATACTGAAAATGATTTTATTATAAAATAATATTTTATGTATTTTCTATGGTGCCACTCACCCCTCTTATAAAAGGGCACCCCCTTCCTCTAATTCACACCTTCAATGCCATTTGGATAGGCCATCCCCTGCCCAAATATCCTAAAATCTATCCTACCTTAATCCTAGAGTACTTTCTTTGGTCAGAAATCCAACCTAAGGATCCCTTTTGGTCAATTAAAAATGAAGAACCCGAAGAAGAGGTAATGATTTCACAACCCTCTTTCAAGTTCTATTATTCTTCCACTTACTCTTTCTTTGTTGTTTCAATTCTAAAATAATAACTACAGTATCTTCTATAAAATATTATGTTATTATAAATATGGCACAAATATATTCATTATTTTATCCATCTTATGAATGATAATGTCACCTTGTGTGTGTACGTACGGCTTAACCATCTCCAAGCCGTAGTGTAATTTGTTATTCAACATTATGTTATTTGGATGGATATAATGATGAGTAATATGTATATAAATAAAGAAAATAACATGATAATGTCTCTTTAAAATTAATATACCATCTAATTCTACACCATTAATGAAATTATTTTGTCCCTTGTGTGTAAGTACGGATTACCGTCTCCACAACGCAATGAGATTCATTTCCACATTCACCATTCATCGACAATTATAAAAATATATAATACTAATAAGTATGTAATATATTCCTTAATATTTATACTGAAGATATAAATATATATATATATATATATATATTTGTGTGTGTGTACTTACATATATCTTATTCACTTAGTTCCGTTCAGTACGATATGAAAACAGAAACATCGTTTATCCTTACGTACTGACTACCGTCTCCATAAAAGGTGTCTTTAATTTCATATGTATGTCTATTATACATATTTATATTATATATATATATATATGATATATAAATAATTTTTTATATTCAGGTAGTATTTAAATCATTATCTAAGTGATACTATCAAAAGTAACAAGTTAAAACACGTACGACAAAGAAAGCGATTATTACCCAAAATGTTAATTTAACATGTAAATTATTATTAAATGGGTAGTATAAAGTCATTAATGAATCATGTATGATATCATAAATATTAATATGGTTCTGGGATACTTTAATAACATACTAAAATCTTCATACAGGAGGTTAAACGTACCCTCGACAAAAGTAAAGTACAAGGTAAGGGGTTTTCATCACACTCTATATTCCCATGAGATTCATGCCATATTGCCACTATTACCTTTTGTGTGGTGCATGTACTGCCCATAATTGTATTCTTTGTGTAATTAACTATAATTTATGTGTATTTACAAATTCATTGTATAATACTTCTTTCATGGGGTGTATGTTTCGTATCTTACCGAATTGGTAATGGTTAATTTCACAATCTCATTATTATTCGAGGTTGTTTTTTGTATGTATCTATTGGGACCTCTTTATCATCCACATCCATGTTCCTTAAAAATGTATTCCAAAACATTTTTATCATTTACTAGAATATGATTTAATGTTATTTAAACCCTTTTTTGACTTTTTATAAAATGGATTGAAAGTAATATTTTCATCTTTTTCCAAACATGGTACTTTTTTGAACTTTTCGACAAAATTTAGGTAAGAATGTCTTTTTTAAAATTATACAGTGGATGTGCCTATTTTCCCCCATTATAACATCATCGAGGATTCCCTTACAAGTTTATAAGAATATTTTCAAAATAAATGTTTTTATTTATAATTATGTGACTTTAAATGAATTCAAAATAGAAAGAGATATTTCTCTCAAATAGTTTTGATTTCATCTATGTCAACATCCTTTGATAAATTTTACACTTGTTTGAAGTTGATTTATTATGATACAAATATTCCATATTGTATTTAAGGACTTTTTATATGTTTGACTGTGGATGTTCTATTTTTATACCATTCATGATTTATGGTTAAAGTATTGACATTTCGTATGCTAGTTTTACTACGAATGTTTTTGTTATATTTCAACCACTTCTTAATATGAATGTGTCAGACTATTATGTTTTGGGTTGGGGACTGGTAAAAGTAAGCCATTAAAGTTGGGGTCTGGTTACAGTAGACCCTCAGGGTTGGAGTCTAGTTACAGAGGCTCTACGAGTTGGAGTCCGATTATAGAGGCTCTCTGGGTTGGAGCCCGGTTATAGAGGCTCTCCGGGATGGAGTCCGGATAAAGAGGCTCTCCGACTTGGGTTCCAGTTACAGTTAGCCCCTAGGTCCTAGCACAAGGCCATGACACAGAAATTAAACTTCATAATTATACATTCCCTCGTTATGAAATTAGTTATTACATGTGATTATTATACTAGTAGATTATCCATGTGCATGTTTATATGGTAATGTTTGATTTATTTTTCCATAATATGTTCTAGTTTATATTAAAAAAGATATTGTTTTTATTACACATCTTGCCTTAAAATTTTATAGCTTCCACTAAATTATTTACCCTTACAAGGCATTTGAGCTCACCCATTTATTATGTTTTATTTTCCTAGGATTCTGTTTCCGACGCTTTCGCTGGGGTGCGCACATCCGTCTGTGGGGGACGCGCTGCTGGTGCCCCACATTCTCGCTTTCCAAAGGCGGGCGGCATTCATTCCTTGTTCAGGTACATCTGGTCCTTGATCAAAACGGGATGATGGGATGTCGGTTCTTCCTTCCATGGATTCCACCTCGGAACTCGTCACCTAGTCTGGGTCTCCCTCATAGATTTAATACGTTGTTCGTGAATCTCATTCCCAGTGCCATATCTTCATGGACGCTGGTTAATTACACTACTTGCGTCAAGACTTTCCATAGGGTCTTGACATGGTAGCGACCTTCGGTCGGAGTAAACGGCAACATCAGGCATGTCGTGGCATCTCTGCGTGCGTGGACATAGGGGGACCTATATTCTTCCTCATAAGAGGGCATCTCAAGGGTGAAGAACCCGAGGCATGTATCTGAGGTTTTCCTCAGCTTCCCGTGTTTAACACAGGCTATGTTGCCAGATTAACGTCTAGCAGAGACGGTTACACCAAAGGCGTGTCATCCGAGGTTTTCCTAAGGCATCTCATTTTTATCATGAGGTAGGCCGCGAGTTTAACGTCTTGCATAGACAGAATGAGGGTGATCATAATGTCCCATAGAGACGGATCAGATTGGTATATCCCAAAGGGAGAACATCTAGTAGATGGATGGATCAGAACGCCCAATGAGGACGGATCCGAGGTAGTGCACTCCCTAGAGGGGAAAAGGGTGATGAATCTGGGTGTACAAAGAGGACAATGACTCGGATATATGATGGGGCTTACACGTGGAAAGCGTCCCATGCGCCGCTTGGAGCAGCAAGGAGGTGGATGGCATAATCCCATCGGGATGTGGTGGCCCAGGTGATAATCAGGATGGGTGAGGGATGGATGAATGAAGTCGAAGGGGAATGAAATGGGACCATCGTAGGGGAGATAGTGAAGTTGTTCTTGAGCCTTGAAGAGGCTTCCTACGTATCCCCGTGGCAGGGAATCAAAGTCCGCGTAGTTCGGGAGGGGATGGTTTGGGGTGTACACAAAGGACAACGACCCGGAGACATGCTGGGGTTTACGCATGGATAGCTGCCCGGGTGCCGTTAGGGAGCGGCCCAGGGTGGATGGGGCTTACGCTCTGAGGCGGCCTATAGTGGATGGTGAACCGACATGGAGAGGTTGAAACAACTGGGTCGTGGGCTTCAATCTCGTGGAGGCTTCCTACATATCCCTGTGGCAGGGAATCAAAGTCCACATAGTTTGGGAAGGATTGGGGCTTACGCAAGGGTGCTTCCCAGGTGCCGCTAGGGAGCGGAAAAGGTGTATGGGGATTATGCTCTGAGGCGGCCCATATTGTATGGGGCTTACGCTCTGATGTGGCCCAAAATTTCTTCCTCATGTCTGGCCATGAGGGCATCCCAACTCACTAGCGGGTCGAGGTAATCACCTATGCGCTAGTGCACAAGCGGGATAACGCCAAGGGCATTGGAATCTATCCGAACAAAGGGAGATGAAAAGTGTGAATCACATGACCAATATTTAGAACGTCGTGAGAGTGGTGTGGTGATGGAGGATAACTGTTGACCGTGGCAGAAACGCAACATCCATATCACGTTAGCCAGAAATGAGGACAAACATATGAGGGTCGACTGTTGATCGTGTTCGAAACATAGGACCTGACTCAAAGTGTCTCCCAAAGTCTTCTGGGGCATTGGCTCAGGACAGCAGGCGGACCAAAGGTCTATCATCCATACTGTTATAGTAGGCGGACCATAGGTCTATCATCTGAACTGTTAGGGGGTCCCATTAGACTTGGAAGTGAGTGACGATCCGAATGAAGGACACGCAAAGCATGAGGTGGAGTGATGGAATGTTTGAATGGATTCCAACGCCCTTGATATTATGCCACTGTAAGCATGGCATAATTCATCTCATGCTAGGAGGATAAGGCATCTCTCGTATAGGGCAAGAGGCATCCTATGTTTGGAACATAGGGATTACTATAGTTTATAGTCATGTAGATAGGACTACTGGCATCCCATGCTAGGAGCATAAGGAATCTCTCATATAGGGAAAGAGGAATCATATGTTTGGAACATAGGGATTACTACAGTTTATAGTCATGTAGATAGGACTACTGGCATCTCATGCTAGGAGCATAAGGCATCTCTCGTATAGGGCAAGAGGCATCCTATGTTTGGAAAATAGGGATTACAACAGTTTATAGTCATGTAGATAGGACTACTGGCATCTCATGCTAGGAGCATAAGGCATCTCTCATATAGGGCAAGAGACATCCTATGTTTGGAACATAGGGATTACTTCAGTTTATAGTCATGTAGATAGGACTACTAGCATCTCATGCTAGGAGTATAAGGCATCTCTCGTATAGGGTAAGAGGCATCCTATGTTTAGAACATAGGGATTGCTACAGTTTATAGTCATGTAGATAGGACTACTGGAATCTCATGCTAGGAGCATAAGGAATCTCTCGTATAGGGCAAGAGGCATACTATGTTTGGAACATAGGGATTACTACAGTTTATAGTCATGTAGATAGGACTACTGGCATCTCATGCTAGGAGCATAAGGCATCTCTCGTATAGGGCAAGAGGCATCCTATGTTTGGAACATAGGGATTACTACAGTTTATAGTCATGTAGATAGGACTACTGGCATCTCCTGCTAGGAGAATAAGGCATCTCTCGTATAGGGAAAGAGGCATCCTATGTTTCGAACATAGGGATTACTACAGTTTATAGTCATGTAGATAGGACTACTGGAATCTCATGCTAGGAGAATAAGGCATCTCTCGTATAGGGCAAGAGGCATCCTATCATTTGTTACATAGGCTGTACTACAGTTTATAGTCATGTAGATTGGACTATTATCATCTTATACTAGGAGCATAAGGAATCTCTTGTTTAGTGCAAGAGGCATCTTATGATCGACATATAGGGTGATCACTACAGTTTAGAGTCTTGTAGGCAGGACTGTTGGCATCTCATGCTAGGAGCATAAGGCATCTCTCGTATAGGGAAAGAGGCATCCTATGTTTGGAACATATGGATTACTATAGTTTAGAGTCACGTAGAAAGGACTATTAGGTAGAATATGCCTAGAAATGGTTGGTGTTGGGACTTATGCAAGGGTGGCCCTTTCTGGTTCAACCTGGCATAGGACCCAAGTGATAGGGTTTGGAGGAGTTTCCTGAGGAATGGTTCGACTCAAGGTACTCGGGGAATTGATGATGAGAACCTCAACTCACGGAATAGGAAATAAACCAAGAGGAATACATCAACTCAAGGTGTTTCATGGTGTGTGAAGGAGTGTCTGAAATCATGGTGTTCCATAGGTGGAAGGTGGGTGCGCATAAGGGCACAATGGAAAATACCGGCATCCCGGCCCAAAAAGTTCGCGGTGTGACTCTCCATTTATCACGGCGGTCTGTGACGATAGCGAAGGGACCGGCCCAGAGGGCCGGGATCGAAGCCAAGAACTGACGCCGAGCAGGGGTGTGGGGGCGTATCCCCTGCGGTATGGACCGGTGGGCGGGAAGGTAGGATCCTCGCGAAGGAAAGGTCTTCTGGAAGTAGCTTCACGGAGCATGGCCTTACGGAGCAATGGTCTCTCGCGGAGCAAAGGGGTCTCGCAGAGCAAAGGGCTCTTGCAGAGCAAAGGGGTCTCGTGGAGCTTGGTTTCACGGAGAAAAGGTCTCTCGCGGAGCAAAGGGGTCTCGCGGAGCAAAGGGGCCTTGCATAGCAAAGGGGTCTCGCGGAGCAAAGGACTCTCGCGGAGGAAAGGGTTCTCACGAAGCATGGTCTCGCGGAGCAGCATCGTGGAGCATAGGCTCGTGGACCATGGACTCACGGAGGATGGTCTCGCAGAGCAGCAACGTAAAGGAAGATGCTCGCAGAGCATGGCTTCACGGAGCCGCAATGCGGAGCTCCGCTCGGCCGCCCAAGGGGTGAAGTGGCCATGGCCATCCCTCCTGGAGAAGGGGGTGAGCTGTGTATTTATAGGAAAGGGGCGCTGCGAAGCAGAAATCCCATGCCGTCTCAGGTGCTTCGCGGCGTGCTCGTGAGCGTCAAATTCGTTCGCGGAGATGTACCGCCTCCGGATCTTCGCGGCGGGATCACGAACGTCAAATTCGTTCGCAGAGAGTTACCGCCTCCAGAGCTTCGCGGGACCGCGCTGCTCGGGTGCTTCGCATCGGTGCTTCGCATCAGTGCTTCGTGAGGGGTCTTCACAGTGCATCGCGAACTTCAAACGGGTTCGCGAAGCCTCTCGCCTCATTGCTTCGTGGCGGCGCTCCGTGATCACGGAGTGGGCTTCGCGAATGGGCTTCGCGAACCACATTTCGAGCCAAACTTCAAACGTCCATAACTCCTATTTTGTAGCTTCGTTCGGGCCCTGCGACCTCCCAAATCGGAGCTTAAGAAAAGTTCTACGATCTTGGATCGTGTATGGAAGCATTTGGAATATTTCAGAAACGCATTTTCCGGGGTCTACAAAAGCCACCCCTAAGAACGGGTTCCCACGAGGATGAGAAGGGCGAGGTAGACCGCGTTCTTAGGAAACGACTAAGGGAAACGTGTGCATTAGGGTCCATTGTACCTCAATCGCATTGAGGATAAAATCAACTAAATCTCTAAGCCTGCGTGACCTATGCTCGGTGCAATAAATAGGAGATAATAGGAGCTCTTGTATGAGAGTGTAAAACAACGGAAGGTGCACGGGGATCGACATGAGACATCAATCACCATTTGGGGGAATACTGAAAGATAGAGGGGTCATGGCTGGAGAGCATGGATCTCTGAACAGCCGACCTGCTTTTCCCACCCTGCTATGGTGCACGAGCGGGGTAACTCCAGGGGCGTTAGCATCAATCCAAACAGAGGGAAGTGGGAGGTGTGAATCCCGATACCCAAAATCCGGAACACTCTGGAGACGACATGACAATAAAGGACAACCGTTAACCGTGGCCGAGATACAATATCCTTACTGCTTTATCCTGAAATGGGGACAACAAATGAGGGTCGAACGCTGACCGTGTTCGAAACACAGGACCATGTCACAAATTTTGTCGGTCAATCTTTCGGGACGTTCACCCAGGATAGTTGGCGGACCATAGGTCGAACATACATACTGTTAGGGGGTCCTTCCAAACATGACCAGTCTTCCAGAACGTTGGCCCAGGACGGTAGGTGAGCCGATGCGGCATGGGACCAGGCCGTTAGGGGGTCCCTTCAGACATGAAAGGGGATGAGGGTCTGAATAAGGGGTATGCAAAGCGTGGAAAATGGAGTGATGGTTTGTCTGAACAGAATCCAACACTCATGTAACTACACCACCGTGTTGGGAGTACGCCATATGGGTGAATTGGTTTGATCATGGATCATTCTTTCATTGGGACAGGGCCTCTCTGGCAAGGGGGTCTGTCGCTTCCCAATGGGATCTTGGGGCATCCTGAACTTTTTCAAGGAAAAATTGCAGCTACATAGTTCCCCCCGAGGGGTCAGTCCAGAGGGCCGGAAATGGGGAGGAACATGATTTTGCGATTCCTGGGGCTGGACCCTAGGTGAAATGACTGTGTGTCTCTACATATCCCATGATGATGGGAATCAATACATACGTAGTTCTAGAAGCACAGTGTAGTCATAGACCAACACTGGCAGGTGAAATCCTCTCTGATAGAGGCTCTGGTGCATCCCATGATTAACATGGGGAATCCTGAACTTGTTCAGGGTAGAACCGCAGTTTAGTGTCATGCGTTGAGGACACATGGACTCCTGTACTTTAACGTCATACGATAGGACGTGGAATAAAAGGGAAGATCCCAGGGAGCGTGCGGTGCGGTAGATATGAAAGCGACGTCAATGAGGACATAGTCCCACATCACACCACATACCCCCGGAGGAAACACTTCAGTTTGAGGGACCAAGTGTGAGGATTAGGCTGGGCCCGAAGACGAGTGGTTGGGAATTCCTACGTACCCCCTGAGGATGGGAATCAAGCCATAAGTAGTTCTGAAAGCGCAGTTTAATGTCATACGGGATGATGAGAATCCCGACTTTGTTGGTACACATCCTGCCAAAACTACTAAGCTTGCGTGAGTCATGCTCGGTGTGGGAAACAAGAAGTAGTGGTGGGACATTCCTGACATAGAAAGGGGCAGGTTAGGGCAAAGGGACGCTCAGTGAATACTAGCCCAATGACACTAAAACGATCATGTGGCGCACCTAGATGTGCGAAGAGAAAGAGCCGAGTATGATGGAATTCCACTTGAACATGTGGAAGTGGAAATGTGTGAATCATGGTGCTCGAGATTCAGATCACGATGATGGCGGTGTGACGATGGAGGATAACTGCTGACCGTGTTCGCAACAAAGCATCCTATCACGTTAGCCAAGAATGGGGACAGACAAATGAGGGTCGACCGTTGACCATGTTCGAAACATGGGACCATGTCACAAATGTTGTCAGATATCCGTAGGGATGTTGGCCCGAAACAATTGGAGGGACCTTAGGTCCAGCATTCATGGAGAGCCCTTAAGCCTAGTATCCATGTCGTTCGAGGGTCCTTTTGGACGTGGAAGAGGATGAGGATCCAAATAGAAAGCTCACAAAGCATGGTCATGGGATGAGGGGGATGTCCCTATGAAAATCCCACACTTCGGGCTCTTTGTCAAAACACATCAGAATATGACAATGAGATGTATTAGATAGAGGGACTAGATTCCTTTACCATAGGAATATCTTAGTTTAGGGTCGTAGAATTCAGACCATGGATGGGAGGAGACATAAGAGGCACATGGTGGAGTAACTCAAACACCTGGAGTGAATGGGAATAGGGGGTGTGGGCAGTGCGATGAACAACCTGACGTAAACGAGGACATAATCCCATACCACACCACACGACCTCCTTAGGAGAGGTTTTTGGCTAAGGGACCGAAAGCGAATGTTAGGCTGGGCCCGCGGGGAAGTGCCCGGGCGCTCCTACGTATCTCATAAGGATGAAAATCAAGCCTCATGTAGTTCTTGATGGACCTTAGACCATAAATCGGTAAAGGGAGAATGGGACACATGGAAACAAAACCAGACGTGAAGGAGGACCTAAGCCCTACTTACCATGCGTTCTCTGCGGAAATGCTCGAGTCGAGGGACCGAACACAAAGGTTAGGTTTGGCCCACGGGGAAGTTCTCGGGCGCTCCTACATATCTCATAAGGATGAGAATCAAGCCATACGTAGTTCTGAAAGGCGGCACGGTAAGGTACCAACGCCAGGGGAAAAGGGGAGTGCGGTCGTGGCCCTTGCACTAAAAGAAGCAGAATTTGATAAATCTTGTTTGTTCTTTAAGGTGAGTGGGTTTTTTTTTGTGAAGTGACAGGCCTAGAGTAGTAGGTCATGGTGTCGCCACAAGGATCAAGACGTGTTGGGCATTGACAAATGGCATGTCACGTGACCAATACCCAACGTGATGTCCTCTAGAACGAGGTCACCACAATACAGTTCTGTTTTTCGTCGTGCGGCCAGGACGATAATGTCACAGTTTAGGGTCGTATGATGGGACCAAGCATGCATTTTATCGTCATGCAGCATAGACATAGCAGAGACGATGCTAGGAGGGGAACGTGCGCAGTTTCATGAGACACAATTGATGGAGACATGATCCCACATCACACTATACGCCACTCGGAGAGGGAGACCTTAGGCCGAGGGGCCTATATAGAGGTAAGAGGTGAAGCATGGGGGAGAGACTGGCTCCCCAAATGGGTTGTACCCGAAGACAGGGTGTTCGGGCGGTCCTACATATCCCATGAGGATGGGAATCAGGCCACACGTAGTTCTTAAGGGTGCCTTTTAATGTCATGATGTACAAGTAATGGGAGGGCTAACTCTTAGAACGGGGGTGTGAGTGGTGTAGCTATTGAAAACCCAATGTGAATGAGGACATAATCTCGCACTATGCCACGCGGTCCCGTAGTCGGGGTCCTGAAGGCAGGACCAGAGAGGTGAATTTTCTTAACTCAAGTTGGACCCACAAACAAAGGGTCTGGGCATTCCTACATATCCCATTAAGATGGGAATCAAGCTGAACGTAGTTCCAGATGAGAATCTTAGTTTATGGTCTTAGAGCTCGGACCATGGATGGTGACAAATTCCCAAGTTAGCGTAGATTTCAACCCGATCCCTAAGCCCACGTGAGTTAAACTCGGTGTGGGAAACAAGGGGGGGAGATCCTTATCGCAATACCTGGGGCGTCTATCATAGGGGAGTTGGTAGAGAGACCCGAAGGACACCTTTGACGCGGCTTGATTCCCCAACATGCAGACGTGCACGGAGGTAAAGTACCAAGAGTTCCGAGACTCTACTTGGACACGATGAAGTGATAAGGGGTGTGAATTGTGTACCCAACATTTTGCGCTTAATGGATTGGCGTGGCGATAGAGGAATACTGTTAACCATGGGGGAAACGCAGCGTCCATATCGCGTTAGCCTGAGGTGGGAACAACAAACGAGCATCGACTGCTGACCATATTAGCAACCCGGGATTTTATCGATTTGATGTCTGAAACCCTCGGGGGCGTTGACCCATAATGGTAGGAGAGCCCTTGGGCGTAGTATCCAGGCCGTTCTTGGGGGTCCCTCCGGGTGTGGAAGATGATGGAAGACTTGATGCAGGGATACAAAAAGCCTAGAAAGTGGGTGCAGACATGTCTGAGTAAAACTGGGCATTCCAGGTAATAAACCAGAGTACTCTTAGGCACATTGGTGAACTGCCGAAAAGGGATAGGCAAAACAACTTATGAGGGAGAGATACACGGCGTGGTCATTACGAGACCGACGTGAATGGGGAAATAACCTCACGCCACACCATAAACTCTCATATGAGAGGACTTGGGTTGTGGCCCGGAAAGGCCAAGGGGCCTGATGGTTAGGCATTGGTCAGGAAGGCCTGACCTGCTTGCAGTTTAACGTCTTTCAATATGGACGAGGGTCGGGGACCCGAGGAGGCCAAGGGGCCTGAGGCTGGGCCTCGTAAGGGAAGGCGTACGGCATGGTACATGGTCCCGACGTGAATGAGGACGTAGTCCCACACTACACTGTACACCCCGGGTAAGAGGTTGGGCAGAGGGGACTGAGAAGGACAAGGGGCCTAAGGTCAGGCATCAGTCAGGAAGGCCTGACGGGTCTGCAATTTAACGTCTTACATGAGGACGGGGGTCGGGGACCCGAGAAGGCCAAGGGGCCTGAAGATGGTCCTCTTAAGGGAAGGCGTACGTCATGGTACACGATCCCAACGTGAATGAGGACGTAGTCCCACACCACACCGTACACCCCTATGGGGAATCGGGGTCGTGGGCCCGATCGCTAGCACCACTCGGGGGGATGTTTTTCACTTCGAGATGGGGCAGAATGAACCACTGCACTCGATGTCTGGGACATCTCAGGGTGGACCCGAAGATCCAAGACACCGTTGACAATGTTCAAAACACAGCGTTCCTATGGTGGCTCGATATGGGAGCAACAAATGAGCGTCAATCTCTGACCAAATTCACAACGCGGGACTTGTATCGGCTTTTTGCTTGAAAACCCTCGGGGGCGACAGCCCGTATCGGTAGGAGAGCCCTTGGGCATGGTATCCAGTCCTTTCTTGGGGGTCCCTCCGGGTGTGAAAAATGATGAAATCCCAGTCAAGGAGTGGGTGAAGCATAGTTGTATCCATCCATGAAAGAGCCAAACATCTCCAGGGGGGATGTGCAGCCGGGTCGAGTCTTGCTCGATGTGAGTTGGGGCAAAAGCATGCACCCTGCCATGTCTTGACCTGAGGGGAAGATTTTGGCTTTTGGGCTGGGCCAACGGACGAAAGGCCCGGGCGTTCCTACGTATCCCATTAGGATGGGAATCAATCCGTACATAGTTCTCAAAGGCCATGTAGTTTAGCGTCATGCGGTGAGGACGTGGGAGGATAGAAGAATAGGAGTGGGCACATGGTGCAACCCTTACAATCCTTGTGTGAGCAGGGTTGTATGAGCGGGGCTAAAAAAAACTACCCCACCCTACACAATGATCCTCCGAGGAAACTATTCCCTGGGGGATAGTGGAAGAGAAAAGTTTGGGGTTGGGCTCAAGACGAGGCGTCCAAGCATTCCTACGTATCTCATGAGGATGAGAATAAAGCCACACGTAGTTCTTCAGATGCATTTTAACGTCATGTGGGATGAGGACGCATCTCTTTTGGGGATATGTAAGGTACATCAAGTAATCTGACGTGGATGAGGACGTAGTCCCACACCATACCGTACAATCCTGCAGGAGGGTCATTTGGGGAAAACCAAGGGGCATGAGGCCAGACCGTGGTCAGGGGGACCTGACCAGCTTGCGGTTTAACGTCTCGCGGTGAACATGGGGTTGTGGGCCCGAGGAGGCCAAGGGGCCTGAGGTTGAGACTCAGTTAGGAAGGCCTGACTGGCTTGCAGTTTAACGTCTTACAGTAAGGTCGGGGAGCCGGTGGCCCGAGGAGGCCAAGGGGCCTGAGGCTGAGCCTTGGTCAGGAAGGCCTGACTGTCTTGCAGTTTAACGTCTTACAGTAAGGACGGGGGGCCGGGGGCCCGAGGAGGCCAAGGGGCCTGAGGCTGAGCCTTGGTCAGGAAGGCATGACTGGCTTGTAGTTTAATGTCTTAGAGTAAGGACGGGGGGCCAGAGCCCGAGGAGGCCAAGGGGCCTGAGGCTGAGCCTCGGTTAGGAAGGCCTGACTGGCTTGCAGTTTAACGTCTTGCAGTAAGGAAGGGGGAGATCTTATTTTAAAGTCATAGAGCTTGGACCATTTTGTTGTTTATCGTCTTTCAAGGCGAAGATGCAGTATAAGGTCGTGCAGGACTTTACAGTTTAAGGTCGTGTTGTACCATAACGTGCAGTTTAAGTTCTTGCGGGACCATTTCACAGTTTATCGTCTTGCAGGACGAAGATGCAGTTTAAGGTCGTGTAGGACCCTAACGTGCAGTTTAAGGTCATGCGGGACCATAATGTGCAGTTTAAGGTCATGCGGGACCATAATGTGCAGTTTAAGGTCATGCGGGACCATGGTGCAGTTTAAAGTCTTGCTGGACGATAATGTGCAGTTTTACGTCATGACGGACGAAGATGAGCAGTTTAACGTCATGCAGGACGTTGATGCAGTTTAATGTAATGCAGGACGATAATGAGCAGTTTTACGTCATGAAGGACGAATATGAGCAGTTTAACGTCATGCAGGACGATGATGCAGTTTAATGTCATGCAGGACGAATATGAATAGTTTAACGTCATGGAGGACGATTGTGCAGTTTAATGTCATGCAGGACGATAATGTGTAGTTTAACGTCATGACGGACGATAATGATCATTTTTACGTCATGACGGATGAAGATGAGCAGTTTCACATCATGTAGGACGATGGTGCAGTTTAAAGTCTTGCTGGACGATAATGTGCAGTTTTACATCATGAAGGACGAAGATTAGCAGTTTAATGTCATGCAGGACGATGATGCAGTTTAATGTCATGCAGGACGATAATGAGTAGTTTTACGTCATGACGGACGAAGATGAGCAGTTTAACGTCATGCAGGACGATGATGCAGTTTAATGTCATGCATGAAGAATATGAATAGTTTAACGTCATGTAGGACGATTGAGCAGTTTAATGTCATGCAGGACGATAATGTGTATTTTAACGTCATGATGGACGATGATGAGCAGTTTTACGTCATTCAGGGCGATGATGATCAGTTTTACATCATGACAGACGAAAAATGTTATGCAGTTTAGTGTCGTGCAACTAGGACATGGTTGTTAAGCAGTTTAACGTCATGCAACTGGGACGTTAAACCACAAGAATTGTGTTGGTAGAAGAATGGTAATATCTACCCCATTCTGGTGGTTTGGGATAACACAGAGTGTCACAGAAGTATTAGGAATGACTATATTACCTCGACCTGTAGGGGCGAAGAAGCCAGGAGCGTCGGTACGACTGGGCGACAGAGTTCGGCATGCCTGGAAGCCTGGACGTCGGTACGACGGGGCGACGGAGCCCGGAAGGCATGGAATCATAGAGTCTGAACGTCGGTACGACGAGGCGACGGAGCCCAGAAGGCGTGGAAGCCTGGACGTCCGTACGACGGGGTGATGGATCCCGGAAGGCATGGAAGCCAGGACTTTGACACGACGAGGGCGACGGGGCCCAGAAGGCATGGAAGACTCGTTCTGAATGGTGGAGGTATGAGGAGCACCTCCATAGTTTCCGGTGAAAATAGATCGGGGTCGACAAAGTGCCGAAAGAGTTGGGGAAGGATTTCCCATAGGCGGCCTCTTGAGGCAGTGGAGTTGGCGAGGAGCCGATGGAGATGGGTGGATGATGCCACATGCGCAACCTCTTGAGGCGGCGGAGTCGGCGAGGAGCCGATGGAGTAGGGTGGCGGAGCCACCTGCACGGCCTCTTGAGGCGGTGGAGTCGGCGAGGAGCCAATGGGGTCGGGTGGCGGAGCCACCTGCACGGCCACTTGAGGCGGTGGAGTGGGCGAGGAGCCGATGGCGTCGGGTGGCGGAGCCACCTGTGCGGCCACTTGAGGCGGTGGAGTCGGCGAGGAGCCGATGGAGTCAGGTGGCGGATCCACCTGCGCGGCCTCTTGAGGCGGTGGAGTCGGCGAGGAGTTGATGGATTCAGGTGGTGGAGCCACCTGCGCGGCCTCTTGAGGCGGCGGAGTCGGCGAGGAACCGATGGAGTCGGGTGGTAGAGCCACCTGCGTGGCCTCTTGGGGCGGCAGAGTCGGCGAGGAGCCGATGGAGTCGGGTGGGAGAGCCACCTGCGCGGCCTCTTGAGGCGGCGGAGTCAGCGAGGAGTCGATGGAGTCTGGTGGCGGAGCCACCTCCACGGCCTTTTGAGGCGGCGGAGTCGGCGATGAGCTGATGGAGTCGGGTGGTGGAGCCACCCACGCGACCTCTTGAGGCGGCGGGGTCAGCGAGGAGCTGATTAAGAGGTGGTGGAGCCACCTGCGCGGTCTCTTGAGGCGGCGGGGTCGGTGAGGAGCCGATTGAGAGGGGTGGTGGAGCCACCTGCGCGGCCTCTTGAGGCGGCAGAGTCGGCGAGGAGCCGATGGAGTCTGGTGGCGGAGCCACCTGCGTGGCCTCTTGAGGCTGCGGATTCGGTGAGGAGCTGATGGAGTCGGGTGGACGAGCCACCTGCGCGGCCTCTTGAGGCGGCGGAGTCGGCGAGGAGCCGATGGAGTCGGGTGGCGGAGCCACCTGCGCGACCTCTTGAGGCGGCGGAGTCGGCGAGGAGCCGATGGAGTCGGGTGGCAGAGCCACCTACGCGGCCTCCTGAGGTGGCGGAGTCGGCGAGGAGCCGATGGATATGGGTGGCGGAGCCACCTACGCGGCCTCTTGAGGCGGCGGAGTCGGCGAGGAGCCAATGGATTTGGGTGGCAGAGCCACCTGCATGGCCTCTTGAGCCGGCGGGAGTCGACGAGGAGCCGATGGAGTCGGGTGGTGGAGCCACCTGCGCGGCCTCTTGAGGCGGCGGAGTCGGTGAGGAGCCGATGGATTTGGGTGGCGGAGCCACCTGCGCGGCCTCTTGAGCCAGCGGGAGTCATCGAGGAGCCGATGGAGTTGGGTGGCGGAGCCACCTCCGCGGCCTCTTGAGGCGGCGGAGTCGGCGAGGAGCCGATGGAGTCGGGTGGCGGAGCCACCTGCGCGCCCTCTTTAGGCTGCGGATTCGGCGAGGAGCCGATGGAGTCGGGTGGCAGAGCCACCTTCGCGGCCTCTTGAGGCGGCGGAGTTGGCGAGGAGCTGATGGAGTCGGGTGGCAGAGCCACCTGCGCAGCCTCTTGAGGCGGCGGAGTCGGCGAGGAGCCGATGGAGTCGGGTGGCGGAGCCACCTGCGCGGCCTCTTTGGGCGGCAGAGTCGGCGAGGAGCCGATGGAGTCGGGTGGCGGAGCCACCTGCGTGGCCTTTTGGGGAGGCGGAGTCGGCGAGGAGCCGATGTTGTCGGGTGGCGGAGCCACCTGCGCGGCCTCTTGAGGCGGCGGGGTCGGTGAGGAGCCGATTGAGAGGGGTGGCGGAGGCACCTGCGCGGCCTCTTGAGGCGGCGCAGTCAGCGAGGAGTCGATGGAGTCGGGTGGCGGAGCCACCTGCGCGGCCTCTTGAGGTTGCGGGGTCGGCGAGGAGCCGATTGAGAGGGGTGGCAGAGCCACCTTCACGGCCTCTTGAGGCGGCGGGGTCGGCGAGGAGCCGATTGAGAGGGGTGGCGGAGCCACCTGCGCGGCCTCTTGAGGCGGCGGAGTCGGTGAGGATCCGATGGAGTCGGGTGGGGGAGCCACCTGCGCGGCCTCTTGAGGCTGCGGATTCGGTGAGGAGCTGATGGAGTCGGGTGGCAGAGCCACCTGCACGGCCTCTTGAGGCGGCGGAGTCGGCGAGGAGCCGATAGAGTCGGGTGGCGGAGCAACTTGCACGGCCTCTTGAGGCGGAGGAGCCGGCGAGGAGCCGATGGAGTCGGGTGGCGGAGCCACCTGCGCGGCCTCTTGAGGCGGCGGAGTCGGCGAGGAGCCGATGGATTTGGGTGGCGGAGCCACCTGCGCGGGCTCTTGAGCCGGCGGGAGTCGACGACGATCCGATGGAGTCGGGCGGTGGAGCCACCTGCGTGGCCTCTTTAGGCGGCGGAGTCGGCGAGGAGCCGATGGATTTGTGTGGCGGAGCCACCTGCGTGGCCTCTTGAGCCGGCGGGAGTCGGCGAGGAGCTGATGGAGTGGGGTGGCGGAGCCACCTCCACGGCCTCTTGAGGCGGCGGAGTCGGCGAAGAGTCGATGGAGTCGGGTGGCTGAGCCACCTGCACGGCCTCTTGAGGCTGCGGATTTGGCGAGGAGCCAATGGAGTCGGGTGGAAGAGCCACATGCGCGGCCTCTTGAGGCAGCGGAGTCGGCGAGGAGTTGATGGATTCAGGTGGCAGAGCCACCTACAGGGACTCTTGAGGCGGCGGAGTCGGCGAGGAGCCGATGGAGTCGGGTGGCGGAGCCACCTGCGTGCCTCTTGAGGCGGCGAAGTCGGTGAGGAGCTGATGGAGTCGGGTGGCGGAGCCACCTGTGCGGCCTCTTACGGCGGCGGAGTCGACGAGGAGCCGATGGAGTCGGGTGGCCAAGCCACCTGCGTGGCCTCTTGAGGCGGCGGATTCGGCGAGGATCTGATGGACCGTAGTCTTCAAACACAGGATGTTACTCATCCTCTCACATATAAAGGAGGGGGGATTCACATGGGTGATGCCTCAATTTTCCCGACACATTTGGTATACTCTCTATTGAAGGAGAATAGTTTCACGTCGGGTTCACCATTTCTGTTTCTGACGCTTTCGCCGGGGCGTGCACATCCATCTGTGGAAGATGCGCTGCTGTTGCCCCGCATTCCCGCTTTCCAAAGGTGGGCGGCATTCGTTCCTTATTCAGGTACGTCTACTCCTTGATCGAAATGGGATGATGGGATGTCGGTTCTTCCTTCCATGGATTCCTCCTCGGAACTCATCACCTAGTCCGGGTCTCCCTCATAGATTTAATACATTGTTTGTGAATCTCATTCTCGGTGCCATATATTCATGGACGCCGGTTAATTACACTACTTACGTCAAGACATTCCATAGGGTCTGGACATGGTAGCGACCTTCGGTCGGAGTAGACGACAACATCAGGCATGTCGTGGAATCTCTGGGTGTGTGGACATAGGGGGACCTGTACTCTTCCTCATAAGAGGGCATGTCAAGGGTGCAGAACCTGAGGCATGTATCTGAGGTTTTCTTCAGCTTCCCGTGTTTAAAACAGGGTATGTTGAAAGATTAACGTCTAGCAGAGACGGTTACACCAAAGGCATGTCATCCGAGGTTTTCCTCAGGCATCTCATGTTTATCACGAGGTTGGCTGCGAGTTTAACGTCTTGTGGAGACGGAATGAGGGTGATCAGAACGTCCCATAGAGACGGATCAGATTGGTATATCCCAAAGGGAGAACATCTAGAAGATGGATGGATCAGAACGCCCAATGAGGACGGATTCGAGGTAGTGCACTCCCTAGAGGGGAAAAGGGTGATGAATCGGGGTGTACACAGAGGACAACGACCTAGATATATGATGGGGCTTACATGTGGAAAGCGGCCCATGCGCCACTAGGAGCAGTGGGGAGGTGGATGGCATGATCCCACCGGGATGTGGCGGCCCGGGTGAGAATCAGGATGGGTGATAGATGGTTGAATGAAGTCGAAGGGGAATGAAATGGGACCATCGCAGGGGCGACAGTGAAGTTGGGCTTGAGCCTTGAAGAGGCTTCCTACGTATCCTCGTGGAAGGGAATCAAAGTCCGCGTAGTTCGATAGGGGGTGGTCCAGGGTGTACACAATGCACAACGACCCGGAGACATGCTGGGGCTTACGCGTGGATAGCTGCCCGGGTGCCGCTAGGGAGCGGCCCTGGGTGGATGGGGCTTACACTCTGAGGCAGCCAACAGTGGATGGTGAACCGACGTGGAGAGGTCGAAACAACTGGGTGGTGGGCTTGAACCTCGTGGAGGCTTCCTATGTATCCCTGCGGCAGGGAATCAAAGTCCACGTAGTTCGGGAAGGATTGGGGCTTACGCAAGGGTGCTACCCAGGTGCCGCTAGGGAGTGGCAAAGGTGGATGGGGCTTATGCTCTGAGGCAGCCCATAGTGTATGGGGTTACGCTCTGAGGCGGCCGAAAATGTCTTCCTCATGTCTGGCCATGAGGGCATCCCAACTCACTATCGGGTCGAGGTAATCACCTATGCGCTAGTGCACAAGAGGGATAACACCAAGGGCATTAAAATCTATCCGAAAAATGGGAGATGAAAAGTGTGAATCACATGACCAGTATTTAGAACGTCGTGAGAGTGGCATGGTGATGGAGGATAACTGTTGATCGTGGCAGAAATGCAGCATCCATATCACGTTAGCCAGAAATGAGGACAAACAAATGAGGGTTGACTGTTGACCGTGTTCGAAACACAGGACCTGACTCAAAGTGTGGCCCAATGTCTTCTGGGGCGCTGGCCCAGGACAGCAGGCAGACCAAAGGTCTATCATCCATACTGTTATAGCAGTCGGACCGTAGGTCTATCATCCTTACTGTTAGGGGGTCCCATTAGACTTGGAAGTGAGTGATGATCTGAATGAAGGACACACAAAGCGTGAGGTGGAGTGATGGAATGCTTTAATGGATTCCAAATCTCTTGATATTACGCCACTGTAAGGATGGCATAATGCATCTCATTCTAGGAGCATAAGGCATCTCTTGTATAGGGAAAGTGGCATCCTATGTTTGGAACATAGGGATTACAACAATTTATAGTCATGTAGATAGGACTACTGGAATCTCATGCTAGGAGCATAAGGCATCTCTCGCATAGGGAAAGAGCCATACTATGTTTGGAACATTGGGATTACTACAGTTTATAGTCATGTAGATAGGACTACTAGAATCTCATGCTATGAGTATAAGGCATCTCTCGTATAAGGCAAGAGGCATCTTATGTTTGGAACATAGGGATTACTACAGTTTATAGTCATGTAGATATGACTACTGGCATCTCATGCTAGGAGCATAAGGCATCTCTCGTATAGGGAAAGAGGCATCCTATCATTTGTTAGATAGGGTGTACTACAGTTTATAGTCTTGTAGCTAGGACTATTAGCTTCTTATACTAGGAGAATAAGGAATCTCTTGTTTAGTGCAAGAGGCATCCTATGATCGACATATAGGGTGATCACTACAGTTTATAGTCTTGTAGGCAGGACTGTTGGCATCTCATGCTAGGAGCATAAGGCATCTCTCATATAGGGCAAGAGGCATCCTATGTTTGGTACATAGGGATTAGTACAGTTTAGAGTCTTGTAGAAAGGACTATTAGGCAGAAGATGCCTATAAATTGTTGGTGTTGGGACTTACGCAAGGGCGGCCCTTTCTGGTTCAACCTGGCATAGGAGCCAAGTGATAGGGTTTGGAGGAGTTTCCTGAGGAATGGTTCGACTCAAGGTACTTGGGGAATTGATGATGAGAACCTCAAATCACGCCATAGGAAACAAACCAAGGGGAATACATCAACTCAAGGTGTTTCATGGTGTGTGGAAGAGTGTCTCAAATCATGGTGTTCTATAGGTGGAAGGTGGGTGCGCATAAGGGCGCAATGGAAAATCCCGACATCCCGGCCCGAAAAGTTCGCGGTGCGACTCTCCAATTATCACGGGGGTCTGTGACGGTAGCGATGGGATCGGGCCGAAGTGTCGGGACCGAAGCCACGCACTGACTCCGAGCGGGGGGTGCGGGGGCGCAGCACCCGTGGTATGGACGGGTGGGCACGAAGGTAGGATCCTCTCGAAGGAGAGGTCTTCACGAAGTAGCTTCGCGGAGCATGGCCTTGCGGAGCAATGGTCTCTCGCGGAGCAAAGGGGTCTCGCGGAGCAAAGGGCTCTTGCAGAGAAAAGGGGTCTCGTGGAGCTTGGTCTCGCGGAGAAAAGGTCTCTCGCGGAGCAAAGGGGTCTCGCGGAGCAAAGGGGTCTCGCGGAGCAAAGGGGTCTCACAGAGCAATGGACTCTCGCGGAGCAAAGGGCTCTCACGAAGCTTGGTCTCGCGGAGCAGCATCCTGGAGCATAGGATCGCGGATCAAGGACTCACAGAGGATGGTCTCGCAGAGCAGCAACGCGAAGGAAGCTGCTCACGAAGCATGGCTTCGCGGAGCCGCAATGCGAAGCTCCACTCGGCCGCCCAAGGGGCGAAGTGGCCGTGGCCGTCCCTCCTAGAGAAGGGGGGTGAGCTGGGTATTTATAGGTAAGGGGTGCCGCGAATCAGAACTCCCGCGCCTCCTCAGGTTCTTCGCGGTGCGCTCATGAATGTCAAATTCGTTCGCGGAGAGGTACCGCCTCAAGAGCTTCGCGGAGAGCTCGCGAACGTCAAATTCGTTCACGGAGAGTTACAACCTCCGGAGCTTCGTGGGACCGCGCTGCTCGGGTGCTTCGCATCGGTGCTTCGCATCAGTGCTTCGCGAGGGGTCTTCGCAGGGCATCGCGGACGTCAAATGGGTTCGCGGAGCCTCTCGCCTCATTGCTTCATGGCGGCGCTCCGCGATCACGGAGGGGGCTTCACGAATGGGCTTCGCGAACCAGATTTCCAGCAAACTTCAAACGTCCATAACTCCTATTCCGTAGATCCGTTCGGGCCCTGAGACCTACCAAATCGAAGCTTAAGAAAAGTTCTACGATCTTGGTTCATGTATGGAAGCATTTGGAAAATTTCAGGAACGCGTTTTATGGGGTCTACAGATTCCAATTAGTGTATTATGATTGATATGCAGGGTTAAGGTAAATGGAATAATAGAATTCTCAAATAACTATTTATTCTTTGTTTTATGGTTGAAATTATAATGTAATGTTAACGTATGTAATATATTTTCCAAGACTGTTAAACTGATCTGTCCTTCAGGACTTGACTCCTTGTATTCATGCCTATGTATTAAAATAATGCACCGGATCTAGGTAACTGGGGTTCGGGCATCACAGTTGGTATCCGAGGATGTTTAGAAATAACCCTGGAAACTAGATTTAGATAAACTCTGATTAGAGCACATTACCCTAAGATAGACATTGAGGATTAGTATAGAAGAACTTCCTATAATTTTAGTAATGTAGAGATTTTGTAAGTTTTCCAAGAAAATGCATCCCTGTCTGGATACGAGTAGGTAGAGGAGGCTCTGGCACAGCTGTACCTAGGGGTAAAACCCGAAAACACCACTTTGAGCTAGACTTGAACACGAACTGGTGCACGACAACGGGCCTTGTTTCACTCTTGGTTATGAAACTCCTGAGGGATATGCTTGGGATAATTCTAATTTTTTTAAAAAATCATTATAAAGGATTTATGAGTATATACCTCATAAAAGAAAATATTTTAATGGATTTTATCCATGAACTATTATATTTACGTAAGGTATTTTACAAGTTTGGAATTATTCATTTCAATTAATAAACTGACCTAGTGTATGCCATTGTATAGAAATTGTGCCCAGTAGAAGGAAGTTGAACTCTAGCAAAACGTATAATCCAAAGAGTAAAAAAGGAACATATCTTTCATGGTATTAAGAAAACATGTAGAAGGTAAATAGTATCCCAAGTATTCTCAATATATGAATAAATAGTATCATGTGTTAATAAGATAAGTAAATAATTCCTTATGTCCTATGGTTTTGAAGGGAAGCAAGCGAATAGAAAGAGGGAGGAGAGAAATATGGATAAAGGGACGAGGGAAAAGAAGGATTTTCCCATATGTGATAAATGTGGAAAGAATCACCTTGGTAAAATCTTGAAGGGAATGATAGTTTGTTTTAAGTGTGGAGAAAAAGGACACCATGTATGTGATTGCAAGGTTATGAGAAATGTTTCAAATGTACAATGCTTCATCTGTAAGGAGTTTGGACACTATGCAAATCAATGTCCAAATCGTCAGAGTATACCCAAAATGCTACTATTGGATAAGAATCAAGTTATGATACTACTGAATTTGAAGAGGAATGATTAAGAGTTATTATGTTATTATTAATGTATTGTGTCATTTGAGTGTTGTATCAACGATATAATGGTTATATGAATTATGGAAATAAATAAGGATTGTATTGAAGTACTATTTCATTGGGAATTTGAGATTATATGGTCCTGATACTATGGTAGTAATTTTGGAATAAGAGTTGGTTAATTTGGATATTATATTGGATATTCTTGACTATCTTAGAACAGATTAATGGTTTGTTTATTTCATGTTTGATGAAGTATTCAAAATTTTATGCATATAATGAATATAAATAGTATTCTATAAGGAATAAGGGAGGAAAAATGTAATAAATAAGATTGTTACCATGTTTTCAATGAATACATGATGAACGTATACACATGTTATTATGTGGTAAAAAGGATCTTCATTGTGTTTAAATTCCTTATAAATTTTGGACTGTGAGTTTGGATAGAAGTATTTTGGATAATTCTAATGGTTGGAATATATTAATTTTGAAATTGGATATTGTTGTTAAGGTTATTTTTGGATTGTTATAAAAAGGACAACATGCAGACCGTGTGATAATCTGTCACGTCAGACAAAGTTGCGTGAATCGAACCCACACCATAGTGCGATTGGGATTTATCACCTACCAGGGGACTACATGAAGTCCCTGGATGGTATAATCTAGTTCTTTTAATTGGTCTGACAGGTGAATTATAAATTCATTATTTTTAGAACCCTTAGGATAAATAGAATATTTTTTGAAATATTTTTAAGTGAAAGATGAGTGTGTGGTAGGAATTAGTTAAAGGATGTAACTCTACTTATCAAATATATATATACATATATTCCCTCTTATTAAGTCTAAATTAAATTTACCCAATTTCTGATATGAGTGCTCCATAAAGGTATTTTCTATTTTAAACCTTTTATTTTCGATGAAAAATTTCAAATTGTGAGGACGCAATTTATTGAAGGAGGAAATAATGTAACACCCCAAGATTTTATAGTACATTATTTCAAAAAAATAATTCAATAAATTGCACTACACGCAACATTGAGTTAAAGCACACAACATACCAAACTAGTCGTTCAAAAGTTGTTATGAATAGTATTAACTAAATTTTTAACTATATGTAATCCTTATAATTTTAGAATCCATATTATGATTTTCATTGACATAATGTAAGAACTAATTAATTTTTTCAAATAAAAGAAGTATTTTAAAAAAAATTAACTTTTACTGCATTTTAATGGTGAACCCTTTTAAAATCCAATATTTGAAAATTTTATATATTTAATTCGACAAAATAAACTTCTTCTTTAGAATCAGGACATAAGAATTTATTTTCAATAATTTTTTTGTGTTTTTTGATAACTTTCATAATTGGGTGCATAGTGAAAAATACTATATTTTAACTTAAAACAGATTTTTAATCAAAATAAATTGTAGTGTTGAATTATAAATTTTAATGGTTTGGAATTATAAATACATTATATTTTTACCATTTAATACAATTATGGTCATTTTAAGTAATTTTACTTTGAGATTGGACATAAACAAGTGTCAATCTTTTGATAGTTATTATTTCTTAAAAATATGCCTTTTAGTTTTGACAACAGGAATTAATTTTAAATTAATAAATGAAACTTTTATGTTTTTAATTGGGTAAAATAGACTTAATTTTTGAATTCTGAAAACCAAAATTAACTCAGGGTGAATTTTTGTTATTTTCCTGAAAACATTCAATTTTTGATGAATAATGAATAACACCAAGATTTTATTTAAAACCGACTTTTTATTTAAATAATTATTTATTTTATTTAAATTTATTTTAGGTCAAAATAGACACATAATACCTATATATGTTCAACTTAATTCATTTGAGTCATTTTGTAATAATATTAGGTATACATAATTTTATTGAACTTTTCACCGTCTTTTACCAACCTCCTATGATAATTTAAAAATTCGCATAAAACATAATTTTACCACATATGTGAGTGGAACTTATAAAATCAAAGATAAATGGTTGATATCAGTAAGAAATTTTTGGTTCAATAAGATAAAAAAAATTTGGTGAATAGTAACTTTTAGTTTTATTTACCACGGTTAGAAGTAAAAAGGGTAATTAAGTGTAAAAATGATATTATTCTTACCCTAACACATGTCCTAATTTTATTGGTTAAGTGTAAATCGAACAAAAAAACCTTAGGAATAAAATATGAACCTCTTTGGTCCACTTGGATTAGATTAGAACATTTATTATTATTTAATTCGAACAAGAGTTAAAAGTGTTAAATTCAAAGTTTAATAACAAAAACATTTTTATTATAGGGTTACACATAAGTTAAATTTGACTATAAATATTCCTTATAAAGTTAAATAGATTTCATACATAATGGTATTTGATTAATATTTTTTAGACATTAAATAATTTAATTTATTTATGAAACAATGATGATGTAGTAATTACCGTATTAATGACATTTTTAAATAATTGATATTATAAATATAAAAATAAATGTAATTTGAAACTTTTATGAATTGAAATAATTGTACAGGTTAATATGGAATATTATGTTTTATTAGAAGAATTTTTTTATAAGTAATAATTCTATTATGAATTTATAGAAAACAAAATACCAAATAGTATCAAAATTGACATAAAAGAGTTTTTAAAACAAATATTTTATTCTTAATTGATATAATAGTCTTCAAAATATAAGGTTATTCTAAAAGACTTATATAATAATATATATGACTTTAATCAACCAATTGGGGTTCAATTGGAATTTTATTGTAAGTTTATGAACCATATAATATAAAAATACAAAAAGACATGGTAAATGTCAAACAATTTAACTAAGAGTTAAATCGAATCGTTAAGGTTAATATGGTGACCCAAACTTATCTAAAACCTATTGTTTGAGTATTTTTCGACCCATACCCACCTTATCCTCTAAATAATTCATTTTTTATCCATTAGAAACCGAATATGGTTTTATTATAAAATAAAATTTTATGTTTTTCCTAAGGTGCCCCTCAACCCTCTAATAAAAGGGCACTCCCCCTTCACTCTAATTCGCACCTTCAAAGCCATTTGTCTCGGCCAAACCCTACCCAAATATCCTCCCAAATATCCTAACTTAATTATTGGGGACTTCCTTTTTCATAAATCCAACCTAAAGATCTCTTTAGATCAAATCAAAAGGAAGATCCCGAAGAAGAGGTTATGATTTCACCACCCTCTTTCAAGTTCTCTTATTCTTCCACTTACTCTTTCATTGTTGTTTAAATTATAAAATAATAACTCTATAATATTCTATATACTATGATGTTATTATAAATATGGAACTACTATATTCATTATTCAATCCATATTATTATTGATAATGTCACCATGCGTGCGTGCGTACGGCTTTCCGTCTCCACGCCATAGTGTAATTTGATATTCAACAATATGTTATTTGGATGGATATAATGATTAGTAATATGTATATAAATAATGAAAATAACATGATAATGTCACTATAATATTAATATACCATCCAATTTTACACCTTTAAGGAAATGATATTATCGTTCGTGCGTAAGTATGGATTACCGTCTCTACAAAATGATTAGATTCATTTCCACATTCACCATTCATCGACGATTCTAAAAATATATATTACTAATAAGTATGTAATATACGACATAATAATTCTACTAGTGATATATATATATATATATATATATGTAATTACATATATCTTATTCACTTAGTTCTGTTCAATACGATATGAAAACGGAAACAACGTTTATGTGTACGTACTGACCACTGTCTCCATAAACGGTATTTTTCATTTCATATATATGTCTATTATACATATTTATATTATAAATATATATGATATATAAATCATTTTTTATATTCTGAAAGTATTTAAATCTTTATCTAAGTGATACAATCAAAAGTAACTAGTTAAAACACATACGATAAAGAAAGCGATTATTACCCAAAATGTTAATTTACCATGGAAATAATTATTAAATGGGTAGTATAAAGTCATTAATGAATCATTTATGATATCATAAATATTAATATTGTTATGGTATACTTTAATAACATAATATTATCTTCATAAATGATGTTAAACGTACCCTTGACTAATGGAAAGTGCAAGGTAAGGGGTTTTCAACCCACTCCATATTCCTGGGAGATTCATGCCATATTGCCACTATTAACTTTTGTGTGGTGCATGTAATACCCATAATTTTATTCTTTGTGTAATACACTTTAATTTTTTTGTATTTACATACTCAATGTATGATACTTCTTTCATGGGGTGTATGTTTCGTAAGTTACCAAATTGATAAGGGTTAATTTCACAATCTCTTTATTATCCAAGGTTGTTTTTATGTAAGTATCTATTGGGACCTCTTTATCATCCACGACCATGATTCATAAAAATGTATTCAAATAATTTTTACCAATTATTATACTATGGGTTAAATTAATTTGTACCCTTTTTTGAATTTTTATAAAATGGTTTGAAAGGAATCTTTCCTTCGTTTTCCAAACAACGTACTTTTTATCCTTTTCGATAAAATTAAGGTAAGAATATCTTTTTTTAACTTATATGGCGGGTGTGTCTATTTTTCGCCGTTATAAAATCATCGAATCTTCCCTTAAAAGTTTATAAGAATATTTTCAAAACAAATTTTTTCTTTTATAATTATGTCACTTTAAATGATATCAAAATAGAAAGAGATATTTCTTTCAAATGGTTTTGATTTCATCGATGTCAACATCATTTGATAAATTTTACACTTGTTTGAAGTTGATTTATTATGATACAAATATTTGATATTATATTTAAGGTTTTGGGATATGTTTGACTGTGGATGTTCTATTTTTATACCATTCATGGTTTATGGTTAAAGTATTTACATTTTGTATGCTATCTTTAATACGAATGTTTATGTTATATTTCAACCACTTCTTTAGATGAATGTATTGAACTAGTATGTTCTGGGTTGGGGACCGGTAAAAGTAAGCCCTCCAGGTTGGGGTCCGGTACAGTAGTCCCTCCAGGTTGGATTCCATTTATAGTGGCATTATGGGTTGGATTCCAGTTACAGAGGCTCTCCGGGTTGGAGTCCGGTTACAGAGTCTCTCCGGGATGGAGTCTGGTTATAGAGGCTCTCCGAGTTGGGTTCTGGTTACAGTTATACCCTAGGTCCTGGTACGAGTCCATGAAAAAAAAATTAAACATCAACATTATACATTCCCTCATTATAAAATTAGTTATTACATGTGATTATTCTACTAGTAGAATATCCATTTGCATGTTTAATGGAAATGTTTGATTTATCTTGACATATTATGTTCACGATTGTATTTAAAAGGCTATTGTTTTTATTACACATATTACCTTAATAGATTATAGCTTCTGCTAAATTATTTACCCTTACTAGGCATCTGAGCTCACCCCTTTCTTATGTTTTATTTTCCCAGGATTCCAAGAAGTGTATTATGATTGATATGCAGGGTTAAGCTAAAGGGAATAATGGAATTATAAAATAACTATCTATAATGTGTTTTATGTATGAAATTGTAATGTAATGAAAATGTATGTAATCTGTTTTCCAAGACTGCTAAACTGATCGGTCCTTCAGGACTAGATTCCTTATATTCATGCCAATGTGTTAAAATAATGCACCAACTCTGGGGAACTGGGGTCAGGGCGTTACATATCTTTTTCCAAACAAGGCATGTATGTCATGTACTAAAAAATTGAAATGAATCACTATTTTAATTTGAATGACATGAAGATAATTCCCTCTATCATGACCACAACACTATTTAAATATATAGTAATATGATTAAAAAAATTATTAGGGAAATGTATTTATCAAATATTTTATGAATTTTTATTTTAAAAAATTATTTTAAAATAAATTTTCTTTTCCACAAGAAATGCTTGAAGTGATCTCTCAAATCCATTTTCCATCAAAGATGAAATGATTTGATGTTACTAATTTTTTTAATGATGATATTATATAATGATAGCATTTTTATTATTCCAAAAATTTGTTTATTTTTATGATTATATGATTTTTAGGAATCCCATTCCTTTTCTATGGGTTATACCATGATGAAATATTTATGGAACCCTTTTCAATTCATTTGTTCTGATATATATTATGTTTATTGAACTTATCGAACACATTTTCATGGGTTTTATTATGTGATGGTGGTTTCATTATAACCATGAATAGTGGTTATATTATAAAAATGTATGAAAATTATGTTATAACCAAGGTTAGTGGTCACTTTATAACAAAGAATTTTTGGGAATTATACCGAACTATAATGTATTGGGTAAATATTGATATCTCATGAGATAAACAAGACTATAATTGGGAGTGAAACATGTAACACCCTCAAAAATAGTAGCATGGAGTTGGTTCCTTACATTATTACATTGAAATGATTTCATGGAATCAAATTCCTAAGGACCGATTAGTTTAGCAGTTTTGGAAGCCAAATCACATAATTGAAATTTACATTAAAATTGAAAACATTAAATGAAAAAAATAATTATCCGAGCATTCCATTAATACCCTTAGTGTATCGCTACATATCAAACTCAAAATACTTTTTCATATCCTATAGAAAAAGAAAACATAATAATGGCATGCGAATAAATGCATAGTAATGGTAAGGGTATAGTATAAGCTATGAGTAAAATTCCATAAAATTGGCAAGGTAAACAACTAAAATATAATCTATTTAAATAATAAAAAGATCTAGGAATCATAACTATTGATATTATACTTGTAATATAATTATATATAACATCAATAACTAATCTCATAATGATGGAATGCATAATACAAGACATTATTATCATATCATCAAGGCCTAGACCATGAAATCTAAAAATAAATAGTTGAGGCCTCATCCAAATCTGTATCTAAAAATCAATGGGCATGGCCTTATCCATGTCCATATCTAGTCTACCTCTTGTTACCTACCAATGCATCAAGGGGATATTGTGTGCTCCACCCATAACATAGTAATTCCAATGCATTTACCTTATGAAAATGGAAACATGTAAATGTCATAATCATTAGTATCAAAACTAGAATACAAATTTGGAATACATTGACAACCATGAATGGTATCAAAATAGCACATCCATAGTTAAACCACATCACAAAAAATTCAATGAAATATAGAAAATTCTATCATAAGAGATCCAACTCAACAAAGCAAAGGATCTATGAAAGGATTTTCAAATAGATTAATATAATATAATGAAATCATTATATATTTATTTATAACAATTCCCTTTTATACTTTGAAATCGTTTTTAAAAGGTCGCATATTTAAAAAACAAAACATTTTAAATAAGATATTTTTGAATCAAAGTGTCCCTTAACAGTTTAAAAAATTTGATTAAATTTAAAAAATAAACACTTTTAAACATTCATGTCCTTATAAAGTAGTCTATAAACCCATTTTGAAAACATTGACATGAAAGAGAATGATTTCGAAGAATAAATCTAAAAAACAATTATAATGATTCTTTTGTTAAAAAGTACCTTATATAAAACATTTATAAGATTCATGTTCAAAACATTGTAATGAAATAAAAAATCGGCATAAAATTTCATTTATAATTCTTTTATATCCATAAAAATAAATATTTTATATAATATCAAGAATATTGGAATGGAGAAAGGATTAATTCTTTAATGATTCATAGCAACACATAACCCTTTGAATAATTAAATTATAATCCTAATAAAAGAATATTATTTATAAAAATAATAAATATCATGATAATGAATAAATTAATTATATTAAATGTCAATGGTATTGTATATACACCTTATAAAATATGGTGTTTGTATAACATGAAACTATGCCTCAATTAAAGGAGATTGAGACGAACTCCCTTACATTGTGATTCCTTTTTAGTGAATGTGTCATTAACTCATGTATAATTTTCTAAAACATTTAATTAACTTGTTCCAGAACAACATCCATAGTTATGATATCATATATGATTCATTAATGACTATATATTACCCATTTTTAAGGATTTCATGTTAAAGTAGAGTTTTGGGTATTAACCTCGTTGTTTATCCCACATGTTTTGACTATTTATTCTCAATCCTTTTACGTATTTCATGATTTAAATTCATAATTTATATAAAATGTGATTTATATATCATATATATTCAGTATATAAATATATAAAAAATATATATATATGAAATGAAATACACCATTCACGGAGATCGTAAGTCATACATACGACGTAATGTTTTTTTTGATTTCTTATCACAATGAATTGAAGAAGGCTAATGAAATATATATATATATATATATATATATATATTATTAAATTATAATTATTATTTCATATATTTCATATTTATTCATTATATACATTTTTATAATCATTATTTAATGGTTAACAAGGAAGATGAATATAATCAAGGCATGGAGATGGTAGGTCATACGTATGCATAAGTGACAATATCATTCCTTTAATGGTAAAAGAGTAATGAATTATATGGTATTTTAATTATAAAAAATAAATATAATGTCATAATTTGAATTTATATCTATTATAACTATAATTATACTAATTTAACAAATATTTTTATGAAAAATAAATTACATCGTGGCATGAAGACAATAAGTCGTACGTTCAAATGTGTGTTGATTTTGTTTTTTGTGGGATGGATAAATGGTGGAATATAGTTGACTCAAATTCATAAAAAAATATCCGTAGAGAGATAATACTTCATTTTTTACTCTATAATGGAAAAAAACATATATAAGAAGTAGAATAAATAATCTAAAAGAAGTCTGTGAAGATGGTTACCTCTTCTCCAGAGAACCTCTATTAGATATCATCATAGAAAAACTAGGGTTGTATTTTTAGAATACCAGTACCACCAAAACTTATATAATTGTTTTTTAAGTGAAATTGGAATAGTTTGGTTGAACTATAAGGCTCAATGTGGTGTGATGAAGTGAGGGAGTATGTGCCTTTTTATAAGTGTGGGGAGGTTCACTCTTTAAATCCTTTAAAATATTAAATTAATATAAATTTATTATTGATTTAAAATAATCAAAGAGTGAGTTATTTTTAATTAGGGATTATTATTGGACTAAATACCCTCAAAATAAGATTTTTATTCATTTTTTGGTCATAGTATTAACCTTGCCTTTTGGATTCCACCATTAGTTAAACCCTTCAACTCTTACCATGCAACTTCAATTTTTACACATTAGGGTCAACATATATACTCTAAAAATTAAAAATATCCCTAAATGGATCATTCATTACATATTGAACCTTATTATAGTTATTGAAATAATTTTATAATTTTTGGAATTTTATATCATTTATCAAAATATTATTTATTTTAAAGTATCATTTTTTTTAATTTTGATACTAACCATTATTTTTATTTTGAAAAAATATCCTTAAAATATGATAAAACCGACACAAATAATATATCCAAAATATGTTAATGTTTTCTATAAAAATTTTCTATGTAATTAATTATGTAAAATTTTATGTATTTTAGTATTTTAATATCATTTATTAGATATTGATATTAATTAATCAATTATTGTATTATCATTTTGGAAGAATTTTATTAAATTATTTCTTCTTAAAAAAATTATCGTGATAAAGATAAATTTATTATACTAAAAATTAATATTTATAGTGTAATTTATCTTCTATATAACCGTATATTAATAATATAATAATTACTGCAAAAAATGATTATGGAATTTTTTAAATATCTTTCAATAAAATATTTTAAATGTCATAGTCTTACCCAAATGGATAAAAATGTAATAATTTAATCGTAATGTTTATTTTTTTATAACTCACTTCTCCAATTAAATTATGAGAATTTTTAGGGTAATTTTATAATATTATAATAAAATTTTACCTTTAATTACCTGATTTACCCTTAACTATGGTAAATAAAAATTTATTAAAATTACTATTCATAATATCCAAAAAATTAATTTGATCCTATAAAACACAAAATATAGTACTTATTATAACTATGTGTGCTATTTTTTAAAAATTCAATTCATATAAGTGGTTAAATTAAATTTAACACTAATCTCGCTATTGTGGCTAGAAGGCAGGTAAATGAAAATGTTCAAATGTTATATAAGTTTTGATATCCAATAGAAATATAAAAATGATTCAAATGATCAAAATTTTATTAATTAATTTATTATTTATCAATTATTAATATTAAAAATAATTTTATGTATGATAATGATTTAAAAAAAATCTGTTTTTAACTACAAAGTACTATCATTCACTATTTACCAAAAAATTAAACTTCATAGAAAAATATAGAAATTTAACCATAATGTAATATTCACATTAAATATAAAAAATGACATTTATTTTGATAAATAATTTTTAAAAAATTTAAAAAATTTCATTTTAAATTAGTTGGGCTATTCAAATGTTGTAAAATTAACCTTTTAAAAAATATTATTTTTATACTTAAAATTGGATTTGTTCTTATATAATTGTCTAAAAGCACATAGATGAATGTTTAAATTATATGTAATATATATAAATATTTTAATTTCTTTAATACTAATCATAATATCTAATTTATCAATTAGGTTAAATCTTATTATATTTAATAATAATATAATAATAATATATTATTGTTTTGTAAAACTCAATCTTGTGTGAAACAAAATAAATAAAAAAAGTCTCTCTTGCATGTAACAAAAATTCACTAATTGTTTCATGAATTAAATGTTACATAATATTAAAAATTTATTTAGAAAGAAAAATATTGTAAATACTTGGGGTGTAATATTCTCCCTAGATTATTTAAATTTCTTCTTCACAATTTAAACTTGATCTAAATAAGCTATAGTTTGATAATTTAAAATACTATTTTTTAATAGCCAACTTCATAAATAGGGTTAATAAAATGTTATATTTATAAGTAGGATGGTGAAATGTGATGGTCACAAAAAAATAGGATTTTTAATAAGATAACATTATTGAAATGTAGATATACGTACATGGAAGAAAAACATAATTATTTGTAAGGAGTGATTGAGGTATCCAATCACCCTAAATTGATCAATAGAAAATTGTTTTCCTAAAATCCATAAATATATGATGATTCAAAATAATATCGGTTGAAAAAAAATTAACCAATTTTTTTTCTTTAAATCCTTTTCTACAAGGTGAGGAATTATTTCCCTCTATTAATGTATAATTAAATATAATTACTTGATACATTTATATGAACAAAATCTTATATGATGGTTGTTTCATTAACTATTTCTACTTATTTTCATTGAAAAAGTTTCATAATAGGGTGATGTAATACATTAACCTCTAAAAACATTTTCAAATATCAAATTAAACCATTTCATAAATGGTTAAATTTTCTAAAATTATATCTTTAATATTTTCACAATATGAATCAACCCTTTTTTGACACATTCCAAACATGTTAATACCTTCATCTTTTATTCCCATGAAATATGGTAATAACATTAACTAAAATAAAAATTTATTTAAAACATTCTTGTTTACTTATTCTTTAATTTGAACTTATGTTATTGGACATACATCTTACATCCAATTATGTTATAAACTCCATCAATAATGGCATAACCCACTTTTCCAGAAAACCATTAACTAGTTCCAATGTAGTTAGTAATATCAAATTTACATTATCTAAATAAATCTTATATTTATTCTGAAATCATTATCTCTATACCAGGAACATATTAAGTGTTATAGTTACCTTAACCATGAATTTTACAAGAAGTTTATCTTGCTAATTATTTACTTTTCTTGATACCATACAGTTCAAAATTCATTAATGAAATTGTACAATGGTATAATCCTTATATATTCTAGAATAATTAAAACCAATAGATCAATATGAAAATACATAATAAACATAATTCATGAATCCAAACATATGCACATTAATCATTCTTGATCATATTTGATAGTAGTATAATCCTAAACATGATCCATTAGCCTGTTTCGGTGTATATTATTATGATGAATGAGATGTTGATTTTCATAGAGGCCCATATCCATGTATTTGAATCATATTACATTAGATTAATTTTTCTTAACATAGATATCTGAAGCACAGTGGACATTCTCTCCACTCTTTTAGCTAACTCCTAGTCCATTTATGAAAGTACCACAATGTTTCTTACAGTAATTATGAAAAGTGGGAATATACATATTTCTCTTATTCTCTATATCACTATCTTCCAGAGATGTTCTTTTATTATCATGACTCTCTCTAAATCCATAATCCATAGTGTACTCTTTACCTTTTCCTTTATACATATTTTGACCTACCATCCTATCCTTTTTCATTATTAATTTGAGGAAAGAGACTTTGAGAATTATTTACCCATCATGTTATCACATGGTACTATGTCATCAAATGATGAGAATGTTTGGGAGACTATTTTTATTTTAAATATTGTCTTAAGGAGATGAAATATATGATAATTTTTACTCTATGGATCACATGAATCGGTGAGGTTTACTTTTCTTCTACTTGGAAACATTTCTAAATGACGACACAAACTAGGTAAGAACATATAGTAATGTAAAATACAAAATCAAGGAAAATTATTATCATCAATTGAAATTTTTATGTTTATATTGTCTCAAAATCATAAATGTGGTTTCTTTTTTGAAATATTTACTTTTGAAACCTTCATATTTATTTTTAAATAATATGTAAAAATACTAATCTTATCCCTCAGGAGTTTCAAAAATGCTATGCACAAAGGCTCGTTGTTGTCTTCCAAGATTCGCTAGGTCAGGATCGACAGACCATGTTGGAGTTGTTAATCTTAGGGACATCTATGCTAGAACCATACCCACTTGTAGTATATTGACATGGATGTATTTATAGAAATAACCACTTAATATATACCTTTCCGCATTTCTAGGATGTTCTTCTATACTAATACTCAATGTCTATATTTGGGTTATGTCCCCTAAAATATGTTTTCTAAATCATGTTTCCATGGTTGTTGTTAAACATCCTTTGTTACCAACTATAATGACCCCAACATTAGTATCCTAGATCTGGTGCCTTATATCACTACATTATCATGATTACATGGAATAAAATCCCAATTAACCAATAATTTTAGCAGTTTCAGAAACATAATTACATATTTGAAACTCATATTACAACCTAAAACATAAAATAAAAATCATAATTTTATTTGAGCATACCATTAATCCACTTAGTGTAAATTGGCATATAAAACTCCAAATACTTCTTCGATCATTGTGGAAAATAAAACAAAATAAAGGGGTGATCATAAATGGTAAGTAAGGGTAATCATATAGTGAAGCTATGAGTAAATATGGAATGAACATTATGAAAAAATTAATAACTAAAACTCAATAAATTTAAATAATCACATGTTTTGGGAATCATAACCATGGATACTATACATGTCAAATAATCAAAAAGAATACCAATAACTAATATCATAATTATAGAATGAATAGTGATGTAAATCTAAAACATAGCATCCAATCCATGACCAGGACATCTGAAAATAAGTGGTTAAGGCCTCGACAAAATCCATATATGAAAATAAATGGTAAGGCCTCGCTCATGTCCATATCTAGTTTCTATTAAGAGACATTCTGATGAATCGAGTGGCTATAGTGGCCCTCACCCATCACTAATTAAGTCCAATGCATCCCTCATATGAAGAGGGTGAAACACAACCCTCATAAACCTTCATATTAAAACAAGAATACTAAATGTGAATACATTAACGATAAACCATGAATGGTTTCAAAATTGCACATCCACAATCAATCCAAGTCATAAACTATTCAATGAAATATGTTAAATGGTATCATAAGATATCATATTCAATAAAGTATAGGATCAAAAAAATTATGCAGACATAGATGATAATAAACAAATAAAATCATTAAAAAATACGTTATAAAAAATATCTTTCTTTGACATTGAAATATTTTATTTAAATGCCTCACATTTAAAAAATAAAACATTTAAAAAATGATATTTGTGAGTTAAAGTGTCCCATAACACTTTTATAAATTTGATTAAAATTATAATATTATCATTTTAAAATATTCATGTCCTTATAAATTAAGTTGTATACCCATTTTGAAAACATAGACATTAATGAGAATGATTTCTAAGAACAAATATTAAAAACATTTAAAAACTAATTTTTAGTTAAACAATCTCTTACATAAATCCTAAAAAAAATATTCCTTTTTAATTTTTTTACTAAATTTAAAAATAGACATAAAATGTGATTTATAATTATAATATATCAATATAAATAAATATTTAAAATTATATAAAGAATATTTAAATGGAGAAAGGATTAATTCTTAAATTTCTAAAGCCTCCCCAACAACATTGAATATTTAAATCAAAAGACCAATGAAAGGTTAATATTTTTTTTAAAAAATATAACATTATAATGAATTAGTTAATTATATAATAAGTCAAAGGGGAAGTATATAGACATTATTTAAGAAGGTGGGTGTATAATAATAAAATAATCCTCAATAAAAGGATATTGAGATATACTCCCTTACATTGCATTTCCTTTTCGGTGAACATATCATAACCTTCTATATAATGGTTTTATGCATTTTATTAAATTATAACAGAACCATATCCATTTTATGATAAAAATATGATTCATTTATGACTTTTCATTACCTGTTTGTTAACAATTTCTTGTTAACGAAATGTTTTTCGTATTAAACGCTTTGTCAATCGTATAGTTTTTTACTTGTTATTCTCAATCCTTTTACATAGATTAGGATTTAATAACCTTTGGAATGTAAAACATGATTTAAATCTCATATATATATAGTTTATATATATAGTGTATATATATATATATATATAATGTAATGAACCATTCATTGAGACAATAGGTCTTATGTATGCATGAACATTGTTTCCATTTGCTTGTCGTACTGAATAAAACAAGGTAAATAAAATATAATTATATTTATTATTCAATAGGAATTGTTATTTAATATATTTTATATTCATTCATTATATACATTTTTATATTCATTATTTAATGGTTAAAATGAAATATTAATCTGATCACGTTGTGGATACATTTGGTTGTATTAACGCACAAGCGATAATATCATTCACTTAATGATGAAATGGTAAGTAATTAGATGGTTTATTAATTATAAAGAATAAATATAATGTAAATTTATTTATTATATCTGTTATAAACACCATTATACCAAACCTAATAAATTTTTTATTAAAAATATATTACACCATAGCATGGATACGGTAAGTCGTACGTAAACACACATGGTGATTTCATTTTTCATAGGATCAGTAAAAGGTGGAAAATGGTTGTACCATATTCAGAATAAAATCTAAGAATATATATGATTCTGTATTTATTACTTTATAATGTAGAAACACATATAGAGTGAGTAAAAGAAGAATTTATCTTAAATGATCCGGTAAAGATAGTCACATCTTCTTTAGTGAACCTCCTTTGGATCTCCTATTAGGGACACTAGGGGTGGTATTTATAGAATACCAGGACCTCCATAACATATATAATAATGTTGGTAGGATATATGTTCATTATTTTATCTAGATATAATACTCTCTTTGGAGTGAGTAAGTGAGGGAGTATGTGCCATTTTATATGAGAGGGTAGGGGACCGATTGGAATCCTTTAAAATATTAAATTAATATCAACTGATTTTCTAATTTAAATAAATCAAAAGTGAGTTGTTAGTAAGTTAATATTAGGATGGGTCTAAATTATCCCACCCAATCTTTTCTATACATTTTTTATATCACAATATTAACCTTATATTTTGTATTTAACACTTAAACACTTTAACACTTACTGTGAAAACTAGGTTTTAACACGTTATGGTTAATATAGATACAATAAAATATCAAACGATAACCAAACCAATAATTGATGAAAATTTTACCATAATTATTTTAATTTGTATAAATTTTAGATTTTTTTTTTGAATTTTATATCATTTAATAAAATATTATTTTTTTAATGTATCTTTTTCTCATTTTTGATACACTTCATTATATTTATTTTTGAAAATATCTTAAAAATATGATATATTCTGGAAAAAAACTTCTAATAGATAAATAACATTATAAATGTTTCTATAAAATTTCTGTATGTCATTAATTATGTAAAATTATATTCACATTAAAACTTTTATTATCATTTATTTTATAGTTATATTAATTAATCTATTACTATATTATCTTTATATAAGTCCTTAATTAAATTATTTATTATATAAAAATTAAAAATAAATTTTGATGATTAAGATAAATTTATTATATTTAAAATGACTATTATTAGTCAAATTTATCTTATGTATAACCCTATATTAGAAAGTTAATACCTGTTATAAAACATGAGTATGACATTTTTAGTTTATGATTAAAGAAAATATTATAAATGCCATATTATTTCCCAATTGGCATAAAAAGGTTATAATTTCTTTCTAATGTATATTTTGGTCAAAAACACTTATTGAATGAAGTATGAAATTTTTTTTGGTAATTTTATAATATTATAATTTATTTTTACCTTTAATTACCCAATTTACCCTTAACCATGCTAGATAAAAGTTTACTAAATTTACTACTCACAGTATATGAAATCCATTTATTTATCCAATTAGAATCTAAATATCATAATTATTAAAACAATTTATTTCCATTTTTTATAAATTCTATTTATATAAGTGGCTACATTAAGTTTTACAATAATCTAGCAGTTGTGGCCAGAAGGTAGGCAAAATAACACGTTCAAAAGTTCAATTAGTTTTTATATACAACATAAATATAAAAGTGATTATAATTACCTTGATTGGACTAATATGCATTTTTTTATTGTGAATTTAAGAAAAAATTTCAAGTATATAAAATATTTAAATGAAAAGACCATTTTTAACAATAATGTTGTATTTTCACTATTCACTAAAAAGTGAAACTTCTCATAAAAACACAATAAATTAACCCAATTATATTTGTGGCATTATAAATCAAAAAATGATGTTTAATTTGAAAATTAAACTTTATAAAATTTAAAAATATTAGTTTAAAAATATTTGAACAATTAAAAGGTTGTAAAATTGGATTTGATAGTATATAATTTTATAAAATTCATGATATGAATGTTAAAATTATATGTAATATACATAAATTTTATAATTTCATTAAAAATATTCATATCCACTAATTTTTCAAAAAGGATATATCTTATTATATTAAATAATAATATTATAATTATATATTATTATTTGGTAAAACTATGTCTTACGTATAACGCTCGCTATCGATGAAATTAATTGTATCATGAAACACAAAAAAATTTAGTATTTCATGCATTACAAGATAAATAATATATTAAATATATTTAAAAAAGAAATATATTATAACATATTGGGGCATTACAAAACATGTTCAGCAAGTGGATTTGTCCACTATGATTGTTTTGGGAGTGAATATTGACTATTATGATGGTTTGGGCAGTGAAACTGTTACTCAATGATATTTTGCGAAATGAGAATTGAATGCAAAGGAAATATTTATTTTTTTTATTTTTAAGCCAAAAGAAATTTTTTATGCGAATGATATTATCTCATAACTTATGTATTTTGATTCTATTATGATTCATGTCTTATATACTGGGAAAATCTATGTAATGAATCATGTTTATGATCGATGATATGTATGGTGTGATTTTAAAATGTTAAACTCATGTTCACATACAAATATTATCATGTTATTATTATATGATCATTAATATCTCCCTTGTGTACCTTTACTTAACATATAATCTTACACATTCTTACATTTCCATTCACGAGGTTATGATGAAATGTATTAAGTAACATATCAATAATTAGTGTGATAGTTATGAGTAATTTAGTGGTATATGATGTAGTTTTATTATGTAACAATATTTTATGTTTCTGTTTATCCAATGAAAATAAACCATTATGGTCAGAAGGCAAGATTCTAAATTATGAAATGAATATTCCTATTTTAAGATGTAATTTCTACGTATTTATGGAATGGTTCAATATACTATCGAATTTTTGGGGGTGAATTTCTTAAAAATATATTTTAATACTCCATTTATAATTATTTTATGCAATTATATCTATATAATGGATTTCCATATATCAAGCCGACATTAATTTTAGAGAGGTGAAAATCCCCCACTGTAGTGTCAATCAGCCTTTGATTCTATTTTAGTGGAAGGAGGAGGATAAATAAACCTTGGTATGATCATATAAATCATTTATATTACTACCATATGAGAAAGAAAATCTTTTTAAAATGCTTAATACAATGGATAGTATCGCCCTTGAATACATTCCCATTGTGTTGGAATTCTTAGATATGTGTTCTATAAAATATCTCAAACTTCCTCCTAGTAAATAGCTTGAGTTCTCAATAGTGTTCATATATGAGGATTTTCTAATACCCAAGAATCTATATAGGATTCCCATTATTAAACATGAGGATCTAAAGAAAAAATTATAAATGAATCTCGATAATGGTTTTGTATTCCCAAGATCTTTATCAAGGTGTACACAAGTCATCTTGTTCAAGAATAAGGATTTGATAATTAGCCTCAACATTTACTATCATGAGCTCAAAAAGATCATAATAAAGAAAATGTATACATTACCACATATTTATAACTTGTTTTATAAGTTTTATGGACAATCATACTTCTCTAAGTTGGGACTTTTTCTGAGATATTATCATCTAATGATGAAAAAGTAGGATACCACCCAAGACTAAATTTCATACATGGTATGGTAACAATGAGTGTGTAGTGGTTCCATTTGGACTTACTAATTCTCCCAATATCTACCTGACCATTATTTATAATATCGTTAGATATTACCTCAACAAACTTGTGGTTATATTTATAGATGATATTCCAATATTCTTCAAAAGAAAGGAGGGACAAGAAGGGAAAATTAATTATGTGAATGATACGTTAAGGAAGGAAGAGTTATTTTTTTAGTTCAGTAAATATGATTTATTGGTGGGGAAAGTATCATCCTTGGTGCATGATATCACCAAAAATGGGAATAATATAGACTAATCAAAATTTGTCGAAATTAATGGATGATGAAAACAAATATATATGATATAAATCTAAAAATTCCTTGGATTGGTTGGGTAATATCATTAGTATGTGATACAAATCTCAGGATTTTCTAGAAACTAAACAAGATGACCCTTATAGGTGTCATGTTCTATTGGACTGATGAATGTGACGAAAAATTTAATGAGGTGAAGAAGAGTCTAATCACTGCACTTGTACCCACATTACCCACAAACGTGGAAGGATTACTAATATATAGTACTAAATTGAAAATATAATTGGGTTATGTACTTATGCATGATGAAAAAGTGATAGGTTATACAGCTCACAATTAATGATCTATGAGTATAATTACTCAACTCATGTTCAATAATTGGATATATTGTTCTTCATATTGATGACTTTGATATATTATCTATATGGGGAGAAGTGTGACAAATATATATAGATTCCAATGTATTTAAGTATATATACATACAAAAGGAGATCAATATGCACCAATAAAGGTGGTTATATTTAATCAAGGATTCTTATTGATCAATCCCTTTCCCTCAAGGTAATTCCAAAAAAATTAGAAGACTCTTTAATTGTAAAGGATCATAAAACCCTAACCATGTTGAGGATTTAAAGTTATCTTATCTTCTTGGACATTAAATAGATTGATTTGGGAATAATAAAAGGACATCAAACCTAAATTTCACTAATAAGTACTCAACCATATATTGTGGAGTAGATAAAGGAGTTCCATAAAGATTTTGAGTTATTATAGAAGAAGGTGGATAATATTATAGAGTTTTTCTTTACTAAATATGATGTTATACAGTTTTGATCTCTGGTATTTTTCAACAAAAAATAGTACTTAAATGAAAAATTCTAAATGATGCACCTAGATCATCTGTGTCTATTAATCATAGAAACACTAATATGTATATATATTTTAATTAAAATGTCTTGTGGGATAACAAAAAGAGGTATATTATGGAGTTTATATCACGATTCAGCGTATTCTAAGAAGATAAGGAAGATTAAAATGAGTCTAATCGTATGATGCATCCATTTTCTATACCTAAATGGAAATTGGAAAACACAACCCCAGATTTTTCTCAATGGATTCTCCATAACCCATAAAGGTAATAAAACAATCATAGTGGTAGTTCATAACCTTATGATGTTAGTACATTTCATTACTATCAAGGAATATTTTTCCACTGACAAACTCTCCAATATTTATATATGGTAATTAAAAAGACCCCATGGACTTCCACTCTATGTTGTATTCCATCAAAATCCAAGGTTTACCTTGAGGTTTTAGAGAATAATTTATGAAAAATTATGAAATAGAATTGAGCTTTAGAACTACTTATGTTCCTCACATGGATGACCTGTCTAAAATAACAATTAAAATTTTTAACACCCTATTATTTTGTAAAATATATTTTTTTATTAAATTTAATATTTTTAATATTTTTAATTTTAAAAAACATTGAATATTGATTTTTTAATATGAAATCACTATGTCTTTCTTTGGTTATACGTAACAATTTTAATATCTTTTAGTACATCCAACACTATGTTTGGCTTGTGTTACACAAATTTACTGGTTCCTTCGATAACTTTCATTAACCGTAATACCGTGTTTTAATGAAAAAAATATAAAAAAATATTATTAATGTTATCACATAGATATTGGAATCATCATTAAGAAAAACATAAATTAACATATGAAAATTTGTTTTACATACATATATAATAATAATTATTTGGTGACCAATTAACAAGAAATTTAAATAAAACCATTTTTGATGTATAGAAAATATTTTTCCAGAACACAATATAAATGTAATTAAAATATTTAAACATCGTCAATTAATTAAATCACTCTGGAAAATTTATTTTAATAAAATTCATATGTTATATTCAGTAAAGTATTTAACATTATTATTATGTGTTTTATATACAAGGTATAAGATTAAATCCAATTTTATAAATGAGAATATGTTTTTCTCTAAAAGAAAATATTAACACTTATTAATGAAACACTAATTTAAATTTAATTTTTTAATACATTGAATGTTTTAGTTGAAAAAAAAATTATTGTTTGTATGATTAATATGAATATTGACTTTGGGTAAATTTTTGGTGTTTTTCTCTCATGTTTAATTTTTTGATTAGTATTAAAAACACTAGAATTTTTTTGATAAATTTTTTCCCATATAATTTACGTAGATATTTTGTTTATATTTTAATTTATATTAGATAAATTATAAATAAATTTATCAAAAAAATTTATCGGAAGAAATTTAAAATTTAAGTTAGATATAATGTTTTTTGAATCGTTTGGACCTGTTCGCTTTAATAGAAACTAATGTCGTCCTATCTGTGGGTAATTACAGAAAAATAGATTTCTAAATGGTCAATATATGTCCAATAAATTGGTTTTTTATATTCTTATTGGTGATTTTACCCCAAAAACGTTTAGTTTTCCACACAATAAACTCATTTTAACATTAACCTTGATAATTATTTTTTGCTGGTTTTACAATTCATTTTGAACCAAAATAAATTTGACCTTATAATAAAATATTTATCATTATGATTTAATATAAGGATTCCATTTTTCCAAATTCCATTCAAATATGTGAAAAATCATTAATTTAAAATAAAACCTATGGACGCAATGAAAAATAAGTTTTCCAAAGAGAATGTATTTAGGACATACAAAACATTAATATTGAAATTTGATATGAAATTGATTTTAACTCCCAATACTGGATTAATTATAATATAAATGATATAATATTATTTAAAAAAAATTATTAAAATTCTTTCAAAAAAAATTTAGTCATCAGTAAAAACTATTATTTATCAATATTCATGAAAATATTCATCTTTTTTGAAAAATATTAAAAATTAACCTGAATATAATTTTGAAATTTTGATGCCAAAAATGTTTTCTATGTTTGAAAATTAATTTTATAAAATTTTCAATAATTATTATTTTTATAAAATAAGATGGACAATTCATATCGTGGGAAAAAAATAATTTTTTGAAAAATATAACGAATTTACAAAAAAAAATAACTTTTAATAAATATTATTTCATTATATAAAACCATTATATTAAATTTATAACATTTGTATATTCTTATTAATTAGACATGTTTTTTGTTAAGTTAATAATTGTGGCTATAAAATAATATTAATAGATTGTCCTGGGTTGTTAAAACAAATTTCTCTGTGTAACACAAGCTATCGAAAAAAATAAATTTACTCAAGAAAATATATTTACTAAAATATTAGCGTGTAAAAGATAAGGTATGTGTTATATGATTTTCATGAAACAATTGAATCATTTTATTCTTCACGAATAACTCTACATAAATGTTTTCATGATTGAATAAATTGTTCCACTAATCATTCATGACCTGAATGAATGTGTAGCACAAGAATAAAATTTTCTGTTTAATATTCCTGGATGACCCACTAGAGTGATTTTCACCCATTTTTTATTAGTGACCACATCTACAATTTTTATGTCACAAGATCCTAATTTTTCTCTAGGTTATGGATGTTGTTTTCAATGGTTTTCATTTCAATTCATTATCATAGGGAATTGATTGACATTTTACTCTTGTGTATTTCAGCTAGAAAATTTGAAAATAGGTTGATGATCAACCAGTTAATTCATTTCTTCTATCACATTAGTGGGTTTATCCCACCAGGAGTCTCTAGCTAGGTTCCATCATTTCCCACAACTAATTAATTTCTGGATAACCTTTAGGGAATTTTCATGATAATTTATCCCACACTTTTGACCAACTATATGTTTAAATTTATTTCCCCAATAGGACATATCTCTAACATTTCTATAATTGAACTACAGTCTCGACTTATTGTGTTCATACACATGATGCACATTATATTTTCAAATTACTATCTTCACTATTAGGTAACGTTAGTTAATGTTCTCATTAATTTCAATGCAATAAATAGATATATATTTTCATAGAAACAGGTTTATCCTACTAAATAAGAATCAAAATTATTTTCTATGGTAATAAATAATGATAAAAGTGTATCATGTAAGTATTAAGAATTTTTTCTCATCATCCCTGATGAAATAATTGAAATTTTTCTTGATTCATTGGAAGACCCTCTTCAGTTCCAAAAGGATAGTTTAAGGAAAATAATTATGAGAAAATATTTTATTAAATTATTCCAAAATAAATTATTTCATTTTTTCCTCAGCATTTGTATATTTACCATTTTTCCATCACTAGTTAGTTTCACTACCCATATAGTGAAGAACCATATTTACAACATATTGCACAAGGAATTGATGGATTGAAAATATTTTTTAAATATATTTGATCAATTTCTCTTTGATTAATGGATCAAAAGATCCACTAAATGACAGAGGCCTTTTTTGTAAAAAGTTATCAATAATAACATTATACTTCATTGGGGGATTTAGAAATTAAACCTATTCATGTTTGAACTCTAAACTTGAGTTCATTTTGAATGTATTGTAAGTTTATTTTCATTTCCTACACTAATAATAGGAGGTATTTATGTTGGGAAGTCATTATATTGTTCTTCACATTGGTTGTTTCCTCGTTCTATCCAATTTTTTTCATGGACTCAAAATAATATGGAAAATTATTGATGATTATTTTTAAACTATTCAACGCATACATGTGAAACCATGAATATTAAAGGAATAACACATATATTAGATATATTCTTTAACATATGAATATATTTGGTTTCAATTTATATTATCCATGATATGTTTCCTAGAATAAAATATTAATAGAATTTGTGTTTCCTTTTCTATGGTCCATAATGAGATTGAAGATTTATTGAAACATATCACCTAAAGGATTCAAAAAAGTAGTGAATGGAAGCCTATTATCATCCAATAGGTGATGATCATTTCTAGGTCTATGTAACACTTTAATGTTATTACACCTCTGTACTTATATTCTAGAGCCACATCCACCTCTAGTATCCAAATAGGGATTCCTTTCCATAAAACAAATTACATTATACATTAACAAAATGTATGGGTAATTTTATATGTTTAATTGTACCCATAAGTATTACACTAGGGTTTTATAATCATAATCCCAATATAACTATACTTTGTTTGATACAGACTATATCAACCCGTATTTTATTACACCATAATTTATGATTTATTTTATAAAACACACATCATACAATCCCAAAAGGTAATGAGGCTTAAACTGTTTAGAAAATTAAGTACATATCAAAACAACTTGAAACATATGTAAAATGAAATTATTGAAAAAGTCCTTAACATGCTCATCAAATTATATTATTATTCTAAAACTACACTGGTTTACATAGAGATGTACTTAAGATAGGGGTGAGATATAAATCCCAATATGTTAATAAAAAAATAAAAAATAATTTAACGAAGTAAATGCAATTCAATAAGCATATTAGGGTAACATAAGTGGGGTAATAATAATATTTTTGAACAATGATTCATGATATAACTTGTTAACATAATGGGAACAAAGTAATGTGGGAAAATCATAAAACATGACTTCATAAACAAACGCCAAGGCTAACCACCACGTAAATATAACAGTGTTCTTAGGATAATCTATAGTTCACCATAAATTTTATATCGTTAAATTAAAACATTACCCAATGCATTTGAGGGCTATATAATTTTGGCCCAACCCTTCACATTTATATCATATACATGTATATGTGTTATTTATAGATCATATGACATATGAAGGTATTTAATCAATTTTATTCTCATTATCATGTAGTGTGTGATGTATACGTGGAATTACACAATCTATAAAGGATATGTACATCTAAAAGAATAGATCTGATTTCAAATGTGGATGGATATTCACTATACGATGGTTTCTCATGGAAATTTATAGGATACTGGCAGTAACATAATAACATTATATAAAGGTTCAACAGAATAATTAATTAGAGTGAAATGGGACTCTAATGACTTCAAAATCATAAGATAATTATGAAGGATATGTAATAACATCACCCAACATGAATAATTCCAAATTAAATGGATAAATACGAAGAGGCGTTCTTGAATAAATTAGAGAAGGGGAGGATCCATTAACCAGATAGGACACTTTTAAATTAATGGGATGAGCTTCCTAGAAGAATAAAGGTGCATTGATAAGACTATAAAGATATTAGGGATGCGAAATTTCATTTGATAATGGTCTCTGGCATTGAGGAATGTCATTTTGGTACGATTTATTTAGAAAATGTGAGTAAAATTCTTTATTACATTCCTAACATAGGTTTTAGATTCAATATGATAAATTCATCCAATCCTTAAGACTTCTAGTGGTGTTTACCATGATTTATATAAATTTAGAGTGTTTTTAATAATTTTATAATGTTGAGAATAGGGTTCATTAAAATAATATCCTTTATTATGTGGAAGTGTGTCTTTTATACAAATAATTGATTTTAATATCATAGCATGTAATATGGGATTTGGTGGATTTAATAATGGTTTATAAAACTAATCAAATAATTAAAATAAAAAAGTATTTTAAAGATAAAAGATATATTCTTTTCATTTACACCTTTTATGGAATATATTACATCACTTTTGGGTTTTTATGATGTATTAATATATTCCATATATTTATATTATTTTCAATATTTACATAAATATTATAGTTTCTCAACAAATTATGAAAAAAAATATTTGACAATTTTGATGTGATAGTTTAAGAAAATATTTATTTTATCAAAATAATTTTATAAATATGATAATTTACACTTTAAAAAAATCATCATATAATGAAAAATATTAGTTTTTAACCATAACAGCTTTTTCCATTATAAAAATTATTTTCAACTTTGTAAAATTATAATATCGATTATATTTAATAAAAATATTTTATTAAAATAAAATAAATTCAACATTTAATTAAATAAATAAAGTATTTATGTGATTAAAAAAATTTATTTCCAAAAAATATAGTTTTAGTTTTGTTGTATTAAAATATAATTTTCATAAAACTCATTATAAACTAATTTAAAATGTACTATTAAAAATGAATAAATATAATCATTTTTTATTAAAATGAAAAAAATTCAATCTAATAATATTGGGATCAAGATACATATTCCTTTATTATACAAATTAATTCCTTAAGGTTATAGTGTAAGAGGGTGAGTTTTTCATGTGGTGGTACTCCAATCATGGTTTGGGTTGTGATTTAAATGAGTTTTAACTCCTCCCATAAACATTTTATTGCATGATTTATTTATTAAAAAATAGAAAATGTTTGGTCAAGGGAATATACCAATGATCTTATCTACCTCGAAAGCAATAATAAAATTTCTTTGTAGGTTACAATCCTACTGTTCGAGGACTTAACTCTTTTCTCCCATATCAATTGGATGTTATCATAACCACATATATATATATTAATAATAAATGTCACTATACAAAGGCTATAATATCAATAGTTATTATTATTAATAGACTATTTAATATGAACTGAATCAACAAGTACTCATAATGACCATAGAGAAATCAGTATTCATTCTTCTATATATCTATGTCTCGAACATGAAGCTAGTGACAACCTAAAATGAGGTATATCTTCAATAAATATATCAACCTTCTGAACTGATCAAAATGGTCATCAATCCTTGGAAGTTGATAAATATTTAGTATAGTCACCTAACTATGGGATCAACAATCCAAAAACCACCCCATGCTCCAACCCTCCATCATTCTAAACAACACTGAAGCTTCCCAAGGTCATGGACTGGGTCTAACAATGACCTTCTTATGTAATTCCTCAAATCACACCTATAACACATGATTCTTAGTGAGAGGCATCCAATGTACTAAATCAAACATCAACATGGTCCCTAGGTGAAATTAAATTAATTACATTGTCTCTCAATAGGAGTTTATCCAAACAAGTAATCTAGAAAGACATTTTATTACTCCAACACAACTATTAAAAACTAAAATCTCATTACATATACCACTCAATGTGTAATAAAATCCAACTGGTGAGTAATAAACGAACTCCTTTTTTTGAGATCAATCTTCTCTTCTTTGGTTTACCTCACATCCTGGAATGAAAACCTCATCCTATCATAATGGTCACATGACATCCTCTGCCTGAAACAGTAAATATGGCCATAATCTACTAATTTCTAGTCCATACATATGATTATGACATAAGTCCACATCGTTGATATAAATTGATCACATAATATTATCTCTCCTCTATGAGTTTGTTAAAATAGTTTGAGATAGTGTGTAACAGTTCAATACACTTCGGTAAGAGTCTCAAACTGTATGGGTCGAGATAGGGGATCATCTCAAAACCCAATATCTCATACAAGTTATGTTTTAAGAAAATTGTGGTTCACAACTTTTTATATCAGTGTAGTGGAAAATGTAAATATGACACAAAAATACCACTAATAATCCTTTAATCCTTGGGTACATATGATTCCACAAAATACTGATAACTTCATCCCACGCCACTAGCTCCCTGAGCCTAGCATGGACCACTTGGGGGTGGTGGTAGAAACAAGTCAAACCATCTTCCACCACCAGCTACTCTCTATTCTCCACTTTCATGTTACATTCTTTGTAGAACTCCCTTCTATTACCACTATCACATCCTATTATGTACATAAATCATCTCACTTTTAGATACATGGATGTTTAGAAAATCCCTACCAATATATCCTCAATCATTATAAGAGAAACAATTCTTCTCTCTAGGATGAATATAACCATCAAAATATCATCAACTTAAGACTATCATTCCTAGGATAGCCTCTAATATAACCTACCACGCATGGATCCCTATTATTTTCATTGGATACCAACAACTAAGCTCTCATATCTTGTCTTACATTTACTAACACTGACATCCATCATCAACATTTCCTAAAATCTATCCACCACCAATTTTCCCTCAAGCACCCCATCATAGATGGGAATGCAAATAGATATCACACCAACCATAATATATTAGTTTAATATCTATTTTACATTATTTTTAAAGAGTAATGTATCCTAATCCATATCTATAGAGTATCATGGGAGGTGAATGAACCTTGATGAATAATATTCAATGGTCCTGATTTCATGTTGAACCAAAGGAAGCACACGAATATGAATTAATCACAACATAGATGGATAATGTTTAAAGACCCGTAAAATTCAAGGGAAATTTTTTCTTAATTTTCTTTGGAATTTTAAAAGAGCGCGGTTTCTAATGGCACCTGATTCCGAGGCCCGGAGTGCTCGGAATCAATTTCTGAAGTTTGGCTCGGGTACGTTCAGTGAACGAACGAGCGGGAATTTCTAACTTTTGAACCGGTTCCCAGAATCAAATTCTAAGGGCACCGATGAACTCGCAACGCCGATATTCCCTTAGGGAGACCTTTCCTGAGGTTGCGTTTATTGCGGGTTGAGAGTTAGTTTTTGGGAATTTAGAATAAGTTAAATAAAATTGTAGGATACAAATTTTATTTAAACTTGTTGGTTTTTTTCTCCCAAAGGATGTTAGAGGTGGGACTCACATCCACATAACCTCCCTTGGGAGGATTAAGTGTGGTGGGGCCCACACGAAGCATAACTCTTCATCTTCTCTTTTTAAACTCCCAATAACCCCTCTTTAATTAACTTGACAAGTTGGGTTATTAAATGGGTTGAGTTGTTTAATTTCAAACCATTGAATTTCAAAATGGTTTGGTTGTGTAAATAAAATAAGACTTTAGCTTATTTTATTTTGGTTATAATTCTCTAGCCACCTTGAGAGAATTTGGAGCTTCTTCTTCTTCTTCAAACTTTGACGAAGAACGCGAAGAACTTTCGGACTTTGATGAAGAATGCCACGTTCTCGGGAACCGTCTTGCGCGACGCCATACCCACGACACCGACGCCGTCTCCTTCCGCATCATCTCTTCCGCGACGGTTTCCCGCAACGAAATCACTATCAAAGAGCTTTGAATCCTCCCTTCATGACATCGATGTCCTTTTTCCCACGACGCCGACCACCGCGACGCTCGTCTTCCGCGGGTCGTTGACGAACATCGTTCTTGAAACCGAGGTAGGGGTTTGTTGTTGATTATTTATTTATTCTCGTTCTTGGTTCTAGCATGAAATTCTTGAGGATAAATGTTTATATGTTGTCATCTAACGAGAGGGGGTCCGGACCGCACAAACACGGCCGAAACCCCCTCCTTTGATCTTGAATATTTCTTGCGGATGAAACGAAATGGCGTGGTGCTGTCGCACCACGCGGGAATCCCAAGGCTATTATTGCGCGGTACCGTCGTGCCGCGCCGCGGAATGATTATCAAGAACGCGACGCCGTCGCGCCGCGTCGAAGGAAACCGATGACGCCGCGACCGGAGCGGGGCCGCGGCGGAGGGGCACGGTGCCGTCGCACCGCGCCGGACGGCGAAGGGCGCGGCCGGTTCCGGGCCGCGGCAGAACGAGAAGACCGGAGGCCAGCCGAGCCACCGGTGTCGGAAGCCGGAAAGGGGACCGGCCTCGCCGGTCCCGTTGAGGAAGAACCGGCCGGCCAGGTCGGGCCTGCCGGAAGGGAGGCAAAACCGGGGGAAATTAATTCCCCAGGCCAGCCAAAATGGCCCCCAATAAGAGGGGGGCCGGTTTCACAAAGGGGGGCAGGCGGCCCTCCGTTTTTCTCAAAAGCAGGCCCCCACGTGGGGGGGGGGGGGCGTTTGATCCAAGGCGTGGTATCCAGCCGCGCTTCCAGCAGAGGAGGGTGGGGGCCTTGCCCCCCGCGCGTGGCACCCGAGCGGCGCCCCGACCGCGGCGCCGCACCGGGCCGCGCCGCCGCGCCGGACCGCGCCGCCGCGCCGGGCCGGGTCAGACCCGGGTCGGGTCGACCAGGTTCGGGTCGACCCGGTTCGGGCAGTCCCAAGGGGGGGGGGGGGGGTCAGGCCGGGTCAGCCTGGACCCGGACCCCCCGTTTTCGAATCGACTTCGGTTTTTTTCCCATAACTTGAGCTATGGACCTCCGATTGACGAACCGTCAGCGGTGATGTGATCATTGGATCGAGAAGGTCGTTTCGGTATATCGCACTCAAGGTTTCGGAATACTTTGAGTTCGTCCGGGTTGGTTCGTACATGAAACCAACAGGGCCCTCAGAGCGGAAACACTCATATCTTGAGCTACGGACGTCCGATTGACGTGCCGTCAGCTTTGTTGAGTTCCTCTTAGTGAGACGGATCTTTTGGCATACTCCTCCTGAGGTTTGAATGCAGGTGGAGTACGGTCGGGTTGGTTTTTCCTTAAAACCCAACCGGGCCCCTGGGACAAAAAAGCCAATAACTCTCATACCGGGCGTCCGATCGACGCGTCGTCTGTTGCGTTGAGTTCCTGTTGACCATACGGAAATTTTGGATACATCAACTCTAGACTATGTGACAGTTGATGTATCAGCCTCTCGGCTCGTGGAGCGGACCCTCCCGAACGAGCTTGCTGGGTGCGGGAACCCTAGAGCTGGCTGCGGCTGTGATTGCTACTACTACTGCTACTGCTAATGTGACTGTGACGACGATAGTATAGAGATCCTTGGTGGATTTGATGACGACTACAGCACTCAGCGATCCTACGTGGATCAGTGCTACAGGTCCTTTGTGGGCCCGATCTTGTGTGGGTCTGATCCTGTGTGGGTCTGTGCTCAGCGGTCCTATGTGAACCAGCGCCTACAGGTCCTGTGTGGGCACGATCCTGTGTGGGTCATTGCGGGGGTTAGTTACCTATCGATCCTTCGTGGGTCCGACGACTTAGATGGATCAGAGATCATCTTTATCGTCTTACGAAGAAGTATACATGTGTGAGCTGAATCCTGTTACTTTCCTGTGTGGATTGTGTTGTGCTATCCTGTGTGGATTTCGTTTTTCTTTCCTGTGTGGAATATGTATACTTTCCTGTGTGGACTGAGTTGTACTTGGGCTCGGAGGTTGGAGCATATTGGAATTGATGACTTAGGTATATGTATGGGCATATACCTAAGCAGTGTCGGTTGTTACTTCGTGATTGTATCTTCCATTGTGGTTTATCCTTTGTGGATTTTGGGAGACCTTCAGGGGTCTCGGGGTCCCTACTGGGTAGCTTATACTCACCCCTGCACGGGCTATGCCCGAACTACATTGTGTTGGTTGCAGACGACGGACAGCGTTGACCGTGGTCGAGGCTTGCAGAGCAGGACGGTACCTGGAGGTGGACCACTAGGCGGGACGTACTCGGAGTGGATGGTGGGACCCGTGGAGCAGTGGATCTATCTATACCCACCCTTCAAGTGGGATCTCCAGTGGACAGCTCGGTGTAGCGGCTTTTACTTTACAGTTGTTTTTTCCCTTTCGAGCTGTACTTTACTTTCAGTTTGGGTTGGTATACTGGCCCATTTACTTTTTTGCACTTTCAATTGTACTCTGTTTTTACTTAGTGTTTACTTTTCCGCTTTCTTACTCTGTGGTGTTTGTTTACTTTTCAAAGGCAATGCCTTCCCTTTTTACCGGGAATTACACCTTGGTGCTAGTCGCCAGCCCCTGGCCTATGGAAGGCGGGCTTGGGGTAGTCACGACACGGGTCCCGAGGGTGGGTCTTGACAAATTGGTATCAGAGGAGTTCGGTTCTACCGCGAACTCTGATCTTTTCTATGTGAATCAATAATGTTTAGCGTATTGAGTGTGGTTATCAGTCCGGGGAGTCCAGTTTTGGTGTGGCGGCCGACGTATCCGTACACCAGGACCCTGACTACTGATTTTCGACTTAATGCATGAAAAAATTGATTGCGTGTGTGTTTCAAAGTTTTCTTTGTGATTACATTATATCAGCTCACCAGGTATACTGTTCTGACCGTGGCGCACCTGTTTCCTTTTCAGTATGGCCCCACGACGGCAGCCATCTAGGGTTCCCATCTAGTTTCTAACTCTTGTCCTATGGAAGGTGGACTTGTCTTAGTAACAACACGGGCCCCTGAGGATGGGTCATGACAATGTTTTATCAGAGGGATGTGATTTCTACCAGAAGAACTAAGAGTCAATGTTTTCAATAGAGAAATAGTGTTAAGTGTCTTCAATTTGGATTATAGTCCAGGGAGTCCAGTGTGGGTGTGGCGGCTGATTTATCCATACATCGGGACCTTGAATTCTATTTTCGGACTCATTACCCAAAATCACTAGTTGCATGTGTTCTGAAAATGTTTTTCTATTGATCTCAATTGAGTAATCTCACTAGGTATGACCTTTTGATCATAGATTATACTGATTCTCTTTCAATATGCTACCACACAGATAACATGCAAGGATTCCAGTATGTGACCATGAGGATGATCCATAGAGTGGTGATGCTTTGGTACATGGACTGTTTCCAAAGAGAGTACCTTTTCGGAAGTGTCCCAGTAATACAACTAAATATTGGTCGGTAGTTACTATCAGCAGTACTAGTTAAGGACACAGATATTCCCATTGCCTTAAAAAAGATTCATTGACAGATTCCCCTCAGGTTCTGAGGAGATCCCAAATCACATGCGGCTATGGACTGGCTCAAGGGGGTGATAGAGCTTCCATCTATCTAGGGCACCGTTAGATCAGTTGGCGGTCTTGGATGTGAGAATTTGATGTGGCTAAATAGGGAGATGGAAGGGTTTATACTACCACTATCTTATGATGAGGTTACTTTTTCATGGATAGAACATGAGAAGATTTCTCCGAGAAGGGGTCTCTTTCCATTAAAATGATAAAGGGTATGTATTACCAAGAGATTCTACAACTTTAAGAAGGTGACATTCCAGTTGCTGAGTATTAAACGAGGAGTACCAAACATTCTAGGTAATTAATGAATATGATATGACTAGTGATCCAGGGCTCGGTCCTCTGAGTAAGATATTTTTAGGGACATCTGAGATTGCACTATTCCTATGCGCATTCCTAACTATATTAAGGTTCTAGAGAGAAAATTTTGTGGTTGAATGTTCTTTGGCTGAGTAGAAAAAAACGATGAATTTCATATGTCTGGAAAGCATGAAACTGACGTCAGTCGTAGATACATGGATGTGTAAAATGTTTCGGGAAGAGGAAGTGATAGAGATATATGAATTTAAATGGAAATAGATGCGGAAGGGGGGAGAGGATATAATCCAGAGGTAGTATACATTTTAACATGATACAAACACCACACCAATGTGGTCCCCAACATGTTTAGGGTGCTAGAGGACATGGGAAGGGATTAGTTTCTTGCAGTTAAAGAGTGTGACCCAAGGTATCCCGGAATGATTCGAGGTACGGTCTGTGTCTACAAATAACTGGTTTATTAATAGAAATAAGAAATAATCCTTCCTTTGGGTCATGAATCTTATTCAAGTACTTGATTTTCTTGTTAAACTATTGACTTGACCCCTACATCTAGAGATACCTAGAAGAGGAGACTCAATAATCACACTTATGTCAATGGTGTGATTTAACCCTTAATGCAAGAGTTTTTTTTGGAACCTCTTTATTGCACCGTCGAGGACTTACGATGTTCGATTGGGTATGGACTATTTATCCATAGATCATGCTCAGATTTATAATTTTAGGAAAAATTTTGTGGTTTATCTACAATGTTTTAATCAGGTTTTCCATGGTCAGTAAAAAAGGAAATGCAAGAATTAAGAGATAAACTCATGCATAGAAGGGTGCAATCAATCACTCTTGAGTTGGCCAACATTACCCTTTTGGAAGAACACGTTTTTAGTTTTCAGTTTTCAACAGTAGTGGTAGAGAGCGAGAACATCCTTTCAAAAGATGTTTCTAGTATTACCTCATTTCATGGAGAGGGACTTATTATTTGGATTGTACCTAGGGACGACACTAATATCTAAAACTACATATCGAATGGATCCCACAGAGATTAGGGTGCTAATAGTATAGTTGGGAGACTTGAAGAGGAAGGGATTAGTATGACCCAGTGTTTGGGGTTATGTGTGGATTACTGGCACATTAACCAAGTGGCCGTGGAGAATGAGTACCCACTACAAAAGGATCGATGTGCATATCAATCAATTAAAAGGGGTAGAATTTTGAGTAGATGGAAAGGTTCATGTCATCCCTATAGTAGTTGAGATATCGGCGATGGCTGGAGTTCCTTGAAGACTTTGAATTTGAGATTTTCAATACATCTATAATGGGGAACGCAATGGGAGATGCACATAGCAGGTGTTCTGTCTTACAACTACTGAGTGAGGTGACGAAGCAGTGAGACACGATACAAATATCATTCATGGATAATGATGGAGAATCTTACCTCTAGTATATGACTATCACTCTACCACTCCAACAACTTGTTAGGGAGGCACAACATGTGGATGTTGACTGCGAGGCCCAATGTGCTTAGATAATTTCAAGACATGATCATGATTGATTTTTAATTGGTGGGAATAATGTCATCCATTTTAGAGGATGCACTATGGAACCGGTGTCATTTCAAAAGTTGTTGTTGAGGGAGTTCCATACATCACCTTTGGTGGTACATCCTGGAATGGAAAAGATGTACCAGGACCTCTAACATCTATAATGGTGGCTAGGAATGAATAAATTAGTGGCTGAGTTCATTTCCTGATGCCTCACTTTTCAGCAAGTGGCAGCCTAGAATCAGGTTCCAGCAGGCTTAGCACAAGCACTCGAGGTACCAGATTAGATGTTGGATTATATATATAGGGAATTTGTGACTGGGATAATACCCTCATCTAGCAGAAATGACTATATTTGGGTGATCGTTGACTGACTCACCAATTCATCTCACATATTACCAATCCTGGAGCATCGATCGTTGGAGGGCATGGGATGTCTCTATGTCCTGGAGATAGTACGACTTCACTGGGTACCATCGACAATCGTTTCAGATTACGAAACATGTTTTACATCCTAGTTGTGGAAGGGATTATTGGAGGCTTTCAGGACTCAACTACGCTTGACCACCACCTTTTACCCTCAGACATATGGTTTAGTGGAGCAGACCATACAGATATTTGAGTATATGTATCGTGCTTGCATCCTTGATTTTGGCCACTTTTGGGAGAACCACCTTCCACTGGTGGAGTTCAAATAAAAAAATAATTATCACTCCACCATTACCATGGCTCCATTTTGAGGCCTTGTACAGGTGACCGTGTAGATCACCTCTATGATGGACAGGCCCAGTAGATTCATCACTTATGAGTCCAAAGAGGGTACATGCTACCACAAAGAAGGTGTAGATCATCCAGGAGCTGATGTAGACTACATAGAGAAGGAAGAAGACTTATGTCAAAAAGAGATGGAGACCCTTGGAGTTTGAGGAGGGAGAAAATGTCTTCCTACAGGTGTAACCTCGACAAGGATTGTTATGATTTGACCAGGGTGGCAAGATATATCCATGTTTTATCAGACCTTTCTAGATTCTCAGCAGAGTTGGTGGGGTTGAGTACCGCTTAGATCTTCCCCCATAAATTCATCATGTGCCTAATGTTTTCCACATGTCGCTAATTAAAAGATACATGCATGATCCATCATAGGTCATCGACTCAGGTGAGATATAAATTCATGATGGGGAGACTTTCCCAATGTTCTCGGTGGAGATAGAGGATTGACAAGAGTGGGTCCTATGGGGGTGGTAGATTCCTCTAGTGCGAGATCAGTGGTAGCACGGGAACCTCTAGAAGAGAACATGGGTGTAGGAGTATCATATTAGTACCCAGTATCTCGATTTGTTTTCTTTTCCTTGTTATGGATTTTGGGGATGTAAAGCCCTAAGGTGAGGAGAATGTAATGACCAAAAAATTATATATAATTGTTTATAATTATATGGAATTTTTATGATAATGTAAAAAGTGACAACACATGATTCCCAGGTCTGGAGTGCCAGGAATGGTATTCTAAACATCCTTTAAGGTATGTTCAGTAAACGTGTCGCTGAAGGAGCCACTTCTAGCAAGGCCATGGTGGTAGAATGGTGTGGCGCTGATGCAAGGCTCGGTTGGACTAGTGGATGGCTCTAACCGTCTGTTTCGGGAGGAGGGATGGTGCCCCGTTGGCACAGCTAGCAGGATAAACTGGAAGCACCACATCTAGTAAATGTTTCAAGTAACTAGCCCACATCTGCGAGGGATGGGTTTTATAGACGGGTCAGACCACTGGTTGGGTGAGACCTGACTGGTCCCATTTCGCTAAATTGGTCGTATCTCACAAATCAGGCATCTGATTTATGCACCATCAGTAGCGTGAGGACCCTTGAAACAAGGTGTTTATTTAGAGATTCTCCAAATTACTGTTATAAGATGTTTTAATATGGTCAGGATGGATCAGACATGAATCCAATCCGGCCTTATTTAACTTTTTGCTTATATCTTACAGAGGGGGTATCTGATCGACATGATGTCTGTCGCGTTGGAAACCTTATGAAAGGTCAATCCTTCAGGATTCATCTTCATGAGAATTTATGGTAGTTAAAATAAGTTCCTTTGCTTGAGGAGAAGTTTCTTTGGGAACACAAGCACTTCAAGTGCTCGAATCCTATGGCTGGATGTCAAGTGAAGAGTGGTCCATTGTGGATCAGCATTAGAGTGACCATGTGTGGATTGATAGTAGTGTGAACCTTTGTGGATCGAAAATAGAGAGACCATGTGTGGATTGATAGTAGAGCATCCTTGTGTGTATTGACAGTGGAGGGACCCTGTGTGGATCAACAATAGTGCGCCCCTGTAGGGATTGATAGTAGAGTGACCCTATGTGGATCGACAATAGAGAAACTATGGGTGGATTGGCAGCTCATTGACCCATTGTGGATCAGCAACAGAACCTCTGAATAGAATAAAATGATCATGAAAAAGACTAATCATCTTTATTATTGTTATCTAAGTTGTATACCTGGTGTGAGATATATTTTTCTTGATGTTTTGTGATTGAGATCATGCTTTTCAGTTTTTAACATGTGGAATTCTGAGATACATTTGGAGGTCTTGGGGTCCCTATTGAGTATTGTTATACTCGCCCCTACACGGGCTTCACCCCCAGAGTGTAGTTTCTTATGCCGATGATGGACATCTTGACTGAGAATCATGGAGCCAAGGCGTGATGGTGCTCGGTGGTGATTGACGGACGTGGTGAGTGGTAGTGATGGCAGGTAATGAGTTACGCCTACCCATCAGATAGGATCCTCGATGGATGACATCCAATGAACATTTCCCCCTTTTCTTGTACTTTCTTTCCAGTTGTTCATATATACTGGCCACTTTAAATTCATTACATAATTTTACTCTTAGTGGTGGTATTTAGTAGTGGTTTTATTTTCCCTTTTTTCAATTTTGTTGTATTACATGTAGTGTGTACCTAGTCTGTGTGTGTATGAGTTTAAAGGCATTGACTTCCCTTTGTGGGTTATGCCTTTCCAGTGCTAGTCGCCCACCCCTGGCCTCTGAAAGTTTGGATTGAGGTAGTCACGACGCGGGACCCATGGGACAGGTCATGACATTAATATTAGCACATTGTTTTCTATAGGGTTATGATAAAATAGAAATGATATATAATGAATGACTAGTGGACTTGACCTATAAGATTGTACATTATGAAGATCATTTGTTAGATATTATGAGGGATGCGGCATCACTAGGAATTCCCCATGACAAATCCCAAGCCAAGATTCATTAACTAAGGTATGAAATATACTATTTATGGGAGATGTTCCATCTCTTTGAGATCACAGACCAAACCATGTTTTTCAAACAAAAAATGAAAATCTCGACATCACACACCATACCCTTTGAGAATTTATTTGTTTAATAAAAGGATGTGTATTTTGACCCTAACAGAAAGAATTTTTATAGTTTTATATTTAATAAAAAAATATTATATTATTTATTTTTTAAAATTTATTTAAATTATTAGATGATGAGTTTAATAAAAAATAGATTTTAATATGACAACACTAAAATTGTATTTTTGGAAAATATATAGTTTCAACCTAGAAAATCCATTTAATGATTTCTTGAATTTATTAAATAAATTATATCTTTATAAAATATTATTATTAAATAATAATTAATAAATATATTTCGTAATATAATTTTTCAAATTCAAAAATATTTTTTACAAGGCTCATATAGTAGTTACTGCCAAAAAATAGTATTCATCAATAAATGGAGAATTTTTATTTAAAAGTGTAAATTATTATTTTCAGAGAATAATTTTTGTTAAATCATATTATTTATGAAATTATAAAGTAAAAATCATCAAATGGTTATTATTTCATAATTTTCTAAGATGGTTGAATTTATGGGTAAAAATTAAATATGGTATAAATATATCTCATATATCATGAAATCATAATGACCAAAAAGTGATGTAATATATGACATAATATTTATCTATGGAAAATTTTATATTTCAACTATAAAATAATGCGTTTTTAATATATTTTATTATTTTTATGAAAAATTAATTAATCACCAAAAATCAAAAATTAATGTAAATATTTAAATATCAATTCTTTATTAACATGACAAACATCTATGTCACAAATGGTATAAAGTTCATGTGATAAGTTCGTGAAAATTTAAATTAATTAATTCCAATCCAGTTTGACTAAAACCAGTTGACAACAAATTGTGATTATTTTGGGTTTGGATTACCTTATCATATAGATTCAAAAACCAAAGTTTTGAAGTTAATAACAAAATATCATCTTTTTATAAATATAAATCCACCCAAACAACCATTACATATCACATAAAATTCTTTTAGAAATAAATGAATATTATCATCCCTCTATATATTCCTCCAATAGTTCCCCAAGCTCATATGAACATTCTATAAAGGATGAAGAAATGTCCTCTCAATGGAATGGATCTTCTCCTTCTCCTCTTTATTCAGGAACCTTCTTTCTATTATTCCCCCTAATTTCCAATTTTACATGGTGTGTTATGTTCTTACATATCCCATGTTTTTCAAACCACCAAATGAAAATCTCAACATCACACACCATACCCTTTGAGAATTTGTTGGGATAATAAAAGGATGTGTATTTGAACACTAAAAGTATGAATTTTTGTAGTTCTATATTTATTAAAAAATATTATATATATTAATATTTACTAATTTTTTTTAAATTATTCGATAATGAGTTTAATAAAAAAATTGATTTTAATATGACAAAACTCAAAGAGTATTTTTTGGAAATATATTGTTTAAACCTAGAGAATTAATTTAATGATTTCATGAATTTTTTAACTAAATTTTATCTTAATAAAATATTATTATTAAATAATAATTAATAAATATATTTGGTAATATAATTTTTCAAAGACAAAAATTGTTTTTACAAGGCTCAAATAGTTGTTACTGCCAAAAAAATAGTATTCTTCAATAAATGGGAATTTTTTATTTAAAAGTGTACATTAATATTTTCAGAGCATATTTTTTCGTAAATCATATTATTTATGAAATTACAATGTGAAAATCATCCAATGGTTATTATTTCTGAATTTTCTAAGACAGTTGAATTTATGGGTAACAATTAAATATGGTATATAATATGAAATCATAATGACCCAAAAGTGATGTAATATATGACATAAAATTTATCCATGCAAAATTTTATATTTCAACTTTAAAATAACATGTTTTTTATTTATTTTATTATTTTTAAGAAAAATTAATTAATCCCAAAAAATAAAAAATAAATGTAAATATTTAAATATCAATTATTTATTAACATGACAAACATCTATGTCTCAAATGGTATCATGTTAAAGTGATATGTTCGTGAAAATGTAAAATAATTAATTACACCCCACTTTGACTAAACCCATTTGAAAACATAATGTGATTATTTGGGGATTGCATTACCTTATCATATAGATTCCAAAACCCAAGTTTAGAAGTTAATAACAAAATCTCCTCTCTTTATATATATAAACCCACCCAAACAACCATTACATATCACAAAAAACCTTTCAACATAAAATTAATATTACCATACTTCTATATATTCCTCCCAAGGTTCCCCAAGCTCATATGAACATCCTACCAAGGATTTAGAAATGTCCTCTGAATGGAATGGGTCCTCTCCTTCTCCTCTTTATTTAGGAACCATCTTTATATTATTCCCCCTAATTCCCAATTTTACATGTTTTGTTATGTTCTTACATATCCCACGTTTTTCTCTTATTGTTTTAAGTGATTATATACCAATTTCACTCTCATTATTACCTCCAATGAAACATTATAGACTATCGTTGTGTTTCCAAAATTAAACAGTGGGTTTTCTTGAGAAATAATTTTTTCAAACTACCCATCACCAATTCCATTCAGAGGTATTAACATAGATGTAACAATAGATCCGTTATTAGGTAAATCCATGAATTTATCTCACAATAATTATTATTTGGATTAAAATTAAAGAAATATATCATTATGTTGAATGACATATGTCATACACTATTGCATGTAAAACATATAAAATTGATTTGTGGGACTAGAATTATATATCCTTAAACTACATTTTGAAACGGGTTAATATCATGATATTCTATGTATGTTTCATGGATGGTAAACCAAATAACACTACGTTATTATGTGTGAGTAGTAATCCTTGACTTATCTTTATGATGTCATGGTTAATTTTATTACAAAATTCCAATATTGTGTTTATAATATCTTGTTATATCACGCCTTTATAATCATCATTTTTATTCCCATGCATATTATGTAACCCTTACAAGCAACTTGGATCAAATGTTCTACTATAAATTATGATATTATTCAGTTTATTCAATTATTGGGCTTTATATCTCACCATTTTCTTATGTACATCCCCAGGTTAACAAATGTATTTCTTTAGTAACTACAGAATTTCAAGAGGATATTAATGAATTTTTCAATAATCTATTTGTAATAAAATTGGATGTTATTATGATATGTACTTAATTTCTTAAAAAACATTACATTATGATTTTCAAGTATTGTATTAAGTGTTTCACTATCAAATAAATCATGAATGAAGATGTAATAAATTATGGGTAATCATAGGTTTGTGGTGGTCTCTATTGACGAAATTCTAGATTACACAACGTATGTGGAGGATCACATGAGAAAATTTAGAATGGTAAAATAAATACACTAAGAGAACTATATTTATATGAATATCTCAAAGTGACAATTCTAGATTCATGATGTCCCTTTCCAAGGACATTTCATCTCTGTAGAAAGTGTAGTAATGGACCTGGTGAACGATGAGGAAGTGTCATCTTAGGAGTCATTGAAAATCATGATGGTGTTCTGTAGCATTATTAGGGTGGAAGTAAACTATAGGATACATGATCCTAGATTTTCAAGTAAAATTAAACCTTTGATTTCTTATATATATATATATGCTAATAACTTTTTGGATAGAGAGATTCCAAGAGGCATTTTTGGAGTTTCTGTAGAGGTTGACGAGTTCCCTCATCTTGTGATTGTCATAGGAGGGAGTCAAGTACGAATGTTTTATAATGATTTTAGAGAAATTTGTGGATGGGTACTATGTAAAAGGTAGGTGGTGATTTTATATTGATCTTGGTTTTTAATAACACATTGGAAAAAAATGTGACCGCTGATTAGGAGCTGTTAGTGGTGGTATTCACTAGATGATGTGGTGAAACTACCATATAGGGGATTGGTTCATCATCTATTCTGACCACAAGTTTCTCAAGTATATCTTCTCACATAAGGATCATAAAATTAGAGATATTAAACATATATTATTCCTATAATATTATAACATAGAGATAGTCTATACTCTTTTATAGCTACTATGGTAAAAGATTTTCTTAACAAATGTCTTGTTCTTTGTTGTTTACTGAGGAATTGGTGAAGTTATCCTTATTGCAGTCATCCTTTGTGGACAAGGATAGTTCAAATTACCTATAGTTCTTGATTTTTACCCCACAACTTCTATATTGTGTTATGGAGGATGAACATTAAGTTACTAACTATGAGACCTCGTATACTCAGATATCAACTAGTTATACTCATGATGGATTTTCTAAAGTTGTGGAGAACAACATTCTTTTTCCAAGGATGGATGATTGTAAAAGTGATATAATTTGATAATTTACTCTGGGAGTTTAATATATTCCCCTTGGTGGTAGACTCGGGTGTTTTGAAGATGTACCCAGACCTTGGATGTTAGATCTAGTGTTTAGGGATGAAGAAGTGTATAGAGGAGTTTATATCTCAATACCTCGCATGACAGTAGATGAAAGATGATCATCAGGTTCCATTTGGTTTACCTCAACCAATCGTGGTTTTAGAGTGAATGTTGGAATAAATATCTATTTACATCATGATGGGGCTACCACAAGCTAATAGAGGACACAACATTATCTGGGTGACCATTAATTTACTCACCATGTTATCCCACTTCCTATCTAAATAAGATCATAGTTAAAAAGATAAGTGGGTAACCATTATGTATAAGTAATATTCTAGTTTCATGGGGTTATCTAAGAGATAATTTTATATCATAATCCTTTCTTCACATCACGAATATGGATAGGATTATAAAAGGAATTTGGGGCTCAATTTAATTTGAGAATTCCATTTCACCCCTAGACTAACAGCCAGATTTAGTAGAATATTCATGCTATGAAGGATGTGTTGTGGGATACCTTGTTGGAATTTGTATATAGTTTGGTGTAATCCCTAACCTTTTGGGAGTTTACATAATATTATACTTATCATTCCACCATCAGTATGACACCATTAAAGGACTTTTAAGGGAAACTATATAGGTCAACACAATGTTGTACTGATCTAGATGTGTCAACACTTATTCACCCGTAGTTGGTGAGAGATATGATAGATATGGGGTAGATCATATTGAAACAGATAAACAGTAACTACATCAATTATAAGTCTAATGTGGACAAATATTAGAGTCCTTTGGAGTTAGATAATAAAGACCACGTGTTCTTGAAGGTTTCACATCAATGTGTATTGTGGAGATTCGGTTATGGTGAAAAGTTATCACTCTTATTCAATGTCCCTTTATTGATACTATATAGGATTTATGGGTTGGTATACCATTGACCATACCATTGTAGATAAACTAGGTACACGATGTCTTTGATGTGTCGTAGCTGGTGAGATATGTACATGTGATGTCACATCTTATCAACTGGTGTAAGCTGTACATCGAGGATGGATCTTCATTAAAAGAGTAAATGGTAGAGATCAAGGATTATTATGAGAAGATCCTTAATTGGTTTTTGATTCCCTTGCTTCATTTTCTATGTAAATAAGGGAATTTTCTTGAGAGATCTCTGGAGAGGGAGACCTAGATGAGAGCCACGTAACGTCATCTTTTTTTTCCTGGATTTCCACATTTTAGGAAGAAAATACCAGATGTATGGAGAATGTAATGACTCTATAATTACCATTTAATTATTTTAAATATATATAATAGTATTTTTAGGGAAATGCATTAAGACTATGTGGGATTACGAGGCATGAATATTCTCGATATTGATATTTTTTAAGTATTAAATATATTAATATCTTGAATGAACAATTTTTATGATGTAAATGTGTAAATATAGAACCAGGACTCATATGGAATAAATGATACATCTATTATGTCCACAATATAGGTTTTATAGTTGGGTTAAGCACCAAAATAGGGGAAATAATTAAATATATTCAATTATTTTAATTAAAATACTAACATAATTTTTATCTAATAATAAAAAAATATTTTTAAATTAAAATTTTATCCTCATAACCATTGGATTGATATAGGCTAAATTGGTGGAGATATTGGAAAATGATAATATAATGAGGATCCTTTTCACTAATAGAGTTCAAGGAACTTGTCAAAGGAGACAACATATATTTTTTATTTGTTAATGATTGGTCTGAAACCAACGTAGGGAATTTAATTTTTGTTTTTTTCTCAATTTATTTCCCCATTAATAACTTATTCAATTCTACTGATAAATTTATCAATGGGTTGACCATGTTGTTTCAGATTTTGATTTATTCACATATGAATGTGTATTATTATAGTTGTTTGTTTATTACTATTAGTTTGTCATTCAAATGTAAAAAAAATGATGCCAAACTAAATAACTAATGAGGTTTATTAATCTTTTTTTTGTTTTTTCTTTAGTTTCATTTTTCCTGACATGATTCATGTCATGTGATTCCATGGTTGGGGCTTTGAATATTTCCTGATAATAGACCATTGTTTCATTGGACCAAAATATTTATACATTTGGTTAATGTGGTAAGTCAAGGGAGAAATGATAGTGCAATGGTGATGTAGAGTGATCAGTGGATGATCAAAACCAAATTTTATATCCCACATTCATTGAATTTATTTTCAATGATGAAAAGGTGCGAAAATAATTACAATTTGAGAAAATGAAAGGATTGATTCCACACACTAGTGTTGTAGAGGATCAGTCTACAAATATATTGAATTTCCTAAATATTTTGTGGTATAATATAATGTGGAAGAAATATGAGAATACATGTGAAAAAATTTAAAAATTTCTAGAAAATTCAAGAATTCATGATGTTTACTCTAAAACACATAGACTATAGTTACCATACAATGTAAATAATGATTACGAGTATAAAATAATATCATACGCCATGTGATAGGTGTCACGAGCTTTGCGACCTGTTACTGGGTGCTCATCTGGTTCCTTAGAGGGTAAATGGGAGTGGATGAATCCAATTACTCAGGCACAAATAGAATTACATAGGAACAACTAGACATAAATGTGAATGGGATGGAACCACACAATGGTTCGACCCAACATCTAGAAATTGTGAACCCCTGAAGGGACAGAAATCAATGTGGATGACTTTATAACTTGTGATATCGAATGAATCATGCAGACTCAGGGTATAAAAGACACGACATGTTCATCTTTTAAGAAAATTTTAATTCATATGTCCCTTTAGTATAGACATGGTTTGATTGTGTGTGATGTCATGGTCCATACCCATAAGATTATTGGGAGGCGTGATACCTATTCGTAGGATTTTGATCCACTCTATGGGTTTTTTCTTAGATAGAGTTCATAGTATCCATCCACAAGGCCTGTGGTGGGATCCCCTGTCATATATTATTCCATGGGTGTAGTTCATGGTATTGGGATGACCACCATGCATAGGTAATTGATCACTACCAATATGATTGATCAAGTAGTTTTTGGGGTGTGATCGCATATCTAGATGTTGAAATATTCAACGATTCATCAAGTATATATTGGGTGATTCACAATGAGCAAGACCTATCAGATGAGAACCCTCTATGACAACATTTCTCATGGAGTGAGTTATACTGGATGAGCATTGACTTTAATTAATGAGAATAATCATATGGATGGATGTGGTTGATACCTATTTGAGACTTGGAGTATATATTGATAATATATTTGTTATTAGGGTTTTTTTAAGAACCCAAATCTTCTTTTCAGGTATGTTTTTCTTTTTCCTGGAGTTTTTGAGAAAATAGGAGTTTTTGGAAATTTTTTAAGTACACACCATGTACTTTATGAGTACACGCCGTGTACTCAGTTACGGTGGGTAGCCATGTGTTGGCCGTGTAGCGGCCTTGCAAACGGCCATGTGTGATGACCTCGAGGTCGCCTAAAGTGGAGTATGAAAATGGTATGTAAATGTTGTGTACTTAAAAATTACACACCGTTTATTTTGTTTTCATTTTCATTAAACGCACTGGGGTCACGTTTGACGGACAGAACTGTCTCTTTCTCAACTTAGTTCATCCAAGAGAACCAAGCAACTGCAGATCTTCGATGATCCCCCATGCCTCCATCTTTCCTTCGAATTGAACGTCGTCGGTTGAATTGGAATTGCATTAGAGAGTTATCTCTTCTACTGGAACATCATTTCATGATTTCTATTCTTTTCCATGTTATCTTGGGTTGAAAATTTTAGATGTTTTCTTAGATCTACGGCATTCTAAGGATATTCAAGCTTCGAGGTTCACATATAGTGATCACCTAACCCTAAGGTTGGTGTTTTGTACCTTTCTGTTGAGGGTCTTTGAGTTTTATGTGCAAATTTTCCCAATTCCCATGACTGGGATATTTCACGTGTAACATTTTGGCCTTATTGTTACTCTACTATGCTAATATGCCTGAGTAGATGATTATTGATTGAATATAGGGTGAATTGTTGTTCTTTGGATGTATTTCCCATGCATGTTTTTCCAGTTCTGCCCTTTAGGACTTTTTTTCATGTTAGGCTTCTGTTTACATTCCCATTCCTAGTATTGTATGATGGTGTGACTATTGTTCTGTTATCCTATTGTGCTATATAATGTTATCCAAGTAGTTCATGAGGTTGACCTTGGCCGTTACGCACTGCTACACTTTCTTGACTTACACAGGGTCGTGAGAACCTACTGTATAGACCATAAGAATGATGGACATAAGGGATTCTCCAGAGTTTCATTATAATTTACGATGTCACACCATAGGGGGAATTGACGTTGAGTGCTTCCTAAGAGTGTATGTAGTTCCTCGACACGGACCACAGGGGGAATGTGACATTGAGTGCTTCCTCAGAGAACCTTTAGAACTGATATGAGTCTATAGGGGGAATTGACGGTGTGTGACTCCTTAGAGAGTCTATGCTTAAGCTGAACCAGAGGGGTTAGACTGAGTGCACTGACCAGAGGGTTGCTTGGACTTGTTAGGTAGGACTAGAGGGGATAGGTTTTTAGTACTTCCTAGAGGGTTACCTTATGTTTAGAAACTTGCTTGTGTTTCTAGGTAGGACCAAAGGGGATAAGTTGTGGGTACTTCCCAGCGGGTTACCTATTGTGTTTATCTTCTTTGATTAGATTTTCCATGTTGGGAGGTGATTTGAATGATTTGAAACTGTGGATTGTTTGCTGGTGTGTACTTTTCTTATTTACTGCCTTCTGTATTTTACCTGCCAAATATTTACTGACCGTTAGGAACAGATCTCGTGGTGGTTACCTACTAGAATTTAGTCTCACACCCTATTTGGGACACACTTTTGGGCCCAGACAGATTATATTTTTATAGGTATAGATAGGGGCAAGCTTCCTTCTACTTCAGGTACTTGACTTGCTGTGAAGCTGGAGAGCATGGGACTAAGATATGGCTTCTGATGCTTAGCAGTTTATCTGATATATTTTTCACTTTGGGTTAGCACTGTTGTATTCTAGCATTTTGACTTGTTTGGCTGTTTTCCTAGACATGTGTATTATGCATCATTTTATATATGTGTTCTCTAGTTTATACTCTCAGTTTTCTAATGTATGTCACTATTAATGCTTTTGGTCTTGTATTTATTTGTTTACTTCCACTGTGTACTCTTCCAATGAAGGCACAATTTCCCCACTATCACACATAATTCCCTCACTGCTAGTCGGAAGCCTCTAGAATTCAGGGAAATGCGCTTGAGGCCATGTGACCAACCGGGTACGGAGCACCTCTGGGTGGCTTCTAGAACCAAGACATCACAAAGTGGTATCAAAGTAACTCTTTTCTTCTTGACTTAATATTTGGAGCCTTTAGCTAGGTTTAGGATGGAATGGGTACTTGGTAATAAGTTGTGTCTGGGATTAGATAACCCGAGTATAGGGAAAAGCCAATCTACCTCGTTTAATTTCAATTTATCTAGTTTTTCAATTATTTCGGTTGATTTGATTTCACCTTGAGAGATTCACATGATTTTCTTTGTTATTGTTGATTTTATTGACGTTCTATTTCTATTGAAACCTGATGAGATAAGGGTATGTCATCTCATGAATCATATAGGCACTTTCTTGAAATCACGTGTCCTACATTTTTTCAATGTCATCTATGATTCATTAGTGATTTCATGTTGTTTTGATAGATGATGTGTAAAATATGCATGTTGTTATGATTGTTTCCTTGATAGACATACCTGCTATTTAATAGGGTATTATTTGTGTAGAGGTTTTCATGAATGAATACCAAACATTGGTTCTTGATGTATTATGGGTCCTCATAGACCAGAATTTGGTGGATCATTACCTTGTTTGACTTGTAATAACATTTATATGATGCCATAATTTTATTCGTGGGGAGTATGGGCCCTTACGGATCGATATTTTGCACATTCGGTGTTTTTTTAGTGTTTATCTGGGTTTCGGAGTAGTTTCTGAGGATTACTATCAGGAAAGACCCAGAAGACACGCTGTGTAATGTTAAGTACACGCCGTGTGTTCTTCTATTTAGGAAGAAACTATTTTTTGTAAGTACACACCGTTTACTATATGTACACGTTATGTAGTCCCTAACCATGTCATAGGCCATGTGGTCAGAGACACGGGATGTGGAAACTCCGGTGGAAACAGGTCGTGTACTAGTCGAACACTCCATGTAGTGTCGACCCTATGTCAGCCCGTGTAACTAACAACATGAGTAGATAAACCTTAAGATATATATGATGTGACCTTGTTGAACACTTCATGTAGTCTGACCTAGGTACCCGGACGTGTCACGAACAACATGGGTTGGTGTCATCCTTTCACGTACATGCCATGTCATCCTTGAACAAGTCGTGTAGTCAGACTCAGGTACTCAGTTGTGTCACAGACGACATGGGTCGGTGTTATCTTTCCACATACACACTGTATCTGTCTAGAAAACTCCATGTAGTGTGGGCCGTGTGGAAGGCTGTGTCACTAAAAAACATAGGGCAAGTAAAGATTTTCTAGTAAATGTTGAGTAGGAATTGTACATGTCGTGTAGTCTTGCCGTAGGAGATCCGTGTGGCGTAAACGTGTAAAAGGACATAAGAAGGGGAAGAGGATTAAAGTAAACTTCGTGTGTTAAGACAACACAACGTGTGTTTGGTGTGTAACACGACAAGTTTATGCAGGAGTACACGCCCTTGTAAATGACTAAAGGGAACATGCCGTGTAGGAAATGTACGTGTCGTGTAGTTATGTTTTGGAAAACATGAGTGCTTTTATTCTCTGGTTCCCTACTTACACTCCATTTTTTCAGTCCTTGATATCTTGATCTAAGGTGTGCGCTTGACCTTGCAGAGTCATGCCACCGAGATGTTCTCCGGTAGTCCGCCAGTTACAGGGCAGCAATCAGACGCATGATATGGATGATTAGGGACTTCAAGCAGATCATCCAGTTATGCCATTCTTGGCACCAGCAGTTTTACCTGTTACCAGTGCTGATGCATAGTTCATGGAAGGCTTCATTAGGATGATGCAGACCTTTCAGGAAGAACCGCCTCTTGCCTCTTCGATGACCGATTGGACACTGGTATTCCAGTAGCAGCATCCTCCCACTTTCTCTGGGGAAGGAGGACCTCAGGCTGCATGGTCATGGCTAGAAGCTGTGCTGATGATCATTGAGCATCCAGATATTCCTCCAGAGAGGAGGTCTAATCTCGTAACCTATATGCTTCGGGACTCTTCCAAGAGGTGGTGGGATGTGATCTCATAGATGGGATGCCAGCAGGTTATGGCGTGGGATGAGTTTCAGTACATCTTCTTTGACTACTTCTATCTGGAGACCCTAAGGGCTGATCCAGCCTGGGTGTTTATGAGTCTCGAGTAGTGTACTATTAGTGTTACAGGTTATTCCTCCCGCTTTACCGAGCATCATCTCTTCACACCTATTCCAGGAGTTGATAAGTTTTTCATCGAAAGAAAGTTCTAGGATGTTCTAAGGCACGAAATTTGATCATAGGTGAACATCTTCAGTTTGAATTCTATCACTTATGTAGTCAACTAGGCACTGATCATAGAGCTCAATCTGAGGGATTCTGTAGTTGTGAGCTAGGGTGGATCTACATCTAGCGTTAGTAGTCCTCATACTGATAGTAGGAAGCACCATAGGGAGTCTTCGCATGGTGATATGAGGATGCAAGACACATCTTTTCGTAGCCATGTAGTGTGATACAAGTGCGAAAAGAGCATGAATACGAGGCCACACTACCCAAGAGACCAAGTGGAGTGCTGATCTTGTGTAAATATGGGTTATCTTTAGCTCTTGTGTCAGATATTCACTCCAATAGCTGGTGACATGGGTTCTTCTATGAATCCTCATTCAAGAGCAGTACCGCAAGTTTCTCACCAGTCTGGGAGCAGGAGTTCCTCCGACCATTCATGCTGAGGTCGAGGTTGTTTCTGTGGTATCTAGTCGCCCAGTTTTCTGCGTCATCAGGGTAGATCAACTCAGAGTGGTCAGGCAGGGTCATAGGGCCGCGGTACGGGCCATACATTTACAGTAGAGCAGACCCACCGGGAGCTGGATCTCGAACCTTCTATAGTTAGAGGTATGAACTTAGTAGCCTCAGTTTTAGCTTCTCCTCTTTTTGATAAAGAGGCTTCCCATAGCTTTTTTTCTATTGCTGTTGTGGAGGGCCTTGGGCTCTTTATCTTTTCCTTTGCCGATATCTTGACGCTATACAACCATTTGGGACTAGAAATGCTAGTGTACGTCATTGCAAGGAGTGACCACTAGAGGTTTGTGTATGCCACTTCTTAGGGGACCTCTATGTCCAGGAGATGATAGGCTATGATGTCATTTTTGGAATGGACTGGCCAGTTCCCTTCCTGGAATTCATCGACTTTTATCACCATATGGTGAGTTTCATATCACCTAAGGGTGAATTTTTTTCATCACATGGGTGAATGGGATATCTATGCGAGAAGAGAAGGTCCATAACATCATGGTTTGGGAGGAGTTACAACCCATATTTCTGGTCTATATCTGGATGGCTAGGGGACATCGTAGTTAGACTTTCCTCCAGTGTTGGATCGTTTCAGAGATGTCTTTCTAGAATAATTTTCAGGTTAGCCTTCTTAGAGCGAGGTAGACAATTCTATTGTGCTCATTCTAGGATTGGAACTGATGTCCATTCCTCCATATAGGATGGCCACACCTATGTTTCAGGATTTTAAGAAGCAATTGGAGGAGTTTCACAAAAAGGGTTTCATCCGACCGAGTACTTCTCCTTGGGGTTCGCCTATCCTGTTTGCGAAGAAGGAGGACGGTACCCTCAGGCTTTGTGTGGATTATTGGAGGCTAAACTAGTTGATGTTCAAGAAACAATATCCCTTACCTAGGATTGATTATCTCTTTGATCAGCTTCGAGGATCCTGGGTGTTCTTGAAAATAGACCTGAGATCCGGTTATCATCAGTTGCACATTAGACAATTAGATATACCTCTTACAGCCTTCTAGAGAAAGTATGGTCTATACGAGTATATGGTTATTCCATTCGGTCTCACGAATGCGCCTGTAGTTTTCATGGCACTGATTAACCGAGTGTTCCATCAATACTTTGATTCATTCTTGGTGGTCTTCATAGATGATATATTGGTGTACTCTCACACTCGACACAACCATGCTAACCATCTTGAGATTGTTTTGAGTACACTAAGGGAGCATCAGTTATATGCTAAGCTCTCAAAGTGACACTTTTGGATGGATCAGATTCACTTCATGGGTCATGTTATCTCAGATGCAGAAGTATCAGTAAACCCAGAAAAAGTTAGAGTTGTAGATTCTTGGGTGCATCCGAAGAACGTATTTGAGGTGAATATTTTTCTAGGGTTGTCTGGATATTACAAACATTTCATATAGAACTTTTCATGATTATTAGCACCACTTATAGGTCTTACCAGGAAGTGTGCGATGTTCATGTGGTCAGATCATTGTGAGTCATCCTTTCAAGAGCTGTAAGGGAGGTTGAATTCATCACCGATACTAGTCTTTCTAGAGCCGTTCAAAAGATATAATGTTTACTATGATGCGCCAGGTATCAGTCTTGGAGCTGTGCTTATGTATTGTGATAGAGTCATTGCGTACGGGTCTCGGTAGTTAAGGCCACATGAGAGGAATTACCCGACGCACGATCTGGAGTTGACATCTATTGTTAAATCCCTACGATATTGGAGACATTACCTTCTGGGAGATCATTTTGTGGTTTTCACTGTCCACAAGAGCCTCAAGTACATTTTCGCTCAGTGTGATCTGAATTTGAGATAGTTCAGGTGGGTTGATAACCTTCAGTTCTTTTAATTTTGTGCTTGCCTGTACACCTGGGATGGGAAATGTTGTGGCTGATTCGTTAAGAAGGAGGACTCAGATACATGTAGTTTGGGAGGCCAGTAGTGAGTGGAATCTTATGGCTATGTTATTTGAGATTCATTTGGAGGTGCATGACAGTCAGGGGCAGACTGTTCAATCTTCTGTAGCTGTTACCCTTACCCTTCTTGATCAAATACGAATGAGGCAGCTTTCAGATTCTGAAGGCCTTGCCTATCAGGAAAGTTTGTCAGGATATGACCTTATTCCTTGGTGGACCATAAGTGAGTATGAGATTTTGTGTTTCTAGGGATGCGTATGGGTGCGAGTAGATATACGCGAGGATTTGATGCAGGATTTTAATTCCTTAGGTTGGGCAGTTCATTATGGCGTCACCAAGATGTATCGTGATCTAAACCGTCAGTATTGGTGGCCAGGTATGAAGATGGATTTTGTTGGTTTCTTCATGAGGTGTTCCACTTGTTAGTAGGTGAAGGCAGAGCATCAGAGACTAATAGGGATTTTACTGTAGTTACCCATTCCCAAGTGGAAGTGGAATGTTGTCGCGATGGACTTCGTGACTAGTTTGCCAAGGTCGCCTTGAGGGAATGACGTTGTTTGGGTTTTCATTGACATGCTAATGAATGTTTATCACTTCTTTTCAATCAAATATATATTCAGTTTTGATGAGATGAGATGGTTTTACATCTGTGAGATTTGAAATTTTCATGGATTTCCACACTCCATTGTTTCAGACAGGGGTGCATGTTTTACTTATCAGGTCTGGCAGGGGATTTAGAAAGCTTTGGGTACATATCTACTTTTGAATACGGTTACCACCTTAAGACAGATGGCCAATCTGATCATATGATTCAGGTGAATGAGGACATGCTCCAAGCATACATTCTGGATTTTGGAGGTTCTTTGGATAAGCAAATACCTCTTGTAGAGTTTGCCTACAACAATAGTTTTCAAGCAACTATCCAAATGACACCTTATGAGGCTTTGTATGATAGGCCATGCCGATCACCCTTATATTGGATGGAGGTAGGAGAGGGATCATTAATGGGACCTCGTCTTCTTCAGAAGACCACATAGCAGATAGATTTGATTTTGAAGAGGATGGATACTACACAGTCTCAACAAGAAGTCTTATGCTGATCAGCGGAGACAACCTCTAGAGTTCGGGGACGGGGCTCGGGATTCCCTGTGTGTCACACCGAGGTTGGGACAAAAAAGGATTTGGATATAGTTTTTTCTTTAACCAAGGTATGTTGGGCCGTTTGAGGTGGAGGAGAGAGTTGGGACGGTTTCCTATCGATTGCAGTTAACTAAGAGGTACTGAGGTTTGCACGACATCTTCCACATTTCCCATCTTCGACGTTACTTTTCAGACCCATATCATGTCTTTCAACCCGAGGAGGTTGATCTCGAAGTGGATGTGTCATTTGAGGAGAATACTATCTGGATTTTGGGTCATATTACAGAGGTTCTCTGTGGCTGGTATGTTCCTCTGGTATGAGTGCTATTGCAGCATGGGTGAGTACAAGACAAAACTTGGGAGTGGGAGGCCAATGTATGAGCACAGTGGTCGGAACTATTCGAGGTTTCTAACTCTACATCATGATATGGAAATTTGGGGAGGAATTTCATTAAGGGGGAAGTTCTTAAGAACCCTGATCTTTTTTTAATGTATTTTTTTTCTTGGAGTTTTTCAAAAAATAGGAGTTTCTGGAAATTTTTTAATTACACGCCTCGTACATTAGGAGTACACATCATGTACTCCGTTACCACAGGTAGCCGTATGCTGGCCATGTAGCGGCCTTGCTCATGACTATGTGTGAGGACCTGGAGGCCACCTAAAGTGGAGTATGGAAACGATGAGTACACGCCATGTACTTCAAAATTACATGCCATGCATTTTTTTTTCATTAAACGCACCAGGGTCACGTCTGACAGACATAACCATCTCCTTCTCAACATAGATCATCAGAGAGCATTGAGCATCCATGGATCTTCGACGAGCCCTCAATCCACTGTCCGTCCTTTTAATCAAACACCATCATTTGCGTTGGAATTTAATCAGTGAGTTCTCTTCTCTGCTGGAACCTCATTTCATGATTTCTCTTCTTTTCCAAGTTATCGTGGGTTGAACTTTTTAGATGTTTTCTTAGATTTACGATGTTCTACAGAGATTCGGGCTTTGAGGTTCACATATAGCGATCACTTAACCCTGAGGTAGGTGGTTTGTGACTTTTCGTTTAGATTCTTTGAGTTTTATGGGCAAATTTTCCCAATTCTCATGAATTGGGTATTGTGTGTTTACCATTGTGGCCCTATGGTTTCTCTGTAATGTTGATATGACTGAATAAATGATTATTGATTTCAAATAGGGTGAATTGTTTTGATTTGGATGTGTTGAAGAATCATGTTTTTCATGTTTTGACCTTTGGGTCTTGTTGGCCTGCTTGGATACAGTTTACATTCCCATGCCTAGTATTGTAGTATGGTGTGACTGTTGTTCTGTTATCATGTTGTGTTGTAGAATGATATCCAAGTAGTTCATGAAGATTACCTTGGCCATTATGTGCTGCTACACATTCTTGACTTACATAAGTCTATGAGAACCTGGTGTATAGACCATAGGGAGGATGGGTGTAAGGTCTTCTCCAGAGTTTCTTCATAATTTAAGATGCGAGACCACATGTGGAATTGATGTTGAGTGCTTCCCTAGAGTGTCTATAGCTCCTCAATGCGGGCCATAGGGGCAATGTGACGTTGAGTGCTTCCACATAGTGCCTTTAGTACCCATACAAGACTATAGGGGGAATTAATGGCGAGTGTTTCCTTAGAGAGTCTATGCTTAAGCTAAACTAGAGGGGTTAGACAGAGTTTACTGACCAGAGGGTTGCTTTTACTTGTTAGGTAGGACCAGAGGGGATAAGCTATGAGTACTTCCTAGGAGTTTACCTTGTGTTTAGTTTCTGGCTTTTTTTGCTAGGTAGGACCAGAGTGGATAGGTTTTGGGTACTTCCCTGAAGGTTACCTGTTGTGTTTATCTTCTTTCAATAGATGTTGTATGATGTGAGGTGATTTGAATACTTTGAAACTGTGGATTATTTACTGCTGTGTACCTTCTTTGTTTACTGCCTTCTTTATATTACCTACCATATATTCATTGACTATTAGGCACAGTTCTCATGGTGGTTACTTACTGGGATTTAGTCTCACACCCTATTTGGGCCAAGATTTCGGGGCCAAACAGTTTATATTGTTGCAGGTATAGATAAGTTCAAGTGCCCTTCTACATCAAGTAATTGACTTGGTGTTGAGATGGAGAGCATGGGACCAAACTATGTCTTGTGATGCTGAAGAGTTTATCAGCCTTCTATTGCACTTTGGTTTAGCACTGTTGTATTCTAGCATTGTGACTTTTTTGGATATTTTTCTAGGCATGTGTATCATGCATCATTTTATATATGTGTTCTCTGGTTTATACTCTTAGTTTCCTGTTATATATCATTATTACAACTTTATCTCTTTTATGGATTTGTTTACTTTTGTTGTGTACTCTGCCAATAAGGGCATAGTTTCCCCACTATCACACCGAATGCCCTCACTGCTAGTCGGCAGGCTCTGGCGTTCGGGGAAATTTGTTTGATTCCAAGTGACCAACCGGGTATGGGGAACCTCTGGGTGGCTTCCAGAACCGGGACGTTACATTTATCCTTATTCCTTTGTCTCGTATCTGGATTGAAAAAACATTTGATTTTGTGAGCTTACTACTCTTGATTCATTATGCTTAGTGAATTTAGGTTGTCCTACATTGTATTGTTATACTCACCCCTACATGGGATCTTCCCCTACATGTCATGTATAATTTAGAGAATAAGTCATTTGACGGAGTTCTAGGAGGACTGGGAGTAGTGGGAGTATATTTTTGGATATAATGACAATGGTTGGAAAGGTGTACCATTTTGTGGCAATCCCTTATGTCATAGCATGTTAGACTCTTTAGAAATTGTATGAGGGAAAATATTTATCCATTTTATTGATTTTAATATTATTTTTACTAAAGGTTGAGATAGATTATATACAGGAATTATGGTATAATTTCTATTTTCCTTCAATCATTTTATAGGTATTTATAGATGCATGAATGTATACAAGTACATTATTATTATGATTACCAAGTGTGTGATAGGCCTATTCATCACTGGTCACCGGTCCTTGGCCTATTAGAGGTGGTATTGGGGTGTCACACATAGCTTATCACCAGCTAGGAGAGCCCTGATGTATTGTGTCATGATAGGATATCTATTATAAAAACAACCTAACATGTCAAAAGTGTTAATCACTTTAACAAACATTATTTATCATCCGCCAAGCCTATGTTATACCAATCCAAGCTAGTCAAATCCATGATAACACCTGAAACCCTATCCCAATGAAAATAACTCCTCAAAATTGAATATAAAACATTCATAATTCATTTATTCAATAATTATAACAACCAAAATTAGTTAATAACTTAATACAATGTAATGTAATATTTAGAAACAAAATGAAAAAACCTAATACACTGAAACTATAACTTACCAAATATAGAATATCCATAGACGAATATTAGTAGTACTACATCCATAATCCTCAATAGACAATATCTATTTTTTAATATTAAAATAAATTGTTTAAATCCAAAGGAAACTTACAATTAATTAATCACTTTCCAAAATTACAAGGGATGGTCTATGTTCATCATCATAAAGAGTTATTCACCCACTATATAAAAAATGTTCATTGTTAGATATGATTCCCCCATTACTTTTTTGTAATCACCATTCAAATACTGTAACCCCAAGATTTTGTGAAATATTTTTTCATAATTAATTTAATCTTTTTCGTTATTTTTCATTTAATGAAACACTAAATATATCTTTTTTTATAGTAATTCTCTATGTTTGGATTGTATTATATGTAAAAAAAGGTTATGATTGTGTTATAAGAAACAATTATATTACCTTTTGGTACATGTAACGCAGTATTTGGATGGTGTTACCCACAATGCAGTGTTCCTTTGATTGCATGTGTAACACATAAGACCGAGTTACCAAACCACAGTATACTATTAACATTATTATTAAAATAATATTACAGCTACACCTAGCCATTAGAATGGATGTATAAATGATGATTAAGAAAATTGTGAAAATATTATTTATATATGTATATAAAATTAATCATTTATATATCTATTTTTATAAATGAGTAAAAGTACTATTTAAAAATAAATGAAAGAAATTATTAAAAATATATTTTTATACTTACAAACATAATTTTTTTCAATAAAAAAATAATCCCTTTTAGGTTAATGTTTAAAATAAAACATATATATAATATATTAAATCTATATTTTTTATGCTCATCCAATAGATATTAAATGTATAATATTAGAACAAATCCAATTTTATGTATAAAATGAAGTAATTTTCTAAATGGTAATTTACCACCTTTTAATGTAAAACCCTACTGAAGTATGATTTTTTAAACTTTTATAATTTCTATTTGACAACATAAAACTAATTTTTGAAATCATAATATCATAATTTACATTGGGTTAATTTTTTATTTTTTAGAAGTATCAATTTTGTTATGAATAGTAGAAAGCATTGAATTTTAATAAAGAAAATATTTTTCATCTAATTGATTTATATATATAAATTATGTTATAATTTTACCTTAATGTATAACTAAATTAATTTTAAAAAAATTAATCTAATTCAGATCATTAGAATCCATTTTACATTGAAATATGGTAAGAAACATTTCAAACTATAAAACATTTTTACTTTAAAAACCCACATTATCATCCCGTCTGTGGGATAAAATGTAAAATAATTTCTAAATATTATTATATTATAATGTTCAAAATGAATTAAATATTTTAAATAATAATATTTTATTTTTTTTAATAAGTTTAACATAGTTTTTATATAAATTAGTAGATAATGTGATTCTGATTAATTGTAATTATTCAATGAAATATAGCTTTAATAAGGACAAAACCTTAACCACATGGCCCAAAATGACATAAAAATAATGATAAATCTATTATCTATTTATATTTTAACAATATACTCACTTTTCATGAATTTGGAGCATTATTGCAGTCACTTTACATGTGAAAATGTGGTTGTAATTCCCTTTTCAAAAATTTACACGAATGTCCCTCCTCCATCATACAAAAGCACCCACCATCCCCCATTATTCACACCTATCAAGACATTTTTATCATCAAGAATATTCAAACATTTCCTCCCAATATCCACATCTTCTTCATATTATCCATTAATTCTTCATAAATCCAATCAAGGAATCTTTTTTGTGAAAAACAAGAGGAGTTGGCCAAAGAAGAGGTAAAATCCTTCCTGGTGATCTTTATTTTATTTTCAACATCCATCCTATAAATTCTTCTTATTCCATGTATAAATAATAATCCCACTATAATAAATAAACTGATATGTTTTTTTATATGTCTCTTACCTACATCTATATGCAATTCCATAAAATGGGCAACAAACTGACCATTCTTATGTACGGAAAACTACCACCTCACAAAACGATGTTGTTCTAACATCATTTACCACCTCTAATGGTTTTTAATTATGATTCAAATTATCGTTTATATGATATTTATGATTTATTTATTCTTATTTAATTATTATATGACACATACCTTCATGATTGAATTTTTTTTAAATATAATAAAATTATTCGGGATGGGTGGACTACCACCACCTCAAATAGATCTGATTTTTCCACAATCTATATGGAATTTATGAAAGATGGGTTTAGTAAATATATACTAAATTAATGAAATAATAATTCAATGTTAATTATTATATATATATATAAATATATTTCATTTACTTTACTTCATTCGAAATAGTAATTAAGTGGAAACATTGTTAATGCATACGTAGGACCTACCGTCATCATGAATAATGTATTCCATTTAATATTTATATTATTTGTTGTTTTTTATAAATATTTGTATACCAATTATATTTGATATTTATATTATGGTTTACATTATAGAAATCATTAAACCATGATATAATTAATAGAATCATTAATTTCAAGTCAAAACACATATGAAAAACAAGCAGATATTACACAAAACGTAACATTAAGATGGGGTTTTTAATAAATGGAAAATATAGAGTAAAAATAAAATAATATATGGTATTATATTTGATAATATGGTCATTTTTTAGGTTTATAATAAAATTATATTTATTATACAAGATGTTTTAACATGCATGATAAAGTTCAAGAGCTAAGGTATGTGTAATACCCTGACCCCAAAAGGCAGGAGCTCGCACATTATTTTATTACCTTAGCATGTTTATAAGGAATTAAATCCCAAATTACTAAATACTTTATCAGTTTTTGAAATACATATTACATACATGATACCCATATTATATTTTTAAATAGTAAATAATACATGTTACATAATTAAATGAAATAAACTACATCCTTAAACTCTTATGAAATGATAGCATATTCATAACATAGGAAATGTAAACATAACAAGGATGAGATCAAATTATAGTAAGGGTATTTAATGAAAAATAAATAATGATTTAGTGAGAATAATCAACATGGAAAGGAAAATAATCGTTAGCACATTCCATTAAACTACCATGATATGGAAATATCAATATGGGATGGTGACAAACTAAAAAAAGATGTCAATTAATAAATGGATTGAAAATGAAATGTATCCATATATATATCGACACAAAATGTCATGGATAAATAATTACGGAATATCAATGAGTAAAAAGATTTATTATTAGATTCAATGATTCCTGGTTACATGAAGCATTTATCATTGATATTTTTCACAATATGATTTACTATATCAGCTTAAAACCCATCTAATTTGGAAAACTATTTCATCTCATGACAATACCGATGCATCGAGGAACTATTTATAATGAGGCCAACCTTTTTCATTCATTTCTATATTATTCCTTATATATTGATTTTACTCATGAACAATGTGCTATATCAAATATCTGTATTAAATAAAACTTATAGGATAATCAATAATTCCCCAATTAATCAAATAACTATCAAATTGAAAACCGTATGTAAAATGGTATATGTTTTGGGAATTAATATTATCCATTTTCCAAGAATATGGATATTCCTGAAAATTTTAATTAATATTAAAAATGATCACATGTAAGTTATTATTTCAAGATAAAGTTACCAATCATAAAATAATATAAGATTGAAAAGGTAATCAGTAATAAAATTCTTGAGGAAAATAAATTTTTAAACATTATAATGTTTCCCATACGACATTGAATCCTTTGAAATCATGATCCCCATGATGGGATAACGTTGAATGAAAAATAAAACAACATCATAATAAAGAGATTCATGATAAACATTTAAAATGGTAGTATATATCTAAATCTAATTTGGTGCATAACGATAAATATGTCTTAATGGAATGTAATTTGAGAAAAAATCCATTTCCTTGTGTTTCATTTTGTGTGAATGGAAATTAACCTCTTGTATAATTGTTATAATAGTGTTAATCAATTAGTATATAACAATATTCATTTTTTATAATATCATATATTATCGTTATATAATATATTATTGCTGGAAATGTATTCTCTCAACAATGCTCTATAATTTATCATGACTTTGACGTTCAAAAATACCCTAGATTTATTTCTATTGATTTTTTGTTAAGAGAGTTCTACAAAAAATTATATTCTGTTTTAAGGAATTTAGCATTACGTGAATGAATCTGGAATAACAGTTATCAACCCTATGTAATGATAATTAGTTAAACTCATGTGTATGGTATCAATCCTATATTATGATAAAATGGTTTTCATTTGGATCAATATCCGTAAATTCAAAGAATCGTCAAACATATGGATCATCAGCCCTATGTTAGAGTCTAGATTTACTATTCATACCGTATGAGTGGAAAATTTGAATCTATGGAAAATCAATGATACATTCGGTATTTTGTGTTGAATGGGATAAACGTATCGATTATCAGACCTAAATAACATATGTTCCCTATGTTTCATGATGATGAATGTATGGTTAAGAAAACATACATTGGTAGAATCATATGCTACGTAATGGAACCTTGTGTTCTGCAAAGGAATCGTACGCTATGAAAAGGAACCCAATGATACACAAAGGACAACTAAGCTATAGAATGGAACCCAATGCTTTGCATTGTAACCCAATGGTAGGTAACAAAACCATAATCTATGAAAAAGATCTCTAAGCTATGAAATTGAACCCTATGCTATGCATATCAACCCAACATTGTGTTTTTAATGGATAAGTTTTTCAAGACACGTTTTAAAAATGAGATTACTGCAATAGCCTTGTACAAATTAAGGAATGATTCAAGGATATTTTTTTATTTCAAAGATCCTTGTTCATCCAAAAAAACTCATATTTCTATGGGAAATTTTGACTCCCCATGTCATTAGGAATTTGAATTTCTTTAATCAATGAGGCTTCTCTTTTGGATATAGAATATCGAAGAATTTTTTTTCTATATATTCATACATTGTATCTCATCAAATATATATATGTGTGTGTGTGTTTGTGTGTGTTTGTGTTCATGTGTGATATAATATTCACTTATGAAACTATATTATGGAAAACATCTTTTATAGTGTTACTTCAATGAATGATTGTTTCAGAGAGAAGCTACAATTTGATGATATACATGTTCAATATTTTACTACTCTATGATTATAAATATTTTTATATTATACCCTATTGAATATTATTTTGAAAATATGATTGCTTCATAATATTGCATACGTGATGATATCCTTTTATAAATATTAATATACATAAATTATATGTTTTATGTTGCAGCAACTGTGAAGATCAACATAAACCTTTCTAATCAAAATATTTTGAATTATTGGGGTCTCAACTACTCGAAATCATTTGTGGTGGAGTATCAGCTTCTCGATCTAAGATGTGGATGACCAATTATCTATTAATGTTCCATAATACATTGTTTTTAGTCTTTTTATAAAGGTTTCAACTTCTTGCACGCAGTTGTGGATTCGTGGTATTGTGATAAAAGGACAACACTATTGAAATATACTGATCTTGCAAAGAGAGTGATTAGTAGAGTGGACTAGGGGATATTTGTGCCCCAAAACACTATAAAAGATGTGTCCTTTAATTCTATTTATGTTTTTCATATTTTTATACATAAGAAAAACACTTCATATCAATATAAATAATAGTGGGTGTCAAAATCCACAATTCTAGAAGATTGTGAAATGACATAATTCACCCACTTTTTTTGTTACTTTGTATATTTTGACCTAAAAATTGGTATCAAAGGGTATCTTTTGGAGAAATCTATAACAAAATAAAAATTATAAAGTCTATAAAAAGATGTCAATGGATGATCATAGAGAAATATTTCAAATGGTACATGATCTATATTTTAATGCTAACAATTATGGATTCCAAAAATCTCGAATGATTATCTACAAAAAGAATCTTGGATTCAGAGTCTTGTAAAGAATTATCACTCCTTATAAGATTCTTGAATTACTAGAAACATGGTATGAGGTAATTGAACCTGAATATGATACGAATTAAAAGACAATGACTTCTATTTTTTCTATATTGGACCGGATGAATTCAATCATGTATCCCAATTTCCAACTACCTATGAAATATAGAAAACTATTGATGTTTATAAAGAAGGAACAACTAATGTCAAAGAGATGAGATATGCTACAACCAAGAAAAAATTTGACAAATTTAGAATGTCTTATGGTGAAATTATCACATAGATGAATGGAAAGATTATATAAATTATCACCAATTATTACAACCTTATGAAGACCCATCGAATAAGTAGTTAATGATTTGAATGTACACAGAGTACAACAAACAAAATAAAATGTCATATCTGATGCAATTCATCAATCATAACCTATCAAAGATATGATAATTGAAGAACTAATTGGGACACTAACGATGTATGAATCTAAAATGTATGATGAATTTGAAGTTCATAATATTATAGTGATGAAAGAAAAAACTACCCTGAAAGTGAAATCTCAAAAACATAGAAGAAGATCAATTCAAAAAGTCAAAATAGAGAAGAATTCATATTCATCTAATTTATAAATGGAATCGGATCAACTATCAAGAAAGTTCAAAAAAATTGAAGATAAAAATACAATTTAAAAAAACTTTCAGGAAGGATGAAAAATAATGAAGGGAATTTTGATGTTATGAATACAAAAAATCAGGTCATATTAGACCTAATTTTCCTCAGTTGAAGGATGACAGAAAAATTAAAGAAATTAGATATTAGAATAATTATGATTACAAGCATAAAAGAAAAAGATAAAATAAATATACATGGAGTGTATCTAAAGACTCCAAGAATCCTTTAATATTTGATTTAGATAAAGATCAATCAGGTATAAAATCCAATATGTTCTTTGTTGATGAAGATGAAAAGGTTAAAACATATTAGTCTTCTTATTCTAATAATTATAGTTTCTTAGATTATAAATTGACATCCAGATGTTCTATTCTATGTGAGAAATATGATTATCTCATAAAAATTCACACATATATAAGAAACATTCATAATGGTGTTTTAGGTGAAAGAGATACCTTACTAAAACAACCTCAAACTATACATGAAAAATTAAATTCCTTTACATCAAAAAGTATCAATCATGGAATAAAAATCAAGGAATTACAAGATGATGTAGAATCCTATAAGATTAATTCTTTTGTTTTTACTAAAGGAGAAAATAATTTAATTAAAATTTATGGAATGAATGTCATTAAAAGAGAATTATTTAGAATAAGAAGTAAGGATGATAAATCATTATTGTTTAAAACAACATTGTGCTGCATTCTTAAAATGTTATTTGTTTTTATTATGGAAAAAATGGACATGTCACTAATAATTTATAATTCAAAAAGCCTAAAATTAGTTGTATTAGAAGAGACGTTATTTCTAAAAGTTTCCCTGAAGAAAGTGGTATATATTGTGGAATCATAAAACCAATCAAGATTCTTAGATCATTGCTAACTAACACTGCTGGACCCAAGAAAATATTATTACCAAAACAAACATATATTTGAATGATTTTTCATGAATCACGCCATAATAAAAAAAACAATAAATGCAATATGGACAGTGCTTATTTATGGAATATGAGTGGAGATCCATCAAACATCCATACAGTAACTCAAATGAATGGAGGATTAGTCCATTTTTTTGAGAATTCCTAAAAAAATTATTGAATTTAGAATTTTTAGAGATCCAAAAACAATCACTATAAAAATTATTCTTTATTATATGGTTAGAGAACAATCTAATAAGTATCTCTAAACATTATTATTTTTTTTTATGTATATTTTTATAAAAACTCTATCTTTGTGTTTAAATTTATATTACTTAAATTTTGAGATCCTATAACTGATAGTGTTTATACTTTGGATTTAGGTTCATTATGTAAATAGAAAGTAAATTGTTTAAATGAAAAGGCAAATGAATTATGGATTTTCAATAGAAGATGTGGACATTGTAATATATATGGTTTGCATGAATTATCCATGAAATAGTTAGTTTGATATTTTCATAGACTTATTTTTTAGAATGGTAGATTATGTGATGCATGCTAAATTAGAAAGTAGCACAGATCATCATTTAAATCAACTAACAAAATTTCTACATAAAAAACATTAGAACTTATCTATATGGATTTTTTGGACCATCAAGGGTATAATGTTTTACTGGAAAATTATATGTGATTTTTTTAGTTGATTATTATTCTATACTAACTTGGGTTTATTTTCTAAACCTCAAAAGTGATATTTTCATTATTTTTGTATGTTTTTGTAAAATTCATTATAATTAAAATGGATTTCCAAAAATTTCATTATGAATTTATCATGGTGGTGAATTTGAGAATCAATAATTCAATTATTTTTACTCAAATTATGGTATTAATAACACCTTCTCTTCACCAATAACACCTCATAAATATGGAATTGTTGAAAAGAGAAATATGACTATTCATAAAATTGAAAGGACTGTGCTAAATGGCTATAGTCTTCCTATATATATTTAGGAATAAGCTATAATAATAGCCTGAAATATAAAGAATAGAATTTTAATAAGGCCTATATTCAAAAGGACACCTTATAAACATTGGATTAATAGAAAACCTAAATTAAAGTACTTTAATGATTTGGAATTAAAATTGTATATCTTTAATACTAAGGAAAAACATGGAATGTTCCATCCAAATGCTAACAAAAGATTATTGTTTTGGATATTTTTTAACCTATAAATATGGTAGAGTTTTTAATAAAATGATAAGTGTTCATGAAGAATCATTTTATGTGATGTTTGATGAAATTGACCCATTTGTAAAATAGAAAGTTCAAACAGATGAATTTTCTGGATCTATTGATAACATGTGAATTGAAACCCTTAAAATTATTTTGAAAATGATATTAATAAATTTTATCCCAATTTAGATAAACATAATACAGATGAAATTGAAGGTTCCTTTCTTAGACAGTCTATAACTCTAAAAACAATCCTTTTGAAATTGTTATAGGAGACATAGACAAGAGAACTAAAACTAGAATAAATTTGGGAAACGTATATGAATTCTATGCATTTCTATATTAGTTAGAACCTTTTACTATTAAATAATTATTAGAGGATGAGTGTAGGATATTAGCAATGCAGGAAGAGCTAAACCAATTTGAAATAAATGTTGTTTGGGTACTAGTATAGAGAGAACCAATTATTCAGTTATTTGAACCAATAAGGTATTTATAAATAAATAGGATGATCAAGGGGTCATAACAAAAAATAAAGACACATTAGTAGACAATGGAATAATCCGGAAGAAGTTATTGATTATAATGAGAAATGTGCCCCTGTAATAAGATTATAATCCATTAGAATCTTTACATACTATGCATCTCATATGAATTCTAAATTATATCTTATGGATGGTAAGTCTACCTTTTATAATTTATAATTAATGGTGTTATATTATGTTCAACAACCCAGTAGTTTTGAAAATAATCAAAATCCAAATCCTGTTTTAAACAGAATAATACTCTGTATGGCCTTAAACAAGAACCAAGAGATTGTTATGAAAGATTAAGATAATGTATTTGTAAAATGGATTTAATTTTGGATTCAAAGATCCAACAATTTTGGAGAAAATCATTTTTTCTATTATTTTATTAGATCTAAATTATAATGATGATGTCATTTTTTGTTCAAATAATAAAATGATATTTCATGATTTTAATATTTATTGAAAAAATAATTTTAAATGAGTATGATTGGAGAATGGAATTTTCTTTTAGCATTTCATATTTTCCAAAAATATTTTTGAAATGTTTTAAATCAAAGAAAGTATATTACTGATTTATTCAAAAATTCTGATTTTATAATAACAATATATATAAAACTCTTATGTGTACCAATATAATAAAATATTTTGATGAGGCTATAAAACCTGTTAAAAACATGTTATATAGAGTTATGATTGATATTTTGTAATATCTTTCTACCAGAAGACTAGAAAATATGTTTTATATATGTCATTGTTTTATATTTAAATCAAATCCAAAAGAATTCTATTTTATTACTATTTAAATAATCTATATATATTTAAAATGAACTATTTTTCAATCTCTTCTTTATCCAAAAAAATCTGATTTAAATCTGTTTTCATATATAGATGATGACTTTAGAGGTTGTAGATTAGAAATAAAATTTACCTTAGGAACATATAACTTTTTAGAAAAATGTTCAGTTTTATGGTGTAGTATAAAATAACACTCAATTACCCTTTCAACCATTGAGGTAGATTTTATGTCTTATAGAAGTTTTTGTGCACAATTATTGTGGATGAAAAATACTCTAATCGATTTTAGACTAAACATTAATTGTATACCTTTTGATATTGATAATAATAGTGAAATAAACATTTCAAAAAATACTATAATTCATTCTCGGACTATGAACATTGATATATGACATCATTTTTTAAGAGATCATGTCGTTTAAAAGGATATTTCTTTATAATTTTTTAATACCTAATATCAATCATCTGATATTTATACTAAACCACTTCCTAGTGCTAGTTATTATTTTATTAAGGGGGAGTTATGAATATTTAATTTTAATTAAATGTTTATTAATTTATTTATATTCTTTATATTATTTATTTTTGTAATAATTTTTAATAATTTTTATTCAATTATGTTTTAAATGATAATTTCATTATGATTTTATTTTATTTGTCTATTAAAAATTAAAAAATCAATGAGTATATTCTCAATCAGCATGAGAAAACCATTTTCCTTATCCTTCTATCTTTATCCTCTCTTACACGTTTTATCATCTTAAAGAGTATCACTCCCTCTTTTATTTCCCATGTTTTGTAACCCAATACCTTAAATCCCTTTAGTCTCGAAATCTTCAGAGATAGAAACCTCACGACGATCTGTATATGCTGAGTTGGACAACAATTTCTATGCTTTAGAGGAAGCTTGGAAGGTGTTGCTGGGAAAGGTAATTTATTTTTGGGATTTAAATTCTATAAATGTTTCACTTAATAGAGAAATGCGGTTTCATGGTTCTGTTTATTCTTTTGGAGAATGTAACATGTCAATGGAATATGAATTTGATGTAAATGAATCATGGAAAAAATTCTTCATTTAGTATTATATTCGAAGAAGATGATATTTTCACTAAGATTAATGATTCCAATTTTTTTCTATCTATAGAAATGGATGAGATTTTATGTTGTCCCCATTAGGGGGAGTTTCAATTTTATTTAAGTAATTTCAGTAATGGAAGACATTCAACAGAGTATATTGTGTTTTATTTTTTTGGAATAAGAACTATCAATAAGGTATTGACCAAAGAAATTTCTATTTACTATTGAGTGTTTTTGAAGTTTATTCAATTTATGAATTTTCCAATGACTATTGATCATTATAAATTCCATTATCCAGACATGTATATCAAGTTTTTTATTCTAAAAAATGTTATGTTTAATTTTTGTCAGTTTGATAATATATATAAACCATTGCTTCCATGTGTATACAAACATGATATATTATCACCATGGTAGAATTATTATGTTTTTTGTGATGGTAAGGAATGATTTTAAAGATGTTTTTTGGTATATTTCATCACTATAAGAAAACATTGAATGTTGGGACTCTAAAGAATATTGGTTTTGTTTGGAGTAATTCGTGCAATAGTCTTCTACCTGTTGGTGTAGAACAATAGCATAGGTTGTTGGAAGATGATTAGGGGGATCAAAGGATTATTCCTTTAGTTGGATATGTTCAAAAGAGGCTTCAATAAGAAGTAACATCATGGCTATATGAATATCTCATTGGTAAAATAAGAATAATTTCAGTCAATGTACTAGTGACTATAGTTGAGTTGCTTGTTGGAGGAGACCATGAGAATCCAGTTGATGAGAAAGTTGAGAAAGAGTCTCAATGTCATGAACAAATTAGGGAAGATTTCCCTAATCCCAAATATCATATTGTTTCCATTTCATAAGTTTCTAGAGGCTATTCATTAAGATACATAGCAATTGATAATGAAGATCCACATTTGTCCTTGGTTGAAGTTCATCGCATAGAAGCTACTCCGGACCTTGGAACTCAATCTTTTGGATCTTCTAATTCACCAAATAAATCCTTAGTTATGAAAATAAATATATTGGAGGCCTTGAAATAATTTCATAAAGAATAGTTGGATGCTGAAAATGAAATTTGAATAATATAAGGTTTCTTTAGTGGTGGGATCTATGTTTGTGGCTTTGAAGCTTCATTTAAGTGAATTAAAAGGAAAACACATTTCTATTAGAGATCATAAAAAGATTATTGGAAAAAAATTTAGAGAACATTGTTTTTTAAAGGATTATTCTATCTTGAATAAAGAGTTTTATGAGTTTACGTTGATAATTGGGAGAGAATTTCAATCTCTCAAGGCAAGTAATCAAGCATCAACTTCTTTTCAACAGAAACCGCCAAAACTACTCAGAATGATTGAATCTATTACCACTATACTAGATGAGTTCAATGACTAACTGAATGGCTCGAAGGTTTTAATTTTTTTTATTTTGGGTAAACCCATTTTAAAGAGAATTTTGGAAATATCACATGACATCATAAACAAATAGATAAAAAAATAACCCGGTGCAAAAACAAGACAAATAAAAATGACCTGCCCCAGCTTCAACATCGTTATGGAAAGCCTCCATCCACGAATTGATACTACGTGAGATGTCCCAAGCACAAAATGAATGGGCCTAAAACCGATGGATAGGCCATACCTTCTCAGTCTTCTAAATCAGAGTAGCCATACATAGAGAAATCTACTTTCTCTGAATCCACATCTGAATTATTTCCAAGTAGAAAGTCTGGACCAGACCGTCATCCAAAATAAAAAACCTCAAATACTAAAATGAAAATTCATGAATCCAGCCATTTCCAATAGATTCATTAGAATTTATTTTTAGTCATAAAACATCCAAATTTTCAACATTTTCAAAAGACTCCACCCCTAAAACCAAAATCATAGATCTGGCCTACTCCAAAAAAAACCTAAGAACCAATGTACCTCCAGCTCCAAGTAGTAGCTCAACTTCATACGTCTCTCAAATACACCACCAAACATTCTCAAAATCAAACAGCAATCAAAAACCAATATCTGGATTTCCAGCTCACATCAACAATAAAAAAGAAAACTGCAAGAATAAATCCCTCCACTGCCATCTCATAGCATGCCACTGCCAATAAATTCATCCATCAAAGCCCAACCCCAGTTCGTCAGCAAGATGTAGCAGGATTTATCCGCACCCAAATCCAAATCATGAGAATCAAAAAACAATGTAAATTGAAAACATCACCATGATTAAGGCTCCCAAATAAAAACCCACGATAGTACAGATCTTCCGCAAACCAAAAACCAGAGTCAAATATCATCGTTCCCATCACGATATCTCCCTCATACCACAATGTTCAGCCCACACACATCCATCCGATAATGAATTCGTGACACTGATTCTCATACAGAATAAGATGGATCATTGACCATGGGCTTCATCGCGCTTTCAGATAAACATTACCTAGTAAAGGTGAGATGAGAGGGGAAATGCCCGCAAACAGTGGGAAGTACGGAGGTGGCGGAGCCCATGAAGTCACCATGTCGCCTCCAATGAGAGAAGAGTTTCTTCCATGAGACCATCGAGAAAGAGTGTCAAAGAGGGGTTGAGGTTGACCCGAGAAGGAGGTACAGGCAGCGGTGGCGGGGGAAACCCAACCGAGTTGATGCCCCTTATGGGCTCATCTCCAGTCAGTAGCTGATTTCAATGATAGGATAAACAATATTTAGTTTGATAAGATTCCTTTAAATGTTCAATTGGAAAATCAAAGGCACCTGATATGTCAACTAATTTCACATTAATCCTGGTTGGTACCACTGATTAGTCTTCTTTAATAAATGATTATGCTCGGGTCAAAGGACCCAAGAAAAATGATATATAAATATAAAAAAATTTATAAGATTCTAAAGGAAGGGAATTTCTTACAATTATTTTGATGTAGGGGGTAAACTCAACCAGAAGATTCTCAATGCATGGTTTATTTCTATAGAAACCCTTATTAGCAAGATCATCTACCACCCTATTCACCTCTCTATAAATATGAGTGATTATATGATTGTGATCAGATAGGTGTCTGAGGCAGGCGATCCATTTAGCAGTGAGGGTCCACACGAGGTGAAATATACCATGCCTAATAGCCTGGACAATGGTAGTTGAATCACTTTCAATCTATACGTTGTTTCATCCTATTTTTCTAATAAAATCAAAAACATTGATAATATTGTACATCACTGCTTCAAGGGATGAGGCACTACCAGAGGAACCAAAGAAGCATCCCAGTATGTTACCGTTTTGATTTCTACAAATGATTCCATAGTCTACAGGTCCTAGAGTCACTTTTGAAGCACCATAAATATTTATTTTGATCCATACAAGAATAAATAGATGCAAGAATACTTCCAAAAAACGTTTTTATGGGTGGTATCTTCCATTAATTCTTATTCGTCATAAGATAGTGAAATCTTTAATTATGTTGTGACAGGTCCCTGTTTGAGTGGTTCCTACGTCCTTGATCGCAGTGTAAATCCTAATTTTAGCTACACATAAACTGAACACATTATTTTTATAAATAATATATTTTCTTCCATTCCAAATAAAATGAATCAGTTCTGCCACAACAGTGATGAAAAGTTGAGCAATTTGAGGAGAGCTATCCAATGTAGTGAATCGCTTCAAATGCAGTTTAATAGAGCTCAGACTTGTCCATATAAAATCAAATATTTCAAAAATAATGTTCCAAAGAGCATAAGAAGTAGCAAAAGATATAAATAAATGATTAGAATCCTCCTTGTTCTGGTTAGACATGCGACATTTAGAAGAAAGTTGAATACCAGACATCTGAAGATTCGAGTCCCTGGGAATTCTATTATTAGCATTTCCCTACACTTGGGTGAGTCGAGATGGTCGAATCCAACTTTTATTAAAATTGTTAACCTAGTGGAAATCATTTTTGTGGGTGTTGAAATTATAATTATATTAAATTTTACAGGTAAGAATACCATTATTTGTAGGTTCCCAAACCAAAAAATCAGCAGTAGTGATAAAGGTATAGTTGTTAATAATAGTATAAATTTCATCAAGTAAATTAATATTAGTGGAATTTAAATAATAATTAATGGATATGATTATATTAGTGGCTAAATGTATGGGATCAATTATGTTACAAATTGGGATTCCATTCCATTTGTCTAACCAAAAATGCACCGAGGAGTCTCTGTTAATTATCCATCTTGAGTGAGACATGATTTTTTAAAAAGTGTGTTTCATGGAAGGCCATATAGGGGATTCCATATATAATTGTTTTCCTTTTCTAAGGTTATTGTAAAATATTCCACGATGGAAATCATAAGCCTAACTATTTTTATTCATAATATTCTAAGAAATCCTGGCTTGGAGGGCCTCATTTAAATGTTTGATATTCGTAGTATCAAGGCCACAATTCTCAATGGGGGTGGAGCATGTTTTCCAAGGTACAACGACATGTTTCCGATCAAGAGTGCTTCCAATTCAATTTTTTTATTTTTCTATTAATTGTTTTGAGAAGATTAGTTGTCCATTTATACACCATCATAGAGTAATTTTTTTAATTAATGGTGTATTTCACAAGGCATATCTTCCATACCATTGATAAAGTTTTTCCTTTCCAAGAGGAGAGTTTTCTACTGATTTAATTAAAAGTACTTGAAAATTATGTGATTTTGGGTCTTCCCAATAGATGGGGACCCCAAGATACGTAAAGGGAAAGTATCCTTCTTTTATACCCAAATCATTCATAATATCAACCTTCATGTTGTCCTAGAATCATTTACCAATGAAAATAGAGGATATAGTCCAGTTTATTGATTGACGAGAGACGTCTTCATGGCGGAGACGTCATATTTATGATTTTTTATATTCCTCCTATATCCTTGGAGGAAGAGAATTATATCATTCGCATATAAAATATGTGAGGGAACATTCATATATTTATATTGAAATATGGGAATTAACTCACCCCTATAGATTGAGTCAGTAATTAGTCTACTGAAGTAGTCTTCAGCAATAAAAAAAAGGATGGCAGAAAGGGGTTCCCCTTGCCTAACCCCATTTGTACATGTGAAATAACCCCTTGGGGAGCCATTGATTAGAATAAAGATATCGAAAGAGTTAAAAAGACTTTGTATTTTTTTAACCATGTTGTCATTATAACTAAATATATACAGGATTTTGTAAATGAAACTCCAATAAATGGTATAAAAATATTTTCTAATGCCAGTTTAATGGAAACACTTCCACCTCTATCAGTCTTTTTAAACAAGTTTGTACTTGCATAAGCTAGGTAAAAGAAGTATTTGATATTCCTTCCTTTTAGGATTCCAAATTTTTTCGAATAGACCACTTTCTTGGAAATGGGTTCCAATCTCAGAGCTAAAAGCATGGAAATAATTTTATACACAGTGTTGATAAGGTCAATAGGCCAAAAAAGGTGAATATATAAAGAAATATCCACTTTAAGAATAAGGGTATGAAATTGGGCATTAATACCATAAGAGAGATAGCCACTGATGAAGAAGGATTTTACTATGAGATATGCATCATTGCAAACAATGTCACAATTCTGTTGGAAAAAATCATTTTGAAAGACATCAGGACCGGGAGCACAATCCAACATTAGACTAAAAACCACTTCCTTAAATTCATGATCAATTAGAATACTTTTCAAGAGGTTATTATCATTATCCCCAACTAAGCATGGAGTGATATCATGTTTGATATCTTTTTTTATAGTAGGGCCATTAAAGATATTGGTAATGTAAAATGTGAAATGATTAGCATGTCTTCACTAATTATCAATGATTTTATCCACATCATTATGTAAGGATAGAGGTCTACTAGACTTTCTAATCCATTACATAGAATTGAAGAATTTTGTTTTTTTGTCTCCATCCTTGAGCCAGTTGACTTTGAGAGTATGTTTCCTAAGATTGTCTCTTAAGATGATAAAAGAGTTCAATTTGTTACTTAGGTCCACTTCATACTTTGGGTCATTAGAAAATTCACTGTGGGTTGAGTCAATTTGAATTTGATTGAGAGAATTCTCAAGGGATATAATTTCATTATCATTCTGTTGAGTTCATTCTTTTCACTAAGTTTTCAGATTTTTCTTTAAAAGTTTTTGCTTTATAATATAGACAAAGGCATCATTCGAAGTGATATAACTCCAAGTGTCTTTGAAAATATTTTTACATTTCTCAACAAGGTTCCAGGATTTGTTGAATCTAAAATAAACATGAGATTGTTATCTCTAGACCAGTAATTAGTCTTGTTAAAGAAAATTTGATCTCATTTATCCAGTCAGAAGAAACTCTGAATAAATTTGTAAATGTTAATCTAGTTGAGAATTTGAATATGAAAATGATTTGAATAAGTTTCCTCAACAATGTTAAGAAGTGTTCAACAACCATTTCCAGAGCTTACTTTTGATGTTTCCTGATATTAGCAGTTTAGTTCAATCCATACCTCATATAGATGATCCCTATATCCCTTCCATTTCAGACCAAATCCCTTTATTTTGAATACCCTTTCATTGATGATGGATTTTACTTTAGTTATGAAAACATTTGAATTCATTTTAATCTCAAATTATTTTCTTCTAATTTTTTTTAGTATCTTATATATTTTTTCAATGTTTAAACTGCCAGTCCTAGATTTATTTTTTCTTATTCTAGTAGTTTTATCTATTAAAAATAGTTTAATACAATATTAAATGTGGTTAATATCCCTTAATTTTTCAAATTTTCTTTTTGATATCACAAAAAGGGGAGAGAGAATTTATGATGGGAGAATGGATAATATGTATGAATACCCTTTGGGGAGAATATTTTAAAACCACAACCTTTCCGTAGAGAAAATTATAAAATTACAAGTATATAGTTTTCATTATCGAAATAATATTTTGAAATTGAAATATCAAAATATTTTTTATATTTATTTTTTTAAGTTTACAAATCCTAAATTCTCTTTAAATCATGTTATTATTTATGTTATGGGGTTTGTGATCATTAAGATGTGGGATATTGTGGGTAATGTATTTTTTAAACAATGTTCTATAATTTATATTGATTTTGATTTTCAAAAATACCCTTGTTTGTTTTCTAATAATGTTTTGTTGAGTGAGTTCTATAGGAATTTATATTCTCTTTTAAGGAATTTAGCATTGTGTGAATGAATCTGAATACACTGTTATGAACCATACATTATGCCGAGAAGTGAAATACATGGGCATGGTATCAACCTTATGTTATGCTAAAACGGTTTGCATTTTCATAAACATCATTACATTCATAAAATCATCAAAGGTATGGATCAACAACACTATATTATAGACTAGATTTACTATTCATACCATATGTGTGAAAAAGGATGAATGTATGGTTAATCAATTCTATGTCAGGGATTTTATGCTGATATGGATAAACATAGGGATTTTCATACCTATTGTTCTTTTGTTCCCAATATTTTGTGAAGATAAAAGTATAGTTAAGAAACCATAAATTGGTAGGATCCCTAGGTTATAAAAATGTACCATAGTCCACATAAAAAAATACTAATCTATAAAAAGGATCTATACTCCAAGATAAGGTACTCTACGATATGCAGAATAACCCTATGCTACACAAATGATTCTAAATTTGTGCAAAGGAACCCTATGCTACGCATATCAACTCTACATTGTGTTATTAAATGAAATGTTTTTTAAGTCGTGTTTTCAATACAATGTTTTAGAAAAAATCATCTTATAATTAAAGAACAATTCAAGGATCATTTTGATTGTTTCAAATAACCGTGTTCATTAAAAAATACATCTATTTATATGGTAATTTACGACTCCCCTGGTCATTTGAAATTTAAATTTTTAGGATCAATTAAGATATTATTTTCGATCTGGAATACCCAAGAAAGATTAATTTTCTATATTTTCTTTCAGAGTATCACTTCACATATATATTCATATATATATGTGTGTGTGTGTGTGTGTGATAATCAATTCATATATGCAAGTTTATTAATGAAATTATATTTTACAGTGCCGCTATAACAATTGATTGATTCTGGGAGAAGCTACACTTTGGGGATATACAAGTCCAATATTTTAATATTATAATATTACAACTAATTTTTTATTTTATACCTTATTAAATAAATTTTTTCAGTAGGGATCACTTAAACCTATATAATTCTTGATGATATTCCTTTCTGAAGAAGAAGATCAATCAATTGTTAGATCCATGTTATTGCTACTATGAACATCAACCAGAAAATTTTAAATCAAACTCTTTTTATTTGTTGGAGTTTCAACTACTACTAACCAGTTGTGTTGTAGTATCATCTTTTCAATCTAAGAATTGGATTATTAGTTCTCTATTAAAGAACTAGAATTTATCATTTTTATTCTTTTTCTAAAGGTGTCAATCATCTGCACTCAGTTATGCATTCATGGTCTTATGAAAAGAAGACTGTTCTAGTGTAATTTACCAATCTCACATAGAGAGTGATTGGTTGAGTGGAATAGAGGATCTTTGTTCCATGAACCAATTTAAAAATATGTGTTATTTATTTCTGTTTATCCGCTGTATATTTTAAAAAAAAAGAAATACACTTAATATCAGTATAAATCACAGTGGGTATAAAAATCTAGAATTATGAAATATTTTTAAAAGAAAAAATCCACCCCCTATTGTGCGTTACTTTTTATATCTGACATAACATTTATTACCCATTTTATGAAAATATTTAATTATTTTCATTATCTCATGTGTTAATTTACTAGTTTGTTGTGTATATTTTAACATGTTAGTTATTGTCTTTATTAATTAAATCATGGTTTCATAATATCCATAATCGAATTGATGATGTAAATATCATATATATTCATTATATATGAATTTCTAATAATCAATAATGTTTTGAGATAATAAATTAAATGCATTATTCATGGAGATGGTAGGACATATGTACACATGAATGCTACTTTCACAACCTTGTTATATTCGAAAATAATGAATCATAAATGAATTATATGTTAATGTATATTATAATTTCAGTATCATATATAAGTTATATATGTTACATAGGTTTATTAAAAAATGATTTTATTCAGTCCTTGTATATCATGAACAAATCACAATGCTTTGAGGGGGTGGTAGTCCACACTTCCACAAATAATGTTACCATATTCCCATAAAATATAATGGATAAAGTTATGTGATAGAAAATAATTACAGAATAATAAAGACATTATAAATATCATATATATCACATATATATATTGTGCTTCCATCATAATTCTTATCCATGAGATGTGGTAAAGGAAAAAAATTAATGACATCAGTATGTAAGGTGGTTGTTCTTCGTACATAAAAACTCTAAGTTCATTACCAATTAGATGGAAGTTTGGGTAAGTATATGTTGAAACCATAAGACAATAAAATCATATTATATTTACAATACTATATTATGTATAAAATCATTTAATAATTATAATTTATGGAGTTTTAAAATAAGTAAAACTAATGATCTCGAAGAAGGATGTTCCCTCTTATTCGGTTAACTACTATAAGTTTTCACCAAAGGGATTCTTTGGATGGAATTATGAACAAGATGAGGATTTTTGAATTATGGGTGTTATTTTAGGATATATTTTGGAAGATTATGGTCTAGAAAAATTGTCTTGATAGGTGTGAGGATGTGGGAGGGTGAGTTCCTTTTTATATTGGAAGTGGAGTGGCACCATTGTAAATATTGAAAAGTGATTTCCACCCATGTAATTGTAACGCCCCGACCCTAGTTACCTAGAGTCGGTGCATTATTACATAACATTGGCATGATCACGAGAAAGATCAAGTCTCGAAAGACCGATTAGTTTAGTAGCCTTGGAATAACTAGATACATCCATAAATTTTTACATTATATCATAAAAAAAACATCTTGTCTTCATATCCCCTCATACTATCTCTGCAGGTCATTCATAAATTACTTCTTCATAATCCTGGGAAAAATAAAACATTGAAAGGGGTGAGATCAGATGCTCAGTAAGGATAACATTATAGCAGAAGCTTTCATAAATAAGCATAAACACATAAGGCAATTTATAACTAAAACAAAAGCCTTTTAAACTTGAACTTCAGCATAAAATGGCAAAGGTAAAATGAAATAATGCCATTTACTTAGTCACATGGATATTCTACTAGTCAAATGATCACATGCAATATCAATAACCACTCTCATAATGTTGGAATGCATAATGCCAGACTATCATAACCACATAGCCAAGGCCTCGTGCCAAGACTACAAATAAGATTTTGTCAAGGCCTTGTGCCAAGACACTATTTTGTCTCATGAGACCTACCGATGCATCGAGGAGCTATAGAGGGCTCCACCCATCACTTATTAAGTCTAATTCATTCCTCATATGAACAGTTTTAAACATAACATAAACATTCATATTAAAACTAGCATACGAAATGTCAATACTTTAATCACAAACCATGAATGGTATAAAAATATCACATCCACAGTCAAACATAAATCATTCGATACAATATGGAAGATTGTATTGTATCACATTAACCTCAATCAAGAATAATGAATGATGTTGACATAAATGAAAATAATCATCAAAACTATTTGAGAGAAATATCCCCCTTTTCTTGAAAACATTTAAAAGTCACACTATTTTTCAAAAAGCCATTTAAAAATAGATTTTTGAATCAAAGTGTCCCATACCACTTTGAAACATTTAAAAGTATTTTTAATTTTACAACAATAATTTCCATATAAATAAATCCTTAAAACCATTTTTTTTAAACATGGACATTAATGAGCAAGATTTAGAAGAATAAGTCTTTAAAACATTTAAAAATGGTATTTTAGTTAGAGTTTCTAACAAAAATAGAGACACTTGAATACAAATAATTGAGGTAATCAAAACATTGTAATATCATGAGAGTAAAGGGATTCATGATATACTATTTCCAAGTACATTATATACACCACATAAAAGCGATTTGGTGTATATCAACAAAGATGTCTCAATGGAAAGTAAATTGAGATGAAATCTCTCATAAAGGCCGTACCCTTAGGATAAGGATAAATCAAAGACATAGTTATGTGTGAAAAATATAAATACACTAAATATGATTGGATATTCAGTTTAAAACAATAAAAGTACATTCACACATAATCTTGTAAAAACAACACCAATGAATTGGATGTTTAACTCAACAAATGGAGAATGAGTTAAAATTACTCTTATCAAATTCATATCGATGACTTGAGAAATTATCAATGGAGTGATTATGTGTATCAAAAGTATATCCATAGAAAAGGGGAGTGGAAATTATGACATAAGAAAATGAATATTGATTCCACACATAATCTTGGGGTAATATAACAATGAAATATCCTTACAGCCAAATGAGTAGAAATTGAAATCTCAAATTCCCTTATCGATTAGGTAACTTACGAAACATACACCCATGAAAGAAGTATCATACCATGATGATGTAAATACCCATAAATTAAAGTATATTACACAATGAATATGATCTTGGGCAGTACACATACACCACATGCAATAATTAAGTGGTGATCAATGGAATTCTCACAGAATTAAAAGTGAGATAAGAAACCCCTTACCACATTAATCAACTGAGTCGTATGGCCAAAAGTTAATAACCACCAAATGATTTACATAATAACATGAATATAAATAGAATCATGATAATATGTATGAAATGGTAGTAAACAATACACCACTTTCAATAATTTAGTGGCGAACAATGGAAATCTCACGGAATTGAAAGTGAGATAAGAAAATCCCTTACTTTGTACTTTTTCCTTGGTCGACGGTAGGTTTACCTCCTGTATAATGGTGAAATAATTGTTATTGAATTATACAAGAATAATTTACTTTAATATGATATCATATATGATCTTTTAACATTGATTTGTTAATAATATCTTAGAATTATTGTCATTTCGGGTGTTAACGGGTTCATTTTACTTTATATTATTTGTTATGTGAGCCATATTTATTATTGAGATGTATATTATTAATATCCAGAATGATATCAAGTCCTTAGATACTATTTTTAAATCATAAACTTATAATTATACTTGAATGGATATGATGGAGAATGAATCTCATCGCGTTCGTGGAGACGGTAGTCCGTATATACACACGAGCGACAATATCATTCTTTTGATATTAAAATAATATATAATTGGATGTTATATCATATATAAAGAATAATTATCATGTTATATTTATTATTTACATGAGTTACACTTCATTATTATACCCATCCAAATAATAATATATTGAATAACAATTACACCACGACGTGGAGACGGTAAGCCGTACGTACACACATATGGTGACATGTTATTCAAAGGATGGATAGAATACTGAATATGGTTGTACCATATTTATAATAACATCACAGTATATATATGATACTGGAGTTATTATTTTATAATGGTAATAACAATGAATGAGGAAGTGGAAGAAGAAAGGAACTTGAAAAGGGGTGGTGAAAACATTACCTCTTCTTCGGGTTCTTCCTTTTGATTTGATCAAAAGGGCTCCATAAGATGGCTTTCTGATCAAACTAAGTCCTTTAGGTTGTAGTGAGGTAAGTTGAGATAGTATTTGGGCAGTGTTTGGCCGAACCAAAGAGCTTTGAAGGTGTGATGAAATGAGAAGGAGGAGTGCCCTTTTATAAGAGGGGTGAGGGGCACCTTTGGAAAAGCTAGAAATATTAATTTATAATAAATTCATATTCGGTTTCTAATGGCTCCAAAGTTTATTATTTAAATGTTAAGGTGGGGATGGGTCGAAAAAAACTCAAACAATAGAATTTAAACAGGTTTGGGTCATTATATTAACCTTATCTTTAAGTATTAACTCTTAGTTAATCAGTTTCACTTTTACAATGTCTCTTTGTATTTTTATATTATATGGTTAATAAACTTACTATATACATACAAGAGACCCCAAAGTAGTCCATTAATGATGAACCTATCATGATATAGGTCCCTTGGCCGAACTTTAGATTTTTAGGAATTTAATATCAATTAATAATATAATATTTGTTTTAAGAACTCTTTTATGTCAATTTTGACACTATTCAATAGTTGATTTTTATGAAACTCATAACAGAATGATTACTTCTAATAAAGTCAATTAAATCAATCCTAATATGTCATATTATCCTAAAAAATTATTTTATTTCCTTAAAAGTTTCATATTATATTTATTTGGGTATTTATAATATCAATTATTGTAATTTTTCACTATTAAAGTAATTAATTCATCATCATTGTGTCATAAATAAATTAAATTATTTAATGTCTAAAAATTATAAATAAAATATCATTATGTAGGAAATATTTTTATCTTTTTAATGAATATTTATAATCTAAAATAAAACATATATAAACCTCTGTAAAAATTATTTTGTTAAAAGATATATGCTTGTGTCATTTTTGTATTTATTTTAACTTAATTAAAATAAAGTGTCATTATCACTTAAAAGTGGATCCATGTGGTCCCAAAATCGACCCAAAGATGCCCATGGTCGACCATGTATCAACCAATAGGGTTAAGACACGTTTTAGGGTAATTTAGTAATATTATAATTTTATTTTGTAACCCTTGTTTACCGGATTTACCCTTTAACCATGGTAAATAAAATATTTACCGGAGTAATTATTCAAAATGTTTAAAAATAAAAGCTACCTATTTACACAATTTGAACATCCTGATTCCAAATATGGAATCCATTTTTCCAAATTCAAAACACAGAAGTGGCAGAAATTAATTTAAAATTAATTCCCGTTGTTAAAACAAAAAGCGTGTTTTTTAGAGACAATAACTATCAAAAGATTGTCACTTGTTTATGTCTGGTTTAAATGTGAAATTTTTCTCAATGACCCACATTGTATTATATGGTAAAAATATATTCTAAATATACTTTAAAACCACTCAAATTCATAATTTATCACTACTAATTATTTTGATTAAAAAAGTTGTTTTTAATTAAAATTTAGTAATTTTCACTATTCATCAAAATATGAAAGTTATCCGAAAAGTACCAAAATTTCACCCTAGGCTAATTTCGATATTCCAAATCCAAAAATGAAGTCCATTTTGAGAGATAGAATTTATAAAATTTCAAAAAGTAGGTATTACTATTCATAACGGCTAGTTTGATTGGTTATGGTGTGTTAAAATCTCGAAGTTGCGTACAATGCACGCCATTGCATTATTCGAAGGATACATACCAAGGAAGCTTGGGGTGTTACATTCTCCCCTCCTTCAATAAATTGCGTCCTAGCAATTTTTTAAAATTTTTCTTGGGAATATAATGGAAAGTCCCACATCGGAAAAAGAGTCAATAAAACTATCACTTTAAAAGAAAGAAAGAGAGGTATAAGGGTCATCCAAGATAACCCATACTAGGATTCCATGTAAAAAACATGGATATGGATGATAAACTATGTGTCAAGTTCTGATGGAGAGGGATAGAAATCATGATCAGGAGAAAGTTAACAATAAGAAAACCACAAACTTGTGTAGGGACAAACGACCATTAGTCTCCTAGTAGGAAAGTAAACAGACAAAATTTTTTTAAGTTACATTACATAAGGAAGAGGAATTCATTTATGATATTGACTAATAACATTATGAGATATACTTAAATTTTATGTAGAGTTTCATTCTTTAACAAATTTCCACCACTAACTCAATTTTTTTTTAAACGATGAGTATTCAAGAAGACTTGGTCACACTGGAAGAGCTAGAATAAACTTCTATAGAATCACATGATCCATGCAGGATAAACTATATATTTACATTGTCTTTGAAGATTAATCAAAACCGAAATGGTTAGTGAATGATCTAATGATCCCCCAAAAGGATATTCCTTGAGATAAATATGCACTAATCTTAATTTTTAAATTTGAACCAACAATACCCCAAAGTAAAATAAATTCCATTCAATAATCACTTGTCCTTAAAATCCTTCAGTATAATCCAAACTAATATTGAAACCCAAAACATAGAATAATTTGATTATGTAGTCTCCCATGTTAAATTGTATCTCCAAATGACATCAAATACTCTTAAAGTCACATACTTAAAAGTAATTAACATCATCACATATTCTCTGTTATAGGTTAATCATTTCCATAAATAACCCAAATCACTATAAATCCACAATAAAAACGTAGATAAAAATCCACCATTACTCTACAAATGAAACCCCATTGTATTCTATTTTCCTTGGGCGTATAGTGTTCCAAACAAAGCGAACATCTTCCAAAATAACATTTATCACTTAATCACCAAATCATTTTCCTATACCAAGGGTATTCATTTGATAAGACATAAGAACCCAAATCATCTTATTATTGATCAATAAAATCATTTAACAAAAAAAATAGTCACACTAACCAGGGACTTCACGTAGTCCAGTTGTAGGCGATAAATCCCAATCGCACTTTGGTTGTGGGTTCGATTCCGACAGCTTGGTTTGACGCGACGGGTTGTCACACGTTCTACGTGTTGTCCTTTTTCAAAAACTATATTTTATAATATTACCAAAATGAGATAAATTCCTCAAAATAACATAATTTAACCACAAATGTTATATCATACCTTGCATTTTCATCCCAAATTATAATAACTTATAATTTTCTCAAACCCCAATGATCATATAAAACCAAATGGTTATTTATACCTATATCCACAAGAGAAGAGACAATTCTTCCTCAAATATCATTCTCACATGGCAAACTGCGGGGTTACAAATACAAGAGAATATTATTCCAAAGTAAACCCATCAACAAGGAGTGCTAATACTTTTTAAATTCTTCTCCAACCATTTATTTCCACATAGCTTCTTCTTTGACCAAGAAAATATCCTATAGAATAGGACATTCACTCGGGTAATGGTAAGGTCCCCTACATTTACGGCAAATGACTGTAAATGGACTCTTGGGACCATTTTTATCTTCTTCCATAGTACTATTCATTTTTCTTCGGCAATTCTTCACTTTATGTCCTTCCTTCCCGCACGTAAAACATTTCGTTGTCCCATTGAGACACTTTCCTGGGTGTCTCTTTCCACATTTCCTGCATGATGAAAATTGAGGGTTCTTTTCTCCATGGTCTCAATTCCTGGAGCTCTTATCATTTATAACCTTTCTCTTCCTTGTTGACTCTGGGATTTGGTTAATATATATGTTGTTGATCATATTTTTGGAAAACTGATTTGGCATAAAGACGATATCTTTTACACCTATCAGCATTCCATTTTGTTGCTCATTGCCACCATCGTTCCCACCTTGTACATCATTCTCAAAGTCACTATGACTTCCTTGGAATCCAGCCATTGACTAAACCAGAAAGCATTGTGTTAGTAACAGTAGTCGTAAAATCATTTAGAGATTAAAATGTCACCATATTCTCAATTTGAAACATATTAGGATTAACCAAGGTCATTTACTCTCATCTTATATTTATATTACTTAAATCGGTTTGTAAAGAAAATTTAAATTATCCTAAGCATATCCCCCGGGAGTGTCGTAACCAAGAGTGCAGCAAGGCCCGTTGTCGTGCACCAGTTCGCGTTCGAGTCTATCTCAAAGCGGTGTTTTCGGGTTTTACCCCTAGGTACATCTGTGCCAGAGCCGCCTCTACCTGCTCGTATCCAGACAGGGATGTATTGCTCGAAAAAATCACAAAATCTCTACAATACCAAAATTCTAGGAAGTTCTTTTATACTAATCCTCAAAGTTCATCTTAGGTCTACGTGCTCTAATCAGAGTTTATCTAAATCTAGCTTCCAAGGTTTGTACTAAACTTCCTCTGATACCAACTGTAACGCCCTGACCCTAGTTACCTAGAGTCGGTGCATTATTACATAACATTGGAATGATCACGAGAAAGATCAAGTCTCTAAAGACCGATTAGTTTAGTAGCCTTGGAATAACTAGATACATCCATAAATTTTTACATTATATCATAAAAAAACATCTTGTCTTCATATCCCCTCATACTATCTCTGCAGGTCATTCATAAATTACTTCTTCATAATCCTGGGAAAAATAAAACATTGAAAGGGGTGATCTCAGATGCTCAGTAAGGATAACAATATAGCAGAAGCTTTCATAAATAAGCATAAACACTTAAGGAAATTTATAACTAAAACAAAAGCCTTTTAAACTTGAAATTCAGCATAAAATGGCAACGGTAAAATGAAATAATTCCATTTACTTACTCACATGGATATTCTACTAGTCGAATGATCACATGAAATATCAATAACCACTTTCATAATGTTGGGATGCATAATGCCAGACTATCATAACCACATAGCCAAGGCCTCGTGCCAAGAGTACAAATAAGATTTTGTCAAGGCCTTGTGCCAAGACACTAGTTTCTCTCATGAGACCTACCGATGCATCGAGGAGCTATAGCGGGCTCCACCCGTCACTTATTAAGTCAAATGCATTCCTCATATGAACATGTTTAAACATAACATAAACATTCGTATTAAAACTAGCATACGAAATGTCAATACTTTAATCACAAACCATGAATGGTATAAAAATATCACATCCACAGTCAAACATAACTCATTCGATACAATATGGAAGATTTTATTGTATCACATTAACGTCAATCAAGAATAATGAAGGATGTTGACATAGATGAAAATAATCATCAAAACTATTTGAGGGAAATATCCCCCTTTTCTTGAAAACATTTAAAAGTCACACTATTTTTCAAGAAGCCATTTAAAAATAGATTTTTGAATCAAAGTGTCCCATACCACTTTGAAACTTTTAAAATTATTTTTAATTTTAAAACAATAATGTCCATATAAATAAATCCTTAAAAACATTTTTTTTAAACATGGACATTAATGAGCAAGATTTAGAAGAATAAGTCTTTAAAACATTTAAAAATGGTATTTTAGTTAGAGTTTATAACCAAAATAGAGACACTTGAATACAAATAATTGAGGTAATCAAAACATTGTAATATCATGAGAGTAAAGGGATTCATGATATACTATGTCAAAGTACATTATATACACCACATAAAAGCGATTTGGTGTATATCAACAAAGAAGTCTCAATGGAATGTAAATTGAGATGAAATCTCTCATAAAGGTCGTACCCTTAGGATAAGGATAAATCAAAGACATAGTTATGTGTGAAAAATATAAATACACTATATATTATTGGATATTCAGTGTAAAACAATCAAAGGACATTCACACATAATCTTGTAAAAACAACACCAATGAATTGGATGTTTAACTCAACAAATGGAGAATGAGTTAAAATTACTCTTATCAAATTCATATCGATGACTTGAGAAATTATCAATGGAGTGATTATGTGTATCAAAAGTATATCCACAGAAAAGGGGAGTAGAAATTATGACATAAGAAAATGAATAGTGATTCCACACATAATCTTGGTGTAATATAACAATGAAATATGCTTAAAGCCAAATGAGTGGAAATTGAAATCTCAAATTCCCTTATCGATTAGGTAACTTACGAAACATACACCCATGAAAGAAGTATCATACCATGATGATTTAAATACCCATAAATTAAAGTATAATACACAATGAATATGATCATGGGCAGTACACATACACCACATGCAATAATTAAGTGGTGATCAATGGAATTCTCACAGAATTAAAAGTGAGATAAGAAACCCCATACCACATTAATCAACTGAGTCGTATGGCCAAATGTTAATAACCACCAAATGATTTACAGAATAACATGAATATAAAGAGAATCATGATAATATGTATCAAATGGTAGTACACAATACACCACTTTCAATAATTTAGTGGCGAACAATGGAAATCTCACGGAATTGAAAGTGAGATAAGAAAATCCCTTACTTTGTACTTTTTCCTTGGTCGACGGTAGGTTTACCTCCTGTATAATGGTGAAATAATTGTTATTGAATTATACAAGAATAATTTAATTTAATATGATATCATATATGATCTTTTAACATTGATTTGTTAATAATATCTTAGAATTATCGTCATTTCGGGTGTTAACGGGTTCATTTTACTTTATATTCTCTGTTATGTGAGCCATATTTATTAATGAGATGTATATTATTAATATCCAGAATTATATCAAGTCCTTAGATACTATTTTTAAATCATCAAATTATAATTATACTTGAATGTATATGATGGAGAATGAATCTCATCGCGTTCGTGGAGACGGTAGTCTGTACATACGCACGAGCGACAATATCATTCTTTTGATATTAAAATAATATATAATTGGATGTTATATCATATATACAGAATCATTATCATGTTATATTTATTATTTACATGAGTTACACATCATTATTATACCCATCCAAATAATAATATATTGAATAACAATTACACCACGACGTGGAGACGGTAAGCCGTACGTACGCACGTATGGTGACATGTTATTCAAAGGATGGATATAATACTGAATATGGTTGTACCATATTTATAATAACATCACAGTTTATATATTATACTGGAGTTATTATTTTATAATGGTAATAAAAAAGAAAGAGGAATTGGAAGAAGAAAGGAACTTGAAAAGGGGTCGTGAAAACATTACCTCTTCTTCGGGCTCTTCCTTTTGATTTGATCAAAAGGGATCCATAGGTTTTCTTTATGATCAAACTAAGGCCTTTAGGTGGTATTGAGGGAAGTTGAGATAGTATTTGGGCAGGGGTTGGCCGAACCAAAGGGCTTTGAAGGTGTGAAGAAATGAGAAGGAGGAGTGACCTTTTATAAGAGGGGTGAGGGGCACCTTTGGAAAAGCTAGAAATATTAATTTATAATAAATTCATATTCAGTTTCTAATGGCTCCAAAGTTTATTGTTTAAATGTTAAGGTGGTTATGGGTCGAAAAAAACTCAACCAATAGAATTTAAACAGGTTTGGGTCATTATATTAACCTTATCTTTAAGTATTAACTCTTAGTTAATTAGTTTCACTTTTACAACGTCTCTTTGTATTTTTATATTATATGGTTAATAAACATAATATATACATCCAAGAGACCCCCAAGTGGTCCAGTAATGATGCAACTATCATGATATAAGTCCCTTGGCCGAACCGTAGATTTTTAGGAATTTAATATCAATTAATAATATAATATTTGTTTTAAGAACTCTTTTATGTCAATTTTGACACTATTCAATAGTTGATATTTGTGAATATCATAACAGATTGATTACTTCGAAAAAAGTAAATTAAATAAATCCTAATATTTCATATTATCCTAGAATATTATTTTAATTCCTTAAAAGTATCATATTATATTTATTTGGGTATTTATAATATCAATTATTGTAATTTTTCACTATTAAAGTAATTAATTCATCATCATTGTGTCATAAATAAATTAAATTATTTAACATCTAAAAATTATAAATAAAATATCATTATGTAGGAAATCGTTTTATCTTTCTAATGAATATTTATAATCTAAAATACAACATATATAACCCTCTATAACAATTGTTTTGTTAAAAGATATATGCTTGTGTCATTTTTGTATTTATTTTAACTTAATTAAAATAAAGTGTCATTATCACTTACAAGTGGATCCATGGGGTCCCCAAATCGACCCAAAGATGCCCATGGTCGACCATGTATCAACCAATAGGGTTAAGACACGTTTTAGGGTAATTTAGTATTATTATAATATTATTTATTAACCCTTGTTTACCGGATTTACCCTTTAACCATGGTAAATAAAATATTTACCGGAGTAATTATCCAAAATCTTTAAAAATAAAAGTTACCTATTTACACAATTTTAACATCCTGATTCCAAATAAGGAATCCATTTTTCCAAATTCAAAACACATAAGTGGCAGAAATTAATTTAAAATTAATTCCTGTTGTTAAAACAAAAAGCGTGTTTTTTAGAGATAATAACTATCAAAAGATTGTCACCTGTTTATGTCTGGTTTAAATGTGAAATTTTGTTCAATGACCCACATTGTATTATATGGTAAAAATATATTCTAAATATACTTTAAAACCACTCAAATTCATAATTTATCACTATTAGTTATTTTGATTAAAAAAATTGTTTTTAATTAAAATTTAGTAATTTTCACTATTCATCAAAATATGAAAGTTATCCGAAAAGTACCAAAATTTCACCCTAGGATAATTTCGATATTCCGAATCCAAAAATGAAGTCCATTTTGAGAGATAGAATTTATAAAATTTCAAAAAGTAGGTATTACTATTCATAACGGCTAGTTTGATTGGTTATGGTGTGTTAAAATCTCGAAGTTGCGTACAATGCACGCCATTGCATTATTCGAAAGGATACATACCAAGGAAGCTTGGGGTGTTACAGTAATTCTATTTTAAAGTGGCTCTAATAATGAACAAATTAATATCTTAGGGAGTATATTTTCTTAATATGGTTATCCAAGTGTTGTTTTACAATTTTCTATTTCATCTTCTAAACATGGCATTAAGGTTTAGTCCCTTGCCATGTTAATTATCTCTTTAATATTATAATAAATTTTAATTAATTTCATTAATAAATTTGATAAAAATATAATATTAAATAATTAGAAATTATAAATTATTCATACTACAAATTTGGAATCCATTTTTCTAATTTATAATCTCATAAGTGGAAGAAATTAATTTAATCCAATCCCATATATGGGAAAACCAAGCAGGTTATTAAATTAAAATGTTCAAATGTTTGAGATGTGTTTATATTTAATTTCATTGAGAAGTTGATTATAATGAACTTAATTAGATTAATTTTTATATAATTTAAATAAATAATCTTTAAAACCAACTAAATACATAATTTCACTTTAAAAAGATATTATATGAAAAAATAGTTTTGAATTAAAATTCAGTAATTTTCATTATTCATCCGAAAATGAAACATCACAGAAAAATACCAAAAAAATACCCTATGATAATATTTATTTTCCTATTTATAATATGGTGTTAATTTTAACATATAATATCAATAAAATTTCAAAAAATTTATTTAAAAATAGTTCTCCATTAAAAGTCATAAAAACTATAAAAATGAAAAAATTGGTTTTTATATATATAATTTGGTTTGTTCTCATGTTATTAAATTAAAATATATTAAATTAATATGAAATATATTTTATGAATATTATATATATATATATATTAAAATAATATCACTAACTAATTTTAATTAATTTAATAATTTTGGATAAAACAGCTTTTGTGCATAAAAATAGCGTTCTATAAAAGCATCCACTTTATAATCAATTGATCCTTATATTCATTTCTAATTAGTTTTAACTAATTAATTTAGTCATATATTTTTATAATATAATTAATAATATTCATAAAAATCAATTTGAAAACTGGTTTTTATTATTATATTATATAATAATATATTAAAATTATATTGTTGTTTGGTACAACTTAGTTTTGTGTAGAACATAATCTACCAAACAATGGAGTTAATGCATGTAACCCAAGACAACTCAGTGTTGTGTTCATTTGATGTTATATAACATAATAATTTAAAATATTAAATAAATCAACAAGTCTTGGGTTGTTATATTCTTTTCTATGCTTGGTTTGTGTGTGTCACACACTATTAAAAACAATGTTCTTACTATAGAATATTAGGGTGTTACATTCTCACCAACATAATTAAATTGTTTCTTAAAAATTTAAAAATAATCTCAATAATCAAGGTTTTGATATTTGATAATACTATTTTTTTAAAACACACATCTTAAATAGGGTTAAAAATATACATTCTTAATAAGAATGAAAATAAAATTTAAAGGACACCACAGAACTAGGATTTTGAATAAGAGAACATTAGTGAAAACATGGATATGGAAGAAAATAAAAACAATCATGTTCTGATGAAGAGTGATAGTGAACATGTTCATATGAATGTTTTCAACAACAAAACCATAAGCTGAAGGTTTCAATAAAGGTATTTTATGTAATAAAAATGATTACAATAGGATAGCAATTTTTTCAAGACCATTTTCTTATAGAGTTGATAAATTCTTTTACAATTTAAGAATATAAGTAAATATTCATTTATATGAAAATAATATTTTCCATTGATTACAACATGAACTATTTATACATAATCTCTTATCACAAAATGCTTTATATTGTGAAGTAATAAATCAATATCTAAATCTATATCCAGATTTCATCTTAAACCTTTTCATAAATGGATAACATTTCAAAAAAATTATGATCCAACACTTTAAAAAGAAGGGAATTGAATTAAAACAATGAACATATCATTCACCTTTAATCAATATGAATTTTCACCTTAACCATCACATACTGAACATGTAAATTCCTTCATCATTAATTCTCTTGAAATATGATAATAAATTTAATTCCAATAAAAATTTATTAGAAACATGAATTATTTCATTATTCGTAAAGAAAACACATATTATCTGACATACTACATATACCCAAGAGTATTGTAAACTCCAAAAATAATATCATTAACCACATATTCAATAAATTGTTACTCAATACCATGATAGTCATAACATAACCAAAACAATAATTTATTTATTAAGACATCATTGTGTCATCTTTATGAACATATTAACAGTTATATTTAACCAAACCAACTGTTTTCTAAATCGTTTTACATTATACTGAATAACTTTTCTTTTTTACCATTCAACATATGATATTAAAATTTTAATGAAAATGTATTGTAGTACAATATAAATATATTCCATAATTATTATAACATGTACATGATTGGGAAAATAATCAAATTACATAATTCATGAATCCAAAAATAAGAACATTAATAATTCCTCTTTATATGTGGTAGTAAAAAATATTGGCCATGATCCATTATCGTGTTTAGGGGTATATTCCCTCAATTCATGAGAAATTTATTTTTATAGTGACCCATTTCCTTGTAGTGGAATCATTGAAAAATGGAATTTTATTTCATTCCATTAGGATCACAAAATTTGTGGCCTTTTTCTTCACACCAATAAAAAAATCCCATTATTATCAACTAAGTATTAGGTTGTTTCTTTTAAGAAATATAACATGTAGTGAAATACTTCTTTCCCTTATTCTCATTATATAAAATTTTCTATGCCATCCACTTCTCTTATTTATTTCCTTCAAAACCACAAGACATCGATAAATCATTACATGTATCATTATCATGTGATATTATCTCCTCATTTGATAAGAATCATTAGAATATAATTTCTATTTTTAAATAGCATCCTATGTCTATAAATGATATGATTCTCCTTACTCATTGGATCGTGTACATTGGTTAGGCCCACATTCCTTATATTATGCACTATATATTAATGTACAATATACTAAATGAGTTCATATAATAATAAATTATAAGTTATAGTCCCAAAAATAGAAAAATACTTAACATAAATTATTAAATATATTCCTTTCTAATCTCATAATCATAAACATGTTTTCACTGGGGATGACATTACTTTAAAACCATTTGTAATGGTTTATAAATAAAATTTAATTTATTCTAATCTTATCCCCAAGGAGTGTCAAAATATGTGTCTAGTAAGGTCTATTATCATGTACCTGATTACACTAAGTTAGGCCCAAAAACCATGTTTGATTTGTTTCTCTTAGGTATATATCTTTCAAAACCATGTTTACATATAGTATATAGAGAGATATGCATTACTAGGTATACCCAAATAATCTTCACATGACCAATATTCTAGGATGTTATTATATTCATATCCTAAAATATTATCTTATGTTCATGTTCTCTAATTAATGTTCTTTATTTTTGGTTTCCATGATTACTTCTAATATTATTTTATTACCAAGTGTAACACCCCGACCATAAAGACCCATAACTGGTGCATTATTTGAATGTATCATCATGATTATAAGAAATAAAATCATAATAGACCAAATAGTTGAGAATATTTGGAATTAAAGATTACATACATAATAACAATATTAAATTGGGAAATGGAAAATAAAACATTATACAATATTAAGTGAAATAAATTGAATGTTAGTACCTGTATTCAATTATTTATTCTTTATTACATGGAAAAAGAAAACATAATAAGGGTGAGATCCAACGATCATTAAGGGAAATTGAAGTGGAAGAAATAATAAATTTATAAGAATATTAAACATTTATAGGTAAATGAATGATAACACATTCCATTAAAATAACTATATATGTAAATATTAAAATATAAACATAATAAATAGAAAAAAAATCCATTAAATCAAGGAACTAAAAATGAAATGTTTCCATAGATATATCCATGAAAAATCACAAGGATAAACAATTACATAATTTAATTAATATAGATTTTTAAGTATTTGATGATATTTTTTCTAGTTATAAGAAACATTTACCTTCAATACCATTCAAAATATTGTTTATTATATTGGGTAAAAACCCATCTAATTTCACCAACTACTTTGTATACTGAGACTGATGATGCATAAATGGGATATCTATAATTGGGCCCTAATCATTTTGTAATTGTCCAAATAATTCCTAATATATTTATTTAACTCATAGAAAATGTTCTTATAATATATCCATATTTAGAAAAAGATATGAATTTATCAATAATTCCCCAGTTAATCAAATAACTAAAAATTTGAACATTGTATGTAAAATGGTATAGGGTTTAGGTAATAATAATATCCATTTCATGATAAAATGGATATTCAAGATAAAGTTAATGACCAATAAAAATGATTAAAATGAAGAGAATTTTAAAGATAATGTCATCAATCACAAAAAATGTGATATTTTAATGGAAATCCTTTAAATCATTCTTGAGGAAAATAATCATTTAACATTCTAATGTGTCTCATATCACTTTGAAACATTTGAAATCATCATGCCATTAAATGAAAAACCTTAAATTAATATTTAAATATCATTTTAATTATGGTATTCATGATATAACTTGTCAAAGGGTAGAATATACATCATATAAAAGTGAATATGAACATAATAATATATAAGTCTAAATGGAATGTAAATCAAGAAAAAATCCCTTACCTTGTGCTTTTTTTTATTAGAATGACCTTTATACTCATGTATAATGGTTTTAAGAGTTTTAATAACTTCTCATTAAACCATATTAATGTTTATAATATCATATATTATCTTATTGTAATATTTTATTACCCGTTAAATATAATCATTCATTATTTTCACTACATTTGGTGTTAAAATCCATGTTTGTCGAGTATGTTATTACTTTTTAATTATCTGTATTATTAATTAGATCATGTTTTAATAATATTCAAAAATGTATAACATAATTTAAATATCATATATATTCAGTATATATTCATTTCTAATTATCTATAATGTTCAGAGATAGGAAATAAAATGCATCGTTCATGGAGGTTGTAGGCCGTTTGTATGTATAAACGCTTCTTTCATAGCCTAGTCATAATTTTAATGAATGAAATGTAAATGATACGTATATATTTATGTCATAATTATTGTTTAATATATTCTTAATATATTTTACATAGGTTTATTAAGTCAATCCTTTATGCATTCCATGTATAGCGTGAACGAATCATATCTCTTTGAGGGGGTGGTAGTGTACACTTTCACAAACAATGTTATTGTGTTCCCATAAGATAGATTTCATAAATATATGTAATATATAATAATTATATAATTATAAATAAATTATAAATATCATATATATCATATATAAATATCTTTCCAATCATAATTATCAATCATGAGAGGTAGTAAAGGAAAAACAAACAACATAATTTTTTGAGTTGGTAGTTCATCATACATATAAATAGTAAGTTTGTTACATATTAAAGGGAATTGTGTACTAGTGAAGTTAGAAACTACAAAATTAAAAAAAAAATATCATTAAATATATTATAATGTTCTAGTTATATAACTATAAAATATATATAATTTAAAATAGTGGAAAAAGGAATAAAACTAATGTTCTTAAGGTAGGGTGTCAACTGTTATTCGAGTAACTCCTTTTGGTTTTCACCAAAGGGATTCCTTATAAAGATTTATTCCTAAGTTTATTCTTCAAGAATGAGGGGATGTATTTTAAAAAATACTTTTTATAATATTGTTTTATATAATGTGGCTTCATAGGTGTGATAAATTGTGAACGTTGAGTTTCATTTTTATAGTGGAGGAGGATTGTCACTCTTGTCAATTTTGGAAAAGGGAATTCTACCAACATTTTTTCCCATAAAATTGGACCCAATATAGATATTATTAATAAATAAAAGGTAGTATAGGGTTTACATATATACATAAAATGTATTTCTGAAATGTTTCTAGTTTGATTTGTTCCTTATGATTTGGGTTTAGTCTCTTATTAAGCTAACTTTGTACCAAATCGTTTAAATTTATTGTAATTAGTTTCAATAATATATTTGGTAAAATAACTAATAATAAATAAGTATATTATAAATTATACTAAACCAAAATATGAAATCCATTTTCAATGTTTTAAATCACAAAAGATTTAGAGAATAATATAAAATTAGTCTCGCAGACAGGATGATAAGGCTTGTTTTTAATGTAAAATGTTCCAAATCTTGAGATGTGTTTTTAAAGAATTTCATGGAGAAATTAATTAAAATTACCTAAATTGGATGAATTATTATATTATTTAAATAATTAAAATTTAAAACTAATGAAAAACATAATTTAACCCCATAAAAAATTATACTAAAAAAATTTTATAATAAATTCTGTATTTATCACTATTTATCAAAAAATAAAAAATCACACAAAAACCAAAAAATTACCATACGATAATTTTTATGTTCCAATTGAAATTTTCAAATTTATTTTTACATATAATTTAAATAAAATCACAAAAAATTATTTTACATAGGTTCACCATTAAATGGGGGTAAAATCACCATTATAAAAATAAATGTTTTTTTGCATAAAATTTTGTTTATTATTATCTTCTGCCTATTAAATCAATTGGATTAAGATAAAAAATATTTAATTTAATTATAATATATATATTAAATTATTATTTCTAAATAATTTTAATTAATTAAATTTATTAGGGTAAAATAGGTTTTTGGGAATAAAAATAGTATTCTATAAAAACATTATGATTATATTCAATTGGTTCTTATATTCATTTATATCTAATTTTCACCCAAAATTTCAAAAATATATTTTCATATATTAGTTAGAATTATTAAAAACCATAAAATTAATTGGTATTTTTTATCTTATTATATAAAATAATAAAATCTTCATAATATGTTTTTCTTTCGTAAAACATGGTATTGTATGTAACACAAATTACCGAACAATGTCGTTCAAGTGTGCAACACAAAGGAACTCGGTGTTCTGGGTATTAAAAGTTATATAACATATTAATTTAAAATATTAAATCAATCCTAAATTATTGTGTTGTTATATTAATTTATATTTTTTGTGTTGTGTGTCATACACTCTATTAAATACAATGTTCTTTTGAATTTTGGGGTGTTATAGTAAGGGTTTTCTCATCTCACATTATAAATATATGAGATACATGAAATGTTCACCACTGGTTTAAATTTTGTGGTCTATATACATCCCATTAATATATTATATGGTTTATATAATTAAATTTATGGTTATTTACATATCCAGATATTGATATCTCTTTTACTGGGTTTATGGTTAAAACATTACCAAATCGATAATGTAATTTTTTTTTCAATTTTCCTTCTTTGTGATACATGTCATGTTGTGCGCCAATATTTTTATATGGGGGTATATATAATGAATTTTCAAATTTTATATCATTAAAATTTTTCCTCATGATATTTTAAGATTCATGTAATTTTATCATCTCATATAGATTTTAAATTGAATTTACCAAAGTGGAAATAATTTATTACGACAATCTCATCACTTATTGAGATTTCTTACGATTACACTTCCACTGATGAAATATTTTTATATATATATCAATAATACTCATGATTGTTTTATCCACTTGTTATTAATTATATATTCAGGTATTATTACCACTCATTCCACTCTTTTATGCTTATGAAAATTAAGATATTATTTTTAGGAATATCCAACTTAATCCCTCTCATAAGTTAGAAGTCTGTGTTCCTCAAAAAAAGTTTATTTTAAAAGGCTTTACTATTTTTTTTACTATTTTCCAATTCTTTTTAAGGAACATTTTTACACATGGTTTCCATTGTTATAATACATATTTAAAATGAATCTTACTATCATTTTTCCATCAAGGAACTTTTTGTAAATAATATAGGTGAAGAAAGAATGTTCGTCATGTATGGACATACCCACCATCATTATCATCATTTCATCGAGGATTTATAATTTTACAGTGATATTTTTGAAGAATTGTTTTTCTAAATATCATAGTTATTTTTTAATTTTAATTTTGTTTTCAAATAAAAATGTTCTTAAAAATGTTTTATGTTTAAAGAGTATTCTAATTGATTTTTGAATAATCATTTCTAAATTTTCAAAAGTTTATCATCAAAGACATAGGTTTTAAAAAGTAACTCAATAATTTTTTATTTTCATTAAATATTCAAAGTGAATGCTTTTTAAAAAAATAATGATTTATTAATTATTTGTCAGTGTGCTTTTAATGAAAAGGTTTATCAAAATCCATTATGTTTTAAAAATAGTTTTTCAAATTTCAAAATTTATTTTCCTCAATAAATGTTTAAAATTAAAAAAAAAGTATTGTCTCTTCATAATAAATGTATTTTTGGAAAGGTTTTTCAAAAATTATTTTCAAAGAATGTTTATTTTCCATATGAAATGATCCATGCATCCTTTGGAAGACTTTATTCATCTCTGTTGACATGCATATTAATTGATAATGATTTAATGGGGATATAATCCCAAAATACCATGAATATTCATTATGGAATCGTTTGCGTTTTGATTAAATGATTTTTATAACACCTGTATCACGTGAATGGTTTATATGATTTTGAAAAAATCTTTTTTCATGGGTAATTATTTTATGAAATCATTATGAGACATATCTAATTTATATATGTAATGATATGATTAAATTTTAATGACACCCATTTCATTTCATTTGATATGACATGGTGACTGTCTATAATATTGTCACACTTGTATTTATGATTTTATTATATGAAATATGGGACCTATATTTCCCTCTAAAAGATTAGGTAATGAAGGATGAATCATGAGTATAAATTTTATGTTTGAACTGGATTACATGTTCACAAAGATAAGTGTTAACTGATCACGTGTTCAAACCATTATGTGTGAAAATGATTACATGTTAAAAATTCGATTCATGGACCAGGTTGTATGTCTATATGTTTATGTAAAAATTTGATTATATGTTCACAATGTTATGAGTGAACCTTGTTATGTGTTCACAATGTCATGAATGAACCTCATTAAATTTTCCCAATTTTATTCATGGATGTGGTATCATATCTATAGGTTTATGTGCGAACATTATTACATGTTCACAATGTTATGCGCAAACATGATTAAATGTTCACAACCTTATGTGTGGACCTATTTTCATTTCTATAAGTTAATTTCAGGGTAGGATTTCATGTCCTTAACTTAATTAGTGAACATGTATCTACTATACTTATTAACAATGTTATAATAAGATGTGTGTGACTCAATTCCATGTATTATTCCTATATTATACATTCATGGATTATGCTCTAGATTACTATATCATTCATGTGTTATGAATGTTTAATATTTACTCCATGACACATTAGTATGATATTTTATATGTATGTTATGATATTTTAATATTACGATCATGTTTTCAAACACATATTCTCTAGATTATTCTTAAATATCTTTTTATTTACCCATATTAGGTATCTGACCTCACCAATTTCTTATATTTCCTTTCCCCAAGTTATAAAGAATGGTTTATAAGTAGGAGTATGAAAGGGTAATATCATTATGGTAATTTTGAAGATCTTTTACTAAATTAGAATATTGTTTTACATGTTTCTAAATATACTAAACTATTAAGAAACTTAGGGATGTATTTTTGTAATTTCATAAATATTCATATAAACTAATGTAATGCCCATGTATGTTAATCACAGGTCCCTATAGTTTTATCTAATTAATGGTTCAGTCAACGTTTGGAAAATCAGATGATAATAGTTTAGTGAGATCCCCAAGGATATTTATAGGGATATGCCTAGTGACATCTGTAAGGATAATCCAATGTTGTCATATATTTAAAAGAATGTGTCATTATTCTGGCATCTTATATGTATTTTTTATCATTATTATATTTTATCAGATGAAATGAGTTTATCACACTATTAATTCTTGATTTAGTCAATGGGTAAAACTTGAAATAATTTAATTAATGAAGAGAAAAATGGATAATGAAATGGTTTTCCTCTTGAGAAACCAAATGTGCTATGAACTAAAATGAAAAACCACATTTTTTGATTTCTCAATCTATGAATCATGATGAACTTCTAACTGAGAAAAGAAGGTAACTACACTCTGTTGAGTCCTTCATGAAGCATAGCCAACCTTCTTTTAGTGGTTCCATTAATTCATTAGTTTATGAACAATGGATATGTAGCATTAAAAATATAAATTCTATTCTAGAGTGTATAGAACATTAAAAGGTCATGTTGGTTGTCTATCATATGGAATGTGAGGTTGATCAATGGTGGAATATTGTGAAGATTAAGGTGAAAAAAGATGAAATTGACTCTATTTATATTAATTATTTCATTAACATATTTTTCAACAGGTAATTTACTCATATTCTTTATATAAATATGGAGAATCCATTCCTTAGAGTTTAAGAATAGCGATGACGAATCTATTGGTTCATAGGAAGAAACATTTACTAAACATGGAAGGTACCCTTATCGTATTATAATTCGTCATAAATGTAAAATTTATCTATTATTTAGTGGATTAAAACAAACTCTATAAAAGGTGTTAGCCATATGGGACATTGAATACTATGAATAAAGAATTGGATGAGCAGTAAAAGTGGAAATGGAAGAAAGAAACCTTATTGGTTCTTGTGATATGAAAAGGAAAATGGTGTTCCATAGAAAATCTAATGATATGTATTAGAGAGAGAAAAAAATAATTAAAACTCTTACATTCCAAAACATTTGGAATGAGAACATGGGATAATTTCTCAATGTAACAAGAACAAGTTTCATGTGATGGAATCATGTCTTCTAAGAAAAAACTATAGAAGTGATTTGAATAGGATAGTCAATGAAATAAATAGAGAGAAAGATCAACCAGATGCACTACCCACACTATAATGTTTCACATTCAAGGAGTTTGGGAATTATGTGAATAAATGAACCAATCCAAGGGATAATTTTAATGAAAATTCAGAACTTCCAATAAGGGTAAAATAAAAAAAGTAATTCTTATGTAATCATAATTGATGAAGTGAATCTTGAAAATTAGGGAAAAATTATCATTCTCCCATTTGTCGGGAAGTTTATTATTTTAAATTAATAAGACCTATGAAAATCTCATTGTTTATATTTTAGTGAGGTTTCATGTGATTATATCACTCTACATGGATTTTGGAATAATGAATGCACATTTATTATTCTATAAATGAAAGGATGGACCCTTGTATCTAATAAAAAATTTTCCATATAATATAAGAGGTAATTTGAGAAATAAATTATGAAATATATTTTTCAAGGTTTATAAGGTTAAAAATTTTCTGAAATGGTATATGTTAAACTATGGAAGAGGTTTTATATATTTATTAATTATCCTATCATATGAGGATTTATGAATATTGGATAACATGTGATCACCTTTTTTATAAAGATATATCAAATAAACAATCATTCTATTTATAGATCACACGATTTACTAATTCTTTATGAAAGAAAATTTCTCTATAATTTCTTAAAATAAGATATTATGTGAGGGTAAGGTTGTCTAGAAATCATATAAGTATATATTCTCATGAAAATATATCAATGTTAGGGAAAGCATCATGATGTATAAGGTTGTACAGCTATCATCATTTTTATGATATCAATCACCTATTTCATCTTTCTTTGGAATATGGATTTTTTATCATTAACATTATCCTAAACATGTTCTCTATCAATATCCATTATAATATTATTATTGGGTTTATCATCCATGTCTATTTTTTCCATTATCACCTATATTCTACTATGATGTAACATAGTTTTGAGTTGTTTTTTGTAATCATTATGGTTCCAATATTCCAATTATTAAGTATTTTTTATTATTAATTTTTACGATATTAGTTTCTATGAAAGGTAATTTCATGTACTAATACTTCTATATCTTAGATTTATTTTGATGGGAAATTTTATTTTAAGGGGGGTATAATGTAACACTGAGAGATATTGTCATTTTTTTAAATTAATTTAATATTATGATTATATTTTTATTTTCATTCGACACATAATATTGATTTTTTATATGATTTTCCAAAGTTTGTATTATGTTTTATGTAACACCTAGTTAGTATTTTTCTACATGAAACAATTAGATTAACTTTTAGTACATGCAACTCTACTTTCACCTTTTCTAAGAGACAATGTTTTGTTATTTTGATAGCTTGTGTACCAAGTACGACAATGTTTTACTGAACCATAATATTCTATTAATATTATTATTAAAATATTATCATATCTATCACCTAAAAATGGAATATAAAAAATTATAATATTATATATATATATATATATAATAAATCATTTAGATTTCAATTAGTAAAATAAAATGAAATAAAAATTTGAAAATAAATAAATTACTTTTATAAGAAAACTATTTTTATATATATAAACAAAATTTTATATCAATAAATTAAACAAAAGTCTTTTGATTAATGTTTTAAATATAATAAATATTTTATATATTTAATAAATATTTTTTCTAATAATCAAGTAGAATTGATAGGTATATGATATGAACAAATTAAATTTTATGAATAAAAATATGCTCTTTTTAAAAGTATTTTTTACCGCCTTGTAATGGAGAACCCATTTTAAATATAAATTTTGATAGTTTTATAATTTTTATTTGAAAATATGAAATTTTTGTTTTAATAAATAGTATAAAAATTAATATTGTTAAATTTGTTTTGTATTATTCTATGAATTTTACATTTTTATTGAATAGTAAAAACGTATAATTTTAATCCAAACTCTTTTTTCATCAAATTTCTCGATAGAGGGAAATTATGTTTTAATTTTGATTTAAATATTAATTATTCCAATTTTACACATATTAATCTAATTTATGACATTTTAATTAATTTCACATTTAAATTTGTTATAAAAAATATCAATCTTTTGAACATTTTTACTTTAAAATCCATTATTTCATCCAATCTGTATGATTAAATTTGATATAATTTCTACCAATTATGTGATTTTAATTTGAAAAAATTTAATAAAATTTTTGAATTTTAATAACATATAAATTATAAATTTATAATCATTGTTTATGAAGAAAAATATCAGTGAAATTAGTTATGATTAATTACAACGATTAAGAGAAAAAATTAGATTAACCAAGGACTAAGCCTTAATAATAAGGACCAAAATGAAGTATAAAATTTTAAAAAATCCATGGTATGGTTATATTTAGAACCTATAATACCTTATATATTATTTATAATATTACTGGATCCACTTGAGATAGAAAAACGTGGGTGGAATTCCATTTTCAAAAAAATAACAGAATGCCACTCCTCAACTATAAAAAGGCACTCTCACATCTCTGTTATTCACACATCTGAAGACATTTTATTTAAAAACAATATTCCCAAATTTCCTAAAAAATTACTATATTCATCCTAGAATCCTCTCTTTGTGCATAAATCAAATCAAGGAATCCCTTTGGGGAAACAAAAAGGAGTTACCCAAAGTGATGTAACATAATTCATCCTGCTCTTTTGTTTCATTTTAATTATCCACCCACTAAAATAATTTTATTCAATGATTATATTATAACCTAAGTATACTAAATATAATTAAATTTTGGTATTATATTTGTTAAACATACACCAACACACACATCTATCAAATGGGTTACAAACTTACTGTTCTTTTGTACCACAAAGTACTTCGTCACGAAATGATGTTGTTAATTTTTTCTGGACCACCTATCATGATTGCAAATTATGATAGAAAACCTATTTTTATATCATATATATGATAAATAATATTTATTTATTCTTCTTTAAATTTTAAATAACACATAATTTCATACATTCCATTTTGTGTAAATAAAAAAACATATTTGGGGAAGGGTGGACTACCACCTTCTCAAAGTGATGTGATTCGTTCATACAATATATGGAATTTATTAAGGATAGGTATAGAAAAAATACATAATATATATGAAATAATAATTATAATTTAATTATTATATTGATATATATATTTCATTTAATTTCTTTTATTCAAAACTATAATTAAAGGGAAATAATTTTCATACTTACATACAACCTACTATCTACATACATTGTGTATTCTATCCATATTTATACAATTTTTATATTTTTATAAATATTTATATACTGAAAATAAATTATTTTTCTATCTTTTTTCTCACTCTGGATATTAATAAATCTTGATTTGATTAATTGAATCATGAATAAAAAGTCAAAATGTATAAGTAAAACTAGCGAATATTACTCGAAACATAACATTAACATGGAGTTGTTATTATTTGGGAAATATAAAGTCATAATCAAATAATATATGATATTAGATATAAGGATATGGTTATTTTTAGGACTTTTAATAAAATTATATTTATTATGCAATAGTATTGATTGTATACAATAAAATTCAAGACTTATGGTAAGTTTTTTTTCAGCTCACTTTTTATATTTTGGAGTTACAATCCATGTTCACCACTGATTTATTTTGTTTGGTGTAGATAATGTACTAGAATTTATTTCATTATTAGTATTTTTAAATTTATGGGTATTTATATTTCCATTTTATGAACTATCTTTCACGGGGTTTATGGTTTGAATGCTTCCACACCGGTAAAGAAATTTTTGTCCAAATTTTCTTTTATGGGGATACATTCTATGTTATGCAACTATTTTCTATATGGAGTGTATATACTCTCCTTTGAAATGTTATATAATCAATATCATTAATTCATGATATTTTAAGATTTATGCAATGTTATTCTGTCATTTGTAATAGAAATAAATTTTACTAATGTGGTAATAATTTATTTCTACAATCTCTACATTTATTAAGATTATATTAAATTATTCTTCATTAATGAAATATTAAGATCTATATCTCAAGATAACTCAATAATTTTATTAACAGATGCTTAATATTTATAAATTTAGGTATTGGAATCACAATTTCCACTCTTTGGTTTATATGATAATTAAGAAAGTGTTTTGAAGACAATACGACTTCTCTCTCTCTTCAATCAGGTATCTATGTTCTTTAAAAATTATGTTTTCTAAAAAGGTTTTAAAAATGAATTACTATTAAACTTTTATGAAAAAATTAAATTTTGACCTGTGTTTTACCTTTTAAAAAACTGGTTTCAAATTTATATTCTTACTATTTTATGATCAAGTCACTTTTCAAAATGTTTTAATGTGAAAAATAAATGTTTGGGAAGTATGAAATTACCCTCTGTCCTGACCGTAATATCCATGAATCCTCCATTGTATCATTACAAGGTTATATTTGATGAATATTTTTTTACTAATATGGTGATTATTTTATTTTTAATTGGTTTTCAAATAAAATGGTTTTCAAAAATATTTCATATTTTAAAAAATTAATTTTTTTATAGATTCCCATATGTGTTTTAAAATGTTATCTTCAAAGAAAAGGGTCTTGAATATGATTTCATTCATTATTTTATGTTTTCACATTATTTTTTAATATAGCGGTAATCAAAATGTTTTCAAAAAATGTTTATAAATTTTTCAAGGATTTTTCATATAAAAGGTTTTCAATATATTTTCAGTCTTCCTTTATATATTTTCAATGAAATTTTAAATGAAAATGGGTTTCAAAATGAATTTTGTTTTAAAAGTAATTTTTCAAATAGAAATGATATTTTCTACCTGAAATGTTTTAAATTCAATTATAAATATCTCATTATAATAAAATATTTTTTGAAATGGTTTTATGAAATGGATTTTAAAATAATTGATATTTTTCTTAAGACATGTTACATGCGTATTTTAAAAAACTATCTCCATATATAATGATACAATAGTTATAATTTTTGATTTACAAGGGATATAATCCAAGAATACCCTAAATATTATTTATTTAATGGTTTATGTTTATATGGATTGATATTAATGACACCCATATACATTCCATAGTTTATATAATTTTGAAACACACTTCATTTCATGGAGTATGCTATGATGAAATTATTATGAGGCATATCTCATATCCATTTATAATGATATGTTGAAATGTATATGATACCCATTTCATTTCATGTGTTATGATATGATGATTTTATATAATCCTATGGAATATCTATGTTTTATTTTATTATGTTATAAGTGGGACATATATCTCCCCCAATTCATTGGGTAATGATGGATAAATCCTGAGTATAAATGTTATGTGTGAACCTGATTACATATTAACAATGTTATGGGTGAACCTGATTACATGATCATAATGTTATTCATAAAACTGATTACATGTTCAAAATTTTATACAATGACCTGGATGTATGTCCATAATTTTATACTAAATGTGATTACATGTACACAATGTTATGAGTGCACATTATTATGCGTTCACAATTTTATTCTTAAATCTAATTAAATGTTTAAAATGTTATCTATGAATATGGTTTCATGTCTATAAGTTTATCCAGAACCTGGTTTCATGTCTATAATCTTATTAAAGGTCCATATTTTTTGTCCTTAACTTATTGAGAAAACACATTTCTATTTATAAATGTTCACAATTTTATAATATAATGTGTATAGCACAACTCCATTTCATATTACATTGTTATTCATTCATGGCATATGCTCTTGAATACATTATCATTCATTTTTTATGAACTGTTAATCATTATGACCTCATTCTTCTTTAGGGTCTTTGATATGAAGGGTTTGATCATCAATTGATATGATCATGTTCTCATACACTTATGCTCATTATTATACCTTTATATTTATTTATTTACCCTTAATGAGCATCTGATCTGACCCATTTCTTATTTTTTCCTTTCCCCGCATTATTAATAATTGTTCTTAAGTAGAAGAACTAAAGGGGAATAAATTTATGGATATGGTTATGATCTTTTACAAAATTAGAATAATGAGTTCTATGCTTCCAATGAAACAATCTATTATGGTCCTTGGGAATGTATATTTTTTAATGTGATGAATATTAGTTTAAAATGATGTACCATCCATGTATGTTAGTACTAGGTGTATATAAATGTGATTAAAAAATCATTACAAATAAGTGGTGAAAAAGGTTATTAAAAGAGGGAAAAGGAGGGTAAATGCAACAGAAACAACACAAAATGAATTTTAGATTATCCCTTGTCAAGGGCAATACATGAGTGATTAATGGGAGAAAAAATGTTAATGGTCTTTAAAAAATAGCCATACTGGAGAGATCATATCCATAATACATTTGGGGTCTCTATGGTGATATTACTATCATTCCATAATTTAAATAATATATCTAATCCCTGCTATATTAATAGTAATGGTATACCTAGTACTGAACCACTTACTATTCACATAATACCCCTCCAAAAAGTAGTTGGGGGAGGTCTAGGGGTATATTTCCAATTTGATATGACACTTGGTATATAGTTCAACCATTACTATTACTTGGTGTTCCAACTATTATAATTTAACTTGAAGGTACATCATAACCTTGCTTCACCCCTCCCCCAATTACTTAGACAACAATCTAATCCTCTATAGAAAACTATATACACCTTCTAGTGATGTTCTAATTATTGTAATTATAATATGAATTTGAATTATCTAATATCCATTATAATAGAATCAAAAACTCAATAATCATCATTAATGTAATTGAATTTTAATTATTAAAATCATTACAAATTCCAGTCTAAAACAATTATCATCCTTGAGAATCAACTGAGATTGTGTCTAGACATCAAATATATTTAATAATATATAGTACTTATCCTAATTATCTATTATATACTAAATTGGATGTATTTCAACATTCCAAGACCAATACTCAGATTTATCATTGGTCCAATCCCAAAAGTATGCAGTCTTGTCCAATAAAATATAACCAATAAAATTTCCATCTCTACCGATAAAAATACACAAGGAAGTACTGGTTTTTAATACAATTATTTAATCATCCATAAAATTCATAATTTCACCCTAAAATACACCATCACATCACCTAGTCATTGTGCATTATTTACTAGTGGCATCATTGAATCATCCCAACACTCACACCAATATCCAAAAATTACACTAGACATAATTATATACCTAAATCCTCAAATTGGAAAAACAATCATCATTCAATCATTGAAAGAAGAAATGTATCTATAATATAACTCAATCAATGGTTTAATACAATTCTATCCATATTTAAACTCTATTAAAACTTATTATACAAAAATTATACATCTCGAAAAAAAATTCAGTATTTTTTAATGTCCATGTTGAAATTATTTTTTCATGCAACAGTACCCTTGGAATGTTCCTGACGAACTTACTATTTATGATACCGGCCATTCATAAAATAAGGTTCATAAATCCATGTAATATATGATTCCTCCTGTTATATAATTATTTTTATATTCACCCTTTAGATTTACAATAATCTATAGAATCATATTAAATTTTTAATAAATTGATGGTTACAACATCTAATATCCAATGGTTCACTCCATACTATATGAATCAGATTACTCTACTTTTAAATCAACCACAACGATTATTCCAAACATCACACATATATAATTCTCAAGTTTCACCCTAATTATATTGTTGAGTAATCCATTTAAATAATGTACATTAATTTATTACATCATTTATCCCTTAATAATGTTCAACAAACCTCTTTATTCAACCATTTCAAATCCTTAGAGAATCAAAAGACAAATATCTAGTATACTAATTCCCATGTATATTAACAAAACTCACACATCAACCGATATTTAAAAATATCTTATCCCTCTATGTTTTGAATAATCATTGGTATTATATGTTAACATATATGGAATAAATCATTACTTCAAGGAAATCATGATGATATCATTACCAAAATAGTATTCCATATAACAATGGTTCTCAAAAAAAATTATTGTTGAAATGAAACATCTCAATCTAAATAAAATTTATGTGTGATACTATTCTAAAACCTTCAGGTCCCATGACTCATCCCAACAGTCAAGGATAAGGGGACATTACAAGCACACCTTTATCACTACAAATCTAAAGTTCCCCTAGATACCTAGAATTTCCTACCGAATCACACATAAACAATTCACTTAGTCCATAACTAAAGATGAATTACAAGAAACAAGTTTTTAATAGCCCCATATAAAATACCATTACATGAAAATAAATAGTGAAACTCAACCTACTCTTCATGTGGTGGAGTCTTCCCCTACCGTGACTTGTCAATAATTTATATCCTTATTCCATGAACATTACATGGATAAAAGTACACGTATAAACTATTTACATATCCCAAATAATACTTTAATGAGTTTCCTCCCACCTGACCTAGTCTCATGCATCTAATAAATTCAATATGAAACCCTTGAAATTCAACAGACAATCCTAGAATATCTCTTGATTATTCAATTCAAATGTTCCTTGGGTGTCTCACTCATGCTGATGATATCCACACAACCACTAGACACATAGGAATATATCCAAAAACATACTGCATCATCTCATTCTCTACTCTTCATAGACTTAAGTATCTATAAAAAATCATTGAAAATGAATCAATGCATTAGTAGAAATAATTGTGTGGGGTGGAAAATTTGTGATTTAATACATTTTATGTTTCATTCTAGGAAAACCATATTCAGTAATTAAATATTAATATTCTTTCAAATAAACACATAATGATGAATAGAACCATAGTTTTAGAATGTTCACAATTAATATTGAATAAATAATCCCTTTCATGATTTGGATATATTAAAGGCAATATTACACAATAGTATAAAACAATTTACGTACAAACAAAGATAGAATAAACTATACTAATGATACAAGTCCACCATATATTTTTTACTTCATCCCATAATATGAAAATGATTTAATATTTTTATATATTAATTATAAAAAACTATCTAATAATATATGACATCTAATCTAATTATTATAGAGATACATATTTATTCTTCTTCATCAAACAATAATGTCATAGTAATTATCTATTCAATATAAAATATTCACCACAAATTCTTATTATTTTTTCTCTCAAAAATATTCTTTATAATTTCTTTGGAGTGATATCCAAATTTTTCTATTTCTTTTTCATTATACACACATAAAATATGTCTGATCAAAAAATGTAAATCATCCACCATAAAATAGTTAACATTTAATTTTATTTAAAAAATAAAATTTGAACATGTTTCTTACATTATTAATTTCTAAAAAATCTCATTTAGTTTCCACATATTCTTTTTATCTCATTAAGGTCATAGTAGTGTAGTATTTTTTGATACAACATGTCAAAAAATATTCATTATAAATATAACGTCATTAATAAAAACCCCATTATTTATTGTGTGCACTTTATTTTCCCTTTATATTAAATAAAATAACATTTTATCAAGATTAAAAATTGATCGATCAAAATTATTGTCATCTAAATTTGTATTTTCAATAGAATAAATATTTTTGATACTCATATTTTTATACTGTATAATAATGAAAAAATAATTATGTCTAAATTCTTACCAAGACACAAAGATATACTATTCTCAAATTCAATGTTGTATAATATAGAAAAAAATAAATAAACTACACACAATGTCATATTCCCTAGAAAAGGTGTCTCTCATACTTCATAAAGACTTTATAAAAATGATAAAAATAATATAGAACATTGAAAAGTCATAATCTGTAATAGGAAAATTGAATTACCTATATTAAAGAATTATATATAATGCCTAATAAAAAATCGACATTTGAAAAGCATTAAAATAAGTTATACATGAACAAACACTCAAATTCATGGATTTTTATTAAGGTATACAAGCAATTTAATGTCATATGGAGTTGTAAAATATATCTATTTAAAATTTCATTAACCAATATCAGTGTTTTAACTTTTCATAATTAATTTCTTATAAACATGTTCAAATTCATACACGATAATCATGAATTTTCAATTTACATCTTCACCTAAAATATTCCATCCATAGACAAATAAATACTATATCATCATCTAATTACATCAATAACATCTGAAACACTACAAAATACTCAAAAATAAAAAAATTGTATATGTTTAAATTCATGGGAATACCTCAAATCATGTTAGTTTGATTATGATTTATTTTTTGACCAAAAAAGGGAAAAAATAGTAACATCCATATCAACCTTCTCCAATCCATCTTTTAGGGAATAATGACACATTCTAATGGAATATATTTTTTCATCAAATCACCCAAATTCTAAAAAACATAAAATTAGTTTTTGGGATAAAAAATATCCCCTTTTATATATTTTTAGGAACTAATGAATAAAAAACACATTCAATATGAAACCTCTTAGCAAGGTATCATTATTTAAAAATTATAAACGTACTTTATCAGACACGTTGTTGGAAATAAGAACATATAAATACTATTTCATGATGTACCTTAAATAATAATTTTCCTTGATACCTATTCAAACATGATTTTATTGATTATAGTATAGAGAATGATTCTACAAAAAATATGATATAAAAATTAATAAGTTATTATTCAATAAATACATCATCATTACATCTAATCATCCCTCAAACAGAAAAACCAATCATGGAATTTGTAATAAGAAAAATTTATATGCATTATAACTAACTTTATGAATATTTTACAGAGGAAAAATTAATAATTAAATGGTTACCCTTTTTTTATTATTCTCCTTCCATGCATATTTGTCCAAAATAATTGATATCTCCCAAATGTGAAAATATATATAAATTAGTATTTTAGAAAAAATGAACTTTACTCCATTGTAAATACAATTTGTAAATATATATATATGACCATTTATTTTTTCTTTTTTATTTTATCCATCATCAAAGACAATAATCTAATGAACAAAATGTAAGTAGGGATTCAATTACATAATATTTATTTTAATGGGATGATATTGTATACCTATCATTATCTCCAACTAAGAAAAGCATCATTTAAAAATAGTTTACAGAAAATATCTAAAAATTTCTCTTCCAAAGTAATAAAATATAGCCATAACTCATTTCTTTGTACAAAATAATTAATAAAGTGAAAAATTATAACAATTATATTTGAAATTAAATATTTAATGGTATTTCATTAATGATTAATAACACCAAGATTATAACATCCCAGACGTAGTGGAAATTTTACCTCCACCTTATAATTACCTCACTTATTTTTCATACACATATGTTGAGCTGTATCTTCATTTCCATCAACATACAGTACAGAGAATGTACAAAGATTCACATGGAAATTCCTCAATGTGTAAAAAATATATATCTCTTATAAAATAATATCCCCTATATATAGACCTATTATTATCTATATTTCATACAGAATCATTATATGATAATAAGAATATGTTATGTTGTCCTTTTATTCAATATTTCATCTAAAATTAAATTGCTCCATTTTTTTAAAATAATTAATCTTTTTCTAAACGTGAAACAAAAACAATTTTGGTGTAAATTTATATTTAGATACAAATATAACATATAAAATATCATGAATTAAATCATTGAAATGAATGAAACATCCAATAATATATTTAAAATATTCATGATCATTTATGTTTATATATATGAAGATAAATTTTCCCCACTAAAATTGTTAATGAATATGAATTCAATCCGCCAATATTTTTTAGAAAAACCTGATTATACTTCTTCTAAGAAATAAAATTTTGATCTTCATCTAGAAGGATTTGTATAATAGAAAATATCTCTTCTCCAAAAGAATGGTTTTTTAAAATAGATTATTCATCTTTGAAAAAATTCCTTTCCAAATCATTATTATTTTATAAAAAATATAATATCATCTACCAAAACAACGGTAATTATAGATACTAATTTATTTTATTTTATGATAATTTTGATGTCCACATGTTTTTTAGGAATTTCATATTCTTAAAAAAACTAATACTGAATACAAATATCTAGGGGATATTTTTAGTCATTATAATATCTGATTTAATGTTAAAATGTAACACTTTTATTATCTAATAATAAAAACATATTCTTTCTCAATGTATGAATCCTCCAATATATTTACATTACAGATGGTAGAATTGACATACATCCAATATATCATGTATTATATTTTTATTTAAATAGTAATAAATACCCTTGTGATTTATTTATTTCACACTAGTTAATAGGACTCATCAAAATCATTTAATTTACTTTATAATTCTAATTAAACATTGACCAATCTAATTTTCTCATGAGGTCACTCTTTTTATTTATATTTTCTTATAATACACGTTTTATCCCAATAACATTTTCATTTTCTAAACTGATTAGTTAATCCCATGTTTATGTCCTTTATATTAGATCCAACAATTTATTCATGTATTTAATCAAATCTTTATTCGCTAAATCCTCTAACACATATCTTGGTTCAACATGAGCAAAAAGTGATATATGTAATGTATCCCTCAAATTTCATCTTGTTTTATTATAGTGTCTAATTATCCTTTTATTTTCTACATTTGAAGATATAGTATATACCTTTAATTGGATGATTATGTTTGTACCTTTGTACTGAAGACTATTAAATCATCTTTCTCACCATTATATTTCTATAATGTATCATAATTTTTTGAAACATCACCCTAATTTAATCAAAATTGATTCATCTTGACCACTTTAGGATCATGTTGTATAAGGTTTTTTTATGTCCCATCAACATCAAAGTAACAAAATCATAAATACTCTCAAACACATTATTTTATCATCTTTTACCTCTTCCATTTAGAGGACAACCTAGTAAGACACTATTAAAACCTATTTTTTCAAAAATTACAATATTTTTACATTCAATATTTATAATAAAAGGGATGTTAAACACTCTAATGTACAATAAATATGGTGATTTTTTATAACACATCTCATATGGGGATATATATGAATATTTCCTATATAATACTCATTTTGGAATATAATATACATCTCTAATGAAATTATTTAAAAATAATTAGGTGTTTTAGATTTAAATAGCATAGTATTAATTGTCTCCACTAAAATTATATTCTTCTATTCATATATAACATTTCAACCTATATTATACAGTTTAATTATCCTTTGGTAAATACTATTATTTTTTATGTATTAGAAAATATGTCACCTATATTCATTGTGTTATTATCTATCTCAACCATATTTATGGATAAACCACTCTTCTTTTATTCACTTAAAATATAAAATTGAATCAATTTTAGATCCATTAATTTATGTTTAATATATATATATAATGTAATATAGTTATTGTTTTCAATAATGGATAAAAATACTTTTCACAGGAAAAAATATTGATTTATTCATACTTTTATTTTATTGATTTGTTTCTCACTGGAAAAAATATCTGAATGAATGAGCTCTAGTGGTTGGGTAGATTGCATAATCACCTTATTATGTGATTAGTGAAAACATTTTCCCTTCCATCAAATATTTAACATCATTTTTAATTCTATTTTAAATGTAGAAACATTCTGAAAATTATCTCTAATAGTATGATTGCCGAGATTATTTTGTCCTAGATAACCCAGAACTGAATGACCCAAATGATTTTTTATTTTTATACAAGAATAAAAAAGACTTTTTAACAATACAAAAAGAAATATATTACTTGTTATCTACTTTACTCAAGTAAAAATAAAACCATAATTCTAGATATTCACCAAAAATAATTACTTTCAATAGATCATGTAATGTTCAAAACCACATAACTGAGATAGATAATGAAGATTATGTATTTTTACATTATTAAATAAAGTGTAATTCTATTTTTATTGATAATTCAAAATCATATATAATATTAAAACTTTCATTTTTGAGACCCATCATTTCTAAAGGTTACTGAGTCTCCTTTTCACTTTATAATCCTCTTTAGTAGTTTTAAATCACGTTTCATTTTAGAGGAAAAAATAAATTTTTTAATCCATGGATTATTCTGAGGTTATTATATAAGTGTCACATACACATCTTATAATTTATTCAATAATTATACATTATAATTTTAATCTATTATATAATATATACAATATTTCTCTATGAATTTATAATGATGAAGAATTAATTTTTATGATAACTGTATGATCTCATCATTTTCCATGTCCGTCCCACTTTGAGTTTTGTGTTGAACCTATTTAATTGTTGGCTTTATTCTTATTTAGTCCTTGTTGGCTGAGTTATATTTGTTTATAGAGATAAATTTATAGGGAAATTTAACTAATTCTTTATAATGGAAGATTTCTATGAATTAAAGGAGTTCAGGTGTATGAATGTTTAAGAGAATATGACGGTTCTTCATGATTTTGGAAGGCTTCAGAGTAGGGTCATGCTTTTTCTATAGAAATGGACTAAAATATGACTATATGAAATTAAAACATCGTGAAAATGTTACATGAAGTCTAATTGTCTCTAGGAAGATATCATGAACTAGTTGAGGGAGTTGAACCAATAATTTTCTTGAATATGTTACATGATATGTAATAATTTATAAGAATTTTTTATTAAATGATTCATGAAAAGAAATGTTTACACATAATTAAAACATTACAAAACATGAAATAGTAAATTAAGTTTATTTTAATCTAAGGTGACATGTGTTTTATTCATAAATCCTAAATTTCTAAATACCTAATGTGAAAGGGTGTCACACCATTAATTTCTCAAAAATAGTGGTCTTAAATCCACATTACATATAATTTTATTCCTTTTCGGAAAAAAAATCATTATCTTTAAAATAAGGGAGACTCCACATGATTTTAGAGTGACTTATTCCATTTCAAATGTCACAATTATGTGTTTGATCCCAAATTAGTTGTCTCTATTTTCCCTTATCTTATGTTTTTTCAATATTGTAGTAGTGTTATATATCCACCGATATTGTTTTGGGATTATATCTAGGTCTTATGTGATATCGTTTTCTTATTTTGATTTTATTCTCAACAATTATTTGTTAGAAGTATCTCTAAGATGAGTTTTTTAATCACAGGATAAAGTTAATTAGTCTAATACATGGTTGTTGAGTCTATTTTTATTTGGTTCAGTATGTAAAAAATTTGGTAATTTCTCAGAGAAAATTTGAACATTAATTAAAATAATATTGGTTTTCAAAAATCACATGTTTAAACCACTACTCGGATACATTTTTACCCAATTTTTTTGATCCCTAGATTGTGACTTCTCATAGGGTGAGCCTACATTTTAATAATAATTAATTGGCTAATGGATTAAAGTATATTGAGCTTTACATGTGACATCAGGAGATTTCTTGTGATTGATTCTACATTGAAAATGGCTAAATTGATTATTGAAATGGATCGTGATGATTTGAAATGAATAGGTGTGAAAAGTGACCTGAAAAAATATTAGGATGCAATTTAATAAATACATGGGTAGTTGAAAGACAAATCGTAATTGGAATAATTATCCTTTATGACATATGGTATGATTTTATGTTGTGATATCCTTTCTATTAAAACAAATGTTATTATTGATGTTGAAATTATTATAAAATGTTATATGCTTATTGATATTTAAATTATTATAAAAAGGTTTATTCCCTTACATTATGTGGTTCTTATAAGTCTTGACATAGTTATTCAAAGTTTTTAATTTAAAAGGATTGGCCTGGGTGTGTTGTAATTTATATAGGGCTTGACCCAGTTATGTTATTATGACTTGGTTTTACAATTAAGGTTGGAAAGGTTGTGTTGTATTCATTTTTAAATTCTAGATTTTTGATGAAGCATATTTTTGATGTATTGTATCAATTGATTAAATAATAATACTTTTTAACATTTTATTACAAGACCTAATTATTAGATTTGTTATTTGTAGATATGGTAGTTTCATGCAACTATGTTTTACTCAAACCATATATGGGACCTCATTTACTACTCAAGAAGATTACATGGATGCATTTTTGGATAAGGGAAAATGGTCTCGTTGATGATTTATGCTTCCTGGATGGGTTGGAGATGTAATATTGGGACAAAATGTGGATAAGGAAAATGGTGTTATGAGTTTATTTATTCTATAATGGGTTCTTATCTATTTTAATTTCAGTTTTACATTTAGATATTTTATTGGATGACATTAAATGTTTTATTATTTGGCTTACATGGTTCATATTTTACCTTCGAGTTGTATGTTATATTATTTCTTCTATTTCCATTACTCTGATATATTTCTATTTATTAAGTGTTATAATAATAAAAAATGGGGAATAGCCTATCCACTATTTTTTTCACACCCCTGATTCTAGTAAAAAGACTCTATAGAAAGAGGAGGAGTGCCCGAGTACCAGTAAGAGTCTTGATTTGGCCACGTGAGAGAGTTCTAGATCAGAGGATGTTATAAAGTCGTATCAGTTAATAAGTTTTTTATTTCTTCTTGCTATTCAATTTAGGAATAGTAGAATGGGGACAAGGATTTTTTGGGAAATGGTAATGATCTTTTGCATGGGAATAACTAACCAATGTTAGGGAGAATATTTGAGTTCCCATGGGTAGAATAATTGTTCATGATGATTGGTTATTATGATTGATGTTATTTATTCTTTGTTCATTCATGTGTTGTGTGATATTATTTTATCTTGATAATTATACTCGCGTACCACTATATAACAAGAGGAGTTTTAATAAATCATGATAGGAACATGGAGATATATAGTGACATGCATTTTTAAAGGTAGGGACATATTTATTTCATTTGATATATTTTTCTTGTATGAAATCTTAAATGGGAAAACTGTTATATCTAATAAATTGGAATAAATGAACTTTCATGTCATAAAAATTCACTTGTTATCCAATTTTAGAGATACCATAAGCCAGTGATCATAATGTTTTACCACCTATTGATTTTTATCTTATTGTTAACCTATTTTATAAAGAATGAGTTTTTCTTGTAGAGAAAATTCTACCGCATTATAAATGAACTGACCACCAGGGGAGTAAAAATTAGCATAATCTTAACATATCTAAACTAGTTCTTCTTGTATATCATGAAGATTATATGAATTTTCATCTTCTCAAAGTCTTTTTAAGGGTCATGAAATCCATTTAAATGGTTGATTTTTTAATAGTTCCTTCAATGTCTACGATTAAAAGAAATTTTTATCTATATAATCTTCCTATGTTTACTCGGGAGGGAGGCCCCAAGGATGGTGAGTTATGGATTGAGTCATTCTATAAGATCTTCGAGAACCACAATATTGCCCTATTTAATTGGTCGATTCTTTATTCATACATGCCTTATGGACTATCCATGCATTGGTTACACATTTTATAGAAATATAAGAAGAAATAATAGTTATCCTGGATATAATTTGATGAAATGTTTCTATGAAGATTCAATCATGAGATGTTGAGTGATGTGAAGGCATGTGAATTCATGCATCTAACATAGATGGGAATTATATAGACAAAAAATACAATAAATTCTACAAAATATAAGTACTTTTCAAAATATATTTCCACTAATGATATCACTAAGGAAATATGTTTACCTGATGGGATTTACTATGTGATTGGATTAAAAGAAAACGTCTTTCACTTGAGCATGTATGTAGATGTGATGAATTTGAATCTCATCTCAAAGGGAAATCTAATATTGGACCTAAGAATCATCTTGGATGTTATAGTAGGTTTAACTAGGATCTATTATTTAGGAGGAAATAATCACTTCTATGATAGTTTTTTCCAAGATAAAATTGGGTGGAGTAGCCCAGAAAGTTAAAAGCTATCTCAAAATCGTGTTCCATTGTAATTCATTCAGCGTGTAAAGTATGTTCATATGTGGAATAAATGTTCATACAATGATTTGGAGTTTCATGATCAAAGTATGATAGGTCAACTATAGTGTTTTTGTAGGGGATTTTAGGAGTAGAGTGAGGTAGGGGATGAAGACAGTTACCATATTCTAGGAAGTAATTTGCTACCACTTAGAAAACTATTAGTTCTAGTTCCACAAGATTTTTTGGATGGGGAATGGTGCATAGTACTCTAATGTAGGAGTTGTAGTTCTTCAGATTGGAAATAACAAAGGGGAGTCATACCGGTGCATATAGTTGATGGGTAAGTAAGCTAGATGTTATGGAGTCTACTTTGGCATGGCTGGATGGTGAACCTTCAACCATCAAAGGTAAAATTATTGTATCATCTTCCATTTCATTGATTTTTTTGATACAGGATAATCTTGTTAAATTATATAACTCCTTTTTTTTAAATGATTTTATCCAAGATATATGGATCTTTGATTTTTTATTTACCATCAATACACCCTTGGGAGTGCGGTATGAGAATATCCAACATTGCATACCATGATCTATAAAAATTGGTGGTTACCATTCCATTTGCGAATCATTTATGCTAGAAATGATAAGTTTAAATTTGATTCTTATTGTAGATTGGATATTTTTAAACATTATCAAATCCACTCTAAACAGAGTATAGTTAAATTATTATCTTGATAAATATGTGTCTATTATCACTAGGTTGATTGGGATCTTTAGTCTAGTCATGCAGGAAAAATTTAGCACATATTAAATTGTCGCACGTCTTAGATAGTAGGTAGTTCTGTAAATTATTGTGAAACTTTTTATAATGATTTTACACTAGTGGTGGGCCATTTTTATAATTTATTACTAAAACATTTTATATCTTACCACTCAATTAAGAGATCGAGTTCATGATTGAGTGGGTTCGAGAGATGATTCAGTTTCTATTCCACCTTTAAGTATGGAACTAGCAGAGATTCAGGTACAGAATGTTTAGTAGGGATATCTAGATGATAAGAGTATAACATGGAATTTTTTGTCAACATGGGGTTTTCAAGTAATTTTCTCCAAGAATGTTGATTGTACCTTTGTGATTATGTCTCAATTATTTGGGATTGAACCAATTTTTTATCAAAACTGATATCCCCTTTTTTACATTAATGTTATTTTAAATTATACGAATTGTTCTATGATATTACCTAAGATAAATTCAACACTGGGATATCTCCAATTGTGGTCGAGACCATAAAACATCCATCATAATACATTAATATGACCTTATGGATTGTATGATTTTGTTGTGATGCCATTTGAAGTGATGAAGGAAGAAAAAGTATTAATTTCCTTAATGAATTAGAACATTCATCATTTTCGGGACAAGTTCATCATTGTTTTTTTCTATGAAATCTAATTGTAATCCTAGTAAGATAACAATAATACACAAAATCAAAACAACATCTTGAGTATATTTCGAGAGAATAAACTCTAATACAAGCTAACAGAATTGGGTTTCTAGATTGATAATGTTAACTTTTTGGTTCATGTTATCATTGAAGATTGTAACAAACCAAATTGTTATGAATAAAATTCCACATTTTTATTTTATTAAATAGAAAGAAAATGCAATTATTTTTTTATAATATCCAATTGGATTTAAATAACCATTTATTATCTTTACTGTGGAAAATATATCTGCTGAATAGTTGTCACATGACTACTATAAATATAGGGGATTAAAAAATCCTTTTGGCACAGACATAGGAAATGATGGATTCAACTAGTAGGATCGTATCATACAAAGCCAATTTCTAGATCATCCAAAGGAGATAGAATTTTTGGGAATTTCCCTAATATAGTCCTAAGATGATATCCCAAAACTAAATCATGAGCATATATATTTATGGTAAATGTTCAAGATCATCGAGATCACGGCCCAGACCATGTTCATCAAACGACCTAACGAATCCACACTATCGCAAACCATGTTCTTATAGATAAATCTATTGTACTGAATGGATTTTTATAATTATCCTAGAAATATGAATATATAAATTATTTTTTATAGAATAATAAATACATTTTTATACTATTACTGTTTCTTTGTGAATGATTTTTAAATAACAAATTGTATTTTGGGATAATATTCAAATTCAATTATTGGGTAATTATTTTAAAATAAATAATACTTTAATAGAATGTTATTATTAAATAATATTTATCAAATACCAATGATCATATAATTTTTATGATGTCAAATTTAATTTTTATAAGGGTTTAAAAAAGTATTATTTTTTAAGAACCCGTCATTTTCAATAAATGTCACTTATTATTTCAAAAGTGAATATTAACATATTTAAATGTTAATTTTGATAAAATTGTTAGAATATTTGGAATCAGAACATTAAAAATAACCAACACTGAATTTTACAAAAAATTTGGAGACAATCTATTTTTTATGTAAAAGGTAAATATTGTGTCAATATACAGTGTGTTTTATAACATCGTAATAACCAAATTGTGATGTAAAAAAATCCTATAAATGTTTACTCAGCCCAAAATATTATTTCTATTTAAATTAAAATTATTTTATTTTTATTTGATTTATTTTATAAAGCCTTTGTAATTCCTCTAATACATACAATATATTTCATGATTTTGAAATTATTTCCTTGAGAGTGTGACTCACCACCACATAAGCAAGGGAGTTGTTTTATTATCCAAGAACCATTTGTTTAAAAATAATTTAATCCAATCCACTTTTTTATAATCTATTTTAAAAACCCATGGGATGGATTTTGGATTCTAACACTTTATTATGTAGAATTGTATATCAGTGAATCTTAGCTGTATCACAGGGATAACAAGAAGAATGTGGAGTTTATTCTGGTGGTTAGATGCATAAATCCAAAGGTGAAAATAAATTTTATCATCCCACTTATAAATGGTGCGGAAATAAGCCACCCATAAATTTCATTAGAGTAACAAGAAAATAATTTTGGTGTAGAAGACAATAGAATCTAGCCAATTATTATTTATATGATAACCTAGCAATGTGAAATAGGAAAGGAATTCTTGATACAATCCCCAATGTGTCGTTCACTAATTCAACATGAAGGAACCATGGCACTTTGAAAACCAATTCACTAAGGAAAGAGTTTTCATAGGCAACCAACAATATCCAAGGTAGAAAGTGTGATATTTTTCCATCACCGGTACTCAAGTGAATCCTAAAAATGATGTAGTGAAAGGTACTCTAGTTATTCAATCATTAATATAAAACATACATTCTTATTCTAGTTCTACACAATCTTTCATATCAATAATATTTAGTATAACTATTAAAATACCACCACAAACCATGTATGTACAAAAAATGGGGAAATTATTGCATCAAAATTATATAACTCCTCCCCTGTAAATGTTTGTGGGATGAACATCCTGGGGAACTGTTTTGTAATTCCCATGGTGTAATTTGATGCAATTCACGACATGGATAGGATTTACCTATATAGATCCAACATAAATTTCTGCGAGAGGTAAATCACACTCCATATGAATAATCTACTCCCAATTATATACAAGTTCAAGGATGAGGATGAATATTCTTTAGCACCATCATTAATATAATGGATATTATTTCCTTACGAGAAAGAATATGTTGCACCAATAATTGAGTCTATAGAATGAACCATTATCTAAGACGTACCAATTATGAAGGAATATGTTGATATGTTTCCAAAGAATTTCATGGTCTTCCTCATCGCCAAGAGGTTTAATTTTCAATCGATCTTTAACACGGGGGTTTTAAATATCAAAGAATCTATGTTGAATTGATTTTTTGGAACATTTGGAACAAAATATACAATTACATGAGAATCTAGATAATGGTTTCATATTCCCATGTTCTTCACCATGGGGTAAACCAGTCCTCTTCTCAAAGAAGAAGTATGGGTCAATGTGCCATTCCATTGATTATCGTGAGGTCAACAAGATCAAGATAAAGATCAATTATCTTTTTCCAATGTTTGATGACTTTTTTGGTCATCTACATGGTTGATAATAATTATACAAGGTGTATTTGTGGTCAAGATATTACCAAGTTAGGGTGAAGAAGGAAGATATATGTAAGACTTATTTTCATACGAGGTACAAGTAATATGATTTCATGGTTATTCCATTCAGACTCACAAATGATTCAGAAATCATCATGCACATAATGAATAGAGTCTTTAGATATTATCTTAACAAAATTTTGGTTTTATTTATAGATGATATTATTATATTTTTCAACACCATAGAGGACCATGAGGATTATATGATCACTATGCTAAATACACTGAAAAATTATAATCTCTATGTAATTTACAGCGAGTGTGAGTTATGGATGAAGGATGTCTCATTTTTTAGGAATACCATCAAAATCAATTGGATATTTGTGGATCCTTAAAATATAAAATTAATTGAGGGATGGATAAGGCCAGCATCGGTGACAAATATTTATAGCTTCCTTGGGTGAGCTTGATATTATCACTAATTTGTGAGAAATTTCTCAGGACTTTCAAACCATTTTAAAAAGATAACATTGAAGGGACCCAAGTTTGATTTGAATGAATAATGTGAAGAAATATTTATGTAGTTGAAAAAGAGGATTACCAATGCCCTTATGGTCACACTACCCACAAGTGGGGACCTCTGTTTAATTTTTTGTGATGCATCAAAAAATGAATTAGGTTTTGTGTTAATGAAAAATGAAAAAGTCAAACGCTATTCTTCAAGGTTGTGGATTATTCATGAGACAAGAAATCTAATTAATGATTTAGAGTTAGTTGTGGTGATCTTTTCTTTTAAAATTTAGTGGAATTATCTCTTTGGGGAGAAGTGTGAAATATATATAGATCAAAAAGTCTTAAATATATATTGACATAAAAAATAGAGGAGTATGTGCCAATGAACATGTTAAATCTCATCAGGGATTATGACTACTCAATCCACTACCATCCTGGGAAGGTAAACAATATGGAATATTCTCAAATTAGAAAGGATCCATCAATTCTATCATCAATGATAATTGATAAGGATCTGATCTTCTTATATTTTAATAGGATTGATATGAGAATCATAAAGAAAGTAACATCATAAATCCTTTCACCAATGATTTCTCAACCATCTCTTCTTAAAAGGTTAAATGATGCTAAGAAAAATGATATGGGTATTCATAAAAAAGTAAAAAATATATTAAATGGAAAATACATGGAGTTTAGTGTTAATAAAGAGAGAATTTTGAGATTCATTTCATGACTATGAGTTCCATAATATCCTACGTTAAAGAGGGACATATTGGATTATGCCCATTGTTCGACTTTCTACATTCACTGATGAGACACAAAGATGTATCTAGATATATGAGAGCACTATTGGTGGGATTACAAGATGAATGATATTGATGATTATAAATTAATGTTACTAGTATGTAATAATTTGAAGGCTAAAAGGAATATGTATAAGGTCTTGATGAAACCATTTCCCATACAAACATGGAAATTGGAAAACATGACCCTGGACTTTGACATCAGACTTCCAAAGACATCCAACTGAAATAATGATATATGGGTTGTCTTGGATTTTCTTAAAAATACTGCAAAATTCATTGTAATTTGATATGATTTATCACTGAATCAACAGGAACTAATATACATTAGATAAGTCGTAAGGCTTCATGAAGTACCACTATCTGTTGTGTGCAATTGAGATCCAAGATTCAACTCTATGTTTTGGAAAAGTCTTCAACATTCTATAAACACTGAGCTGACCATTATTATATATTATCACCCTCAAAATGACGTCCAATCTAAGTGGACTATCTAGAAACTTTAGGAAATATTGATAGAATACATAATTGAATTCATATGAGGATGGGGCTAACATCTTACTGTGGTCATGTACTTTTAAAATAGATGTGTTCACTCAAGCATCAAAATAGCTCCCTATGAATCCTTTTATGGGATCAAGTGTAGAAAAATGGCATGTTGGAATTAATTTGGGTAATGAAGACTTCTAGGTCCTAAAATTGTTGAAGAAATGGTGGAGAATGGTAAAACAACTCAGTATCACATCATAGCTACTCAGAGTCAATAGAAAATATATGCTAAAATCATTAACAATACCTAGTTTTTGATATTGGATACATGGTATTATTATGCATATATTTATGGGAGATAGTGATGAGATTTTGAAATAAGGTAAATCATAGTACATTGTACATCAGCACCATTGAGATCCTTGACTAAATTGGAGTAGTGGCCTATCGACTATAACTCTCACCAAACCTATCTCAATTACTTGATGTATTCCATGTATCCCTCTTAAGAAATAATATACCAGACCCATCACATTTACTCAATCTAGTGTTGGTACCATTGGAGAAAGACTTTTCATACAAGGAGTAGTTGATTAAGATCTTAGATTTTAGAGAATAATTTCTATGAAATAAGATAGTTATCTCAACAATGTGTTGTGTAGAAACCAAAAGTATTAGTAAGTAACATGGGTACTGGAGGAGTTGAGGATGTAGGGTTACCCTCATATGTTTTTGTGTTCGAAAAGAAAATCATGAGGGAGAAATTTTTAAAGGGGAGAAGATTGTAATGACCAGAACTGTAGTGAATAAAATTATTCATATTCATTTAATTAAATAGAATGAACATGGACTTATTTAGTTTTATTATATCCAATTAGATTTAAATGACCGTTAAGTGTATTTATTATTGATAATATAGTCATTTAACAATATCACATGACTATTATTAATATAGGGTTTTAAAAAATCCTTTTAGCATATACAAAGAAGGTGATAGCCTCAACAAGTGTGATCACACCCTATGAATCCCATTTCATAGAGCTGCTGAGGGAGATTTCATTTTTTGTCTTTTTCGTAGACCAATCCCAATATGAGATCTAACAACTTATGTATGATAGAAACTATTTAAGAAAAAAGTTAAAGATCATTGAGATTGTGACCTAATCTCTATTCATCGAACAACCCGATGAAATCCCTAACATCGTTCACTATACTACTAGGGAATATGATGGTGAATTTAATGGATATGTATCAATACCCTAGAAAAATAAATATATACATTATTTTTTATTATATAATAATTAATATATTTTCATTATATTAATGTTACTTAGTAAATGATTGTTAAAAACCAAATTGAATTTTTTCATAATATTCAAATTCAATTAATGAATTTATGATTTAATTGATTTTTGAAATAAATAAACTTTTAATTGAGTATTATTATAAAATAATATTTTTCAAATATAAATTATCAAATATTTTTTATGAATTCAAATGCCATATTTATATGGGTTCAATAAAACTGTTATTTGTCAAAACCCATCATTTTCAATAAATGTCGGTTATTATTTTAAATGTGAACAATCACATATTTATAAAATTATTTTTAATAAATGGATATCATTTTTTGAATCCATACATGATAACTATCCAATGGTGATTTTTTCACAATTTTCTGAGAGAGTCAAAAAATTTGGGTAAAAATTAAATACCATATAAATATACTTTGTGGATTATAACATCATAATGGCCAAATAGTAATTTAATAAATTCTATAAAAGTTATCCTTGTAAAAATATAATTTTTCAATATAAAATTATATGATTTTATTTTTATTTTATTTATTTTACAAAGCATTAGTGAATCCTCGATGACTTATATGATATTTTATGATTTTAAATTCATTTGTTTGAGAGTGTGACTCACCTCCACATAAGAAAATGAATTATTTTATTATCTTCAGCCCTAGGAATTATAAAATAATATTAAACACTCCCCTTTTTATGAAACCATGGGAAACATAATGGGATGGTTTTTGGTTTTCAATACATTATTATGTAATGCATAAAACCTAAATAATAAAAAAAATCTTCCACATTTTCTATAAAAACCCACCCAATCTCTCATTTTAGTTAACTCAATGTCTTTTAGGCAGGCCAATAATATTACCTATACTCCCTAGAGTCCTTAAAAGGTTCCCCCTAGCTCCCAACATTCTTCTTTCTTGCCTTGGGGGCTGCACATTCAAATAAGGGAACCTTATCTTCAACCATACCCTTTTATCATTCATTGTTATTATGTTATGTATTTTACATTCCTTTTTCCTATGTTAGGATATGTTCATAAAAATCCACCTTACTGTACATAGATGTATAATTTTAGATCCTATTTAACTCTCTTTTATCCCCCTAATAACCATTATGTACACCTATGACCGTGCTGAAAATTTTAAAGGGCTATTTCCTTTCTCCTATATCATTAAGTTTATTTACTATGCCATGCCTTATATTTCCAATTACATATGATGGGTAATGAATTGTCATGTCCTTGTGTCTTTTAATTGTATATTTAAATGATGAGATACCTTTTTCTCTATCCTCAACCCATTTTATGAAGTTCTATATGACATTGTTATACTGCCGAAGTTACACAACAATATTCCATGCAAAAAAAGTGTAGTGAATACCATACCCATATTTCTATCATGGGTATTTACCTTTATGAACATATTATTTTTCATTGTAGACTAAAATATATGTTTTTAACATTCCATTATCATGGAATAAATTATAATGATTAAGGAATCCATGTTATATGATCTATGTGTCACACATAAGAATGAGAATGAAATGATTATTGAGGGTACAACCAGATAACACTCCATTGCATTGGGTAATGTTTTGTATCATGATACATCATATTAGGAAGGGAGTGTACCTAATTCATTTATGGGATATCATCCACCCTGAAGTCTTCAGGGGTCTATCCTTGACTTATGTTAATGATGTAGTGTTTTAAGTTGTTTCCACATTTCCCATGTTATGATTATCATACTTTAGCATGACATATTATTCATGTTCTTCTTATGATACCTTGATAAGAATATTGAATAAAATTTATTATCGTCCTAATATTATGACTCTTTTATTCCCTTGTTGGGCTTTATAGCTCACTCTTTTCTTATGTACGTCTTGAGGTTATCCCATACAGTGTTATGTATGAAGGAATATTTTTTTCATGTTAATGAAGTTTTCAATAAATATTTTTATTTCATGCTCTATGTTTTATGTAATGTAACAAATTTCCCAAAGACATTATAACTCTAGATCATTTGGGTTTTATTAAGTATAATTTTATGTAATAAAACATGTTTATATTTGAGTTAAAGAGCAGGGTTGTTATAAGGCATGAGTGTTAGTGGACTTAGAGAAGGTTGAAGACATGGTATCCTGGGAGTATCCAAATAATTTCTTCAAGGATTGTATTTTTCTATGTTTGGTAGGTTATTATATTTAGTTCATCCAATACTTTTAACATCTCTCATCACTAGTGTTAGAGAATACAAAAAAAATGGTGAATCTTGTTTGGTCCAATGCTTGTGAGAGATGGTTTTAGGGGAAAATGGTAGGCTGACCTCAGTTCTGAATATAACATTACATATATCGGGTGAGGAATATACTATGTAAGGCGATTCATTCTTAATTTTACTTGGAAAATTTCTACTCTAAGTGGATAGAGTGGTTTCAAATAACATTAGATAGATGAGACTGCATGAGAGGAATTACCATAATCATTATCTAGGGGTATATTTCATGGTACATACCTTAAGATGATGGATTCATTATCATACGTGAAAGAGTGTTATGGTGTAAATGGACCACAAGATCCTCATGTACATCTTCTTTCAATGGGAAATGAACCTGTGGTAGTGGAGGTAGGTCAATTATCTGTGGTATTTATAGGATGAGTTTGATTATATACAAGGAAATTGAAAAATATTTGTTAATGAATTGAGTTGTATTATGCGTACAGAGCCAATGAAGAATACTTATGATGAGTTTCATATTATGAATCTCTTTGAAATCAAGCTTCTAGATGTTTTAGAGTACTAGGGAAAACTTTCACTGACTTCAAATAGGGATATTGATAAGAATATAGACTAGATAATGATAGAGAAATTATCTGAACTGTAGGTTTTAGATATAAGAGACAACATATAAGTTGGGGAGACTCCATTTAGATTATCTATTGGCATATGTGATTTTATTCCTATCCATGGATGAGTATGGGTTCGTCTTGTCTTACAATTGGAGTTTATGAGAGTGATTAGTGATTCTAGATGGGTGGTACTTATAGGTATGAAAAATATGTATTGTGAAATAAAAAAGTTAGTAATGGTGTACATGAATTAAAAATGAGGTTGTGTGATTCATGGAAATGAATTTCACCTATTAGTAAGTGATGACAGAATATCGGAGGCTTGTAGGGTTATTACAAACTTTGTCCATTCTATAGTGGAACTGGAATGTTCCACTATAGATTATAAAATTGGATAAACTAGGTCCTCTCATAATAAGGATATAGTATGTGTGATTTTAAATAAACCAATTATGGAAGTCCCATGAGCATGTACCCATGTGCTACAGGATCTGGCTTTGAATTCAAAGGACCCATGGTCAAATCCATGAGGGAAAATTTCAGGGCTACTATCGTAGCACTGTAGCAGTGGCAGAACTGTAGTGGAGGAGGCATTGTTGCTGGTACTATAGCGATGATGGTACTATAAAGTGTACTTTAGTAGGCCAAGTACTATAATATTACTATTCATTGAAGGGCCATTTGGGCCAAAAAAATCCTTCAACGCTTGTATTGTTGCAACCTGTCCTTGGGCCTTCAGTATATGTAATGGGTCTCCCTCTACCCAGCAAAAAGACTTGTTTGATTTAATATTAAAAAAGGTGATTCGGCTGAATTATCAAAGACCACTTATTTCTTATCATGTAGACCTTCACATGTGTTGATATGGGTTGTTTTTATGTGTATTACATGGTCTGATTTCCTAGTGTTTCCAAGGATTATCATTTATGATAGAGATCCTCATTTTATGCCTCATTTTTGGAAGGGTATTTGAAGGATATAGGATCACATGTTTATCTTGGTATGGCCTGTCATCCCTAGATTTATGATCAATATGAGAAGACTATTTAGATTATGAAGGACATGATGTAATAAAAAAATTTGGACTGTGTTGGTTCATGGGAGCATAATTTGGAACACTTTGAGTAAAATTATAATAACAGATCCATTAATTGATTTATATGGATCCTTTTCTAGAATTCTGCAAGAGACCATTCTATTTACCTCTTTGTTGGTAGGAGAAAGTAAAGATGATTTTTCTTGGTCCTAGTCCAATGATTGAGATGTCTCAGTAGGTTTATATGATTGAGATGCATTTAGTGACCACACAGAGCAGGAAGAAATGTTACACTAGAAATTGAAAATGAAATATTGAGTTTTATGATTTTCATCATGTTTCTCCATGGGTGTTTCATAAATTGTGACATTACAACATCGTAAAAATGGGAAGTTTGATGCCCAGGTTTGTCAGCCCGTTTGAGATAGAGAATGTGAAAGTACAACGACATACCGATTATCTCAACCACAATACTACAGTTCTTTGAAATATTTATTTCGTGTGTCATAGTTTATGATATTTTATCCAAAATATTATCTTTTGGTATATTTTGATGAAGTAGGTCTTTATTTAGATGCATTCTTTGAGGGAAATCTGATACAGACTGTGGATTGTAGTAAGAAGTACCTCTGGGGAAATATTATACCTCTAGTTTGAGTGCGGTGGAAACATGGTCATGTTCTGGATGAGACATGGGAGATATAATTTAATATATGAGAATATTTTTCAGAATTATTCACTATGACCTGATTTTAATTCATGGAGAATCATAGGGATGACCTATTATATTATAGAGAGGTTTTAAGATTCAATCATTTTCCCTGTATTTTACACTAGGAGTCTTCCCTTGAACATAATTTTTCCTTCTTCTTTGAACATTGGTGGTAGATTTACTTTTGATGATGAATATAATTCTTCGGGGAAATGGCCTAATGAAATGATATATATGTTTGATTGAATTAATGGAGTCTATTTTTCTTCATTTCGAAGGGATTATCAGGGTTATTCATGTATTTGGAAGGGTTAATAGTTGTTTTGGTATTTTTCTTTAGAACTAAACTAAAATATAACTAGAAAAAACTTATAGACCATGACCTTGTTCTCTGACATGTAACTATTTTATTGAAAATTTCATGAGTTAGTTCAGGGTGTAAAATGAATACATCCTTTGAACATGTTACATGACTTATTAATGTTTCTAGGCAGACATGGTGAACCGATTTTTGGTATGAAATGGTTACACACTGTGAAAATGTTACACTATGTTAAATGGTCATTCAAGGTTAGTTTAACCTGAGAGGACTTGTTTTTAAGTGTAAATATAAAATTGAGAAATACATGATGTGAGAGGTTTTCACTCCCTGAATTTCTCATGACCAACATTTTTAAACCCACTTCACTTATCATTTCATTAATTAACATTATATCCCTCTCCATTTCAAACCATAGAGAGACACTATGTCATTTTTTAGTCTATTATTCCCTTCTGTACATCCTATCCAAGAATCGGATCCCCAGTTAGTTGTTTTTCTTTAATCTCTCGTATCTTTTTTGGTGTCTGTTATTGAATTGAAATCACATGGCCATAATATTTTTGTATTTTTACTGAGGGTTGTGTGATATAGGATTATTTTTTTGAGCTTTTTAACCATAGTACTTTTGAAAATGTACTTTTTTAATGATTGTTTTACTCACTAGATAAAGTTTGGTGGTCTAAAAAAACTCTATTATCTGTTTCTATTTGAATTATTATATGAAATATTTTTGCCATTGTACTAACAAAACGTGCACATTAAATAATATAATAATGGGTAATAGAAGTAAGGATTTATGGCTACACCTTAGATCTACATGAACTTATGGTGTAGAGAAATATTTTTCAACTACCCATAGGGTGAGCCTTCCCATAAATAATTAAGAATTGGATAATGGATTAAAGTATTTTTAGCATAAAATTATATGTTAGGTGATTTCTTATGATATATTCCCAATGGAAAAGTGTGTAATTGAATTTTGATATGGATGATAATGATTTTTTATTAATGGGTGATCAAATTGGAATGGAAATGGATTAAGAACATATTTAATGAATGAAAGGGTAATGGAAAGAATAATGGTAATTGTCATAATTAATCATTATGAATTATGATATATTGTAATCTGTGTTATGATGTGTATTTTTATTGATCCTGAAATTCATAAATATTGGGCTATTCCATGTGATTCTGAAATGCATATATAAATGGATACCCTCAGTTATGTTATAAAGAATGCAGGACTTGAACTAGTTATACTTAAATTCTAATATAAATGAATTGACCTAGTTATTTTTTACTGCTTATATGGATTTACCCCGTTATTTGTTTATGACATGGTTTTGTGGTTATGGTTGAAATGGTTATGCTACAAGCTCAGAGATATTAAGAACTGGTATTGAAGAAAGTTTTTTGACATAGTATAATAATTGATTAATTCATAAAACATTTTATCTAATTTTTTCAGGGAATTATTATCAAAAAAGTTTTTTAAACATTGTAGTGTCGAAGATATTCTTTTTACTGAAACAAAATTCATGCCATCATTCCATACATGAGAAGCTTAGTTGGATGTAGTTTTTTTCAATAGATAAGGAGCTTGTTTCTTACTATTTCTATTTGTATAGGTTGGTGCTCAGAGTTTGAACCTCCATGGGGTTTATGATAAGAATATTTGGAGATTATTTGTGTTAGTATAGTCTTTTATATGTATTTATTTTAGTTTGAAATTATGATACATTCTATAATGAAATTAAATGATTTATTATTATATTTTTTATTTCATCATTATTGTGACATAGGATTCTCATACACGGATATTGCATATTTTTAGATTAATATTCTTTACAATACTTATACAAATACCAAAAGACCATAAGAGTTCATTTCCTCTGGATACTTGGAACTCAATCTTATTATCTAGTGAAAGATTTTAAATATTTCCAAAAAAATATCTTTCCATTTTTTACACTTTATGAACATACCTTATATAAATAATTTATTGATAGTTATGGTAATGGACACATAGTAAATGTTGATCTCATATTCCCAGTAATGGTAAACATAAGAGATATCTATCTATGATCATATTAAAGAAATATATAATTAGATGTGTACATGTCAATGAAGATAACATAAAATGTTCATCCCCAACCTATTATAGATCATTAAATTGATTCATGAGATAAATATTTGATGTTTATAAAACATGAATTATAAGGGAATCAAAGAAACTAATCCATGAGAGAATAAAATTGGAATAAGATAATGAATTTTGGAATACCCAAAAGCATTTAAAAAATTATGTCAAGGATACACATCAATATATTTGTAACATTTTAGGATTGGTCTAACGACCCTTGTACCTTCTTTAGGATTTGGATAACCACTCAAGTACCCTTATTTTCAATAGATACAACTCGTGGGCCGGACAAACTCTTATCCCTAGTAGTATCTCATTCCACATATTGGAATAGTTTTACTCTCCAAACAATTATGTTAGTCAAGGTTCTCTCCCAAGACCATCACATTGCAAAAAGTGATTTATTGAACTAAGTTTACTCCCCATTATAGTCATGTCTATCAAATGAGGCATAAATCATTACCCAATGTGTTGAGGGAGATATATGTGTAACAACCCAGGTAAATAAAAAAATAATACATTTTCATAATTATTCATATTTGTAAAATAAATATTAATTTTACTATAATGGGGATGCTATGTTCTATAGTGTACCCAATACACAACAGCGGGTTTCTTTGAAATCTTACATTGCACATTAATAATATAATTTTATATTTTCAAATGGTAGTTAACACCTAGCCATTGTATTGATGGGAATGAATATAACTAACTAAAGTATGATTATAAATATTTGTTAAATGTTTTTACATTTATCCAATAAAAGTTAGAGGTTTAAAATTTGAATGAATTTAATTTTAAGCATAATTTAACTTAAATGGTTAATTTAAAGCCTTTTGATGGTGAACCCTCTTCAAATCTAATTATTTTCACTTTTATATCTTCTATTTGACAAAATAAAATTCTTATTTAGAATCGGGACATCAAAATTTACTTTGGCTAAATATTTGGTATTTTTCTAATAAAAAACATTTTTTATGAATAGTGAAAAATATTGTATTTTAATTCAAAAGTACCTTTTAATGTAATTTATTTATATGATTTTATATTTTTTTAATTGGTTTCAAATTGTAATTATATTATTTATTTACCATTTCATCCAATGTTAGTCATTTTAATTAATTTTACTTTGAAATTGGACATAAACAAGTATCAATATTTTGATAGTTATTGTTTCTTAAAAACACGATATTTGTTTTGATAATGGGAATTAATTTTAAATTAATTAATACAAATTCTTTGTTTTAAATTTTTTAAAATAGAAATCATGTTAGAATTCGAAATATCAAATATCTCTTAGGCTGAATTTTTGGTATTTTTCTAAAAAAACCCGTCAATTTTTGGTGAATTGTGAAACCGCTAAGTCGTAGTAAAAAAACTGATTTTTTCATTTAAAAGAAATTTTACCAATTATGTGGATTGAATTTAGAAAATATGATATACATGGTTATTAATACTATGTAAAATTTTGTTCAATAAGATAAAAATAATTTTTGGTGAATAGTAAATTTTGACTTTTATTTACCCCGGTTAAAGTTAAATAGGGAAAATCAACGTAAAAATATATTATAATAATAAAAAATTACCTTAACACATGTACTAACCTTATTGGTTGAGTCATTTATGACCATGGTCATCATTGTTCAATTTTGGGACCCCATTTATCCACTTGGGAGTGATAATGACACTTTAGATTAATTAACTTAAAGTAATGGCAAAAATAACATAAACAAATATTTTTTAGTAAATTTATTTTTATAAGGGGTTATATAAATTATCATTTCAACTATAAATATTCACTGGAAATATAAAAATATTTCCTACATTATGGTATTATTTTTATAATTTTCAGACATCAAATAAATTAAATTATTTATGACACAATAATGATGTAATATTTACCTCATTAAAAATGATTTAAATAAATGAGGTTATAAATATTAAAAAAATTATCCAAAACCTATCCAATTTTTATTGGAAAATTTAATTTCAACCATTAGTTCTCTTATATTATACTTTATTTAGTTTTGGAATTTTAGAAACCGAATATCATTATATAATAAAATAATATTTTCACACTTTCCTAAAGAGCCCCTCCTCCCCCTTATAAAAATCCCTCACTTCTAACTCATTCCTTACACATCTCAGACCACTTGGCTCATAAAAAACCTGCCAAAATAAACTCTCAAGATCCCTCTCCTCCTCTTCTAAGCCTTACCTTAGGAATAAGTCACTTCACGAAGTCCTTTTGGTTCAAACCAAAGGGCGTTACCCAAATTAAATGTCACAGTTTCTCTTAACTTTTTTTCTTTTATTTTAATTCTACAACCCATAAACTCTTTTGATTCCTTTATTTTATAACAAAACAAATATCCTCAATATACTAAGTGGTTCTTATTATACTTATTTTAACTACACTTACACACACCTCCATTTAATGGGTGAAGAACATAATGTTTCTGCGAATGGGAAACTAACGCCTCACGAAACGATGATCGTTCGATTATATCCTACCACCTCTCATGGTGGCCATTAAGATGATAATTTATTTATATAATATATATATATATATATTATGTTTATGTTTTCTCTATGCTTCTGTATAATCCATTTATAACCTACCTTTATAGTTTTCGTAATGGGTAAACACGAAAATTTCATTTGAGGAAGTGCAGACCACCGCCCCCTCAAAGTGATATGACTTGTTAATTCCAAATATGGGATGTATAAATGATAGAGTTATTGATATTATACATGATATTATAATGTAATTATGATAAAACTATGTATAATTATGTTTTAATTCCATTAAAGTACAAAATATAAATGAAAGTAGTGTTCATGCGTACGTACGACATACCGTCTCATTGAACGGTGCATTTCATTTCATATATTCAAATATTATGTAATATTATAAATACATTTATATACTAAATACATAAGATATATATATGATATCTAAATAATAAATATCATTATGAATATAATAAACTATTGACCATGTGACCATCTTGTAATTATAAGAAGTCTATTTTTGAATCAAGTACCAAATATCGAAAAAACGAACGTTATTAACATTAATGATTAAATAAAGTTAATAACATGGTAATAAGTGATATAAAAGGTATAATAAACTTTAAATGGTTCTTATGCATGTAGGAATTTACTTTAGTTTATTATTTTGGAGATTAAAGAACGAACGAGACATTTCGGACACGAGGTAAGGGACTTTGTCTCAATATTCGTTCATTGAGTCATATTTTGTTTTAATAAATGATTTTCTTTTATACGCTGTATAAATACCTTTGACTTTTCATTTAATTCAGAGGGAATATTTTTCTACCAATCATTTTACTAAATGAAAAAAAATAAAGTTTCCTTTTAATGTACGTGGTGACAACGACCTTGCCTCCGCTGCGAGTATTATTTGATATTTGGATTCCTTAACAAGCCGTAATGTTTTTAAAAGTAAAATAAATATCATATAATTTTTTTTAGTATCTTGGAATTAAAAATGGTTTTTATAATGGATTTGTTATATAAATATATTTAAATGAAATATTGTGATTTAAATGTGTAAATGTTATTGTTCCATTATGTTTGTTTTATTTGTTACGAATATGTTATTGTTCTTCGGAATTGTTTAAGTATATGGTTGGTTCCCTGATAAACCTTCGGTGGGTGATCCCAAGACAGCTCTTCCATGCATTGGATAACATGATTGAGGTAAACGTGAATGTTTCTCCTAAGATATTTATGGAATATACTGTGGTGGGTATTCCAAATGTAACTCCCTACGTAGTTGTGATAGCTATAATGTAAGTATGATATGGATTCCACAAGTTACCTTTATGATTTATGTTTTCTACGTATGATTCATAAATCTCATGATTTCATGAGGTATGATAAAGAGCTTATTTTATGCATGCAATAATGAACTAATGTTTTCTTTATTTGTTTTGGAACCCTTACTGAGCTTTTTATGCTCATCCCAATTTTTGAAATGATATTCACAGGACTTAAAGATAAATAGTGTCAAAGATGGTTTCAAGGAAAATTCATGTTTTCTAAAACATGGAACTAGAAAAGACTACTTTTTCAAGAGTTTTTATTTTATGAAAAAAATGGATACTAAGTATAATTTTCTATATGTAATATTCATATTGTTATGTAAATGTTATGACCTAATTCTCTAAAACTCTAAACATGAATAGATCCTCAATGTGAATTATTCATTTAATTCATGATTATGTAATGTCAATGGTTGGGTCCTTATAGTTGGTATCAAAGGTCGGTTTAGATAACTTTAGTAGTTAGGTTATTGTTAAATTAATATCCATAGGTTATGTTACGTTAATATTGAAATGATATAGCATTTACAGATTACCATGTTGCTTCACCTAAGATATTTCAATGTTCAGAATGATTTTCCATAGAGGAAATAGGGTAGCTATGTTTGGAAGACATCAAGAGGAAGACAACCTTCCAAATCAGCAACCTGAGATGGTTGGGATCGGAACTGAACTGTTTATTGCAGTGATGGAACAATTGACTCAGGCTGTAAATCGTGGTGGTATCCATGCATGAGAGCAGCCAGATCATCCACAGAGGAATATGTTAGTAGTGGAGCATTTCATGAGGCAACATCCCCCATCATTCAGTGGATAATCTGATCCTTTTCTAGCTGAAGGTTTGGTTAAATAAATGGAGATATTTTTTGATGTCATGGGGTGTTCAGAACATCAAAAAGATAGTGTTGTTGTTTACCATTTTTATGGTGAAGTTGATCAGTGGTGTTCTATGGTGAAAAATATCAATGATAGTGAGGAGATTGATACTCTTGATTGGAATGACTTCAATGGTATGTTTCATGAGAAATATCTTCCAATGGTTGTTCATCTTAGGATTGAAAAACAATTTCTAGAATTGAGGCAGAAGGATAACTCAGTGGCTAATTATGATGAAAAATTCACTCGACTGGAAAGGTATGCTCTAAATTTCCTATGAGATCTTGATAGAAAAATCAAACATTTTTTACTCAGGATTAAATCCAAAGTACTGAAGGGATTTAGCTTCTTCTGAGTTCAGAATTTTTGAGAAACTTTTTGGTTGTGTGGAGAAGGTGGAAATGGACTTTTCTGAAGATCAGGTGTTCTTTTTCTAACAACAAAATAAGTGGTCGAGGTGGTAGATGAAAGGGAAGAACTCTTCAAAAACATCTGATGGTAAGAAACTTAAGTTTCCAGTCTGTGAAAATTGTGGTAAAAAATCATGTTGGGGAATGTCTTTTGAATTCTAGTAAGCGCTACCGATGTGGAAAAATGGGACATAAGGCTCGTAATTGCACTGAAAAATATATCGTTAACGGTAATACAAAATCATATTTACAGTAAGTAAAATGTTTTAAGTGCAATGAATTGCGTCATTATTCAAATGAGTATCTAAATAAGTACTCAAATGACGTAAAGTTGTTGGACTACAAGAAGAAAGGGGTGGTGAAGTTCCTTACAACTACTTCAGCAGATGTTGGGCCATCAAATGAAGTAGTATCAGGTACACAGTTTGTTTGTTCAGATTATGCGAATGTGTTGTTTGATTCAGGGTCTACACATCTGTTCATTTCTAAGAATTTTTCTATTAAATTGGGAATTCTATCGCAAGATATGAATCCTAAACTTAGGGTTAAAATACCTGGAAGAAATGTTGAGACAAAAAGAAAACAAAGAACCTTCTTGTCCTTGTGTGCGAGAAGAATCTACCATCACACCTTATTGTTTTTCTTCAAGTAGAGTTTGATGTTATTTTGGGTATGGATTGTCTTTCTGTTTGTCATTCTAAGATTTACCACAGAGCTAAAGAGGGTTATTTTCAGAAATATTTTTAGTTTGTAGGAATGAGCCCTTTATTTTGATAACATATCAGGAAGCTGAGAAACTAGTAAAAATTTAAATGAATGTTACCTTGAACATATTGTTGAAAATAAAAGAACTGTTCAGATTAATGATGTTCCAGTGGTAAATGAGTACCTTGATGTTTTTCTAGATGAATTGCTTGGTATTATACCTGATTTGGATGTTTAATTTACTGTTGACATTGTTCTTGATACTAATCCAATTTTTAAATCCCCTTATCGAATGGCTCAAATTAACTTTTAGAGTTAAATAAGAAGTTATGGGAGTTATTAGATAAAGGTTTCATTCAACCAAGCACATCACCATTGGGTACTCCTATATTATTTCCTAAAAAGAAATATGGTTTAATGATACTTTTCATTGATTACAGATCATTGAATAACATTGATGTCAAGAACAAGTATCCTTTTCCTCATATCGATGATTTTTTTGATCAGCTCCAGGTATCTCATTATTTTTCGAAGATTGATTTCAGTTTGGGGTACCATGAGTTGAAAATAAATAGAGAATACATCCTTAAGACCGCATTTCACACTAGATATGACCATTATGAATTTTTAGTTATTCCTTTTGGTTTAACTAATGCACATGTTGTATTCATAAATCTTATGAATATAATTTTCCATGATTTCTTGGATAAGTTTGTGTTTGTGTTCATTGATGATGTTTTGGTTTATTCCAAAATTAAAGAGGAACATAAGAGTCAATTAATGTTTTCCTTGCAAACCATAAAAGAAACGGAACTGTTTGGGAAATTCAGAAAGTGTGAATTTTGGTTACAAAAAATTACTTTCCTTGGTCACATTGTTTCAAATAATTGCATAACTGTTGATCTTTCTAAAACAATGGTTTTGAAGAATGGCCAAGATGCACAAATATAACTGAGATGCATATTTTTCTTGGTTTAGCAATGTATTACCAGAGGATTGTTTATAATTTTGCATGGTAATCTAGTCCAATGACTAAGATCACTCGAAAAGGTGTTAAGTTAATTTGGTCAAAATAATGTGATGATTGTATTTAGGAATTGAAAAGAAGATTGGTGAATGATCCAGTTTTGGAGCTGCCTTCTAGAAATGGTGAGTTTGTTATTTATAGTGACTCTTCGTTGAAATGAATTGGTTGTTCCCTTATATTGAATGATAAGGTAATTTCTTATGCTTCGCTTCAGTTGAAACCTCATGAGTTAAATTATCCTACACGTGATTTGGAATTAGCTGTTGTTGTTTTGTCTTTAAAAATATGGAGGCATAATATAAATGTAGTATAATGTGAAATATATACTAACCACAAAAGTTTGAAGTATATATTCACTCGGAAATAATTGAACATGAGACTAAGGAGATGGTTGGAATTAATCAAGTATTATGGTTGCACGATCATTTACCATTCAGGAAAAGCAAATAATGTGGCTGATGATTTGAGTCAAAAAAGTAATTCTTCATTAACCATGCTACGTTTGGAAAGAGATCATTTGGTATTTGATTAGATAAACATTTGAATAGAAGTTGTTTGTGCAGAAAATTCTTATGATTTGTTTCAGGTGTTAGTGAAAATCATCTTTATCAGACAGAATTAAGAAAGCTCATAAGAAAGGCAATGAGGTACAGAAATAGGTAAAGCTGGTTCAGAATGGTATGTTTCCTAGATTTAATGTTGACAATGATTGTGTTTTGAGTTTTGGGAAGAGATTATGTGTGACTTGTGATTCACAGTTGAAGAATGAGTTGTTATGTGAATCTCACAGTTCTTTGTTTTCAGTTCATCCTGGTAGTACTAAGATATACAAAGATCTTCATTAGTATTACTGGAGGGAAGGAATTAAAATAGATATTGCTGGTTTTACTATAAAGTGTTTGAATTTTCATCAGGTTAAATTAGAGTAGCAGTTACCAAAATGGGATGCATCAGTATTTACCGGTGCTAGAGTGGAAATGGGAAAATATATCCATGGAATTCATTAAAAGATTACCAAAGACATATCAAGATAGTAATGCAATCTGGGTTATTGTTGATCATTTAACTAAATCTTCTCATTTTCTTCTTATTTGAGATACTTTGTCTCTAGATCAACTTTCTCAGTTGTAAGTTAAAGAGATAATCAGGTTGCATAGTGTTCCCCTCTCCATTGTATGTGATCGTGGTCTCTGGTTTAGTCCTATCTTTTGGAAAGGCCTTCAGAAGTCGTTTGGTACTGAATTAAATTTTAGTATAGATTTTCATCCACAATTAGTTGGGTAGTCAGAATGAAAAATTCAGAACATAGAGGATACGCTATGTGATTTTTCACTGGATTACCAGGGAAGTTGGGACCAACATCTTTCTTTGATTAAAAGTTCATATAATAATAGTTTTCATTCTAGTATATAGATGGCTCCATTTGAGGCATTATATGGGAAACAGAGTCTAACTCCAGCATTTTGGGATGAACTAGGTGAAAGGAAGTTGATGAGACCAGAATTGGAAGAAGATATGGCATACAAAGTTCAATTGATTCAGAAGCACATGAGAACATCTCATAGCAGGAAGAAAAATTATGTGGATAACTGGAGGAAGGATATCTCTTTTGAGGTATGTGATCATGTCTTTCTCAAAGTATCTCCATTGAAATTTGTGATGCATTTTGGTATGAAGGGAAAGTTGAGTCTGAGGTTCATTAGACCCTATGAAATCCTTGAGAAATTTGGATCATTTGAAAATAGAGTGGCTTTACCTCCATGTTTATCACAGGTACACAATGTTTTTCATGTATCACTGTTGATAAAGTATATGCCAGATCCATCTCATGTTTTGAGCCTAGAGGTAGTTCAATTGGAAGAGAATCTCTATTATGAGGAACAACTAGTCGAGATTCATGACCATAGAGAGAAAGTGTTGCGGAATAAGGTAATTTATCAGGGAAAATTTTTGTAGAAAAACCATATGGTTGAAGGGTCAACTTGGGAATCTGAAAATGCTATGAGGGATGAATACCCCCATTTATTTGATAAGTGAATAAAATTACGAGGATACAATTTCCAAAAGTTGGGAAGGATGTAACATCCCAGATAAATAAATAAATAATACATTTTCATAATTATTCATATTTGTTAATTAAATATTACTTTTACTTTAAATGGGATGCTATGTTTGATAGCGTACCTGATACGCAACAGCGAGTGTCATTGAAATCTTACGTTGCACACTAATAATATAATATTATTATTTTAAATTGTAGTTAATGACTAGTCGTTTTATTGGTAGGATTTAATAGAACTAACTATAATATGATTATACATATTTGTTAAATGTTTTTACATTTATCCAATAAAACTGATAGGCTTAAAATGTGAATGAATCTAATTTTAAGCATAATTTACCTTAAATGGTTAATTTAGTTCCATTTGATGTAGAACCCTTTTTAAATCTAGTTATAGTCACATTTATATGTTCTATTTTACCAAATAAAATTCTTCTATAGAATTAGGATATCAAAATTTACTTTGGGTAAATATTTGGTATTTTTCTGATAAAATACATTTTTTATGAATAGCAAAAAATATTGTATTTTAATTCAAAATCACATTTTAATCTAATTTATTTTATATGGTTATATTATCTTATTAATTGGGTTTCAAGTTTAATTATATTATTTTTTTACAATTTAATCTAATATTGGTCATTGGAATTAATTTCACTTTGAAATTGGACATAAACAAGTATCAATCTTTTGATAGTTATTGTATCATAAAAACACGCTATTTGTTATTATAATTGGAATTAATTTTAAATTAATTAATCCAACTTCTATGTTTTAAATTTGGTAAAATACAAAACATTTTTGAATTTGGAATATCAAATATATCTTAGGCTGTATTTTTTGAATTGTTCAGAAAAACATCAATTTTTGATGAATAGTGAAACCACTAAATCGTAGTAAAAAAACTAACTTCTTCATTTAAATGCAATTTTACCGCTTTTATGGATTGAATTTCAAAAATCTGACATACATGGTTTTTTTTAGTAAATAAAATGTTTTTCAATAATATTAAAATAATTTTTGGTGAATAGTAACTTTTGACTTTTATTTACCTGGGTTAAAGGTAAATAAGGTAATTCATGGTAAAAAAGAATATTATAATGATACCAAATTACCTTAACACATGTCATAACCTTATTGGTTGATCCATTTACAACCATGGGAATATTTGAGTCTATTTTCGGACCCCATTTAGCCACTTGTGAGTGATAATGACACTTTAGATTAATTAACTTAAAGTAAAGGAAAAAATGACAAAAACAAATATCTTTTAGTAAATTAATTTTTTAAAGGGGTTATATAAATTATATTTTAAACTATAAATTTTCATTGGAAATCTAAAACTATTTCCTAAATTATGGTATTTTTTTTATAATTTTTAGACATCAAATAAATTAATTTATTTATGACACAAAAATGATGCTTTATTTACCTCATTAAATATGATTTAAATAAATAAGTTTATTAATTTTAAAAAAATATCAAATCCAGTCAAATTATTATTGGATGATTTTATTTATACAATTATTCATCATATCTTCAACTTTAATTAGTTATGGACCTTTATAAAGAGAATATTATTATATATTAAAATAATATTTTCACACTTTCCTAAAGAGCCCCTCCTCCCCCTTATAAAATACTTCACTTCTAACTCATTCCTCACACCACTCAAGCCACATGGATCATCCAACCCCTGCCCAAATAATCTCTCAAGATCCCTATACTCCTCCTAGAATCCTTAACTATGGATGCAGTCACTTAAATAAGTCATTTTGGTTCAACCCAAAGTGAGTTACCCAAATTAAAGTTAATGGTTTCTCTTAACTTTTTTTCTTTTATTTTACTAATACAACCCCTAAACTAATTTTTTTCCTTTATTTTATAACAACACCAGTATCCTTAATATTCTAGGATTCTTTTATGAGAAGGATTCTAACAACACTTACACACACCTCCTATATAATGGGTGAAGAACATAATGTTTCTATGAATGGAAAACAAACGCCTCACGAAATGATGATTGTTCGATTATCTCATATTTCCTCTCATGGTGTCCATTAAGATGACACTATATTTATATATGATATATATTCTATTTATGTTTCCTTTATTCTAATGTATTTATCTTTTATATCCTATCTTTATGGTTTCTATAATGGGTAAACGTGATAATTTCATTTGAGGAATTGTTGACTTCCGACCCCTCAAAGTGATATGACTCGTTAATTCCATATGTGGGACGTATAAAGTATACAGTTAATGATATTATATATGATATTTTACAAGAATTATAATATACCTATTTATAATTATGTTTTAATTCCATTAAAGTAAGAAATAGAAATTAAAGTTGCATTATGTGTACGTACGGCTTACCATCTCCATGAATGGTGCATTTCATTTCTTATCTCCAAATGATATGTACTATTATAAATACATATATATTCTAGATATATAAGATATAAATATGATATCTAAATAATTAATATCATTCTGGATATAATGAACATTTGACCATGTGAACATCTTGTAATTATAAGAAGTCCATTTTTGACTCAAGTGCCAAATATCTAAATAGCGAACGTTATTAACTAAAATGATTACATAATGTTTATAACCTGGTAATAATTGATATAAAAGGAATAATAAAATTGAAAAAGGTTCTTAAGAAATTATAAATTAACTTTAGTTTATTATTCAAGAGATTAAGGACTGAACAAGTCAAGTCAGACATGTGGCAAGGGACTTTGTCTCAATCTCCTTTCATTGAGGCATATTTAGTTTTAATAAAAGATTTTCTATTATACACTATATAAACACCATTGAATATTCATTTCATTCAATCAAAATCTTTTTCTACGTAGAGTTTTACTAAATTTCAAAAAATAATGTTTCTTTTTAACGTACGTGGTGACAATGACCTTTCTGTCGCCGTGAGTATTATTTGATCATTGGCTTCCTTAACAAGCCGTAATATTTTTAAAAGGAAAATAAATATCATATACTCTTTTATGTATTTTGGTATTGAAAATGGTTTTTATAAGTTATTTTTTATCTCAATATATTTAAATGATTTATTGTGATTGAAAAGTGGAAATTTTATCTTTCCTTTATGATTCTTTTATGTGTTATGAATATGTTATCATTCTTGGGCATTGTTTATGTATACGGGTGGTTCTATGATAAACCTAGGGTGGGTGATCCTGAGATATCTCTCCAATGAATTGGGTAATGTGATGGAGGTAAACATGAATGTTTCTCCTAAGAGACTTAGGTTATATATTGTAATGGGTATTCCAAATGTTACTCCCTACGTTTCTGTGATTGCAACAATATAAGTATGATATGGATGCCACAAGTTACCTTTATGATTTATGTTTTCTATTTATGATTCATAAATCTTATGGTTTTAATGAGGTATGTTAAAGATATTATGTTATGTATTCAATAATTAACTAAGTTTTTTTTCTTTGTTTTATAACCCTTACTGAGCATTTTATGCTCATCGCAAGTGTTGAAATGTTTTTCACATGACTTAAAGATAAATAGGGTCAAGGATGGAATCATGTAAAATCCATGTTGTTTAAAACATGGAACTAGACATGACTCTTTTTTAAGAGTTTTTATTTTATGAAAAGAATGGATAATGAGCAAAATTTTCTACATGTAGTATTCATGATGTTATATAAATGTTATGACCTAATTCTCTAAAACACTAAACTTGAAATGATCCTCAATGTGAACTATTCAATTAATTCAAGATTTTTTAATGTTTATGGTCCGGTCCTTATAATAGGTCCCACACATATTTGGTTATTATATAACCACCATTATATGTTATAACATAACCACTTTTCTTTGTTATAACATTACTGTTTCCCACTATTAGAAGAATATATTTTTTCTATAAGATCATAAAACATTCCTCATATCATAACCCATGAAATTAAATCGGTTTCATAAACATTTCATATTATCATAACGTGTGTAGAAAATACATATTTCATAATTTTTTTTCATTTAACATATCATACCCCTTTAAAAATAAGTGGGTTTCATAACAATTATATCATCGTATAATCCATGGAATATAGTATGTTTAAAAAAAATTGATAATAACCCATTCAAGGTAATAATAACAATTATATCCTTGGTTTGTATCCCTACTAAAGAAAAGATACCATTAAGGGATGAAGTCTTAGATAAAAATAGTTTTGAATGATTACTTAAGAAATTTTTTTGAGGAAATTTTATTTTCTTTAAAAATAAAATTTTAAAAATTAAAACATTTTCAAAATCCTTTTCTATGAAAATAACCATGAAATCAAATTGGGTTTCTTTTAAAATCAATTAAAAATTTTATTGTGGAAAATGTCTCTTTTGTTTAAAAAAATTAAAACATTTTGAGAATAATTTATTTCGAAATAATGTTGAAAACATATATGAGAATAATTATGTAAAATAATGGTTATAAAAAAATAATGTTTCGTTCATTCCATAAGTGTTATGATAGGGATTTCTTTCATAGGCTTGGTAAAATCTGAAAGGAATTATTTATAAATTGATATGAAGATTCTCTTCAGAGAAAATTGAATATTATAAAATGTGTATAAATAGCTTCTAAAATTCCGAGGAAAATAAAATATTTTTTTAAAACATCTTTAGAAAAATTGATTTTGGAAGAAAACATATTTCTTACCAAATATATAAATAAATCCGTGTTTCCATAAAAAAATATTAGTTTTCTAAAATACAAATTATTTAAAAAATTATAATTTTACATTAAAATATTATGAGTAACAAGAGGATAATAAAATCATGGGTTTTTAAGAAATTTATCAAAAAAAAATTTCCTCAGAAGAATAATCATAAAAAATCTTGATTACTGAAGAGACTATAAAATAAAATCATTACCACTTTGATAACATTGAGTAATAATCCCCATGAATGAATAAAATTAATTGGATTCAAAATATCATGATTTTAAAGAAATTAATGATATTACATGTTAATGATCCTATATATAAACCTCATGAAGGAATATTACTGCATTAGAAAAATATTCATCTCAAGGAAGGAAAATTGAGGCCAAAATCCCATAACTAATTATTAATATTTTAATACTAAACCCCAGGAAAGAAGATTCCTAGAATTTATATGTAAATAAAAATAATTTTCAGTTTATGCATAATATGATACATTCAAAGGAATTATAAACCCCACATAAATGAAATTGGTGTGGAAAATGGCATATGTCTCATAAAAGTAAAAAGTGAGAAGGAAATATCATATTGTATGTCTCGAGTTACTTAGTAATCATTATAAAATTCATTATAATTAATATAATTTTATTATAATTATATCATAGAAACATACATACAAATATAATTCCTTATATTATTTACTTATATCCTTTTATTTCCCATTTATTAACAATCCCATGTTTAATTCATGTTTTAGGTAATAACAGCTTTGTTTTTCTTATATGTTTTGATTTTTTATATTTTGGTAACTTACATTGATCATTGTTCTATAATATCTATAATTATAATAATTGTATAAATATAATATATATTTATTATATATTACTTTAGTGTAATCTATAAAATCTAGGGATGAAAAATGAAATACATCATTCCTATAGATGGTAGGTCATACGTACCCATGAGCGTTGTTTCCATATTCTTATAGGATTGAAAAAAGAAACATAAATGATATATTAAAAATCTAGAATATTTGTCTTATTACATATTTTTCAAATTTGGTCATTTAATCTATCCTTTATACCTTTAATTTTAATGTGTGACTGAATTGTATTTCTTCGCGATGTGGTCTTCCACCGTACAAATGAGAATCATTATCGTATTTCCACAAAATAATAATCATGATGTTATGAATGATATAATAATTAATAAATTATAAAATATATCATAAATTTTATATAAAAAATAAATTCATTTTTATTTCCAACTATGAGATGCGGTTATGGGAAAAATGACATCAGTTCGCAATGTGGTAGTTCACTATACACAAAAATAATGAATTCATAAGCCATTTGATGGATGTGGAGATAGATGTATATCATTAAGCTAAAGTAAAAACATCTCATTATATATAATATATTGAGTTTATTATGTAATAATTATATTGAAATATTTTAAGGTGATAGAAGAATAAATAGAACAAAAATGATAATTGATGAACCTTATCTCTTCTTTAGGTATTCTCCTAAGAATTTTACTAATATCCTTGCTAGGATGGATTTCATATCAAAATAAGGATTTTTGGATTATTGGATGGAATTTAGGATTATTTTGTGTTTCTAATGCATGATCCAAAGTTGTTTCATGGTGTTTGGAAGAGTGTAGAGGGGTGGCCTTTTATAAGCGGGGGAGAGGACACAAATGGTATTTTAGAGTAGAATTCCTTTCTCCCAAATTTTTAATAGATAAAAAGGGTAAAAAATGTATCTCATTCAAACCATAGACATGATAATGTAAAAATATAGCCACAATAAATATTTTATTAAAGATTTTAGGTAATGTTTTCCATTATCTGTTTATTTTAACCCCATAGTAACCCTATTTTTACCTTAACTAGGGTAATTATTTGCAACATTTTTCAGTATTTATTTCTGTAAGCAATTTTTTTGAACATATTAGACACTATCAATTATCATGATTCCAAATAAGTATTCCATTTTTTTAAATTCAATTATCATTATTAGAAAATTTAAATTTAAAATTTAACCCGCAGATGTGACGAGAAACGATATTTTTAAGGAGAAAAAATTCCAAATTTAATAATCTTTTTATATAAAGAAACAATAATAAATTTATTAAAATTACATAAATTATACCAATTTATATATAATTTTACTATGTTTACTCTATAACCATTGAAAATAACTTTTATCTTTATAAATATTTAAAATGAAATTGCAATTTTGAATTAGAATACAATATTTTCATTGTTCATTAAAAATGATACAAATCAGAAAAATGAAAAAAATCACCATAATAAAATTTTGAAACAAGTATTTAACAAATTATGTTTATTTTATCTAATTAATTTTGTAAAATTTCTAAAAATCTTTTTTAAAATGAGTTCATCAAAAAAATTTGACAAAACATCTTTTTAGAAAAACACAATTTTTATGCATAAAATGTGATTTATCCTTGTATAATGTATAAAAAATAGATAAGATAAATGTTAAATAGTTATTTTAATATATACTATATTAATTTCAAAAAAATCCTTTATTAAAAGTGTTTTTAATTTATATAGGTAAAGCATGTTTTTTTAGATAAAAACAATTTTTCACAAAATGATTCCCTATATTTTCAAAAGTTTTTTATTTAATTTCTAATTAATTTTTAACTAAAAATCAATATATATTCATAAGTAAACCATATATTTTAATAATTTAGTTAATACTCTTTATACCTACCATTGTGACAGCTAGGTGAAAATAATCATATTAAATAATTACAATTTAAAAGAATGTCATGTTTTGTTTAAACTAGGTGTTTTGTGTAAAGCAACAGAAATTGGGTATTTTTTGTTCCAAAAAAAATTCAGGGTCTAAGAATCCTCGATCCAATAAACTAATAAAATACAATATAATTTTATAAAAACATAAACACAATTAAAGTGGCACAAAAGCACTGAAAAAACAACAAGCAGAAGACAAGAACCACTAATAAAAAAGATAGTTAACCATTAAAGGAAATATCATGAAGTCCTCAAAAAGTATGCCCATATTTCAGATGAAAAAAATTGATGACCCATGGAATCTAATAAAAATCCAAAATTTTGAATCCAACATGATCACAATCCCGACATCTCATAAGATCTTCTGCACACTCGAATCTTAAATGTTATTGTGCTGTTGTATGTCAAACTCCACCCCATGGACATTGTTGTTCCTTCAGCATCATCACATTTTCATAGTCTGAGGGCCAAAAATTTATCATCGAACATGTTTGGAGAACCCATCCATAACTCATTCTACTAATATCTGCAGTGACTAGAATCCATTAAATCTATCATCATCCCATACCACCAAAATTCATCGTGAATCAATCAATAACATCCAAAATCCCTAGAGGTCACTATATAAAACCAAACCAAAACTAAATAAAAATTCTTCACAAATATGCCCAGATGACTTAATCTATCCTACCTATACCATAAATAAATTATAGAGAAAATAACCATGCATACCCCAATTCTTTTCCAACCAATAGATCCAGTCCAATAATTTTTGAAATTTTTGCCTATACACAAAAGGCTTTTCTTACATTACATACAATATTTTCCTCCCTATCATGATGTCAAGACCCCCATTCATCAAATCATAAACTTAGAGTTTATTTTTTTTCTTTAAATGAGGCCCCCACCCCCAAAACATCACTTGAATAATCCCAGAACCAGCCTACGAAATCCATCCCTCAAACTAGCATACACCAACACTCCATCACCAGGAACACTACTCCTTACTATATTTCAAAGAACAACCCCTTGAGTGTACCTTCCGGGATGCCTCCCCAATATCACAACCCATCCAATACCTGAGACCACCCCCCTTAATATAAAGTTCTCCATAAATATTCATCTAAATAATCAATAGTTCAATATTTGATATTTCATACACATAACCCTACATCATTGAAATGAATAATAAAACATCCTTTTAAGAGGGAATATTTGAAACATAACATTTTCCCAAAGTTACTCGTAACATGGTTTAGAAAAAAGAGACCATATGTGTGATTTATTGATTTTTAAATGATAGAAAATCATAAATAAGTATAGAGATTGAAAAATATAAAACCCTGATCAAATTCTCTAATCAACAATGCTATGGGTCGTATGTCCATAAGGAAATTGGTTCACCTCCCTATATGCCAAAGGATGTTGATTGTAGTGGGGGTCTTATTAAGTGATAGTGTGGACACTATAACCTTAAGTGGTGATAATAATAATGTTCAACACTCATATAAATATTAGATAAGGACCACAATACAATATAAAAAGTAATGTAAAATCAGTGGAAGCATATAACAATAGTTGATTAATAATTCCATTCTCAATATAACATTTGTGGGTAATAACATTCCAAGACATATCATACAAAAAATTGACAACAAGGTTCACCCAAGGATGAAAATATTAGTACATACATATATAAGGCATGCTAATATAAAAATGAAATTCTATCAAATGAAATAACCACAATGATCCGTTATCATTCACCCCTGGCTAAGTAGTATAACTCAATCATGAAGGTCCAACTATAAAGTGTGAATCCTTACAAGATCTCATAAGAATAAAGTCTACACAGGTCCCGAAGTTACCATGTATGATGTCAGAATAAATCTTAGTAATCCAAAAATAACATGTTCATTTCTTAATAAATAATTATAATGGGGTATGTGATAAAAATATAAAATGAATCACATGCACATTTAGTAAAATACCCACTCCCCTTGTGCTCAAAAGCCACAAGTAAGAGTTCTACATAATTCCACCATCACTAGTATAATTAAAAATAGGTTCCCCCAAGTTTATATATTTAACACAACAACTTTCTAAATATATATAATTGCAATGGTGAGGATTCATATTTTGAGGCTAAGCCATCCCCTGTTGAAGGATCCCAAAAGGTAAAGCCTTAAGTTCCAAATATAAAATGTCACCTGAATATCTTTCCATCTCACACCCCATTTGTCAATAATCAGTTATCAACATCCAAATAGAACACCAAGATAATATGTACATGGTCCCTCAGAACCCATCTAAAAAGTCCCTTTATATAGAAGACTGATTTCCTGAGTGATGAAGATATGCTTACTTCTATATATAACAATCATTGTCTTGAAGCACGACAACATGAAGAATGGATATTTCATTCTTTTGTTGTCTCGACCTAATATATTGAAGTGTACAGAGATCATTATCCCCCTATGAATATTCTCATCACCATCAACTTATTTTCTTTCACCATCAACATGGATGACATTGCTGAGCACCCTCAATCTATCTAATAGTCAATTCCATCTCCTATGCCGCATAATATATTGGGGCCTTTACCAAAATTTATTTGTCAACACCACCTATATGTGAGTCCTATCTATGTTCACATAACTCCAAATATGTGCGGACTAACAAAGGTTGATCATAAATCCTCAAACAATCATAATACATATAATTTGGGAAAAAAATCGAATGTGATCATATTGCTAAATCATAATGGTCAACACCCATCCCAATCACTATGGCCATACCCTCATCTTTGTGACATCATTACCTCAATTTGATTACAAATTCATCAACATGGTGATCACCATCACCCCATCTATCTGAGGCTAAACCTAAACTACCGAACCATGTCACCTCTATCCCAGTGATCATCATTACCTCAGTCCTCAGTCCAAGCATGTCATGCTCCCATGGAACCAATTAAATCAATATAAACAATTTAATTATTTAAAATGTAATAGTAGTCCTAAACTACCCAGGTTGGTCTATGTCCCTTACTAGGAATAAATATTTATAGTGTAGTTTGATCATTCCCAGAGGCATCTCATATAGTCAATTTAATAATTAATGAACAAGCATGAATTATTAGGGTCTCTCTGAGACCACCGACACTAAGTATATGAAAATCAAACCTAAACACCCTTGAAATCAAGGAGTAATCTTGGAACATCCTATCTTATACTAGTAGGATCTTTATCACCTGATACCAGCATTTTAATAGATCCAAATATAGAGAAATCAGTGTTTTATATTAATACTATGAAAATATGGTAAAATATCTCACATATATTTATCCATCCATATATATAGTTTCATATAAAAGTGTAGATAGAGGATCAAATGCCTCTCAAATGTGATTTTATAACCACCAATGGATCATGGATCAGTGTCCAAATGAGGGAGTTGGCTCAACCCTTGGGAAATGAAGAATTTGGGATAATCCCCATATGTTTGTAGTGCAAATGGGGGGAAAGGGTGAAAACCCCCTATATAAAGAGGGACAAGTATTTTTGGGATTCAACGAAAAAATATCCACACAATTTAGCCACACAACATGGATATACATTCTCTAAAAATGTGGTTATCACTACCTAATCAACAAACATGCATGCGATTAGTTCATGGTTTTCCAAACCGTGCATATAATGTGATAATACCCTATTATAAAAACAATATATGTTTAACATGGCCGTGAACCCCTACCTATCCAATTTCACAAATCATGCTCAGTACTTATGGAGGGTTTCATGGGTACTCATGACTGGCCCCACGGTTTATCCAAACTGTGCACCTATGTATATTCTTTCCATAAATAGATTTTATATGGCTTGAAGAACCTAAAACTCACTCAAAACCCTGAGTCACATTCCGGGACATGTAAACAATTAAAAACAATGTTTTTGGTCTATAAAAAATTATAGAATTGTTTTCTGAAGATAAAGATACGTTTTGGTCCAACCAAAAAACTCGAAATGGTTCTGAAAATTTTTCCTTCTCAATAACGCAGGATGTTACAGTCTCCCACCCTAATATAACTCACCCATGACCTATCAAGCATTATTCATATATCACACAAAACATACCCATATCTTTTGAAATTAAACCGCTATAACAATATCATTAATTCCTTGGTCAAATACGCTCAATTCTCTTCCCATGTTAAGAGTTACCTACCCAATAACTTCTTCCCCAACAACATTTCTATTTTTCCACTGACAATCCCCAAACTCAAAATTTAGCCAATGATGAATTTTAGTTAGTTTACACCATCTAATAATCAAATAATTCATTGGTCACATATAATACACATCATATCTCACATCCTATAAGATTCCCATTAGTACTTTCTCCATACAAGAAACTCATAAATCATGACATCTCATTAGATTCCAAAGATCCTGCATGTCAACAGATGCCTAAAACTAGTCCTCCATCATATATAAATTTCAATTCCCATAAAAATAAACATTCATTTTCACCTCATATAATTCATGCAATTCATAAATTCTCATATTAATATGCACCTTATATTTTTAGACCACACTTCATAATCAATGAAATATTACTAACTAGCACATTGTTAGTCCATAAAAAACGTACAGCTGGTCACTCCCATGACGTACAAAATAATATCATCTGCTCCCCATCCGACTTAGCACCTGGTAGCTCATTTGTGTGCAACCGGCTTGAATCCTGACTAACTGAGTCGATGACTCCCTATAGGGATAGAATAACTACCTTCCATTGACCATACTTTTGGGACTCTCTATCCCTACCATGACCTCCATGTGAATTTTAATCTTGGTAAGCGGCTCCTAGTACTGCTCCAGAGCCTACCTGGGATCCTAGAGTGAGACCTAGTCTCTAGATCTTTTCTATCCAAGAAGGTTTCTTGTAGAACATCTCAAGATTCCCCATATAGATGCATGCCCAACATTACATTATATGATACTCTAACTAAGTCTGAACATTTCATGTCATCCCATACTAGAAGCAAACAACTGAAGACCCACTCAATGTGGTCTGCCTAGATCTCTTACCAGACTTCTCTATTTAGATTCCTAATATCCCTGCTTTCTTCTACCAGACACATCACTACATAGCTCACCTGACACCCTTATGAAACTCAAATTATTACATTTTTTCATGTTCCCCTTTTCTATCAGTTCCTAGTTGACCACATTTAAAAAATACATCTGTATAAATATATTCCCCTAATCCTTGATGGCAAGCCTCAAGACATCCTAAACAAGACCCACCATGTTGATATCGTCACCCACTGTATAAGTTGAAACATTGTATCATTTTCTAATGGTAATTTCATTGTTCTTTATTTATTTATCCCACATTAGAGAATCATGAACTCCCATGATCTGTCCAATGTCATGGTCTTTGGGAAGTAGTGCTCGAAGAACCTGTGATCGACATCCTTAAATGTTAGTACCTTAAGTATACTATTCTGTACTTGTAAATTTCACAAGTTCTGGGATAGGCCTCTAAACATGTACATTTTAATATTCACCCTCTAAACTAGTGGTGTATTTATATGGTTGAATATTGTATTCAATGAATCTGTCAAGTTCACTTTATCATGTTGTCCACCATATTCCTAGATAAAATGGTGGGAGATAAGACTAGACCTCATGGGTAAAATACACAATAGATGGCCCATCTCCCTGATCTCATCGATCAATACATTGTATGACTTGTACCAAACATTCACTAAGCTTCACATCTTACCATGGATCAAAGTATATCATCTATGGTTTTCATTCTTGTACCAAAGCCTTTACCTATAGAAAATGATTCTCTGAACCCTACGGGGCCTCGTACTATGCATGCTCATTCAAAAACATTTCAATGTCTTCCTGATGCTCCACTAGATCCCATCTAGGTGAAATAATTTTGAATAAAATTCATAATGGTCCAAAAACCATATTATTATATATACAAATAACATGGATAGGGAATGCTATAATAGGAAGCATATCTTACAACCCTTACAGACACCTACCACACCATGTCACATGATATTTAGTCTCATGTCCCCTTACTTACACATTTTATGGTCAGGTATAATATATAATTTGGCCTCACATCCCTCAAATTACCACTATTAAATCTATCTATCACAAATCACATAATAATTTAGGGTAGTTGAGTATAATTCCACCGAAGAGGCTATAATAGAAACACTATTTAGCTTCTTTATTAAACATTAAACACATCACCCCTATCACCATTCCTACCTACCCTTACCCGGGATAGAATCATATATCACATTCATATTGGATCACATTGGATCACAACAAGTCCCATTAGAACCACATGTCTAGGTTGGATAAGTGCAATTCCACCATAGAGGCTAAGCATGAAAAAACTATTAATCTTCTTTGTTGATTTTTTAAATAACCCAAACCCACTATGAAAAATCCATGTTACCAATGAAAATCCCAAGAAAAGGGATACATCATATGGGATTAATTTTCTATTATGATGCATAATCAGATATCTTTTTTTATAACTGGGAATCATTAAAAATCATTATAATAGATAACCATCACAACCAAGTGTGAAAATAAAGATAGAAATAAAATCAATTGTAAAATATAAAAGAATATCATAAATATACCACCCATGAAAACTTGATCCCCCACTGCATGGGGCTATAGGAACCCAAATATGATCTAATTACCCGGTTCATACTAAATCATTATCTAATATCATTCATAACAAAATTAGTAAGATAAAAAATCATTTTATATATTTTTTTATCATCAAAACACTATTACCATTTTTAAATACCTCATTACATATAATGTTTTAAGGAAACACGATTAAGAACCATATATCATACTAATTATAGAACCCAGACCTAGTTCACCACATTTTTTTCACATAGATGGTTGGCCACTATTCTTTTTGTGTGCCTCCTCATATATAATATATTTTCAACTAGCAGTGAGGGTCTGATTAAGTGATATTGGTGAGACTATACCCTTTGGTTATAATGGTCGATATGTATAAATATAGCCTAAAAGGACACAAATACATTGTAAGAAAAAAAATATAAACTTAGTGGAAACACAAAACAACATCATCATCATAATTTCAAACTAAACCTAAAATTTGTGGATAATAACATTCCATGATAGGTCATAAAACAAAGATAAGAAGGGTCACCCATGGTTAACCATATCAGTACATAAATATATAAGTTATTCTATTACATGAAAAAAACATCATGTCATGGAAGAACCATTATGGTCTCTGGAAATCCATCTCGTGCATAGTAGTATAACTCAATCATGATGTTCCACATCCTGAGCCTGAATATTTACCTGATCTAAGAAGAAAAAAAGTCTACACGCATCCTGAAGGGATTGTGTAGAGTGTGGGAATAAATATTCATAAGAAACAACAAATTTTTACCTATATTATATCCATAATTATACAGGTGACATGATATATAAATAATAGTTATAACATGAAAATGTAGTAAAATACCCACTTAAATTGTTTCCAATTGTCATAAGGAATAGTTCTACCTTCTTCATCCATCACTGGTATATTTCTAAAAATGTACCCCAAATTATATATATAGAAAGAAGAATGGGTTTCTATATATATATATAATTTTAGTGGTGAGGATCCATGAAATAGAGCCCAAGGCATCCAGTGATAAATGATTATACCAGGTGACTTCTTAGGTTCCAAACTATAAATTGTCACCTAAAACCTCATTTAATTTGATACCTTCTTTGTTAAAAAATAATAATAGTTCCTTAATGTAATACCCAAATATTTAGTACCACATATCTTAGACCCATACCGAAAATTCCCCATCGCTTCTAATCGTAATGCCTCAAGTAACAATTATATTTTCCCCCATTAAAGAGTGAACATTCTCTCAAATCTAGATGACCAAAGGCACGTAGATATTTGTCCTACCATGTCTTGGTCCAACATCATCAATCATAATGGTTAGCCTCAACCCCCAACAAATGGTCTCATCATCCTGAACCTACAGTCAATTATCATTCATGTGGAATCATATGGTGATAACTCCCAAAATATTCTATGGTCAAAACCATCTTCTAAGAATCATAAACTACACATTTTTTCACCATCAAGGAGTGGTAAACACCACATCAGTCCTTTTTTCATCATTTCTCACCTAACATCAATGATGCATTAGCTATCAAACTATGATTAAATATCACAAAAACAAACTATGATACATCATCCAAAACCTCATTCCCCTATGACCATTTCACTAAATCCATATGGTCAACACCATCCCAATCACCAATACCATTCCCTTATCTTGATGACCTCATCACCTTAATATGATGACCATGTCATCAACCTAGTGATCATCATCACCCCATATTTCATCTGTCTTTCCCAACCTAAAGAACCATGTCACCTCAATCTAGGTGATAATCACCACCTTAATCATCGGGTCTTTCTCATCAAAATTTTGTAGAATAGATTACACCTATATAAAAATTTAGATTATTTCAATTTGACACTCAACCTAAAATCAAATGTTTTCATAGACCCTTGCAAAGAATTACCACTTATTGTATAGAAGGATCATTCACATATACATCTCATATCAAAAAATAAATAATTAAAGAACAAATATTAATTAATTATGTTCTTGATCAGAAAAACCACACACCATATATATAACGTTCCCCCTGAAACAACAAAAAAATAAATGATAAAACTTGGAAAAATTTAGATTAGACTAGTAGGCAATAGATCATCTAATATAAGACTATAACTCGATCAAAATTGAGAGATTTTAGTGTTTTCAACAAACACCCAGATAATAGGATAAAACCTATTGCATTGATATAGCATTATATATGGAATGAAAAACAGAAAAGAGCATATAATGTATCTAATAGATTAATAAGATGAATTAATTTCCATCAATGCATCCTGGATCAAATCCTGAATAAGGTAGTTGTCTCAAAACCTAGGTGATGAATAATTCGGGACAAGACCACTATGTGTGCGGTGAAAATGGAAGGAAAGGGAGGGAAAACCCATATAAAGAGGGAATGGTATTTTGGGAATTTCACCAAAATAAATAAGCCACATATTTTTTCAATCATTAATTAGTGAAGAGGTTATTAAAATATATGTATAACACATGAATGGGTTGGGTTTTCAATTTTCCAAACCATAAACATTGTATGTGAACCCCCTATTTTAAAAAATTTAGTAGATTTTGGGTTTCTATGTGCATCCACCTGATAGTATTGAAGAACTATGCTCAGTGCATCTTAAGGGTATCATGGATAATCATAGTAGGCCACACAGTTTATTCAATCCATGTTCCTTCATCTTCACTTTCGTAAAATGGAATTTTCAAGGTCTGATGAACCTAAACTCACTCAAAACCCTGAGTCAATTTTTGGTCCTTAAAAATATAATTTTTTGGGTAAATAAACTCTAAAATTGGGTTCCAAATATCAATATAGTAGTTTTTATTACCACCATGATAAAAAATTCAAACATGTAAAAAAATTTGAAACACTCAAAAAAAACCCATGACATTACAATAAAGGTATCTAATTATAAGAAATTGGGTAATCCATGGAATGTTGATAAAAATTTTACAATGAACCAGAAGGTGTGAAGAATATTACTGATATCACCATAAATTATGATAACAGGAACACATATTATTTCAAGATCCTTTTAAAAAAGTTTAAGACTTTGCAGAGAAAGATATACTTACTTGAATTCATTCAATTTCATATCCACAATCACATCCATTGGTTTTCCATTATAAATTTATAATTAATTTCATACTCTAATAAATGAAGGTGCACTTATCATGCCTAAATCACTAATGGATAATCATATCCATAAATATAATGAAAATTAATTCTATCTATCTTTCTTTATCATTAAAACAAAAATGGTTTGTACACATTATCCAACAGAAATAAATCAAAATATATTGATGTAATACATTAATCTCTAAAACCTCAACCAAAGATAATCATAAATAATTCTATAAAATTTTTACCTTATAACCATTCCAATATAGAAAATCTATAATTATGGCCACTAAATTTAACAAAATAAATGTAATATTAATTCCTTATATATTATAAAGTTCCACATGATTGTCACATACCAAAATTGTGAATACTTTAATCATGTATTCATTTTAACCAAGGTAATAACTTGTATTACCATAGAACCTAAATGAATATAAGAATGATTCATTGAATAAAACCACATATTATTAGATATAATCAACAGATTAAGTAATATTTTAAAACCCATCAATGATAACATAACCCACGTTTTTAACAAATAATTTATCATTTTGGTTGTCATAAATACACTCCTATTTAATTTGTCCATATAAATAATCTCTTAATCAAAACTAATTACCATTGTATCAAAATCAAGATCATATTAAGGGGAACCATCCCATGATCAAAAAAATAATTGTTCCATTAAATCACAATTCTAGTCCATCTACATTATTCAATATTTTCTTTCAAATCCTTAATGATAAAAATATACAGACTAATAATTATATATTTCGTTATTCATATATCATAATATTGGAATTGTAGTATATAAATACTTTATTCACCCCACCTCATTTTCAAACCATTAACTATTCTTCATCATTTTATTCCTTAATACCTATTTCATTTCAAATTTATTTTTGCATCTATTCATCATTATAAATGTGACCAATACTCATACAAATTTTCTAATTTTCATCATGATGTTAACACTAATGACATTGATTTTCAAAATTCACGTACATTTCACATTTAATGTATTAAAAAATAAATAATATATAAGGGATACCATTGTTATCATTTATTTTATTAAATTTACATTAGATTTTCTCTTTTTTGTTACATTCTTTGGGTCCATCTTTTCCACAGTCCAAAAAACATCTCACTCCTCTATGAAATCCACTTGGGTGTTTCTTCCCACATTTTTTACACATAGTAAAAAAAATTCTTTTTTCTATGGTCTCCACTATATAAACTATTACATAACTCCTTAATTATCTTATTTAGTGAGTTAAAAAGTTTTTGGATGTATACTTTGTTATCATGTTTCATGAAAAATAATTAGGCATAATCATAACTTCCTTCTGTCTAGTCATCAGGCCATTTGGCTTCACATCTGCAAATTTTCTATCACATTAAATATTAACCCTATTATCTTAGGTTCTTTATATTGACTAAACCTAAAAATCATAGTGTGAGAAACAATAATTATATCAGAAAATGATATAATCATAAAAAAATAACTTATATGATATCTAAATATTGACCCTTTATTTTTATTATATAACTCATTAGGTTTATCCTCGGTCACCCATAGTCATAGTATATTTTAATCATTAATGATGGTTTTCAAAGAGATATTTGATTTACAATTCATATTCACTAAGCGTGATAAACTAGGTGTGCATCAAGGAATGTTCTCATACACCAGTTCTCGATTGAGATTTATTGATCAAGTGTTTTGGGGTTGTTACCCATAGGTGCATCTCTACTTGATCCAAATCAACTTATAGTGTCAATAATAGTATGCAATTACTTGAAAAAAAATCCCTTTATCCTCTACAAAAATTATAAGAAATTATCCTATTATTTGACACATCCTTATACTAATCCTTAGAGGCATCCCTAAAAATATACAGAGAAATATCCCTAGGTATCTCACAAAATCATTCTCATCCTAGCTTCCAAAAGTGGAATAGTCCTTTTTTTGATAAAAACTATAGAGACCTAGGATTATCACATGTGAATACACCATATTTTTTTGAATAATATTCATTAATTTAAAAAAACATGGCGGATAGTGCCTTTGGAAACATGGAACACAATTTCCTAATCTGGGGAAAGGTGTTCATGGATTCCTATATTTGTCTTCCCATATTGTACTATTCATGGAAATACCCTTCATAAAAGTAGTATTCAAAACATATTGAAGGGAAAAATAATAAATGGTGATATCATATTCTAAATAATGTTAAACACAATAGATATCAATCAATTATATTATGAATAAATAATCAAACCATAAGGGTACAAGATAATTAACCAAATTTTTTATGTTCATAGACTACATGATATAGATTAGAAACACAATTCAAGGAATAATGATGGGCATTTCATAATAAAATAATCATATGGTAATCAAAGTACATGATCCATGAGATTATAATACTGGCATAGGACATAGATTTTTTCATACACATAAATATAGATAATCTTATATCAAAGATACCCTCCAAGACATTCACAACATGTTAGGAATTGGATAACCACCTATGTACCAACTTTGGGTTTTTACTAACCACCCATATACCCACTTTTTGGTGACTTCATTTTTTGGGTGGGCCACACCCCTATCCCTAGCAGATTCTCTTTCCTCATAGTGGAATGGGTTCACTCTCCAACCAATTATGTTATTCAAAGTTCACTCCCAATACAGTCATAGTGGGAAGATTCCCTTATTAAATTATATTCACTCACAGTTTTATCCCCTTCTATATAATGAGATATAAACCATTACCCAATGCATTTAAGATAGATATAGGTCCCATATTTCATGTGTTATTATATGTCCAATGTCCTTTGTTATAACATAATCACCATCAGGGGATATAATGTAACCACTATCACATAAAAAAATCATACATATATGTGATATAAGATCATAAGATATAAATCATATAGTAACCCAGGAAATGAAATGGGTTTTATAATCATTTCATCGTTCCATAAATTGTGGAAAATAGAGAGGTTTTATAATCATTTTTATATTTCATCCTAGCATAACCCCTAAAAAATAAGAGTATTTCATAATAATTATATCATGGTATAGCCAGTGTAATGTTGATAGGTTTCTTAAACAATTTTTCATAATAAAAAATATAGATAAAGAATAATAATGGTATCCTTGGTTCATATCATTAGTAAAGAATAGGTAACGTCAATAAATTTCATCTTAGATACAAAATAATTTTTAAATATTAAATGGGACATTTCATGAGGAAATTATATTTTCATTGAAAATAAACTTAAATAACATCAAATATTATAAAAATCCTTTCTTCTTAAAAATTATTGAAAAAAAAATAAATGAATATTTAAAAATCATTTAGAATGTTTTTAGTGGAAAATACCCCTTCCCCATGGAAAAACACTTTTTAAAACATTTTGAAAATAATTTGCATTAAAAATAACCTTCAAAAAATATAAATTAATCTTCTAATAAAATAATGGTGATGGTGAAGTGAAGATGTTTTCTTTTTTTATTTGTTAAGACAGATATTCCATTCACATTTTTGGACAAATCCAAACGCTTTTTTTCGAAAAATACATAATGATTCCATTAAATTTTATTAAAACAAATATAAAATAAAATATATTTTAAAAAATAAAAAGATACTAATAAAATATTTTTAAAAACAATAATAATAAATGGTTTTGGAGGAAAACTAATTTTTGACCGAAGATAGAAATAAATAATTGATTTCTTAAAAAAAATTCTCAATTATCATAAGTTCCAAAGAGTGTCAAAAATTAAATATTACATTAAAATATCATGAATAACTATTAATGAATAAAATTATTTGGTATCAGGAGAAACAGGTCATAATATTTTATCATAAGTGGCATAGTCATAAATAATCCTAATAAATGATGAGATTATAACATAAAATAATTGCCACTTTTGTAACATTGAATCGTAATCAGCATGAAGTAATAGAATAAAATAGAACATTAAATATAATTATTATAAATAAATTCATAATATTACATGTAAAATTGGATATGTATACACCTTCTGAAGGAATATAGGTACATAACATAACATGCATATTAAAGAAAAAAATTAAGGTAAAAATCCCATACAAATTTGTCGAATTTTGAATCATAAATCCCATGGAAGATTTTTCCTAAAATTTATAGTAAAACCAAAATAATTTTTAAGATAATAATAATATTTATATGTTCATGGGTAGTATAAATACCACAAAATATTTGGTAGTGAATATTGTGTGTGTCTTATAGAAGTAAAAACTGACACTGAAATCCCTTACAGTAAGTATGAAATCCCTTCATACTCATTCCACCACCTAGTATTATAAATAATAGTTTATTATAATTATTTTACATAACCATAATTACATATATAATAAAATATATGATTTACTTAATTCATGTTATTTACCATTTATTAACAATCTATTGTCAAATTCACATTTCACGTAATATTCGCTTTCTTTTTCATTTATGTTTTATTGTTATTTTTAAACCCTTACATTAATCATGGTCACGTAATATCCATAATTTTAATCGTTATATAAATATAATATATATTCATTATATATTTATTTAGTGTAATGCATAAAATTTAGTGATGGGAAATGAAATACACAGCTCATTTTGATGGTTTTTTGTACCTATAAATGAATGATGTTACCATTTTATTTTTAGATTGAATGAAAGAAAGGTAAATGATATATTAAAAATATATAACAATTTATATATAATATATATAATATATTTTTATTAAATCTAACTTTAATACCTTCCATGTATACCATGAATGAATCACATTACTTCATGGGAATGTAGTTCACTGTATACATGAGTGATTTTATCATATTTCTAAAAAATAAAAACAATGAAGTTATGTGTTATATAATAATTATATAAGAATAAAAAACATATATATATAATATAGAAAATTTAAATACATTATTATTTACAACTTTTATATTTTTTAATTGAAAAATAAAAGACATCATTTTGTGAGGCGGTAGTCCACCATAAACACGAATGATGATTTTGTAAACCATTTTATGGAAGTGGATATGGTTGTATGTGATTACCTTACCATAAAAACAACTATGTATATGAGATATATAGAATTTATAATATAACAGTGATATATAAATAATTTAATGTGGTGGAGGAAGAAATAAAACAAAAATACTTATTGATGAACTTTACCTCTTCTACGGGTAACCTTTTTATGGTTTCAACTAAAATACTTCCTATGATGGATTAATGATGAAAATAAAGATTTTTGGACGATTTTGGGGATTTTTTGAATGTTTTTGTGAGTGTATTTACTAAAACTAACGAGTTTTAATTTGTGAGTTAGAGAGGATGCATGGTGGTTTGTTATAAGTAGGGGAGAGGAAACACTATGTATTTTTGAAAAGAATTGCGTGCTCCCTAAATATCCATAGGTCCCAAGGGTCAAAATATTAATCAAATAAAAAAATAATTTATAAGATCAAAATAATTAATTAAAATATATTTTAGAGTTTTTATAGGTTATTTTAACCCTATTATCTTTTGTTTAACCCACAGGTAAACCTATTTTTACCTTAACCGCAGTAATTAATTTTTACTATTTTCAATATTCATTTTTTTTCTAAAAAAGGTGAATTTATTAGAATTTATAAATTAGTATTTTTATAAAAAAATTCATAAATTCTTCCAAATTCAATTGATGAATTTTTTAAAATTTAAATAAATTTTTTTTCTACAGATGTGACAAGAAAGCATGTTTTTAACAGAAAAAGTCCAATTGGATAAAACAATTACATAAAATTTCAATAAGATATTGATTTCAATGACCAGAATTGGATTAATTTATGTACAATTTATCTAATTTTTAAATAAAAACCAATTTATAAATTGATTACCTTTATATGAAAATTAAATTAAAATGATTTTTTCAATTTAAATATACTATTTTTTAGTATTAATTAAAAAATAAAAACCTTCATAAAAATATAAAAAATTCACCTTGTGGTAATTTTTATGTGATGAATTCAAAAAAAGAAGTTTAATTTATCAAATTAATTTTTAAAAAATTATGAAATATTATTTTCCAAACTATTTCATAAAAAAGACAACAAAACTTCTTTTTAGAAAAATATCATTTAAGCATAAAATTTGATTTATCATTATCTATTTTCTATCAAAAAGAGTGTGTGAATGTATAAGATTTTGTTGGATATATACTATATTAATTTCATAAATATTATTCAAAAATTAATTTTATTTAATTTGTTTATGTAAAATATTTTTGTTTTCATATAAATAGTTTGCAAAAAAAATTCTTTTGTTTTAGAATTGATTTTATTTTAATTTATATTTATTTGGACACTACATAATTTACTATATATATTGCTGTAACCCAAAAATATTCCCAATTAATTTATTATTATTTATACACTTCATATAATTTTCTTGGTGATAACTATTATATTAAATTATAATATATTTTTTGTATTTCACATTTATTTTAATATAAAAGTTGTGGGCAATAAGAGATAAATTTGGTATTTTGTGTAAAATAAGAAAAACACAGTGTTGATAGAAATTGTAGATAAAACTAGTGTTGTGTGTTATGAAAAATATTGAAAATATAAAATTTATTTTAAAAATAATTCAAAAAATTATGGGGGTTTATATGCTTTAACTTCTTGGTGTCTATTCCAATATTTCAACTATTTCCTTTACTGTTCTATTTGTTTAGTTCCTTTTTTTATTACATTGTACCATGTGGTGTTGTATCCTAACTATATTCTTCACACCCAGAATACATTTTGGAAGCCTCTAGTAAATAGGCAGGCACACTTGAGGTCCAAACCAACCATATTTGTCCATGTTAGAGAGTGAAAAATCAAGGGGTGTTACGATAACCGCATTGGTAACAACCTCCTCATAATTATTCAAGAACATAAATCCTATTATATTATTTATATCCAGATACTGTAATATTTTTTCTTAAAAATTATCCTTTTATTGAAATAATTCACCCTCAAACCATTCCTCTCAAGACTCCTAGGTTCATAATGATTCTTGTAGTTAACAAAAAAACATCAATGTATACTCGAAGACATCATTGTACCAACAAAATCTATTGAAATAATGCATATCATTATAACTAGTATAATTTATTTAATATTATACATATCTTCCTTCTTTTTCTGGGTTATTTGTTTAGTTCCATTTCATAAACCAAATTAAATATTAATTCCTTAAAAATTCGATATGATATTTTTATCTCACAATGTACAATAAACTACATTAGATGTTCCTAACCTAAGGATTTTGTTCCCAAAATTTTCATATTTTTATGATTCAATTACTTTTTATGCAATATTATTAATCTTCACATGCTTCTTATTCTTATGATATCCACAATAATTTTTAATGTTCATTCACCATTAAAGGTTTTTTTTACCTCAACGTGTCTTAAACTACTTAGAACATTATATATCTTATAAAGTATAATTTTTTATTATATATTTCTAATTTTAATGTCTATATATTACCTTAAAATTATTAATTTAATATGTTATTGATCATTCTATTACACATTTAACTATTCATTCATCTTGATTTTTTTCTGAAAATCAAGAATCTTATTCCTATATAAAATTTCACTATTTTTTCCCTTTATTTCAAAATGATGAATTTAAAATAGAATATTGATTATTTTATTTTAAATTTTGATTTATTATCAAATAATGAGATGTTGATATTATATTCATCAAATTATCACTTTAAAATAAAATTTATATAGTTATTTGTTTTCTGACTTCAATAATTGATTCATTCATCACTAGTAATTCTTATTAATTCACATTAGAAATTAAATTTTTTCATTAAAACCATTGGAAGTATCAACTTATTTTACATGAAAAATACTATAACTTATTTGATACTTGGATTATTAATTCCTCTTCTTAAATATTTCTTAAATAATATTTCTTTTATTTAGAAAAACTATTTCACTTTTTAGGTTTTATTTCGTTCTTCATTAAAGTTCTTATTGATCTATTTTATTCGTCTTTAGTTTATGTATTATAAATTTACATTGGATTGATTGAAACAAATTTTCTAATTTATAACCACATAAAACATTTAATGGGAATAATTCCAATGAACCTTTCAATTCCTATACCCACAATTCAAAAAATTAGTAAAATTATTTAATAGGATTCAAATCCACATCTAAATCTGAATCGAAATAGTAATCTTCAGTGTCATCATACTTATTCCTATACTTCTCAAACACTAGATCTTAAAAATAAATTTCCTATGAATCCTTTAACATGTTCTTGGAAACATAAACTATTCTCCTCACATATTTATTAATACTATTTCTACATAATCAAGAGGTATATTTTTTAGGATCATTATAACATAGTTTCAATGAAATTTAATCAATAGTATATTATTCAATGTGACGTTTCTACTTAAAAACCGATGTATCCTCATAATTCACAAAAAAATTATAATTATCCTCACAAATTAATTCCCCAATATGAGTAATCTATTTATATTTTTATTATCTATAATTTTTAGATCATTATTATTTTGACTCCAAATTTGTAGCTTTTATCAATTCATTTTTAAATATCATTAATAAATGATGACTTGTTTATCCAAAATTACTTTTCGATTTTGATTCTTTTGAATTTTAATAAATTTAGTCCCTAAATGACAATTCAATATATAATGTTGAGTACATCCATAATTTTAGTTATTATTTTTATTTTCTATTGGAATAGTATAATTCTCAACATGGGATAAGAAGTTATCAATCATGGAATTATTGATTATAGAATTAACAAATAATTTTAAATGTAATATAATATACTTCAATGTATTATAAACATTTCCATAAAATGTTTGAATCTACTAATCTTTTCACTTAATTATTTTTTCCCATAATATACACAAGAGAATATTTTAAAATCATTAAAATTAGAATAAAAATTAATCCTACAAAATTTTAAAAAACATATTAAAAATGGGGAAAACAATAACTGAGATACCAATTTAAAAAGATACCACATATCATTATATATTACTGACGGGTGGAGTGGGGATAAATCAACAAATTTTAATCTTTTTATGTTACCTTCTTCAAAAAACCTTTTTTCATTTTAATTTTATATAATATCATTTCCAAAATCTGACCCATGAAACTCTATAGATGATGTACCTGGCTCGCCTTTCAAAATGAGTGATTAATCATTAGATCAATATATATTTTCCCAATAATATATGTCCTACTATTAGGAAATTATAGCTATTAGTAGGTATGAAACGTACTAGTATTATTGATACTCACCCCTACAATTTATGAGTGAATCCTGATTTGTTATAATGATTACTGGTATGATTATTAAGAAATAAAAGTTTATAAAACATAGTTTTAAATTAATAATGTTGTTTTAGTGCTTTATATTTCCTCTTCAACATCAACCATAATTATTATATGATTCTTCTTCTATCTTATTGGTCTTTAAAACAACACCAACCCACTAAATACATCAAAAATAATCTCAATTATTTCAATTAAGAGTAATTTAATGTTTATTATTCATGTAGCACATCACACACATCCATCATTCATGTAGAATAAAAAAAATACAAAACTATTTTTATAAAAAATATTTTGTATATTAATGTAAAATTTAAATAAAAAAAATATTTTAAAAAAATATTTTTCAATATATTCTCCATAATCATGAAATTTCTCATCTTTTTATTTGGTTCAATACAATGAAAAAAATGGATGCAACATAATTGAATTATTATTATATAAATGCAGCAACTTTATTCATATTAACTATTTAATCGCTATTTTAACCTTACTATCCATTTAATTGAATCACAAATTCCAATTTATTTTTTTAAGCTTTACTGATCTTATTTTCTATTATGGAAATTTATATATTTCATAGAATAAATAATTTTAAACTCATATTTATATATAGTATAATTTTATAAAAAAAATTTAAATGCTCAACACAAACTCATACACCCTTTCAAGGTACACTTACACCATTCATATATATATGGACATCGAGATGAAATTTATAAAAAAATAATAACATTTATATAGTGTAATAATAATTGTCATATTCCACATATTTATGTATTATGATTAAAGTTTTATACCTCTTAAACGTATGACATGCCTCATCATAAGTTATATATGACCATATATTTTGTCGATTTGATCATATAAACCCATATAGTGAAATTCGAGTCAACCAAAATTCTTAATTTGGGGGATGTACAATGTGATGTGTCTAACTAATTGTTAATAATACTGACAATAAATGTTATATGTGTGTAATCAATGTCATATGATATCTTTAGGACTATTATATTTTCAGATTAAATCCAAAATTCCAATGATTTTAAAATAAATACCATTGACTAACAAATTTCATTCAAAATTATATCAAACACTTCCAAATTCTCTTGAAACAGGGAATATGATTCAATTAAAATGGAATACCATAAATTAATTGACATTGAATATGATTTATGGGATGATAAAAAAGTAAAAAATTATAATCATATCCACTTCAACGATCTCAAATATTTATTCTCAAGATGATCACCACATTTTTAAGAAAAACTTTATCTTTTAAATTCTCAAATAATCAATATATTATAAAAAACATTTGGTCGTAACATTTACTATTCCATTGGAGACTAATCTTAAGATAAAGAATGTTTTTAATTTATTTGATTCCACCTCTTCACATACCAATGTAACCAAAATCACTCTAGTAAACATACATATCTATTACCAATGGATCCACATATTCTCTCCCAAACACTATGAATGTTATCCACATCCTAAAGGAAACGTATTCCAATTTCAAAACACACCTTGATCATATGTCACAAGTATCAATCATCTGACAGGTCATTAAATCCCAGAGTAGACTCTCCATGGGTTATTATATATGCATTAGCCAATGTTATATATAAAAATTACTAGATAAAATACCAAAATAATACCATGATGGGTTTTAATTTAAAATAACTATGGTTTAACTGAGTAGAAAACCACATATACATGACACCTGATTAGAAAACAGTTATTATTATTGACATATTAAATAATTGAAATCTCTATATTAATAAAAAATACTCATAGATAATCACAGTAACTTCTTGTTAATCTTACGTACCGAATAGAATTCATATAAACAAGCCTCTTATTACTCAGACCTAAGAGAGAAAACATAAAAATAAGGATGGAAAATAAACACTAAAAAATTAAATAATTATTTATTGTGTTGTAACAAAAAAAGTTCTATAATTCTATATCGTTGGTGATTTGGATATCCTACAAGACATTTCTTCATGAATCACAAGCCCCATGTCCATTATATTCATTCACATCTCCCTATCACTGAATAATATTCCAAATATTATTAGATAAATTAAAATTATCTTGTATAATTCATTATAATTCATGAACAATAATCACTCTAAATTATCATAACATGAATTTTGGAAGATCTCATGATTTCATCTTTATATACAAGAAGTTTCCAACTATATTGTTAGGGAAAAAATCATACCATTGTAATAAAATATTTCTAAATAATAAAAATTAATTACAATATAACTAAGTAATAAAAATAAATGACTAATATTGAGAGTAGATATTGTTCAATATCATAGATGTGATGATAAAATGAAAATATGAGCTCATATAGTCAAATATAATAACAAATCAATCACTAGACATATGACATAAAGAAAATTCAAAAAGGAAATAACAATGACTATTAGGATCCACTATAACCTGAATAATTTGCTCACCCCCAATTTGAATCAATTTCATGATTCTTCAGAATGATCATATATATAACTTTTGGACTGAAAGTCAAAGTTATCCTTAACATGCACACAAGGGTATCTGTGTGGGGGTATCAATAAAATATCTATAGGGTCTCATTTTGTTCATCTAATATACTACATCACATAAATGATTAATCATAAAGATGGTAAATGAAAAAATAAAAAACATACAAGTATGTTGTTTTGGTTATCACTTTATGTACATGAAACCGCGAAACCCATATCTGCATCAAAATTCAAATTCCAAAAATAAATATCCAGATGCCATAATACTAACAAACACCCAATGTTTTTTAGTACAATGTTATACCATGCACTAAAAATTACCATCTCCATTAGAGTATGGTCCATTTTCATCCTTAACTTAACTATTCATAGTCTCATCATATATCCCCTCACCTATGGTTTGGTCTCATAATCATATTATAAAATAATAACATGTCACATTGGATAGGTCGTGATAAAACACTACACTTTGGTGATTCCATGTTTTATATCATATTCCACATTAGATCGACCTCTCCCCCAACTTATGGATCCCCCCCTACGTTCATCTTGTAGAAATACTTACTCACTCATAGATGTCCCTATCAATATCCTATCCCTTAGAGTGATTCCATGAATTAAGTATCATCATCATCAACATCACATTTATAACTAACATTTCATTATAGTTGGGTATTATAATCAGATGTTAGATCAAAACCCTCTCACTTATGGTGGTCCCACAAAATTTGATACACTCTAAATGATTCCAAGAATCATGTTTCATCTTCAATCATGAAAACAAATACATAAATGTTTCATCACCCATAAAATTCATATATCCTATCTCATAATCTACAATTATACCATGGATATCGTATTTATATAATTGTAGTCAAAATACCTGATTCATAATGTGTCACTAGTCACTAATATCCTACTAATGTTCCTGAGTGAATTTGTTATTAGGAAAATATAATCAAATTCTAGTGCCAAAAAATTAATTAATCATGTATTTTAATTATTCCAAAATCCATCAGTAACTATGTCTCCCCATTAAAAGAATCCCATAAGTTTTCTAGAATGAAACCTATATCTTTTCATTGTAACTAATATACACTAATAACCCAATGATAATACAATGGAAAATTTGGCCTACCCGGCCCTATACAAAATATTTGGGTCCAATCCTCCTATAAAATTCTTTTACTGATAGATTTTTCTTTTTACCAAAGAACCATCCCAAGACAAAGTCACTAAAATATTCATGGAAATAAATTACATAAAATAAAATAAAATCATACAACCCACATATTATTTAAATATCACTTATTCCGAAAGTGATCTCTCAAGAATAACACATAGGGGAAACCCTCCCTTAAAAATTGTACCTTATCCATAAATTATATCCCAGACATATCCCACACCAATACACAATTCCTTTCATAAGGATTAATTTATAATTTTTTTGAGATGTAGAACCATCTCATAAGACCTCATGTGGCCAACAACTCTCATATGTACCACAGTATAATTCAAAAAAATGAAGAATATTGGTAAACCAATTTGGACCCCAATTCTTATCGTGTCACTCTTCTAACATTGACCACTTCAACTCCACCACGGTTATATTATAATCATAAAATTAAATATTATACGATGTTTAATGATGAACCTGATCCTACGTTATGATTCATAGAGAATTATAATTGATCTATTGGGGGTTCTCATACACCTTATCCATTTTCCAAAAACCACAATACTTATAAAATAATACACATTAAAGATTAAAAATCATGTTTTTAAATATTATTGGGAATACTTAAATATTATAAATAATCCTTAATTTTTAATCTCATATTGTCCGAGACCATTCCCTCATCAAGCCATATGAATCAATTCTTACACCCAAGTCATTATCAAATTTCACAATAAAAATTCATATTAACTAAAAAATTTATACCTAATTTATCCACTAAAAATTTTAATCATAATTTACAAAAAAAAATTATATTAGATCATTATCATTGGTAGCACAATAATCATCCATGAAACACCAAAAACCATTATTAACCATAAAATAATGGTACAGGATTTAACCATTAACAATAAGAAGAAAAATCCTCATAAAAAATTAGCCAAATGATTCTAAATTTTAAAATGTAATAGTTAAATTATATGGAAAATCATAGTTTATATATCCATCCTTATAAATCTATTGACATTTTTTGTTCACCACATCATGGAGTCATCTATCAACTGAAAATAAATCTCCTTGGTTTAGAATTAATACACCACAATCTACACAAATCATCATTGAAACTCTTACCCAAATATACCATAAATTAAAATAGAATAAAGATGCAGATAAAATGAGGAAGGAGTATGGGAACATAAAATATATTACAAAGAGACACCTTCTAGATCAACTCATATCAATAGATTCTTTTAATGGGATGGTATAGGGACATAGTGGGGAATAATTGACAAATAATGTACATTCAAAATAAATTCACTATGAAAATTTAGAGGGGAAAATCTGATGAAATTAAAAACATTCTCCAACTAAAAAATGATCATATTCCCCCTCTAAGTGAACAGTTTGGTTATACTAGGTTTTTTTCCTCTAACTAGTTACCAGGTACACTTCCAATGGATGGTAATTTGTGGTATTTTAGTACATTCCCACTTATATATGACACCTCATACAATTTTCAAAGTAATTGTAACCTAGTGGGTCCATTCCTATAATATTTAAGGTAAGGCCACCCTAACTATGATATGACACTCTTATGATTGCATAGACCCCCCAACCCTCTAACCATAACAAATAAACAACACCGTGAGAATATTGAATTAGGTATGGTGGCGTAGAAAATATTGATTTGTTCAAATATTCAGATATTGATTGGGTAAGAAATGTTGATGATAGAAGATCCACATTCGTTCCAGTTTTCATTTTGGGGAAAAGTTATGTCTGTTGGAATAAAAATAAATATAATTCAATAACACTTAGAATGGATTAAGATAAGTATGTTTCTTCTACTCATGATGTTACCTAACTTATGTGTATGAAGACCCAGTTGGAAGATCTACTTGTTGAATTTAATCTACCATTACTCTTAGGATGTGATAATCAGAGTGAAATCAATTTTAAAAGGATCCATTTACAACATTATCATTCAAAAAACATTGAAATAAAGTACCAATTCATCAAAAATCAGGTGGATAATAATGAATTGAAGATGAAGTACATTCCTACATCAGAACAATTTGCTGAAATATTAAAAAACCACTACCGAAGGAACCATTTTCTAAATTGAGGTTAAACATGAGTGTCTGACCTCCTTCTCCTCAAGGATGGGGTACATGTGTTTTTCCCCACTCTCATATTACCTTTGGATAGTGTTTTCAAGGGGTATAATTCTTTCAATAATCAATCCTTATTGAAGAATGCATAAAGGAGGTGTTGTGGGAAAGATTTGAATCCAACATGTATGTATGAGAATTATTCAAATTGTTTGTTGGAGTGGTTTTAGGAATTTTTTTTATATTTTAGGTAAGTTGAAGAAGTAAAGAATGCTAAGGTAGATTCTTATCAGATGTTGTGATGATTTATGTGGAGATATGATAACTAAATTTCATTGTTTCTTTTTTTGGACAACATTGTTTTGTTTATCAATAATTATTGTTTCCAACAATGAGGTAGATCACATAGGCTTAGAATTATTGACAATTAATAAATTTATTGAAGTTAAAAAGTTCAGTGATTTATGAATCTTGGTTGACAACAAAATCATAAGCGGGGATTTTTGGGACCAGGTTGGATGGAGAAGGATGTTTGGGGAGTTTTCTTTTACAGAGTGTTGTATTTTGATGTTAAATAGGATAAATCAATTCACTTTGTAAAAGCCTTTGTAAATTAAGAATATGCATTGTGATTAGTGTTTCAAAAATAACATATTTTTGGAGAACATGTGATGAAAGACTTATGATTGATAGGGGGAGTAAATAAGTTTTTTTGGAAAAGAAAATGAAGTGTCACACATGTATAAGTGGTATGTAAGTATGGAGCGCAAGTTTATGTGGCGTAAACGTTTATGTAGAGTTCATATCATATTTCAAGATCATCGCATCAAAATATGAAAAAGGAATGAAATTGGTGTGCAAGTATAAGTGGAGCACAAGTGTGGTGTGCATGTACAAGTGGTGCGCTGGTGTATGTTGCGTGCAAGTCACATTTCAAGATCATCACCTCAAAATATGAAAAAGGAAAGAAAGTGGAGCACATGTTAATGATTGGAACACAAGTATAATATGGCACGAAATTACTACATGGAGTGTAAGTATAAGTGCACGCAAGCATGAATGGTGCGTATGTGTATGTGGCACGCAAGTTTGGATGTGTCATGTGAGGTGAGTTGCATGCCTCACACGCAGGGTCAACAAAATAACTATGAATAGATGGATACACTATTCATTTTTTTATCCTCAACACTTAAGAGAAATTTTGAGCTCTCATCACGGAAGTAGTAGAAAGTGGCACACAATAAGAAGTGTTGCACAAGTTGTGTGTTATAAACAAAAGTGACTCACAAGTTGTAAGTTTCACACAAGCATGATGTTGTATGCCAGAAGTGTGTTGTTAATAATCCCAATGTGGTGCTAAAATTATGTGTTTTTCTCAATTTTTTCACTCAAGTAGTTTGTGGTACGCAATCAGGGAGGTGTGTTAGTAGAGTGGTGTTCAAGAAGGGAGGATCACAAGACGAGTGGAATGCAACCAGACAGGTTCACATGAAGGGAGTCATGAAAGTAGGGAGGTGTGCAAGAAGGGAGTGGCGCACAAGCTGTTTTCACCAAGAGGTTCTTAACAGCTTCTCGGTAGGAAAGTGTAGAATTTTTTTGAATGATTTTATTTGTGAATGTTCATTAAATAGAAAAGAAACATTATATTACCCTATTTTTTCTAAGAGGGACCATAGACACTATTTTATTATTTTCAAAGTGCTACACAAGCCTAAGGGAATATCATACTCGTTGTATTCCACATCAAAGGATTATTTTCCAGTGGATTTTGTGGTACTAGATTGTTTCTATACCATAATAAGGATATAGCTACTCTTATTAATTAGTGAACATTGTAAATATTTCGTTCATTAGTTTGTTTGTCGTTAGCTGAAAAGGCACTCTTTAACAGGAGGCAAAGGTTGTTTCAATAAGAAGGAGACATAAAAAATAAAAATATTCCTTGATTCACCCCCTTTCCCTCTCAATGATACTTGGATCCTGACTAGGAACATGAAGAGATGATCAAGACTATTACTACACCATAAACTAATATCATGGGAAAGAAAGTATTCTGGGAGATTATATATGTTGAATGTATCAAGCAACACTATCAATGATGATAGTTGAGAAGGATGGAATCTTCCTAGACTTGTGATTGATGAACATGGGGACTATAAAAGAAAATAACATTAGATTTCCTTTATCAAATTATTTCGTATCAATCCATTCTACAGGAGATAAATGATAATCAAGGAATTTTTTTGGAAATATAGAAGATTATTAAAGTGATAAATAATAGAAATCCACATAGTCCAAAATTGATGAGAAAATAGTATTAATATATGGGTCATGACTATTTGAACCATAAAATATTGAGATAAAGGAATTGTTGAATAATTCACATTTCTCGATCTTCTCTATACACATAGTGAGATAGAATGTGTATTAAGATCTCTAAGAGTACTATTAGTTGGAAAATATAAATAAGGATATCCAAAAATATAAATCAATTTTCCTAGTATGTTAAATGTTAAAGGATGGATGAATAAAATACAATGTGATGAAGAAACCATTACACATACCTATATAGAAATGTGAAAATATCACTATGGATATTTTCACTGGTCTTATAAATACATTAAGTGGAAATAATTATTTATGTATAGTGGACCATAATATAAATACTTCATATTTCATGCCCATTATATAAGAATTAACACCCGATCAACATGAAATGAATTTCATCAGAGAAGTGGAAATATTTCAAGGAACACCAATACCCATTGTGACTCGTTATGATCTTAGAATTAACTCCATATTATGAAGGATTATCTATCAAGATCTAAACAATTATTTGAAATTTATTATATTAATTCAACCCCAAATTGTTACAAAATCTGAGAATAAAATATAGAAACTTGAGGACATGTTTAAATAATGCTCGATGGACATAAAAGTAGGATTGGATTAGCATATTCCTCTAGTTAAGTTTTCATATAATAATTACTCTAATAAAATAAGACAAATTGTTCCATATAAAACCCTTTGTGGGAAGATATGTAGAAAAAATACATGCTATAATGAATTTGGTGAACATAAGAACTTGGTACTTGTAATTGGAAAGCAAATTATAAAATACGATCTAGGGAATTCTATAGAATATCTGAGTACTTGGAGTTTATATAAGATATACACTATAAATAATCACCGAAAAAATGATTTTGAGGTTAGAGATAATGTTTTCAATTACATATATATAATGATAAGATCCATGAGATTTGGAAATATAGGGAAGCTAAGTGATAGGGACATTAGTCCCATTGTGATCCTTAATCAGATCAGAGTTGTGGATTATCTATCAGCACTCCCACCAACCCTATATCATGTACATTATGTGTTCCATAAATCCCTCTTGATGATGTAAATAAAACATAAAACATGTTTATATAATTCAAATGTTTTATAGAAAATAAATGAACTCTCGTATGAGGACTAACTATTGAAGATATTGGAATACAGAGATAATGATCTACACCAGATGAAAACTCACATTGTCAATGTACTATGGTTAAACCATATGTATTAAGAGGTGAGATTGGAAATGGTTTAATCCATGGATAATAAGTACACCCCTATTTTCCCAATAATATTTAAAATTATATTATTCGTGAATTTATTTTGGGAGGCTAAATGTAATAAGCATGGATTTTATCAATTGACTTTAAATTTATAATAATATTTTGTTTAATATTTAGAAATATTATATAATACACCCATAACACATGATAAAATCCAATAAATTTTATTATATTATTTTTAAAAATATTATTATAGAGTCAGTATGGCCATAAAAATGGAAAGTATTACAATGAGACAAAAAATAGACTATTATTCCATAAATATTGGAAAAAATTTATTTTTAGGACCACCTGAATAATCATACTCATGAATTTCAATGATGATATAATATAGTGTGTTGGTAATGAAATATTAATTTTTATATTGAATATATATATAATATTGAGTGAAAATAAAATATAAAGATAAATGATTAAAGTGTGAGTAATTAATTTGAACTAAGAAACCCATAGAATCATTATGAAATTTACTATTGTAATAATAATATGATTTTTGGGAAAGTAACATGACTACTAAAATAATAATATCAATGCTAGGAATTGCAACATGAATCATAGATGTAAAGTAACCTATACAAGTAAAAATAATATTTTGGTAACTCATAAACTAAATATAAGATATATTTACCATATAAAATAAGTAAATAAATGATTTAAAAATGATGTATTCAGTGTTTATCTATTTATAAAATATAAATTCTTTAATTTCACTATTATAATATATGTAATGATTTGATGGAAATATTAAAATTATAAAATTAATTTTTAAATTTTAGTTGTCTATTATTAGAATGATAAGATAATTTTATGAGACCATATGAAATTTTTGAAAGGGTTTGAAAATTGATATTAATATAAAAATTGTTATATTTAAAATAAATGATTATTTTATTTAAAAATTGAAATTAATATAAGTATATAATTATTATAATAAAAATAATTTTATTTCTTAAATACAACTATTTAACCGTATTTAGGGTGAAGTTTTTTTTGGTATTTTTCTTAGCTATTGGAATTCATTGGGGATAGTGAAATAATGTAAAATATGATATTGGTCATTAAAAGCTAAATTATTGAATTTTTAAGTAATGGATAAGGTAAGCACCATTTATTAATTTCCGTATTAAAAATATACTATATGTATTCACATTAAACAATTTTTTTATTATTTTGAGCCAACATAATAATATAATGAATATAACACTCAAAATCACCCCTCTCCCCCCTTATAAGTACCACATATCAAGACCCATTATCCTCAAAATATCTAAACATTTTTGCATGAATATTTTCTACCCAATTACCTTTCCAACCCCCCCCCCCCCTATATTAGTTCATATTGTATAAGAAAAATATCAATACCATGTTCGATAATGAGTATTTCAAGGAGATGAAAATTAAGAAGTAAAATTCTTAATTTACCTCTATTAAATTTATTTCATGTTTTATATTCTCTTTAAATACCATGTCAAAACATGAATAATAACTATAATATACTATATAATATAATTGAATATTTATAATGGAATATAAATCATCCACCAATATCATATTTCCTAATATTCTACAATATGAAACCCTTATGAAAATTCAGATGGTTCACCACCTTAGTGGAAAAAAGTGTTCTTGTTTTCCTCTATCGCCTTAAAATATTTTTTAATTAACTTATAATGTTCCAAGATGATCTATTTTTGTAACTAATATATTTTTTCACCTTATGAATAAAATTAAATAAAATTAAACGAGTTCATGATGGTTGATAAATTAGACAAAATGAACAAACTGTATATCGCTAATGTTTTTACAAATATATTTAATCCTATTTAATAACAAATATTGGAATTTGGGACATTTAAACTTGTATAATTACATAAAAATATTTCCTTCCACTTCAATAATTTTATTCCCATTTCAAAATAACATCAATAATTATCCAAATGTTATCTAAAGTTGGAACCAGGAAATGAAAACTCCCAGAATAAATAAAATTAAACATTACATCTCATTGATACGATTTTAAGTGAACATAATTTAATGCTAATTAATAAAATAAAGATTTATAATTACCTTATTTAATTAATAATTAATATTATTTCATTATCTAGGATAATAAGTTGATGTGAATAATTGAACATAACATAATGTAGGGGATCCCTCCGAACCACCATTTTTTATTTTGCGTTTCAATTTCACTATAGCACCTCAATTTGTCAAACTCATATTATTATTTAATTATTTTATATTATCTTTATATTAAAAGAAAATATATCCAAAGCTAAATTATTATTTTTATGGGAAAATATTCTTTTTAAAAGGTTCGCTTATAAACTTCTCTAAATAAGGATACCAAATTAAAGGTAACTTTTTGGTTTCTTGCCAAATTCCATGAGAAACACCATAAAATGGTTTATAACACAAATTATTTAATAAATTAATAATTTTATCATTTAAAACCATTTAATTATATTTTTTTAAAATAATTATTCCCTATATTTCTCTATTGATACTTTAACCATTTTTCTAAATGCACGATTTAATAGGTAATTTTCCAAAGTGATTTGTTTACACTTTCTCAAGTCAACACATAAAATAGAAATCATATTTAATGGTTTATTATTATTAATTTTCAAAAATACATGAATACATTATTTCATGGAAACCATTATGATATTAAATCATGTTTTTCAATGTGATAATGTTATGAAATCCCTTTCATTCCATAAGAATTTCATATATTTTTAAATTATGAGTGATTTACTTTTGTGGAACACATAATAATGAACATATTATGTTGGGTTCACCCAAATACTGATCATATTAATCGGGTAATTATTTTGTCTCATGATAATTTATCTATGGAATTCAGTAGAGAATCTAATGCATAATGGGACCTTGTTCACCATGGGATGTTGTCTTGGTGGTTATCCTAGAATCATTCTTCTATCTTGATTTGTATTGCTTCTATATTCCTAGGTTTTTATGATATTATTATACTAATATCATTATTATAAACTTCCATGTCATTATTCATGTACCATTATATTCATTATATCTTGTTTTTCCTTTATAATCACATCGTATGCCTCATTAATATGCTTATTCCCTTTCTTGGATTTATAGTTTACCCATTTTTTTCCTATTTTAACATATGTTTATTTAGGATCTCATCATGATTAAGTATATATTTTATGTTAGGTTTAGTATACTTTAAATATATCATGTACATGGTCTTCCAAATAAACATGGAATCTCATCCTTTAGTTGTATTTAATGGAATTTTGCTGTTAAAAATAATGTATGAATATGTATAAATGGTTGGGTTATTCATATATAATTTTTCACTCACATTGAATTTTTACTTTAATAATCATTTAATTACCTTACATGTTTTTATATTGGACCAAAATATACTACCACTAGACTTATAGAAACTAAAATATCATCAGAATATCATTATATGACAGAAAATTCTCATTATTTTGGGTAATAATTCATATTTCATTAACTAGTAATGCAGAAAAAATAAATTATTTTATCTCTATCATATATAGTATTGTATGTTCCTAGAGAAAATTTATAAAAAGAATAAATTATTTTTCAAATTTTCCTAATGATGATTGTCGGATCTATTTCCCTCATATATTTACAAATATATTAGATAAAATATTATTACCTAAATAAAACTTATTTTATCATAATTTTTTATATATATGATATATAATATAATAACTATGAAATCATTCAAGTTAAATTCAATAGATAATATTATTCATTAAAACAATTTCTATAAAAAATTTATTATTATCATATATGAATCATGTTGTAAAAAATTTTGTCCTCTATTTATAATATTCTCATATTCATATATTCCATTACTTCAAAAAGAATTATTTAACAATTTTTTCAATTATTATTCAATTGAAAACAAAATATCCATAAATTCATACATTAATTTTAAACTATTTTAAAACAATATTTTTCAAATATACATTTTGCGTACCATATACTTTTAGATAAAATATAATTTTATATAAAAATAATCATTGATAGGGAATATCTATGGATTTTCAAAAAACCCATTCAAGAATTCTATAAAAATCCTTCACCTATCAAACCACAACTCCATCTTCAAACCAAATTTTTGATTCATGTAAAAGGTATAACAATTTAAACATACAATCTTTATTATCCTTATCAATACATTAACCACCCATATTGTCAAAAAAGTTAATGTGTTTATACCTCATAATTAAAGATAATCTATCCCAAATACATTTTTAAATCCATGTAAAAAATAATTTAACACACTAACAATGTTATAATATTTTAAAAACTGATAGAAAATTTAATTAAATAGAGAGATAATTATTTAATAGATACTTATAATCTATACAATTTTTAAATATACTCAATAATATTTAGTATATGAAAAGAGACTAAGGTTCCTCTAGTTATATTTCATTTCATTTATTTGAAACCTATTTTGAATAATTTAATGATACTCGTAATAAATATATTCCAAAAAACAATATGAATAGTTCCTTAATCAGTAATAATAATTCTCTTAAACCTGGAATTCTTCACTCATAATAACTAAATATTTTTATTTTTTCACCATTCTCTGATGATTTAAAAATTAATAGTACTAATTAACTTCGATTATCCTAATTATAATTTTTGATAGGGATTATGTAACTTATCATTAATGAAAGATGTTATCAGATGAGTTTCATGCATTATATTAATTTAATAAGGAATTTATTTAAATATGATCCCACTAAAATGGTCAGTACTTTTAAATTACATCATTTCCACTATTATTCCATTATCCATAAAACACTGTGATTTGGGTATCTTTAGTATTTCATACATCAATTATCAATTTATGTATTACATTTTTATAATTATATCTTATATGAATTTTAGATTATTGTGATTAATACTTGTTATAAAATTTTCCATATGGATTAACTCAACTCTATTCTCTTATATCATTATCTATTTTGGGATTGTAGATAAATTTAAGAAAAATGAATTAAAAAATGAGAACATAATCTTTTTAAAGTAACCCATTAAATTTTTTTCTTAATAAATATTGTCCATGGTAATTGAAGCATAAAATGACCGACACAGTTGAATGATTTTGGTCTTTACATGTGATTAATTGAAAGAATCTAAAACATAGTTTTTTTCGAAAATTATTCTCAATGAATTAATCTGTGTTATAAAAATTTTCAATTATTTCTTGTAATGATTTATTTTAGATTCATTTTTTCAATCCACCGAATCAATTCACCCAAAAATGTGATAATATATACACAACCAATAGCATGTGTGACAACCTCAACATTAACAAATATATATACCAATATATTAAAATTTATTAGATTCATAATTTACATGAATCTCAATCACATAAAGTCATAAAATAATATGATATAAATAATATCTATCATAGTAAACCTCAAGCGACTAATATATTACACATATATCGGGACAATTAATTATCCTCCAAAACATTAAGTAGTAGAACTCAATTACCCTCTACCTAGAGTATAATTACTCAAGGGATACCTCAATTCCATAATAATTGTAACTCATTCTATTTATAGAATGCATTCAAACATTATATTCAAGATCATAACCCAGTATGAAACAATGTAATGGTACATGAAAAATAAATAAATTCTCATATATAGAATTTAGCACATTATTTTAATTTTTAAAATTTTATAAAATATGTTTACCAGTTTAATGTACACATTCCATCCTTTAAAAAATATAAATTAAAAATCCAATAAATAAATCCTGGAATGAAAAAATATATACCAATAAATTAATATATGGTACATTAATTTATGAATAATATAAAAATCTCTAATTAAAAACACTTCTTTATATAGAGACCCATAATTTACATTTTATAATTAAATTAATATAATTACTTCATATTTATTCAAATTTTAAATCCTTTATATCATCCATTATAGATATCTTTCTTTAAATATAGGACAATAAATTTAATAAAAACCATTATATTAAAATTATTGAATGAATTATTTAAAACAACATTTCTAATATTTTATATTATTTAAACTATGATATTTTTAGGGATAAATTTATTGTTTATTTCCATCCACATTTTTGTATATCCATAGAACCACTCTAGCTCTCTTATATAGAAATAAAAACCATATCCCAACACTTCAGTTTATATTCTCTAGGATCTCTTAGTCAGTTATTGTTTACTCTGAGACATTACCACAAATGGGTGATTTATTAAGACCTCTCAAAAACACTTCTATATATTTGGATACCTCACTCAAAATACCTCAATCAGAGGAAGCTACCTAATATAAAACCTAAGGACTAAAAATTAAATTAAGAACTTCTTGAATTCAATCTTATTCATACTGTATGTTAGAGAGTCTACCACCATCTGACCTCAATTCAGAAAAAAAAATATAAAGATAAATTTTTAATACAAAAACTATAACGGTAACTATGGATTACTAGCACCATCAATAGTATAGTTAAACAAGATCTAATGAATCATTATTCTATTAATAAAACTTTTTTCCCATAAAGCTCAGTCAGAGAATAACCCCTGACCATTTATTATACAAAGGAAAATATACAGTAAACAGAAAAGAAGAATGCAGGTGAAGATCTTTCCAATATCGTACTTGTTCCATCCAAAACAAGAAAACTGCATGTCATAATAATCATACCATTCACCAAATCCATAATAAGGAACTTCCTCTACCGTAGCTGATTCCCATTATGAAGACATTTCATTTTCCTTAAATATATTAGCATACTTCTTTCAAAGCTTCAACTTCTCGAACTATGATTGCTCCTTATAGTATTTCACATTCGACACCAGGGTGGTCCCACATTCCCTCTTAGATGAAGCCCTAGTGTCCACTGGCTTAGGAAAATGAGAATAGTCCTTCTTGGGTTTTCTTCTTGGTGGATCAGTCATAATGCCATAATATTTAGAGACCTTCCTTATTTTACTCTGAACAATATAACTGAAAGAGGGTCTAACAACACCACTATTTTCCTTATCACTTTCAGAAATATCTCCCCATTTTCCAGTGACCTTCACAGAGACAATATCATTACATCCATCATCCTTTTACACCAGCACATCATCTGCAACAACTAATCTCCCTCCTTCCGGAATCTGAGATATCATGTTCTGATCAATGGGGGAAAGGCATTGAGAGTTTGAAGTGATGCCAAGACTGTCACATAACACCCTATCCATTTCACCCACATCAGCCTCTGTTACCTTGGAAGAAGTCTGGACATCTTCAACTGAGTGAACTCCTTCAATCACAAGGTGTACCTCCTCGACATCCAATCCTTCAAACAAATTTCATGCGGTGACAACCTTCATTTCCTTATCCTCTCAAGTTGTGTATTCAATAGTTTCAACAGATCCAGGTCCGGATTGACATAAACCAGCAGTGTTCTCCAGCAAGGGCTTCTACCCATCACCCAGATCACTCCAAAATCTATCAAAAAGTTTCCTCACAGATGGATTTAGGGACACCAACATATTCTTCATACCATAAGATCATGAATTAGCCGTTGTAAAAACATCTCGGGTCACCCTCTGCAATTGAACTTGAGCCAATTGCTCCTCCATCACTACACTACTAGTTGGAGAAACTCCCACCCGAGAATTGTCCCCGGTCTCATCCCTACTCATTGTCAAACCATTTTCAGTGAGGTCTGTTCTCAAGGCCTGATCAAAACTAGTAGAAACTTATCCTCCATAGTATCTCATCTTCACCACTTGTGAGAAGCCACCCCCATACCATTGCGACAAATTGATGCCAGATGACCAAAATGGTTGTAGGACACACAATAGGGCATGCACGACTCAAAAACAACCTCCTATTTCTAGCGAAACTCTTGTTCATCCATCACCCAAATACAACAGACCAGTGTCCTTGAAACATCACCTTCCAAACATATTCTCGGACAAATAGGATGGCATACAACCTCAGAACGATGATCAGAACAAAGATATCTCTTGACCATTTTTCTGATTGCACACAGAATCGAAAGATTTTGAAAAGAAAGAGGTAGTCAAGGAAATATTACCCATGTCGTGATCGTCAAAGGTTCACGCCACATATAAAAATCGAAGCTCCAGTGAAACAGGTAGAATAATGACCTATTGAATCTCGAGGGGGCCTGAACTAGGCACTGATCAAGTTTTCTTTGGATCCAAATCGAATCATTAAATTCCTCCAGTCAAGCAAACCAATGACCGCATGTTCCTATAGCTTCCATGAATCAGTGAAAATTTGATCAAACAATTCAACCGAAGGATGTTGGAGATGGAATTGAGCCACTAAGGTAATCTTATAGAGATACGTAGCACTACTGAGCTCCGCCGAAATCAGTGAATGTTGTGGAACCTTGTGAAAGAGGTCTAGGACCTTTGGTGAGATAGAGATCCTCGGGAAGGGTACAACGGAATTTAATGAGGGTCTTCTCTTCCCATGTGGATGAAGGCGTGCGACTCCCCCTCCGATCGGGAGGGGGAAGTAGAGTCCATAGGCATTCAAACTAGGTCATCAGAGAAAATTCGGATCATCCAGCAGAGATCCCCTGAATGTCTTCAAGGAATATTTATACATGAACCATAATATTATTAGTTTATGTCCCCAATTGATGGAATACTTGAGTAAATTACTCTATCCTATATTAAATCTCCCAAGGATTGATTTCACCTCTTAACATAATAGGACCATTCTTCTATCATACATATAGTAAAATCATCATACGGTAGTCTAATTATAAAAAACATTCACCCACTATATATGAAGCTCTAAAAAAGTCAAATACATGGTAAATCATCCATCTGAACATGATGAAGATAATTCACACCATTAGATCCACAAATCATCAACCATCAGAAACTTCTTAGTGGTGAATGTTTGATCCACTAATAAGAGAACATCACAATATGTTCTATATATCCATTGTTTGTATTATTATGTAACACCCTGGTTTATAAATCATGACCCATGGATGCTATAGAATATATTTGACAACATACATCTAAATTAAATTAATGTTTTTGACTAATAACTACATGATGTATTTACAGATATAGTTATACAATAAATGTAATTCCAAGTATTTTTCTATCCACTATGAGAATTTCAAATATCTATAGAGGGGTTAAATCATATTCTATAATAATATTAGTATCTATGGTCTAAAAAATGAGCTAAAAATAACCCTAGAACATCTATTAGAAATAAAAATTAAATCCTTATTGTGAAACAAACTGTAGTCACTATCAATATGACTAAAACATATCAAATACCATTTTGAAAACATCAGAACAAATATAACATTACTAAGTATAATATTACACTAATATTTCCACCCTAGGATCACCTATAATTGGATATGGGTAGAAGAAAAAGTATAACAATGAACTTAGATATATTGGAGGTTATAGAATATATCAAAGTGAAATATATAATCAATACAAATACATAATATATATACAAAATCCACAAATATAATACAAATAAAACTATACTATTTAACAAATTCCAGAACATAACAATAAATCCCCAATACAATACCACATAGAAGAATCAAATGTAAATATAAAATATATGATATCTCCTAAAACATATTATATGTGACTTGGAAATTTCCTAATGATATATGAATAATGAAAATGTGATCACCAATAACAATAAACATTCCCATGACCCATTAACTGTTATAATGTGTCCACTCCATAGGTTCTACTGGATTTTTTTTCAACAACGTCAAATAATTCCAAATATATATATACCAACACCGCATGTGTGTTCACCAGAATGGTGAATCTTTGATAATGATCTTACCTAATATAAAACCCTAAATTAAATAAGCATTGATATGTAATAGGTCATCTAAAAAACCTCTTTGGTCATAATTGTTTGCTGGAACCGCAATATATTTAGATATCCTATATGAACAAAAGAACTAAAAAAATGAATAATATAAATGTGTTATGGGATAGTAAAGGGGTAAAAGTCACTAAATAAGGCTAAAAATAGACAACATATCTCAATAGAATGTCACAATCATCTATAAGAAGAGGTATTCCACAAATGAATATGTAATTATTGAGTGGTTTACTAACACTTCATGTTGTATATGGGTAATTTACCTTATCATAATAATAGGGGTCCTAAAAAAACCTTGAATAGGGGACCCACTCCTCGAGGATTGAAATCATGTTCTATAATTGAGTGGTATGGTTTTCAACTTTACAATGTGTAAAAAGATTCATTAACCTAAAAAATATAAATCCTTGGAGAGTTTCCTAACATGGGTCCTCACCAAATATTACACACATTCACTATCACAATTTCTATTAATATGTATAATGTAATATATTCCAATGAGCCTAAAAATCAATCACTATATCATTATCCATTATAATCTGCAGGGATAATATCTTATATTAGACTAATCATATATACAAAAACAAACCCTAGGAGATAAGATATGAAGAAAACTATAAATTTTAATGTTCTTAAAGTTCTAACAAAATATACAAAACAATTTGTACTTTTACAATTACTATTCAGGTATCATAGGGTTTCTCCAAATCATCTACTAATAAGAAAAGCATGTACTTAGTTTGACACGTAATGTTGAATAACTCAATTTAAAAGACATGTACATTATTCAAAAACCATGTCCAATATCATGTTGTACATTGTTTCTTCATGATATACTCAACATGGGGAGTCCAATGAGGCTCCATGGAATGTTCATTATATACAAGCATTAAAATCCATCCAGTATACAGGAATTATGTGATTTATGATATCATGTATTGGAATATATCATTATCATTGTGTGTAAACATTTACATTTTGAGGTATATGAGCTATAGATATATAACATGTGGCTTATAATAAAATTTCATTTGATATATATAATAAGAGAAACCATATTTTTTTGTGAATCCTAAAATCTGTGACATTTTTTAAGGTAGACTACATTTCATATAGTTCATAAATATATAAAAATAATTATTCATCTTAATTTTAAGTATTTCCAGCAATGTCATATTGGTATTCTATATTAAATTTTCACCATAAACACATTAAAACATTATTGGAATCATAATTAAACCTTTTTTCTCTATTGATAGGATAAGTCACCCCCTGATCTAACATTTCACCTCATCAGAACCACATTTTCATCCATTAGCAACTATAACTTATATTAGATATCCATTCTCACCACTATCCCTTCCCATGAGCCCCAAATTTCATCCATCTACCATCGGTGTGTCATAAAAACATGATAATATCACCATACGAGAGCCATGGAATATTATAATTAAGAATCTACTTTTGATGGATAACTTGACCACCCAAATGATGAGTTTCATTTTTTATATATAATTTGAAATTCAATAAGTGGAAAAAGAGAGATGAATTATGAATATTTTTCCATGGATGAGAATTGAATCGATGAGAGTTACTATAACAATAGAACTATTATTAATAAATTTATATTTCATGAATGGATTTTACAGCTACAACAAAATTCATTAGATGAATAAGTAGGAAATATCTCATGACCAAGACCAATGAGGAATTCGTTAACACGTAATATTAATAATAATATTACTAGTAATGAAAATAATACAATATTTTATTAATAAATTTCAAACACAATAACATATTAATGAAATTTTAAAAATTTAAGTGATTAATTTAAATTTGAATTATTTTATATAATAATAAAAAATTATTAACCTGTAAAAATATTTAACATATTAATTTTATTTTAGTTATAAATGGTTTAATTTTCAATTATATGAAATATTAATAAATTCATTAATTATATTTCCATTAAGGGATAAATAAAAAACTCATATCATATTTGAATGATTAATTATATAAATAATTATGTGATAAAAAATAAATTCATATAAAAATGGATGGCATAAACACCAATGCTTCAATGTACACTAATTATGGAACCATCGATCCTTAATGATGTTTTGTATACACATCTTTCATTTTCCTTGTTCTGTAAAAAATAAAAATTTCTCGAATAATATAAAAATGATTACACTTCAATTTAGTGTCTTGGTTAATGGATAACCCTAGGATATTAACAAAAATATTATATTTATAGGATAAAATTTAGATAAACTATCTATTTTCATGAAATATTTTAAAAATACTTTGTCTAAGATCTAACACATGATCACAAGACCAATTAATTTCCATGATAAAACATTAAATTTTTACCACAACCTTATTGTTAAAATTTTCATATGATATTCCACTTAAGAGATGTTAGAATTAATGATTTTGTGACATATGATTATTTATTTAATAAATGGCCTTGTATTGTGAGTTGGGATACTGAAGTAATTGTGATAATGAAGATATTTTGATTCTCACTTGAGGTATGATGACTTATCTAATGGATTGATACTACAATCCAAAGGAAATTTTATAGCCATTGTGGATTTTTTAAAAAATTAATTCATGGGTGGGTATTTTTTGATTGTTCCACTTTAGGGTCATTGAAGGGTGAAAATAAAGGGGTTTCCATTTTTAATCAATTCCATCTAGATCGTTGTGAATTTATATTCAACTAGGGGATATAATTGGTTAGATGAAATAAGATATGATGGTGTAAAATTATCAATGTTTACTAAATCATATTCTATAAAAAAATTAATTAACTTTGAAAATTATCACTTATTGGGTGAATAATTCTTGCAAAAATAAATAATCCATTGTCTATGATTTAGTTAAGCATTGTGTTGTCTTGTTTTTTAAGTGTGAATAACTTAAAAATAATTTCAATTATAACAGGATACTATCGTATTCTTTTTCAAACAATGGAGGAGGTCCATATGTTCTATGAAATTTTCATTCTAAAATTGAAACCTAACACCTTCATGATGATGGAATGTGATGTTGATTTCTACTTTAACAATAAATGTCATAATAATTCCATGATATTGATTGAGCTATCTCATTTGTATTTATCGTTTTGACACCTGCAGATAGAAAATAATATTACATCTTATGTCGTTGTCCTCATGAAAATAGAACAATATATTATGTTAGGAACTATTGGATAATATAATAGAAATGTATTGATCAAAGCAGTCGTTAAAACATTCCAAAATTAGTCACAATAAATCAAAATGAATCTACGATGAATGTAAATATTAATTATTAATATATTATATCTCTCTATAAAGTATGATGTACAATTGGTCACAGTATTCCCAAATATATCGTAGTGATGAATAATTTTAGGAAGAATACTACTAACAAGGGTATATCATGGAAATAAACAAGGAAAGGGTTTAAAAACATTCTCTCAATTATAGAAAATACAATACACAATGAAATTTCACTATTCTGAGGATTCAGATAGTAATGAGAATAGAGGGTATAAGCATCTAAATTTATGAAAAAATATAACATGAAAATAATGTTTCAACTATTAAGGGTAAATATAAAGTAACATAAAGTCAAATTATAGAATAAATGTAATATTGAAATAGTATTAATGATGGGTTAATGTTGGAGAGTTTCAGGGGATTGGATGAATCTAACAAGAGTAAACCAAAAAAACATTGTTAAGGGTAAGGAATATAACACTGAACCTGATATATTAGGGTACAATATATAAGGCATTTTCCCTCTTCGCAATGTTTATAATAATATAATGGGGAAACACATAAACCAATTTGGAACAAAAAGTTCTAGTATTCAACATGAATCCTACAAGGAGAATATTCCATATGGTGATATATCTATAAAAAATGGATTTATAATGATTTTCACCCCTAGGGGTAGCAGGATTTCAGTTTACACAATTGTAATATGACATCAACTTCAGTAAATAAAAATACTAAAAAAATGGATGTTTTGTTTATCTAGGGCCTATCCATATGACACCTAACTAGTTTATATATATTTATTGGAAATTCAAATTACATTACACAACCAAGAATTGTGATATGTAGTGTACACTTGAGGGCCCATTATATAATATTAGTGAATTCATCCTCTCAAGAAAATCATGTTGAATCCAATATCCTGGTTTTCCTCGGTAATTTATCCATGGGAAATACATATGATACCACACATGTTGAGGTACAGACATCCAAAAAATTAATCCCCCTTAGATGTAGGTTTTGTTATTAATATGTTAGGGTTACTCAATCTCATGTAATTAGTGATATCCTTGATGGGGTTGAGGAATCATAAATTCGGGAGAAAGTAGACATCAAGGTATATAGTGATAACCTCATGAAAATTGAAATGTGAATTAGGAAAATAAATTATTCATTATTGTAGTTACATAAGTACAAGGATTCGTAGATCATGGGAAACAAATCCTTAAATTTGAAATGAAGATAATTTTTTTTATTTTCCAAGGCTTAGAGAAAATACCCACTACCGTAGGCATTAGAATACTTTGTGAATCCATGATTCCATATTTTTTTAGAATTATTGAAACCATGGTAATTTTTTAATACTATAAATCATTTAAGTGGGATTCATTATGATAATCTATTTCCTCTCACTGTCTATATGATAATAATATCGAAACATTGTGGGTGCTCATGAATTACTCTCCCTATATGCTTTCAATTATTAAAATATTTCAACATTCCTATTTATTAGTTTTTAAGAGTTAAACAAATTTTTCATCCTAATTTATTTATTCATCCACCTCACATGTAATTAATAATAGAATTTTAGAGAATTTTTTTTCTGAATTAAAAATAGTGGAGATGAAATTTTATACAATTAAGAGACATAAATATTGATTTAGGACTGGAATAGATGATTGGTTTTAACTTTATAATGAATAATTCAATTGAATTGTACTCTTATATTGAGGGTAGTATGATTGAATTTATATGTATCCATGTTCAAATTTTTATATGAAATATAAAAAAATTAGGTATCTCACAAGAGAATACAACAAAACCACCATCTAAAATATGAATAATGACATAAAAGTAGTAAATGGTGCTCTAGAATACTATAAAATAAAATGAATAATTATTTAAACACACTCCCAATACGTGAATTAACCATTTTATAAGTTTAATGGAATTCCATCCATAAAGGAAAATTTTTTCCATGCACTAATACATTAGTGTTATGTATTTTAAAATTCATTACAGTAATTCTATGACTGATAGTGTTCTTAAGCTGATCAAAAAAAATCCTTTGAATATTGAGGACCATTATAATATGTCTCCAAAAAACACAATTATTGAAGATGACAAAAAATTGATATTTTATCCTAAATTTGGAAAGATTTTCATGCCCTTATGTCTTCAATAACAAATTCTTCATGATCTACTGGGTCATCTTATATAATGATATTTTGATGTCAATGAAGAAATTATTTTTATCTAACTCAGTTACTCATATAATCAACATGTACTTGATTTTATTACTTAACAAGAAGGATAATATTTTTGAAAAAAAACAATTCATGCATGTTTTCATTGGGAAACACACCAAAAGTTTTCATAAATATTTTTTATACAATTGTTGGAAGAATAATTTGGGTTTTCATAACCCAAAATCAATTTTGATTTTTTTTCTTGAGGGGTTATAAAAAATTGTATAGTCATTAAAACATAATGTATCTGTGTGTTACAAAATAATTACATGGATGGAAACTTTTCTTTAGCAATTTTCATCTCACTCGATTTTGACATTATTAATTGGATGTTTATTTTTTTATCCTTAAGAAGTATGGTTTCTAAAATAGTTTCATTATGTCTATTTATGTCAACCATATCAGTTTAAAACTATTTTTTTCTAATTAATGGATATCTAAGATTATTAAATTGGTCCTATATGGGTTATTAATAATAGAACCCACACTTGGGAATACTTTATTCTATTGATGATGAATATATATGGTGATGTCTTTTTTATCACATATACTAGGTGTTATAAGATGATGAATGTGGGAAAAAAATATCACACCATCACACCATCAGAATACTAATGAAACTTTTCTCTTTGTATATTAATATATAAATACAAAACATGGTTTTATAAATTTATGAAAAATATGAGATGGTTTTTGGATAATAAATAAGTTAGAATAAATCCTTGATTATTTACAGAGATAGAATTTTGGATTACAAAGGGACCAGAACATCCAAGCCCCATATAGTGGACAAATGTACTTTTTTACTTTAATTGTAAAATTGTACCAATGTTTAAGTATAAATAGAGATATTTTATCCTAAGAAAAGTTTATTTAATTATTTTTCTCAAATTGATATATAGAATAGAATGAAAATATCATAGGATGAGAGAATCTATATTTCCCACATTATTATCACTTATATATTTTTTATAAATTTTTCATGTAGAAATGGACTTTTTATAGAACTACAAATATCCATAATGTAATCATGAACATTGAATAGATAGGATGTGATAATGAGAAAAAAGGACAAAATTGTATAGAAGTAATTTCCTAAGCCCAATGATATGGTAGGATTTGAAATTAAGGACCTATGAAAATAAAATGAGGAACTACTATTCTTCAATACAATGATAATGTGTTAGAGTTTATAAAGAATTTTATTTTTAAAAAACTATAAAATGAGATCCCCCTTTACATATTATAAACTATTTGTCCTGTATTGAAATCATATATTCCAAATATCATGAAATTATCAAGGTTTATCATCTTAATGTAATTAGTATAAAACTATTGGATTATTAATTATAATGATAGACCACTGGAAGAGGTTTTTTTGTTTTACTTCACTTCCAACTATTATGAATATGCGATTTGACCAAAATATTTTGTGATCTATCCAAATTTGAGCATTTAGATACTAAACTAGAAATAAATAAATACTATAATATTTTAATAAACATATTATTATAAAAAGAATACATCAATGGATTCACTAATGTTAGTGAATTATATATTTTTGATTGTTTTCATGACGGTATTATTCCTCAAATGGATAGTTAGAATTAAAAAAACCATCATTACATGAACTAAACATTTTCTATTATTGATTCTTTAAAAAAACATATCAGGCATGATTATCTTAACATAAAATATGTAATTACACGATCCTCATTGTATTCTCTATTCTTGAATGTGTCAGCATACATGTGACACTTTTTTATTAGTTTCATCATTGATTTAAATTTTTAGGAGTTCAACCAAGGAGTTTTAGAATCAATATTTGACTGCATATAATATTTTTGAACTCGATTTTTTCATAACTTAATTAACACATTTTGAGTAATCATTCAACTCGCTACTCTATAACTATAAAGAATATAACAAATTTATAGAAAGATAGAGTAACATACTATTGTTTCATAGTCAATATACATCCTTATATGTGTGTGATATCATAATACAGTGAGAAGTTCAAGATTCATAAATAATCCATAAATGTATAATGAAACATAATGTCTCTTACATAAAAATATTTCCACTACATGTTGTGTCTTTTAGGAACAAATAATCAATTTTGATGATGTCCATTTGTTGGATTCCACTGATTCAATATTGGAATAAGGTGAATATTAATAGTGCATCCACTTGTGCATTGAGGTGTTTTTTGAAACCATAAAAGGAAATTTGATGGATTTTTAATCAATAGAAAAATATTGATACATAAAATTAGGTTGAACATTGTTAAATTAGTCAAGTAATCAAATATACCTTTTTTATTGTAAATTCCTTTAGACTAAATCTGATTTTACCAATGAAATTGAATTTTTATGTGCTATATCACAATGTCAACTGTGGTAAATTTTTCTATATTGGATTTCTTTACCGAAAGATGTTAAGGACTAGTATTTCCAAATGAACCATGCATATTAATAGAAAAAACAAGTGGTGAATTCATTATTAAAGTAATATGTTGAGGATTTTAGTTAAATGTTGTCCTTTGTAATTTTAAATTTCTTTATCCCAACCAGATGATTTAAATTATATGGGTAAAAAAAATTTATTAATCGGTAAAATTACTTTGTAACCTCTCTATATTACTTTATTGTTCAATAAATATTAGTATCTAGATTGCATTTTTCCTAAACCATGACTGTTAAATATCAATTTAAATAAAAATAGGCAACAAAATTATCAAAAATCAATCCTAAGGGTGATCACCATATAAATATATATAAATGGAACTTCAAGATAATTTTTATGAGGATTTTTGTTTATTTATATTAATTTTTTTACCTTTTATTGTGTACCTAACACTTTTTAACTAAAAAATTGATCTACGTTTAATCCATGAAAAAATGGTTTTAGTATAATTATTGATATTAATTTTTATTTCACTAAGGGAACATGAAATCAATAATATATCAAGGGACATACACTTTTTAAAAAAGGTAATATCAAAAGTGGTTATAATTATACAATTTATTAATGAGAATATGGAAAATAAATACATGATTAATTTCCATTTTTATTTTTCAATTATGTAATATTTGAGTTCTTTTTTTGAATTAAATATTTTATTTATTTTTTATAGGAATATTTTTTATTTTATGAGTTTCAGTCATTGTTTATCATTAAGTTATAATTATTATTTATTTACAGATATTTATTAATTAACTATTTTTTCATGAAAATTGTTTTATAAATTAAAGGATATTAAATTGGAGTTATTTAATAATAATGATCAAATCGATTATTGTAAGGAACGGTGGAATCAATCATCTTCCTCTTTTTAATATGGTTGTTCCCATGTGTTGTTAATTGTTTGATTTCCAAAGTGATAATAATGCTAACAATTTATCTATGAATTTATAATGGGTAGTATACATACATCAATTAATATTTTATTTTTTCACTTTATTTTTTAAAATATAAAAATTTATTCCATATTTATATTTTTATTTAACAAGTTATTTGTATTTAAATTAATAGTACGAATTGTAAAATTCTATATTAAACTAATGATATAATCTTATAGGTTGTTTTATTGTTTTTGGGTAAAAATATATGTTACAAAAATTTAATTTGTTAATGTTCTATATTCTATTACCTGATTTATTTCCAAGTGTATAGTTAAAATACGAAGTACTTTTCTAAATGGTTCAAGATAAGAATGAATAAAAATGAGTAATTGATTTAAATTTATAAAAAATGAGTCCATTTTTTCTATTATTCATGTTATTCCAATACTATTATTTTAAAAAATAGTTTTAATATCTAATTGATTTGTGGTATAGATTAATAAGGAATGTTATTAAGTGGAATTATAATTACTTTATCATGTGTATAGTTAGTGGGTATGAAATGGGTGTTAATACAAAACATAAATGATATTTCAATTGGTTACATCTCCTGTAATAAGTTTAGTTTGAGTTTCATGCTTAAAAAAACATCAATAGCATTAATAACAGTTATATTCTTCTTGATCCATGTATTTTCTATCAAATTGGTTAAAATCATAACCATAAATTGAATATTAATTTTTCACTTCTATTAATGAGGTTTTAAAAAATGTATTGATAATGAAACTAGTCTTTAATGGTGAATACTACATATATCAAAGCATAACATCCTATATTCATCACCATGTACTAATTTATAAATATTTTAATCCCATTATAGTATAATTTTTTTCAACTAAATTAACAACATTTTACATTGATGAAGATGTTAAATCTCTAATGATGTAATAGCTGATCAATTAGAGTGTGAAAAATTATTTGATTATTCAAAACTGATTGTATGGCCAAAATTGAATTCCATCTAAATTCATTAATATTATTCATTTTAATTTTTTCTAATTGTGAATAAATAAAGATTATCGATCAACCAAAAATATTTATCACCCTTATAACCATTATTTTATATCCTTGGAATCATATACTCCCATTCATCTTTTCTGTATATATAAATATATGATTGTGGTTACTTATAGAAAAACTTCATTTTAGCATTGGGACTTTTTCATCGTTCTATATTGTTCCTAGTTGGAAACATCATTATAGGATTTGATCATCTGATAATACTTTTAAAAATGGAATTTGTATTAAAATAAATAAAAATAAGGTTAACTAGAAACATTTTCCAAAACCATTGTATTTCCAAGAGTTTTTTATGAAAATGAAATTTATAAATTATTATTCTATCTTGTAATTTTATCTATGGTGTCTTGTTGTTCTCCATATATTTGTTATAGTAGTTTAAAAATGTAATTTTTGTTCATATTCTTTAGAACTAATGTTTTTAAAAAATATCTATTATTTATATTTAATGAATATATAGAAACTCCAACTATTATTTGTAATCACGAGGTAGAAATTATGTGTTTCATTATTCTCCATTTGTAAATACATTCGTTATACATTGTTCCTCAAGATATTTTTATCCTTGATATATATTATATATGAATTTTTTTATCGAATAACCTACTTGATAGTTTCAATATAAATTTAATACTTTTGTATATTTTTATAGGTTTACTAGTAGGAAATTGAAAGTCACATGGTGATGTTGGGATGAATCTATATAGTTTTATGGGCTGGTTTGGGTCATGTTATGTTTTTTACTCCTCTATATCTTATGTTTGTTTTTAATTTCATTTCATTTTTGGACTGTAAAATATTCATAATAATATAGTTTATTTTATATGGGAATATTATTGAAAAAATATTTTGGGTATCATTTATTATTATTTTAATGTCAAGATTACATTTAATTATTTTAGAACTTTTTATTTATTATTTAATGGTTTTCCAATACATTTAATCCTTATGTCATGTTCATGGTTGGAATTGTTGTTCATCCAGGTTTTAATGAGGGTGAAATTGTTCTCACGTGTTAACTTGTGATAACCTTGAAAGTATTGTAAGATCATGGTGACTATGTGCCCAAATTCGAACTTTTGGTAAAATGGTATAGATTTTGGTTTACATGGAAACCAAGGTAGGTTCATTAAAAAAAGTATGAGATGTCCCTTGTGTTATTTATATGACAATAGAATAAAATAGTTATGAACTTCATAGCTTATATTTTGGGTGTGTAAGATTTATTTTCTAGCGGTTCTACATGTTATAGCATGAATTTCCATGGGTGTTAAGGATTTTTCTGTTGAATATAGTTATGATGATTGTGTATTATTGAGATATTTTGATATGTTTCTCTACTACACTAATTTTTAAGATGTACCCAAGAGACATCTCTAGAGATTCCTAATTTCTAATTAAAACTAAAGATAATCTAGGCATTTAGTGGTAATATGTATAGTTTCTTGAACCATGGAAATGTCCTAAATACCATTCCATACAACTTAAAATGGAACTCAAACATTTAGTGCATTTTTTTATAACTATTTGGTTAAACCATGCATAGTGGATAATGTTTTTATATTTTGGTTTTTTCCATCCATTCATTATTTTTATCTCTTTAAATGATTATTGATGGTTTTTTAGAGTTATCAAGTAATTATTTTGGGATTTTAAATATTATTTGATTAAATTTCAATGTTTTATTTTGATTTCGTGTTTAATATTTTTTATAACCCATGTTTGGGGAACTTGAGTTTCTCTGGTTAAATTTATTTTTAACTCAATTATATGTGATTTAAGTTAAAGAAATGAATTTTTTATTGTTTTGGTTTTCAATGAATTAATTTCATGGTGTTTTAGTGTGGTGTAATTCATAATGTTGTTTTTTAATTGTGTTAATTTTAAAATTATTTGTTAATTTATTAAAAATATAGTAATTTTGGGGTGTGTGGTTCAAGGGAAAAATGGTTTTTATGTGGTGAGATCCTTTCATAACCAGGCTTGAAATGTTTTATGGTTTTTGAAATGGATACATAAAAATGGATTTTAAAAAAACTTATAGTGTTTTTAGATGGGATTAATCTCTTATTAAGAACTATTTAAAATATTATATAAATGGTTCTTTGTGACATAGATTTGTGTGATTTGTTATATTGTATCCCTTGTTCTTGAACTTAGGATGGGTTGATTAAATACATTGTCTTAATGATGTTATAAAATGTGTCATATAGAAATGAATCAAACTAATAAATAATGGAATCTCTTGGGTAGTTTTTTATAAATATAAATATTTCATTTCTAGTCTCAAACTCCACCAAGTATCTTGAAAGAGGTTCAAGGACCTATTTTTATATGTTCAAAAATTATCAATGAGAGATTATGATTCGGAGTAATCCAATTTTTAGGGGTGAGCCAGGATCCCATGAATCGATGGATTATTCATATCAGTTCAATGATATCTTTAACTAACTTGGAACTCCATATTTCTCTAGGTTGAGGTGAAACTATCCTTTTTTAAAAGGATTAGGGTTCGTTTGGTGGAACCATGGTATCCATTCCCACCCATTAAAAGAATTTTCTTAGACATATTTCATGTTTTCCATTGTATAGTGTTCATACCCCATGGATGTGTGAGTTTCATTGAAGATATATTTCTTGAGTGTTCATTAGGACTATCGATCTGTGAAAGACTATGTTGGATATTTTAATATACTATACCCTTTCTCTCCTGAGTAGGTTGGTGATGATTCAAATGAGGATTGTTTATTTACTATAGTTATTCATCGAGATCTCAATTAATTAGTGTTTTAGTATATCTTGAGTATCTTGGAAGACTTTATATAAAAGGTCATCATTAAAGAGACACTATTATAATGTAATCCTTGGAAAACTGGAACATTGACCCAATATTATGTTAATAAAATTGATCTAGATAGTGGAAATTGGAAACCAATTGGGTGACCCTAGTGTAGAGAGTCTAGATATATTAGACTGTATTGTACAATAGTATTTAAGGCCCCTCATGAGTGTGGATTTAGCAATCACACCAAGATGTTTTTTAATCTGAATCGATGTTAGAAGAAGCCTTAGACATATTTTTGATACAAGCATCGGTTTTCAAAGTTACATCCATGCGATAGATATAGGTTGTTTTATAGTTTGGGAGTGTTATTTTTTATGGACTCATGTTTTTTGTACTATGTTATATCTCTTTTATACAACCCAGGTCATTTTTTGTAGCTAATGATAGATCTTTTGGATCATGTTCCTATTTATTCTCTATGTTCATTCCTTTTTTATGTTCATGGATCATTTTTATGGTTTTTGTCATTATTATGCATAGTATAGCCCATGGTTTGAGGTTTAAATGATGGATTTCATGGGATTAGAATGGGTCTAGGATGGGGTAGTGGGGATATTATTTTTGTTTTGGGTAGACCAAGAGAGATACTATTTTGAGGTTTTTTACAAGATCCTTGAGATTTGGAATTCCATGATTTGGGCCTTCAGTTACTATTTGTATACTTTCATAACCAGAAGTTTGATCAGTGTCATTCATCATTAACTAATGATCATTTTTAGGTTGTTTCCCTAAATTTTTGGATTGGTTTATCTTTGTGATATAGTCTATTAAACTTTTTGGGTGATTCTTAAGGATTTTCTCTCTCATGGGGTTTTGAAATAGTTTTTTTAGAGCTGGTGGGATTTTGATTCTTCCATTACCAATAATTGGAAGCATGTTTTATTAGTGAATATCACTCTTTTGGGGGTGGAAATCTGGTGTTTCCCAATTTTATATAAATTGTAAAAGTTGGGGAGACCTTTAGTTGATCTTAATTTGTTTACCATGTTCATGGGAGTTTTTATTAAAAATTGTTTTGGTTAGGACATATCATTTCCTGTATCCCCTATGGACTCAGATGTTTCAGAGGTTTTGGATCTATTTTTTTCATTTAGTCTGGATTGAGACTCAAAAAGAAATTTTTGGATTTCATAGGTGAATTTTTTGGAGTTCTCGAGTTCAAGGTAAACCATCGGAGTGGTAATTCCAACATCTCATTCTGTGGGGTTTCTTTTTTTTTACAGTAGATCATGTATATTATTGAGTGATTTTCTCTAGGATTGGTATTCTTGTGCCCTATGTTCTTGGTCTCATATCTTAGAAGATTTCCTAGGGGTTAGCTCTTTTCTCTATATGAGTTATTACTGACCTTTCCTTTGACGCTTTTTTAAATTAATTTATATGGAAACATCTGTAATGGTGGTAAAAATTATGGAATCTAAAAATTACATTTCCTTACATTTTATTATGATATTATTTTCTACCTTGATTCTGTTGTATCCTAGTAGAAGTTATAGAGTTTTAAATCATTTTCGGGGGTGTACATACTGAGTGAAATTTTGGGGAAAAAATTTTGTAACACCCCAAGATTTTATGAGATATATTATTTTTTATTTTATTGATGTGTTCTATTGTACACTACACCAATATTAGCTTGTACTATATGCAACACCGAATTAGATTTCATTATATGCAACACTATTCTTGGCTCATGTTACACACAATTTCATGTTTGTTCTGTAGAAGTTATTCTATATAACATTAAGTATATTTTTTGTTTAATGTATAAATGAAATAAGTTTTGATTATGTTATACGAAACACCAAAGGGATCTTCCACTTCACACAGCCCTGACTTGGCTTTCATTACCCGCAATCGCGACCTTCCTCGATAGCGTGTGTAGTACGCAATAACGGGTTTCGCTAAACAACGATATATTATTATAATATTTTTATGAACTAGAATTTATGAAAATTATTAACTAAATTTTGAATTTTATTACATTATAATGCATCTTAAAAAATTTCTAGAACATGGTATGAGAACAAAATAAATGTTTCGGGTAAAATAAGTATTTTTCAAAAAAAGAAGTTTTTCCACCTTTTGATGGCGCACCGACATTAAATCTAGTTTTGTACATGTTTATAACTTCCATTTGAAAAAATAAAATTATTCTTTGAAATCAGGATATAGAAATTTACTTTGGATAAATTTTTCATATTATTCTAATAACTTTCATATTTTAATGAATAGTGAAAACACGCTATATTTTAATTAAAAACAACTTTTTTCATCGTGATAATTTATATAGTTATTTATAATATTGAATGGTTTTAAAGTATAAATAGAATATATTTTTACCATTTAATATAATTTATGTCATTCTCATTGTTTTTACATTGAATTCATAGGTAAAATCATTTCCATCTTTTGCAATGTTTTAACTTTTAAAAATCTTTTTCATAACAACGGGATTAATTTTAAATTAATTTCTGCAACTTCTGTGATTTGAATTTGGAAAATTGGATTCGATATTTGGAATCAGTAGGTCCAAATTATGTTAATAGGCTACTTTTTATTTTTGGGCACTATGAATAGTAACTACGGTAAATTATATTTACCATAGTTAAAGATAAATCGGATAATTAAGGGTAAATATATTATTATAAAATTACCCTAACACTTATATTGGTATAATTGGATGATTATATTTCGTCTTAAGGAATATTTGGGTCAAAATTGAATCCATTTGAACCCCCTTGGATGTGATTGAGACCTTTAATTTATTTTATTTAAAGAAAGTGAAATATGTCTAACTCAAAATTTTATAATTAAATTATTATTAATATAAATTTATGTAGAATATTAATTCGATTTTAAGTACTCATTTGAAATATAAAATGTTTTTCTTTGTTATGGTAATTTATTTATAATTTTAACTGATATTTAATTACATTAATAGGTTATACATTAATGATGTAGAAATTATTTACTTAGTGAAAAATCAATAATATCGTTTTTATTAAAGTAATAATACCCATCCAAAATCCCAAAAACTTGAAAATACCTATTGGTCGAGTATATATATACCATAATCATCCATGGCATGACTTTGCGACCATTTGGAGCCGTATAAAAGAGAGTATGACATATATATTATTTTATTTTTAATAATGTCAAAGTTGTCACCTTCAAAACATAATAAATATAACAATTTAAATGTTGTGGTTTTAAGATGATAAGTTCGCGTAAAAGTATTTTATGAAATTTAATATATTTATCTTCATCATAGGATTTTATTTTTAATTTTTATGTGAAAAATAAGTATATTAAATAATTATACAAAAAAGATCATGTAATTATTTTATTAAGAGAAATATCAAGTAAATGGTTTTCAAAATATTAAAATAAATATTATATGAACTATTTAATGTTATACAATAATTTTATAAATTAATATGACATTTTAAGAATCCATAAAATATTTTTGATCGAATATATCTTATCTTTGGATTTTATTTAAATTCAAATAATTGAATTGTGTCAAAATTGACACTTTTGATATTTAATAAAAATAACATATTATTAAACTGTTTAAAAAATCAAAATAATATTTAAAAATTACAAATTGAAAATTATATGGTCTAAAATGAAATAAATAATTTAATTATTGAAAATTAAAAAAAACATAATTAAGTATTTATAACAATTTAAAAATTATAATTGTATTACCACAAATAAATTTAAATAGAATAAATAAGGATAAATCAAATTGATAATGTTTAAAATAAATTCCAAACATGTATAAATATTATTGGTTGATGAGATTACAACCCTATATCATCTAACCTTAAAATTTTAGTCATTTTGGAAGTTTTTATGTGGGGTTTGAATTTATATTAAATTAATATTTTTGAGGATTCCAAAGGTGCCTCTCTCCTCTCTTATAAAAGGGCACCTCCTCCCTCTCCAATTCACACAAATTTGAGCCTTAAAGCTCGGCCAAACCCTGCCCATTTCACTTCTCCACTTCCATATAAACCTACTATAAGTTCTGGTCTTCTTCAAGAACCAACTTTAGTACCCTAAGAGGAGGTTAAGAGGAGGCATGTCGAAGAAGAGGTAATCTCTTCTACCGATTCTTTCAAGTTTCATTATTATTATACTTAATCATCTTTAGTTGTTTCATTATAAATTAATAACATAATTATAACTAATATATTGATATGTTATTATAAATATTTAGCAACCCCATTTCACCTTCTATCCATCCTATGGAAAATGAAATCACCGTGCATGCGTACGTACGGAATACTGTCTCCACATCGTGGTGTCATCTATTTTTCCCCCACCACTTTACCTGGATGGGTATAATGGTGTAAATAATAACTATATATGGTTATTATAACACGATAAAAATTCTTATATATTATATCATCCACTCCAATTCTATTAAATAATAATAGGAACGATGTAATCGCTCGTGCGTAAGTACGGATTACCATCTTCGCGACGCGATGAGATTTATTCTCCATGTTAACCATTCAAGAATGATTATAAATTATATATAATGAAAAATTATGATATATATGAAATAATAATTCTAATTTATTTATGTCTATATATATATATATATATTTCATTTACTTACTTCCGTCCAAGTCAATAATGAAAGGAAAACAATGTTCATGCATATGTACGACCTACTGTCTCCATGAATGGTGTGTTTCATTTCATTTTTCTATCTATTATATATATATATATACTTAATATATATGATATATAAATCATTTTTTAAATTATTAAAGTAAGTAAATCGTGATATAATTAATAATAATATCAATAACAACAAGTCCAAACACTTACGATAAATGAAGCGATTTTACCCAAAACGCTGCTTTAACATGGAATTAACAAAAGAACGAGTAATTTAAGGTTATAAGTGAATCATATATGATATAATAAATATTTTTATTGTTCTTTAACAAGTTAATAATATGTTTAAACCCACTATACAGGAGTCTCAGACACATATGAAAGATATTGGACATAAGGTAAGAGATAATTTTGCAACCTCATTTTTATCCGAGATTGCTTAAACGTAAGTATTTATTGGGGTTATATTATTCATCCATTTCCATAAAATGTTTTTCAAAAAGTTTTTAATATTCTTCCATGTATTTATAATTTCATGTTTTCCCCTCTTTGTCTTTTACTTTGTGTTATGAAAATAATCTTTCTTTTTTTAGCACATATGATACTTTTTTACTTTTCCGGCAAAAGTACGAGAAGAATGTTTTTTTAACTTATACGGCTTGAACGGATTTTTACGGTTGCATAAAGCCTTTTATTAATGAGGCTTATTATACAATATTTTGTCATTATTTTCAATAAAATCTTTTTCTTATAAAATTTCATGGCATTTTGTGAAAATAAAATGATTTTGAAGAATAAAATATATTTTCCTCAAGAATTCATTTCAAGTGTTTTGTCAAAATTATTTTCCATACAAGATGACATTATTTGGTATGATTATGTTTCAAGTATAATGTCTCTATTATTTACATGTTTTTATTTTTATTATGATGAAATTAAATCAAGTTTTTTATATGGATTATATCACGATGAGATAATGTTTATGAAACCCATTTTATTCATTGGGTTATGATGAATGTTTTATGATTATTTTGTGGCACACGTAAGAATGATTTCAATATGAAATGGGTGGGACCTATATCTACCTCAATGCATTGGGTAAAGATTTATATCTCATGAGATAGACATGGATGGAATGACAAGCTAATCTTGTCTAGTGATACAAGACTAGAATGAGGATTGAACTCGATTTAGTAGGGGACTTTGTCCATTATGATGGTCTTGGCAGCAATGTCTTGGCTACTATGGAAATCCTAAAATGTGTTTAATAGTTTCCACAATTACATGTTTTATTACCATGATATTTTATCATGGTTAATGTTCCTTTTTGATCTATTCCTTATGTACTTCCAGGTTTCATGTCATTGATCAAGATTTTGATGTTTATATTTTATGCTCCTATTTTTACGGTCAAATGTTTATGGGTTGTTTTATATTCTATATGTTTACCCTTAATGATAATTTGAGCTCACCCTTTTTTTGTTTTCTTTTCCCCATGATATAAATATAAGTATTAGGTAAAACAAAAGCTGAAGAACTTTATGGGAGATATTGAAGATCTTTCACCATGATTAGAAGATTTTGTTCCGAGTTTCCAAAGAGACTAAACTAATACGGTCTTTGGGCGTCTATTATTGTAATGTATTATGTATTCCACAAAATTAATGTAATTTATATGTATGTCAATCTTTGAGTCTCCACAGTTGGTATCAGAGTGAAGGTTTAGTTAACCTTTGGAAACTGGGATGCGAAAACATTAGTGACATCCCTAGAGATATTTCTGAGCTATGTCTAGGGATGTCCCTAAGGTTTAGTATAACTATATTTTACAATCCTTGAATTATGTTGACGATCATGAATAACCTAGTATGAACCTAATGTGTCATGGATTAAAGAATGTGTGATAAGCTAGACTTTTTATGATTATGTGGTTCCTCATTATTTTAACTATTTCTTACACCATGGTTTTTGGTTTGAGTCAATGGAGGGAACCGGAAAGAATTGGGTCAACATTGAATCCAATGGAAAAATTGGTGACTATGAGCAAAGAAATTGCGTAATTCCTAGAAATAAAGATATTGTGATTATGATAAATCAGTCATCGCGATATATGATTAATAAGGTGAACTTTAGTGGTATTTCTAATTCATCAAATAAGAGGAAGGTGGACTTTTATGCATGTTCGCATGGTGAGGAGCATAGATAAAGGAAGATGGAGATTTCTAAAGAAGGGAAGAAGAACCTTGATGAATACATAAAATGGAGGGGAATATGTTATCTGTGTGGGGAGAAGGGTCATAGAGTGACAGACTGCTATGGAGTTCAATGTCTTATCGGTGGAGAACATGGGCATTTCCCAACTCAATGTTGTGACCTAGGAGGTTACTTATAAATCAAAGAAGGACTTATTTTATGAAAATCATTGAAGAGGATGGATTGATGTGTTTTTGTATTGGTATTCAAGAATAATGTTGTTGAGGTATTTTATGGTATATTGGAATATTTATGTATTGGTCTATTGTGGATTTCAATAATTTTATGGTACCGGTAACCATGAAAAGTGATTGAAATATTTTTGGAAAGAAAATTAAATGTGCATAATGAAGTTATAAGGAGAAAATAATATGTATAATAGTATTCATGAGCTCATGACTGATATAAGGACAAAGTGATAACATAGTTTGAGTATATAAAAATATTGGGATTTTGGTATGTGGAAAGAGTTAACTTTTGACAGGATTCATGTTTTCACTAAGGTTCAATGGGTATTCATTTTCAAAGAGAATACATAATTAAGGTATTCACATGTTTGGAATGTGACCAACAAGATATATCATATGATAAATGATGGTATCCACATGCCCGGTAGATGAAATTTCCAGTAATCGTTTTCTTTATACTATGAGATTGGACATATGTATTTTGGATAAGTCTAAAGATTGGAATGGATTATGTTGGACATCCGATAGTATTGTTTAAGGCTAGAACTTTTTTCGATATTATTTTAGTAATGTTATAATAGTGTAGTTTCAGAAAAAGGACAACCTGTAGGACAGGCGACAACCCATCGCGTCATACAAGGTTGCGGGAATCAAACCCACAACTGAGGTACGACAGGCCTTTATAGAATTCCACTAGCCTACAGGATGTCCCTGGTTAGTAGAAACTAGATTTATTTTATTAATCAGGAATATAGATGAAGGTAAGTCTATTTTTGGAACCATATACGATTAATCTCACCATACATGGACTTATGTATATAGCGTTTTCTAACCTTATGTTTGAGACAAATGGAATGTCATATCATTTTATCGCATGATCTGTTAACACTTCATGAAAGACAAATTCAACTTCATTTCTTTAAGAGATGAAGTGGAAATTGTTCAAGGAACGAGAAACGGTGAGATTGTACCAAAATCAAGTAAGTATTTATTTTAATTCAAAAATTATTCAACATTTGGGAAATGATCTTGAAAACATTTGGGATTGTTGGGTTTTTTAAAGCCATGTCCTCTACCACTCTTCATTAGAAGTTGATGGTTATATTTCTCTTCCATATCCATATTTTCTCCTATGTTCTCTTATGTGGAAACCCAGTAATGAGTTAATTTGGGTAACCTTTATTTTTCTTTCTTCCCTTTTCAAAATTAAGTTTTAGTATTATTTTTTACGATGTGGGTTTCTATGAAAGAAACATTCATATAGTAAACGATTTATAACCCCGATGAATTTTGAGGGAGAAATTAATTTTAAGGGAGAAGAATGTAACACCCCAAGATTTTATGAGATATATATTTTTTAATTTCTTTGATGTCTTCTATTGTACACTACACCAAGATTATCTTGTACTATACATAACACTGTATTAGCTTGCAGTATACGCAACACTATTCTTGGCTCGTGTTACACACAATTTCGAGTTCGTTTTGTAAAAATTATTCTATGCAAAATTATGTATAGATTTTGTTTAATATATAAATGAAATAAGTTTTGATTATGTTATACTCAACACCAAAGGGAGATTCCACATCACGCAACCCTGACTTGGCTTTCATTACACGCAATCACGACCTTCCTCGATAGCATGTGTTGTACAAAATACCGGGTTTCACTAAACAATGATATATTATTATAATATTCATATGAACTAGCTTTTATGAATATTATTAACTAAAATTTGAATTTTATAACATTATTATTCATCTTACACATTTTATAGAACATGGTATGTGAACAAAATAACTTTTTTGGGAAAAATAATTATTTTTTTAAAAAAACAGTTTTGCCGCCTTTTGACGGTGCACCCACTTTAAATCTATTTTTTGACATGTTTATAAGTTCAATTTGACAAAATAAAATTTTTATTTGGAATCAAGATATTAAAATTTTCTTTGGATAAAATTTTCATATTAATCAGATAACTTTCAAATATAATGAATAGTAAAAACACGCTATGTTTTAATTAAAAACAACTTTTTCATCATAATAATTTATATGGTTAAATTATAATATTTAATGGTTTTAATGTATAAATAGAATATATTTTTACTATTTAATATAATTTATGTCATTAGCATTGATTTTACATTGAATTCATAGGTAAAATCGTTTCAATCTTTTGCAATGTTTTAACTTTTAAAACTCGTTTTCTTAACAACGAGATGAATTTTAAATTATTTTCTGAAACATCTGTGATTTGAATTTGTAAAACTGTGTTCCATATTTGGAATCAGTATGTTCAAATTATTTTAATAGTCTACTTTTTATTTTTGGGTACTATGAATAGTAACTGGGGTAAATTTTATTTACCATAGTTAAAGATAAATCGGATAATTAAGGGTAAATATAATATTATAAAATTACCCTAACACTTGTCTTAGTATAATTTAATGATTATAATTGGTCTTAAGGATAATTTAGGTCAAAATGGAATCCATTGGAACCCACTTGGATGTGATAAAGACCTTGAATTTTGTTTTTATTTTAAAGAAAGTGAAATATGTCTCACTCAAACTTTAATCATTAAAATATTTTTAATATAAGTCTATATAGAATATTATTTATATTATAAATAATCATTTGAAAGCTAACATGTTTTTATTTTTTATGGTAATTTATTTGTAATTTTTAAGTGATATTTAATTACCTTAATATCTTATACATTTATGATGCATAAATTATTTACTTAGCAAAAAATCAATAATATAGTTTTTATTAAAGTAATAATACCCATAAAAATTCACAAACACATTATAAAAACCTATTGGTAAAGTATATATATACTATAAGAATCAAATAGACTATTTTGGGACCATTTGGAGCCTTATAAAAGATATTATGACATTAATATTATTTTATTTTTAATAATGTCAATGTTTCCGCCTTCATAACATAATAAATATATCAATTTAAATGATGTGATTTTAAGATGATAAATTAGAGTAGAAGTATTATTATGAAAGGTAATATATGTATATTTATCATAGGATTCTATTTTTAATATTTATGAAAAAAAATTATTATATTAATTAATTATACAAAAATGTTATAGAAATTATTTTATTTAGAGAAATATCAAATAGATGGTATTAAAAATATTAAAATATATATTATATGAATTATTTAATTTTATACACCAATTTTATAAATGAATATGACATTATAGAAATCTATTAAATATTTTGGATCGAATATATTTTCCGTTTTGTATTTTATTAAAATTCAAATAATTGAATAGTGTCAAAATTGACACTATTGATATTTTATAAAAATAACATATTATTAAATTGTTTAGAAAATAACAATAATATTTAAAAATTAAAAATTGAATATAATATTGTCTAAAATGTAATAATTTATCTAATTATGTAAAATTCACACATATAAGTATGTATTTATAACAATTTAAAAATTAGAATTGTATTACCACAAATAAATTTAAATAGATTAAATAAGTATAAATCAAATTGTTAAGGTTTAAAATAAATTCAAAACATGTCTAAATTTTATTGGTTGATGATATTAAAACCCTATCCAATCTAAGATTCTTATTTGAGTCATTTTGGAAGTTTTTATGTGGGGTTTCAATTTATATTAAATTAATATTTTTTGAAGTTTACAAAGGTGCCCCTCTCTTCTCTTATAAAAGGGCACCTACTCCCTCTCCTGTTCACACAAATTTGATCCCTCGTTCTCGGAAAACCCCTACCCATTTCACTTATCCACTTACATAGAAACCTAATAGAGGTTTTGGTCTTCTTCAAAGACCAACTTTAGTACCCTAAGAGGATGTGAAGAGGAGGCGTGTCGAAAAAGAGGTACTCTCTTCTACCGATTCTTTCAAGATTTATTATTCTTCTACTTCCTCTTATTTAGTTGTTTCATTATAAAGTAATGAAATAAGTATAACTAATATAATTATATGTTATTATAAATTTTAAAAAACCCCATTTCACCTTCAATCCATCCTACGAAAAACAAAATCACCGTGCGTGCGTACGTACGGAATATCGTCTCCACGCCATGGTGTAATCTATTTTTCCACCACCACCATACTTGGATGGGTATAACAGCGTAAAGAATAACTATATATGGTTATTATAAAATTATAATAATTCTGAGATACTGTATCGTCCACTCTAATTCCATTCAATAATAATAGAAATGATATCATCGCTCGTGCGTACGTACGAATTACCATCTTCGCGGCGCGATGAGATTTATTCTCCATGTTAACCATTGAAGAATGATTATAAAGTATATATAATGAAGAATAATAATATATATGACATAATAATGATACTTTATTTATGTATATATATATATATATTTCATCTACTTACTTCCATTTAAGTCAATAAGAAAACGAAAACAACGGTCACGGGTATGTACGGCCTACCGTCTCCATGAACGGTGTGTTTCATTTAATTTATCTATCTATTATATATATATATATATATACTGAATATATATGATATATAAATCCTTTTTTACATTCTGGAAGTCATGAATCATGATATAAGTAATAATAATATCAAGAACAACAATTCCAAACACGTACGATAAATGAAAATATTTTTCGCAAAATGCAGCTTTTACATGGAATTGACAAAAGAACGGGTAATATAAAGTTATAAGTGAATCATATATGATATCATAAATATTATTATGGTTCTGTTACAAGTTAATAATATTTTTAAACCCACTATACTGGAGTCTCGGACACATAATGAAGAAATTATACCGAAGGTAAAGGATAATTTTGCAACCTCATTTTTATCTGAGATTGCTTATACGTAAGTATTTACTGGGGTTATATTTTTCATCCATTTCCATAAAAGGTTTTTAGTAAAGTGTTTAATATTCTTACATATATTCTTAAAGTCATGTTTTCCCCTTTTTGTCTTTTAATTTGTGTTATGGAATGAATATTTCTTTTGTTTACCATATAAGATACTCTTTGACTTTTCCGGCAAAAGTACGAGAAGAATTTTTTTTAACATATACGGCATGAACGGATTTTTAAGGTGTAATAACATCTTTTCTTCATAAATATTACTATACAATATTTCTTTTTTATTTCCAATAAAATCCTTTTCTTTTAAAGTTTCAGGGCATTTTGTGAAAAGAAAATTATTTTGAATAAGAAAGGATATTTTTGTCAAGAATTCATTTCATTTTTTTTCAAAACTATTTTCCATATAAGATGAAATTATTTAGTATGATTATGTTTCAATTATAATGTCTCTATTATTTACATGGTTTGATTTTTTTTATGATGAAATGATATCCATTTTTTTATAATGATTATGTCATGATGAGATGATGTTTATGAAACCCATTTTATTCTTTGGGATATAATGAATGTTTTATGATTGTTTTGTGGCACATGTTAGAATGATTTTAATATAATATTGGAGGGAAATATATCTCCCTCAAATTAATTGGGTAAGGATTTATATCTCATTAGATAGACATGGCTGGAACGGCAAGTTAATCTAGTTCAGTAAGATAGGACTGGAACAAGGAGTGAACTCGATTCAGTAAGGGACTTTGTCCACTATGATTGTCTTGGCAGAAATGCCTTGGCTACTATGGAAATCATAACATGTGATTAATTATTGCCACAATTACATGTTTAATTCCCATGCTATTTTATCATGTTTAATGTTCCTTTTTGATCTATGCCTTATTTACTGCCATGTTTCATGTCATTGCTCAATATTTTGATGTTTAAATTTCATGCTCATGTTTTTACTTTCAAATGTTTATTGATTGTTTTATATTTTCCATGTTTACCCTTACTGAGCATTTGATCTCACCCTTTTTATTTTTTCTCTTCCCCAGGATATAAATAAAAGTATTAGGTAAAACAAAAAGGAGAAGAACATTATGGGATATGTTGAAGATCATTCACCATGATTAGAAGATTTTGTTCCGAGTTTCCAAAGACACTAAACTAATACGGTCTTTGGGTTTATGTTTTTGTAATGTATTATGTATTCCAAAAAAGTAATGTAATGTCTATGTACATAAAGCTTTGGGTCTCTACACATGTAGTAAAAACTATGATCTTTAAGTAGTTTTATATAGTTGTGATCATATAACCACTACACAGCTTGGTAAACTATGTTGGAAAACCATGAAACCTCAAAAATCATGGGAAAAGGTGACTACATGGTTTTTAACACAATTATTGTCATAGTTATATTCCAATTTCAGATTATTTTGTCTCTTTTTTTAATCTCATTCCTTTTTGGAGTCATGGATTGATATTTTGGAATTTTTGGAGAAATAGTTTAGATATATAGTTTGTGTACTGTTAGTAGTGAACATGTGATAACCATTTTTTATGTATATATTGGTTCCAATTTAATTTTTCATAGTTATTTTAGGATTTTTAAGACTATGAGATTTTCCTTGGAAAACTATCTTAATGGTTGGGTTCGGGTACAATGGTTATTGCATGGGTTTTTCATTATTTTTATAACTATTAAACTATTCCCCAGTTACCTTGCACTCTGGTTTTCAAGGGGTGGTAGTTATTACACGATTATTGCATAATTTTTTTAACCATTCATCCTAATCTTTTCACAATATGAATTTCATAAAAATGAAAAATTACCCCAATAATCTTGGTCATTTTTTAACCAAAATTTCACCACAATATCTAATTATCTAGACATAGTGTTAAGAGGTTATCCCTATGGTATCATGGTGATTCTCCATTGATTTTGGTGTAACTATTTAATGTGTTTGTGAATATCATCTCAAAGAACACATTTTGGTTATTTTGTTCATTGGGTTTGACTTATTAAATCATTTATTTGATATCTATGAGTTTTATTTTTTAAAATTTCTTCTTTGGTGGCATGATAAATGGTTTTAAAGTGTTTTTTTCTATAAAAATCATTTTGTGTGCTTTATGTATTCATTGAAATTCCTCAAAGATGGTTTTGACTAAAGATTATTTTATCAATAATGGGATAGGTAATGGTTTTCATTTATAATATTTTTATTAAATTTTGGCCATGATTTAATTGATTATTTTTTGAGAACATATCATCTGGGAACCTTGTTTGTGAAAAAATGTGTATAGTTAGGATGTCTTGCTAGCGACGTGAACTAGCAGAGCTCGAAGCCTCGGTGGCGACGATGACCTAGGGACTATGTCGGTGGATCTGACCCCCTCCTCCACGGCAGGGGGAGACAGATTCCCACCCTTCCTCCTTGATTCATAAACCCTTCATCCCCTTCACTAATCCAAATTTTCATCTTCCTTTCCCATCGATCTCCCTTTTCCCTAAGGTTCCAAATATGCATAACAGCTCACATCAGCACAAGAGTTCATTAAAATAATTCAACGCAGATTCAGATCATCATAGGTCGACACGTGTGGCTCGATTTAGTGGAATTTGGCCATCAGTTGATGCTTTTGACGGATTCGTGTTCGATTCATGGGGGCTTCAATATCATGCGGTGGTGGGTCTTCTCCATCGGTGCCACTTGATGATCGATTTCTCCTCAGAGGATGATCTGGTAGTTTCTTGGTCCAGCGCCCCTCGAGTATTCAATGGCTACAATTTTTACCTTCTTCACTATTTCTTTGAGTTCATTATGAATCGGGATGTGCCTTCAATAGTAGATTGGTTAACCTTCTCTGACCTGCCTCTTCCTTTCCAGAACCCTTTAATTATTTTAGTACTAGGGAACCAGTTTGAAAGATACTTGTGCTCTAATAATCTCACTTTTATAGTGTGACATCCTATCACCCCTCATATATGTGATGAAGTTGATGTCTCTAAGGCTCTAATAGAATGGATATGGATCTCGGTTGATGAAGAATTCAAATGGAAGTAAAGAGTGGTCTTTGAGTTGTGGGCAGCTTTCCGTATGGGGTGCTACCAGTTACGCCATATGGTCTCTAGTTGCCATCGTGGTCATAGAGGTTGGAAAGTTCCAGTGTTTGAGGGGTCTAAAGTGTAGGTGGCTCCTATTGTCCAGGATTCTCAGGATAATTTTGGCATGGGAAGGTTTGAGAAGGTGAGCAGGGTTGTTCCAAAGGTTGGGGAATTCGTTATTCATTAGGAATGTACAGTAGCGGAGCCTAGCTCCCATGAGGATCAGCTACAGAAATGTCCTAAATTGGATCCCCTAGATGTAGTAAAGTGTGTGAAGTCGAAGGTGGCAGAGCCGCGTGTAGTAGATGTCTTTTCACACCTTAAAGAGTATTTGGGAATAAGTCCCTTGCAGCTGGGTGAAGAGGAGACTACATAGGGGTAGGATCAAAAATTAAGGCAGTTGTCATTCTAGTCTCAACCAGTAGTCTCGAGAGGTATGACATTGTGCAGGTAAAGTCTTCCCTGCTGGATGAAACAGATCCTCAGAGTGGACCAAAGACGATGGATGGAGTCATTGTATTGGAGGCCTTAGACCCAAACATACTCGTTGACAACCCTGCAATTTAGCTGAAGTCAGGGAAAGGGGGAAAGAAGAATGGATTAGAGAACAATGCAGAAAAGGGGGAGCTTATGTGAAATCATAGGGGAATCAAAGAAGGTTTGGGGATTAAGATAGGGAACCAATTTGAGGTTTTGTATGTGCAAGAATCCCCCTTGACTCAAGAAGAAGAGACTTCGGGTGATGGAAACTATAGTCAACTCTCAACGGATAGCACGGACCGCTTTCCAGGGAAAGGGCCTCACAGCCCTCAAAAGAAAAAGGGGGAAAGGATTTTGATATTCAGGGAAATGTATAGTGGTCTAAGGGAAAAACCAAAGGAACACAAGGATTACTCCAATTTGTCGAAGCCAGTGGAGATGAGGTCAGCCAAGAAGGGAAGGAATAATGGAAGAAAATCCCTAATGAAGGGGGAAAGTGATGATCCTGGGGAGAGCTTGAAACTGATTTTTCACTCCAAGGAAGAAATTTTAGAAAAAGATGTATAGACCATTATTTAAAAAGATGATATTAAAATAATTTATACAAGAAGGTTTCAATTTGACGCCAGTGAAGAGCAAGATCAGTGGATAGATAAAAAAGATAAAATATTGGATTGGAGATTCAATCAGAGCATAATCAACACATAGGAATTAATCCAAATAATAGAGAGGATGCTCAATCACCTTGAAGAGCTTATCAAAGAGGACCTAGAAAAATAGGTTACTTCACTGCAATAGGAACATTATTGGTTATCTGATTTAGGTAATCTAAGTCTTGTTTTTAATCATTTTGTGAGCTCTTTTAGCAAGTAGTGATATTGTATGCGAATTTTGGTCTTCCATTTTTCCTCTAAATGTCCTAATAATAATTTAAATGTGGATATATGGAACCTTGTGCGTGTCTAGTTATGGAAACATGAAAAGCATAGTGAGTGGGTCATTACTAGGGGTTATGGTTCTCATACAAATAGACAGTGGAAGAAAAAAAAATTAAGTGGGATTCAAGTTATTTAATACAGTGCTTCATAGTTTTCTTAGTTATGTATTACCATATGCTAGAGCACAATTTTTCTAGTTTTTTAATAATTGTGATATTTTATGATTTGATTTCTCACATGATTATTTTATGATTTTTTATAGTCGATTTTGATTATTTCACCCAGTTTTTTATTATTAATTATTTTATAATTGGTTTATTTGAATGTGGTATGATTTAAATAAAACCAAAGGATGTTTAAAAAAAATAAAAATTCAAATGAACGTTCAATATGAAACTTATATTGTTGTAAATCTTGATCTAACAAATCCATGGTGGTATGAAATGTATATATTCATTGTGGTATTCTAGTGGTAATTTTATTCACACACTACAAATGAAATTAGGCATATGTATACTTGATTATATAGGATCCTTTTATTTGTAAATGTGTCACATATCTTGATGAATTATCATCATTAATGTAACTGCGTGGTTTCTGGGATGCTGTTTATGGATACTCTAATGGATAATTTATTTTGTTCGTGGTTTTAGTTTCATTCCAAGATTAGCATTTTAGATTTGGTATGTTATGTGTCATGGTTATATACCACTTCTTACATGATGTATTTATTTTGTTTATATATATCTTGAACTAAATGATATAATATTTTTTGTGTTTTAGGGGATAAACTATTCCCATTATTATGTGTGTTGATATACAGGTGATTTTCACTAGACCATAGAGATCAAGAACATGTTTTTTCTCTATTAGTGTTCAAGCATAAATAGTATATATGGTCAACCCCTATTGGTTCATTAAAATATTTTATTAGTCGAAATGGTTTTTAATGTGTGGTTGGAAGACATTAGTTATAACCAAAAGAGCTTAAGTGGTAAGCTTGGAAGGATTTATGGCCTGCTCACTTTCATATCTGACATTGATAGACATTGAGTGGTCAGAGATTTTACATTAATGTCATGACCCGTCCTCGGGGCCCGTGCCGTGACTACCCCAATCCCGCCTTCCATAGGCCAGGGGCTGGCAACTAGCACCAAGGCGTAAATCACAGTAAAAAGGGAAGGCATTGCCTTTGAAAAAGAAAACAAGCACCACAGAGTAAGCATGCGGAAAAGTAAACACTGTAACAAGTTGTGTTGAAAGTAAAAGGGGCCGGAAATACAACCTCAACTGTAAAGTACAACTGAAAGGGAAAAACAGCAACTGAAAAGAAAAGTCGCAGCGTCGAGCCGTCCTCTGAAAGTCCGACCTGAAGGGTGGGTACAGATAGCCTCCACTGCTCCTCGGGTCCACCTGACTGCTCCGAGTACGTCCCGCCCAATGGACCACCTCCAGGTACCGTTTTTCTCCTCAAGCCTCCACCACGATCAGCGTTGTCCGTCGTCTGCAACCAACACAACGAAGTGCGGGTATAGCCCGTGCAGGGGTGAGTATAAGCTACTCAGTAGGGACCTCGAGACCCCCGAAGGTCTCCCAGAATCCACAAAGGATAATCCACAAAGGAAAGATACGATCATGAAGTAACATCCGACATGGCTTAGGTATATGCCCATACATATACCTAAGTCATCGATTCCTGTTCGGCTCCAACGTCCGAGCCCAAGAACAACCCAGTCCACAAAGGAAAGCAAACGTATGCCCACATAGGATAGCACAACACAATCCACAAAGGAGAGTAAACAACAATCCACATAGGATAGCTCAACATAATCCACAAAGGAGAGTAAACCGAAGATTAATCTCACACAGGTATACATCGTCGAAAAGGTGAAAGGGATGATCAGATATAAATACTGAATCATCTAAGATGGGACCCACATAGGATACAAGACCGGCTGTCTTCATTGATTCATCTATACTGGGACCCACATAGGATACAAGACCAGTACTGAATCATCTAAGTTGGGACCCACATAGGATACAAGACCAGCATAGCTAGGACCCATATAGGATACAAGACTTGTTGTTTTCATCGTCGCAGTCCACTGAGGATCTCTGCACAGTCATCATCACAGTCACAGTAGCAGTCGCAGCCAGCACTAGGGCTCCCGCACACAGAAAGCTCGTTCGGGAGGGTCCGCTCCACGAGCCGAGAGGCTGATACATCAACTGACACAAAGTCTGAGGTTGAGGTATCCAAAAGTTCTGTATCGTCAACAGGAACTCAACGTCGCAGACGGCGCGTCAATCGGACGCCCGGTCTGACAGTTATTGGCTTTTTCGTCCCGGGGGCCCGGTTGGTTTTTAAGGCAAAACCAACCCGACCGTACTCCACTTGCGTCCAAACCTTGGGCGGAGTGAGACAAAAGATCCGTCTCACTTAGAGGAATTCAACAAAGTTGACAGCACGTCAATCGGACGTCCGTAGCTCAAGATATGATTGTTACCGCTCCGAGGGCCCGGTTGGTTTCGTGTACGAACCATCCCAGTCGAACTCAAAGTATTCTGAAACCTTGAGTGCGATATACCGAAATGACCGTCTCAATCCAAGGATCATGTTTCCGCTGACGGCGCGTCGTTTGGAGGCTTGTATCTCAAGTTATGAGCAAAAGACTGAAAACAGTCCGAAGACGGGGGGTCCGGGCCCGGGCCGACCCCCCCCCCCCCCCCGGGTCGGCCGAACCGGGTCGACCCGACCCGGTCCCACCCAGCCAGACCCGGTCCGACCCGGCCAAGGTGCGGCCCGGCCGGTCGGACCGGCCTCGCTCGGCTCGGCCGAGCAGCTGGACGCCACGGGGCGCCGCCCCTACGGCTTGGAGGTGCCGCAGCCCTCGAAGGGGCCGTGCTGGACAAACGGACGCGGCTTCAGTCACGTCCCGTGCGGGCGAGCTGGACCCGTCTGGTCGCTGGTCTGCTGGCCGCTGCCGCCGCGACGGCCACCGGAGTTGCTCCAATGGTCCCTTTTCCTTCCCGTCTGCGCCGTTGTTCCTCCCAGGTCCCATTCTTCACTTCGGGATCATCAAAATGCCCTTGCGTCACGATTTGTCGTCGCCGGCCAAATCCGCACAACCACGAAGAACGACGGAGGGTTGTCGGGCCGTGTTCGTTTGGCCCGCACCCTCCGCGTTAGATTAAAACATCGGGAGAATTATTCAACACATGAATACATAACCCAAAACAATTTTAATGAATTAAAATTGTTTTTAAGAACCGGGTTCTTCATTTTGAACGGAAACAACACGGGAATATAAAAGGTATTCCAAAATAAAATCCCTACCTCATCAAGTTGTCGCACGCGCGTTCTTCGTGGAATTGACCGTCGCGGAACAAGTGGAGCGTCGCGTCACGGAAGGGCGTCGCGTCGTCGCGGAAGGGCGTCACGTCGACGATCTCCGAGGATCAAGAAACAACAGATTTAATAAATAATAATTAAATCTGTGATGTTGTTATAACCCCCAAAGAGATTTAAAAAAAGCGCAACCCCCTACCTTGTCGTTGTCGATCGAAGGATGTCGCGGGGTTGGACTGTCACGGAAGAACGTCGCGGAAGAAGAACCGTCGGCATCGCGGTACTTGGCGTCGCGTCGTCGATCTCCGAAGGCTCGGCGTTCTTCGTCGCCCTTCGTCGAAGGCCGACGTTCTTCGTGTTCTTCGCGTTCTTCGCGAAGAAGGATGAAGAACATGAGGTTTGTCAAATCCTCTCAACGAACAACACTTAAAGAGAAAAAGCGTTGGTCTTATTTTATTAACATGCCAACAAACGAAAAATGGATAAGTAACGACCCATTAAATCATAGAATTAATTCAACGAAAGAAACTGTCTATTTAATTCATGAAATAAACCGCCCAATTAAATGGTGCGTTAAGAAATTAAGAAAACGTGTCAGTTGACTTTCATAGTGACTGGTTTTCGCGGGTGCGTTACTTAGCGGAAAAGAAACGGTGGGGCTCGTGCGGGTCCCACCTAACAAATATCCTACCAAGAGGGTAGGATATTTTTGGATAGCATCCTATCCGCAACAACTCAGCTCAAGCCGCTTTAAGTGGCTACAAGTGACTTCCAAGTGGCTTAAGTGAAATAAAATAAAGTTTGTCGTACAATTATTTTATTTCTTAACTTTAAGCCCGAAAACTAAAAACCACAACCGAGCAAACGCAACTCCGGAAGAGGCATTTCTAAGAAAATACAAGCGCTGTGATTCCTTCGGTGCCCTCAGAATTCGATTCCGGGAACTGGTTCAAAAGTTAGAAAAACCCGCTCGTCTGTTCACTGAACGTACCCGAGCCAAACTTTGGAAAATGATTTCGGGCACACCGGGCCTCGGAATCAGGTGCCGTCAGAAACTGCGTTCTTGTAAATTTCCAAATAAAATTAAGAAAAAAAAAATTCCTTGAAATTTCTGGGTCTTTACATTACTCCCACCACAGGACTTTACGTCCCTGTAAAGCTTCAACACAAACTAGGGATACAAAGGCGGTATTGAGCACGCATCTGAGCCTCCCGCTCCCAAATGCTCTCCTGGAGGTTCCCGAGCTACCATCTGAGCCGCACAAGAGGAATCGATCGTCCACGTAGGACTCGCTCCTGTCTATCCTTGATTTCCACCGGGACCTCCGCAAAAGTCGCCCCATCATCCGTGTCTAGCTCCCCATGGTCAATGATGTGAATCGGGTCGTGCACGTATCTCCTCATCTGAGATACGTGGAAGACGTCGTGAACCTAGTGCAACTGAGGTGGTAGAGCCAGGTGATTAGACACCTCGTCAATCCTGCTGAGGACCTGAAATGGTCCGATGAAGCGTGGAGACGACTTGCCGCCTCGGCCAAATCTCTGTAATCCACATCGAGTGAGACACTCCAGAAGACGTGGTCGCCATCCTCGAACTCTAGTGGCCTCCGCCTTCTGTCAGCATAAGACTTTTGCCGGTTCTGAGCTGTCCTCATCCGCTCATTGATGACTGGACCTTCTCTGTTGTGGCCTGGACCATCTCCGGCCCCACAAGTGCTGCTATGATTTCTTCTTTGCCGATAAGAGAAATCTGGTCTCATCCCCTGGATAAACCACTTTCTTTGCCTAATACAGTCAATCCCGACATGGATGATACTAATCCATACAAAGTATGACGTCGTAAGACCTCGACTCTACTACCAAGAGATCCAACCGTTAGTCTCGCCTCCAAGGGTTGATTCACACTGTCGGCATCAGTGTGTGGTAACTGGGTCTCCTCCAGTAGATGTCTCACTAGTGAGGGTCAAGTCAACAGTCAAAACTAGAACCTCTTAGTAACAACACAAAAGAGGACATGAATGAAAACATCACAAAGGTATGCGTATTTTATTATTGCAGCTCATAATACAAATATGCTACACATTAGAAACAAGGAACTAGAAGTACAAAAGACGTATCCACTAGTTCCGCTCCTGTCCATGGCTCGGCTGTTGCTCAAACACCCGCCGCTACTTCTGCCTTGGTGGCTCCTCCAAGGCCTGCAGATCAACTGTACGAGGAGTCGGACAGTCACGTGCCAGGTGACCCTTCCCGCCACAGGAGTAACACTGTCCGTTTCTGGCACGCTTGACTCTGACTCCACCCCGGGTGCCCCGCACCACCGGTCCTAAAACCTGATATCGTCCAACTGCTGGTCTGGTCCTCCGGGACCTCTGCATCATCTGTCTACTGCCCACAGATGACTCGCATACTGATCGAAAAACATGAGGCAAAGGCAGAAGCTCCTGATCACGCTCGGGGTGTAGAGCTACTGGCACAAACTCCACCCTAAAGAAGGTCTTGATGTCTTCCCATGCGAAGGTCATCCCGTCGCGAAACTGGAACATGTGGCTCCACCACCTGCCTGCTTCTGCCTGAAGAAGGCTGGCAGCAAAGATCACCATGAAGTCTGCAGGCGTCCCCACTAACCTGAAGACTCTCACCACAGCCTCCAGCCAGTCCTCGACTGCCTGGGGGTCTGTCTCCCCACAAAACCTAGGTGGTCGCTGGCGCTGGAACTCATGCAGTGCGCTGAGGCGACATGCATCGTCAGCGGCTGGTTCTAGAAGCATTGGGGGCTCGGCGGGTAGAGCTATCGCTGGTGCCACTACTGACAAAGGGCCCTGCACCGAGGCCTCGTCGCTCGGTGGGCTGTCATCATGCTCCACTCTCGGAACCCTAGCTGGCTGCCGTCGTGGGGCCATCCTGAAAGAAACAGGTGCACCACGGTCAGAACAGTATACCGGGTGAGCTGACACAAGTAATCACAAAGAAAAGTTGAACACACATGCATTCAATGTTTTCGTGCATTAAGTCAGAAATCAGAAGTCAGGGTCCTGTTGTACGGATACGTCGGCAGCCGCACCAACACTGGACTCCCTGGACTAATAACCACACCCAATACGCTAAACACTATTGCTTCACATAGAAGAAAGATCAGAGTTTGTGGTAGAACCGACCAGCTCTGATACCAGTTTGTCACGACCCGTCCTCGGGGCCCGTGCTGTGACTACCCCAAGCCCACCTTCCATAGGCCAGGGGCTGGCGACTAGCACCAAGGTGTAAATCCCAGTAAAAAGGGAAGGCATTGCCTTTGAAAAGAAAACAAGCACCACAGAGTAAGAAAGTGGAAAAGTAAACACTGTAACAAGCTGTGCTGAAAGTAAAAGGGGCCAGAAATACAAGCCCAACTGTAAAGTACAACTGAAAGGGAAAAACAGCAACTGAAAAGAAAAGCCGCAGCGTCAAGCCGTCCTCTGGATGTCCGACCTGAAAGGTGGGTACAGATAGCCTCCACTGCTCCTCGGGTCCACCTGGCCGCTCCGAGTACATCCCACCCAGTGGACCACCTCCAGGTACCATTCTTCTCTGCAAGCATCCACCACGATCAGCGCTGTCCGTCTTCTGCAACCAACACAATGAAGTGCGGGCATAGCCCGTGCAGGGGTGAGTATAAGCTACTCAGTAGGGACCCCGAGACCCCCGAAGGTCTCCCAGAATCCACAAAGGATAATCCACAAAGGAAAGATACAATCACGAAGTAACATCCGACACAGCATAGGTATATGCCCATACATATACCTAAGTCATCGATTCCCGTTCGGTTCCAACGTCTGAGCCCAAGCACAACCCAGTCCACATAGGAAAGAAAACGTATACCCACATAGGATAGCACAACACAATCCACAAAGGAGAGTAAACAGTAATCCACATAGGATAGCTCAACGCAATCCACAAAGGAGAGTAAACAGTAATCCATATAAGATAGCTCAACACAATCCACAAAGGAGAGTAAACAGAAGATTCAGCTCACACAGGTATACATCGTCGAAAAGGTGAAAGGGATGATCAGATATAAATACTGAATCATCTAAGCTGGGACCCACATAGGATACAAGACCAGCTGTCTTCATTGATTCATCTATACTGGGACCCACATATGAGACAAGACCAGTACTAAATCATCTAAGCTGGGACCCACATAGGATACAAGACCAGCACAGCTAGGACCCACATAGGATACAAGACTAGATGTCTTCATCGTCGCAGTCCACTGAGGATCTCTGCACAGTCATCGTCACAGTCACAGTAGCAGTCGCAGCCAGCACTAGGGTTCCCGCATACAGCAAGCTCGTTCGGGAGGATCCGCTCCATGAGCCGAGAGGCTGATACATCAACTGACACAAAGTCCGAGGTTGAGGTATCCAAAAGTTCCATATCGTCAACAGGAACTCAACGTCGCAGATGGCGGGTCAATCGGACGCCCGGTCTGAGAGTTATTGGCTTTTTCGTCCCAGGGGCCCGGTTGGTTTTTAAGGAAAAACCAACCTAACCGTACTCCACCTACGTCCAAACCTCGGGCAAAGTGAGCCAAAAGATCTGTCTCACTTAGAGTAATTCAACAAAGTCGACGGCACGTCAACCGGACGTCCGTAGCTCAAGATATGAGTGTTTCCGCTCCGAGGGCCCGGTTGGTTTCGTGTACGAACCAACCTGGCCGAACTCAAAGTATTCTGAAACCTTGAGTGTGATATACCAAACAGACCGTCTCGATCCAAGGATCGCGTTGTCGCTGATGGCGCGTCGTTCGGAGGCACTTAGCTCATGTTATGAACAAAAGACCGAAACTAGTCCGAAGACGGGGGGTCCGGGCCCGGGCGGACCCGGCCCGACCCCCCCCCCCCCCCCCCCCCCCCCTGGAGTCAGCCGAACCGGGTCTGGCCCGACCAGGGCGCGGTTCAGCCGGTCGGACCGGCCTGGCTCGGCTCGGCCGAGCGGCCGAGCAGCTGGACGCCGCGGGGCGCCGCCCCCGCGGCTTGGAGGTGTTGCGGCCCTCAAAGGGGTCGCGATGGACAAACGGACGCGGCTTCAACCGCGTCTAGTGTGGGTGAGCTGGACCCGCGCGACCGGGAGTTCTCTGGCCGCCGCCGCCGCGGCTTCAGCCGCGGTGACCCGCGCCGCCGGTAGCTTCTGCGGGCCACCGGAGTTACTCCGGTGGTCCATTTTCCTTCCCATCTGCACCGTTGTTCCTCCCGGGTCCCGTTCTTCACTGCATGGTCATCAAAACACCCTTGCGTCACGATTTTCCGTCACCCACCAAATCCGCACAACCATGAAGAACGATGGAGGGTTGTCAGGCCGTGTTTGTTTGGACCGCACCCTCCGCGTTAGATAAAAACATCAGGAGAATTATTCAACACATGAATACATAACCCAAAACAATTTTAAGGAATTAAAATTGTTTTTAAGAACCGGGTTCATCATTTTGAACGGAAAAAACATGGGAATATAAAAGGTATTCCAAAATAAAATCCCTACCCCGTCAAGTTGTCGCACGCGCGTTCTTCGCGGAATTGACCGTCGCGGAACAAGTGGAGCGTCGCGTCGCGCAAGGGCGTCGCGTCGTCGCGGAACGGCGTCGCGTCGACGATCTCCGAGGATCAAGAAACAACAGATTTAATTAATAATAATTAAATCTGTGATGTTGTTATAACCCACAAAGAGATTTAAAATTAGCGCAACCCCCTACCTTGTCATTTTCGATCGAAGGTTGTCGCGGGGTTGGATTGTCGCGGAAGAACGTCGCGGAAGAAGAACCGTCGGTGTCGTGGTACTTGGCATCGCGTCGTCGATCTCCGAAGGCTCGGCGTTCTTTGTCGCCCTTCGTCGAAGGCCGGCGTTCTTCGCGTTCTTCGCATTCTTCGCGAAGAAGGATGAAGAACTTGAGGTTTTTTAAATCCTCTCAATGAACAACACTTAAAGAGAAAAAGTGTTGGTCTTATTTTATTAACATGCCAACAAACCAAAAAGAGATAAGTAACGACCCATTAAATCATAGAATTAATTCAATGACAGAAACTGCCTATTTAATTCACGAAATAAACCGCCCAATTAAATGGTGCGTTAAGAAATTAAGAAAACGCGTCAGTTTACTTTCATAATGACGGGTTTTCGCGAGTGCGTTACTTAGAGGAAAAGAAACGGTGGGGCTCGTCCGGGTCCCACCTCACAAATATCCTACTAAGAGGGTAGGATATTTTTGGATAGCATCATATCTGCAACAACTCATCTCAAGCCACTTTAAGTGGCTTCAAGTGACTTCCAAGTGGCTTAAGTGAAATAAAATAAAGTTTGTCGTACAATTATTTTATTTCTTAACTTTAAGCCCGAAAACTAAAAACCACAATCGAGCAAACGCAACTCCGGAAGAGGCGTTTCTAAGAAAATACCAGCGCTGCGATTCCATCGGTGCCCTCAGAATTCGATTCCGGGCACCGGTTCAAAATTTAGAAAAACCCGCTCGTCCGTTCACTGAACGTACCCGAGCCAAACTTCGGAAAATGATTCCGGGCACATCGGGCCTCGGAATCAGGTGCCGTCAGAAACTTCATTCTTGTAAAATTCCAATGAAAATTAAGAAAAAAAAAATTCCTTGAAATTTCTGGGTCTTTACAATTAATCCTTGACCTTGATCCTAGGTTTATTAATATAAACCATGTCATTTTTCTCCATTGGATTCTGTTATAATCATAGATCCTTGTTTTTAAAAGGATTTAATATAGATTTATGAAGTTTATATTTTTATTTGGAGATGCATTCCAAAGTTAACCAGTTGTTATCTCTTTTGTTTAACAGAAAATTCGTCTTAAAAGTGTCTCTTAAAATCATATTGAAGTACCTATGAGGAATGTCCCACAGCAAACCTCTATAGTCAACCCTACTTTTGTAGAAATAATAATCCAAAAAATTGAATCCATGGGTTAAGATGGTGGTAAAAACCGAGAATAGATAGTGGATCACGCTTTGGAGTTTACCAAAAAAAATTCACGAATATTTTTTGTTGAAAAAAGAACCAATGAAATAGAGTAATATATTAAATGAATAGATAGGATTTTACACTTTTTTTAAGTCTCAATATGACTCAAAGTTGTAAGTTTCTACATATATTCACAGAGGACAAAAATTAAATGGTTTTATTCTATTATGTAAGATATATTGATTAAGGATATCACTTGTAAAATATTAAGAAAGAAATAATTTAAATGTTCTATCCATATAATTAATGTGTGGTGGAGGAATGAGAGTTTCTCTAGTTGGATGAAGGATACCATCACGTGATTCAGTATTCCACTCACTTCATCAAGTTAGTTCATCTATGACTATATCCTATCACTACTCGCTAGCTCATGGATGCAAAGTTTGAGATGGGTTAGAATCCTGAGATTTGATTGATGATTATTCTCATTTTCTTATCAACATTCACCATATTAGTTGATCATTGGTTTTGTGTTTTTTAGTCATATTGATTATTCTTATAAGTTTGAGGCAAGAGTTGATATAAATTGGATGTTAATCTAGTTAGTATTTACACTATGGTACTACCAAAATATATCATGATTTTATATTTCAATTTCAATGTTTGGGGGAGAGTCAATCAATTTTTTACTTCATATCATGTTGCCATACTTGTTGGAATATTAAGACAGGACACCATCGACTTTTTTGATTAGTTCATCCATTATCCATTCTGGTAAAGAAGTAGGATGATATATAAATGGGCATAGTTGTAATTTTTCAATATACTCTTAGTGGTAATAATTATATTTGGTGATTATTGATTAACACATGAAATAAAATTATTTTTTTCTAATTAATTATATGACAATCTGGGAGAGATCAGGAACATGTATGTCCAAGAGATCATGAATTTATATGGCCTTCATTCTTATATTATTTCTAATTGATATCTATTATTTATATATCATTTTTTTAATTTTTAAAAGATATTATGAGTACCCAATTTAATTTATGTATGGAATATCACTCTTAAAAAGACGAATAGACTGAGTGATCCATTCATATTCTGTAGTATATAGTTTGAATGTATGCACATGACATTCATGGTTTAGGGGATAATTATTTTCCCTTGGTTAATTTTACCTATATAAAGTTTTATCAAAATTAAATAAAAGTGGATCATTTTATGTGTTTTATGGGTGTCCATGTAGATATCCTTTATTTTGGGTGGTGTGGGGAGAGTATTATCGTTTTGAATCAAGTCTTGTTCAAGAGATAATAAAAAGGGTATAGTTGATCTGAAATAAATTAATGATAGCTCAGAGTCTACAAAAATCCTTGGTGTAACATCATTTTTTCCTATTGGAATTTTCGGTAGGTGGTGATTTCTTCCTCAAGTTTTCACCACATTTATGAAATCATAATTTGGGAATATAAGGTAATTTTAAACGATGGTTTATTATACAATTTGAGATCGCAAAATATATTGAAAATGTGTCATACTAATTATAAATTTCGTATTTATTTATATAGATTCATGATCGGTTTCATTCATCCAAACTAAAGAATTATCAACCAAACCCTTACCATGAGATGGGATAGGAAGATGTTGATCTTGATCCTGACACCATAGTGGTTTCACCACCATTTTTGGATAATCTAACTAAAATTTTGTGTGGAAGACAATACCCATGGTCCATGTAATGTGCTAGTAAGGATGATATAGCCATAATACATGGGACTATAAATTAGGTATGATACCTAAGTGTCCTAGTTTCTTTGAAAGTAAAAATCATGAGTGAATTCTAGGGATAGATAGTAGAATTTCGGGGAGAATTATGAAACCCTCCAGGTGAAAATTATTATTATTTTGTTTATTTTGTGTATCTTAAGGTTCTAAAGAATTTTGGACGTTAGGCATATATATTTTATAATTTTGGGAGAAACATTCTTGGTGAATGGTCTATGGAATGTTAGTAGTGACCGTATTATAACTATGTGACAAGTCTCTGTTGGTTCTAGTGTAATTTTTCATAGTTTTCATATGGTTTTTCTAACTATGAATTTTTCATATAATACTAGTTTATATGGTTTGGTATGGGTCCAGAGATGGTTATATAGATTGCTCTTGTTTTTTCTAACTAAATTATATTCCCAAGTAAATATGCACATCAGTTTTCAAGGTACAGTAGCGACCGCTTTGTTAGTCCATGGTTTTATAATCATGTATCATAACTGTGTGACCCCAAAAAAATATGTTAAAAATAAAAAATTACCCTAATATCCATTAATGTTTTTTAGAAAAATATCACTCTAATCTCACATTATCTGGACCGAACCTCTATTTTATTCTCTAGGAGGTTATCCCCTTGGTCTCTTGGAAATTATCCATCAATATGGGTGGATCTAATCAATATATGTGTGAATATACTCTCGATTGATCCTCTTCCATCTAGATCTACACTTAGGATCTCTTCACCTTGATTCAATGGAACCATAATGAGACATGATGTCTATAACCATGGTGTTGTGTAGAGAATTTTTTATTTTTCTTAAGGATTGAGTCTTCTGAGGAATCAATCTCTTCATTTCAAATCACCTTTTTCAAAGGTGATTATGTTCCCTATAATTGCATGGTAATTCCTTATATATAATGATTCTTTATAATAGAACCCCTTGTTATTATTTTGTTTTCCATTTATTTGGCTTATGAAATAGATTTTTTTATATTTATGCGGGATATTTTTTTTAAATTTCTTATCTCATTACATAAAACATGGTTTTATATGGTTTTTATTAAAATATAGTTTTAAACACTTCATGTGTTCTATGAAATGTCACAAAGATAGCTTTTTATAAAAAATTATTTTTCAAGAATTTGAGTGGTAATTCATTTATTTTAGATTTATTTTATTAATTTATGGTCTTTATTTATTTTATTTTTATAAGAAAATATAGAATATGGAAACCTTGGGTGTGTTGGGTTATAGATATGTGTAAAATTTAGTGAGTATGGAACAACTAGGGGTTATAGTAATGCTAGTTATAGACTGTGGTAGGAATCAGTATCATTAGGATTCACATTTACCAAATAGTTTACCTTGTGTATTCAATTTATTTATTCCCATTAAATAGAGTCCAATTATTATTTGATTAAATAATAATGTTAACATTTCATGATTCTATTTCTCACATGTTTATATTATGAGTTTTCAAGGTTGGTGTCTATTATCTCCAACTATTTATATTTCATTCATTTTTTTATATTCTTGGTTAATTTGAATATGAGATATTTTAATAAAAAGAAGGTTGTTTTATGAAAAAATCAAATGAATATTATTTATGAATCTTATTTTCTTTGAAAGGATATATCTAATAGTTTCCAATTGATATACATTGTATGGATTCGTGGAGTAATACTACTATTCATTTTCATCATATCCAATATATTCCATTAAAAATATGAAAAATTGGTATTAAGGGATCCACGTAAATGGAAGGGTTTCATATAGTTGCATCACATCGCTTGGTTGATTTTCTCCATAGTGGTTTGGGATAGTAGTTATGAATAATAATAATGATAAATTGTTTTAGTCTTGGTTTTGGTTTTATTTCAGTATTTGTCTTATGGATTAGTTTTATTATGTCTCATGGTTATGTTTCTCTTATTCCATGATGTATTTTGGTTGTTAGTCTTTATATATTTATTTAAGAGACATGTTGGGTAGTTCTTTATGGGTGAAATCATTCACATTGTTCTTTTAGTTGATACCCTAGTGCTTGTCTCCTTCTCATAGAGATAGGGAATAGTATTTGAGTCTTTTGGCTAGTAATATTTTATGATGTATTAGGTTTTTTTTGAAAGTTGACATGAACTAGTTTCCCAGTTCATTTCAAAGAAATTTATTAAATCAAAAAGGGGGATACATGGAAATCTCATGGTTTAATGCGCTTAGACCCTCTAAAAGTTAAAGAAACCAATAAAAAAACACTGAAAACCAAAGATAAAAGATGATAGACAGCCCTGCTGAAGACCTGAAGAGAGGAGCCCTGCTGAATGCGCTGATCTTTCTGTCCTGCTACAAGTATGTCAAGAATCCAAGGGATTGGAAGGAAGTTCTATATTTGAGGGAGTAGATGATCAGTAGACATAAGTATCTTCATTACAGGTTCTAAAGGATGATCCAACCATGTTGAAGATATCATGGTATCCTTCTCAGACCATGATCCAAACAAAATATGAGAAAATATCCAGAATCCAATCTCGACAGAGCAGGGAAACCAAACCAAAGGCAGAAGGGACCAGCTAAACATGGTGAAAACAGAAGTATAGCAACTCTAAGATTATAAAATATAGACAACAAATAAAAATATAAAATAGATTCAAAATCAATGAACTGATCAAGACAAACCAATCATTAATACAGTCAAGGTCAGAAATCACCGGTAAAAACAAAAGCATTTGAAGCAATCAGAAAAAACCAAAGCCTGCAATGCAGAGGGAAAAAAACATCAAATATGAATTAAAGAGTTTTTTGAAACTTCCTCTTCAATATTTCATTGAAGATATCCTACTTAATGGAAAGGTAAGTGTTCTTTGAGATCTCCCATTTTCAAATATATTTATATAAGATTTTATCTCGGAGCTTCTCTGAAGATTCAGGGTCTTGACAACAAGGTACATCCTGCTTTTATACCCCTCTATGTTGTTGTCCTCAACATGTTGAGAAGTTTCAGGGGCTGAAATCACTTCAAGTGACATTTCACTAAGAGGTTTAACTTGAGTAGATTCATTGGTTTCCCTTCAATAAGGATCAATAGAAAATTTCATTCTTGAAAAATCCAAGGATCAAGTAACAATAGTTCTTATGTTGTTTTTGGTTGACCCATGTTGGTTAGTTATATCGAAGGATACACCGTTTGGGTAAACCATGTGATATTCTCATGTTTGGGAATTCAGGTTATTTTATGTTATTTTTATTTAGGTATTATTCCATAATACACCCCATTTGGAATACTTCAATATTAGTGCCTCTCAAGGGATTCTCTCTTATTCCCCTACCATATAATATTCTTGATGGTTTCTTAGTGATTCTTCATCCAGATCACTAGGCAAGAGTTCATATTTTTTACCTTACTTTATTTCATTCATTTTACACACATATTCCCAAACCCTAATGGTCATGGTGGACTAATTTTCATTATATAGGGTTTCTCTAATGGAATATTTTTATTTTAAATGTTATGGACCATCTTACAATATTTATTCTAGTGTTTTCCATCATATGTGCCATGGTAATTATGGTTGGGGTAGGTGTTTCCATTATGATTTCTTTTATTAAAGAGTTCCATGTAGTCTTTGGTATTTGAAATGTGTTTATGAATTAAATTAATGATTTATATGCTATATAGTTTTAATTTTATAAATTTATCCATTTTAGGTTGGGTTTCTCTATTGGAAAAAATTAGAGATTTTTTTGGTCTCATTGGAACTTTTTTTAAATGGTGTGTAGTGAATTTTAAGTTTTTTATGAAATTTTATTAAAGGTTTTCATAAAGAAATTTATTTTTTTCATGGTGATTTAAGAATGAATGAATTTATAAAGTGGGTTGTGCATACTTAAAATTCATTCCATGTTCTAAAATGTGGGAGTTTGTGTCCTACTGTGTTGGTTATTTTGGATGATGATTTCATTTGATTGGGGATGTTGATACACTGAAGTTGTTTTCATAAATATACCTTGTTTCCAAGGAGATTTTAAAAGATGATTCACAAGGTAGTTACTCCGATTTTGGTTTGCTGTTGTGTGTGATTTACTTTCGAATTGTGTTTTCATTTTAAGTGTTTTTAAAAAAGATTTTAAAATCATGTATTTTCTATGTATAAATAGAATTTATGGAAATATGAATGATATTGTTTAATTAGTTTATTTTTTACAGCATTTTTGAGCCCTGCTATTACCTATTTTCATCACTTGTATGAATTTGGTATAGTTACATGGATTATGATTCATAGTTTTGTGGTTTTCATTGGGGTTTATTATTAAAGAAGGTCGGATTGAGGTGGTTTGTATATAATTGATGTGGTATATTTTCTTGGGTTATTTGAATGTCATGTTATAATATTAACTTGATAAGAGTCCCACATCCATTACTTATGACAAGATGAAACCTAGGATAATGATTGGGGGTATAGTAACCTTTGCTATGATATTTGATAGTAATGAACATTTTAGTACCCCACATTTTAATGTTTTTACCAATATAAGAGTTTGTCACTGATGAGGATAGTTAAGAGTGATTCAGGTGATGAGATGTGAGATCATTAACATACTATCTGTTGGTTTAACCTTAGTGTTTCAACAATTTCCCCATTTGTCAATATGGTGTAGCCTCAATATATATTGTATGATATAGTGTTTTTATAATGATTTAAATTTGAGTTTCTGTCCATTTTTTTGAATAATACTTGATGTATTGGTTATTCATGGTTGAGCATTGGGTTATATGAATTTCCTTGTGCTACTGTTGTATCTCCCCCTCTGACTACCTTATAGATTGTATTTCATTGTTATTTCATTTTAACATTATGCACAGTTGGGGATTAAATTTTTTTTAATTTGTAAAAATGGAATGAATTGGTCATTTTAAAAGGGGGGAATCTGTTTGAGATTATTTTAAATGGTTTTAAACCATGTGACGTTTGTAATTTACATTTTAATTTCTTTTTTGTTTCTTGTTTTATGAAACTTTTATTTAAAGAAATGATATGTGTTATGTTATGTTCAATTTTGTTTTATATAAAGGAAATGAAAACATATTTTGTTATTAATTTCAAACTAGAAGACTTTCTTAATTTATAAAATAAATCTAATAGATTATATGTGTTGTACTACTGGCCTTTGGATCCCACTCAATATAGTCACATTGGTTAGTATGTAATCTTCATGTTTTCTAAAAGTTCTCAATTTATGTCTTGCATTATGGTTTCTTATAGTTCTCCATTTTAAATTTGGAGTATTTGGGTTCATGATTTTGACTTGAGAGTAATATAGTTATATTGGGGTTTGTCTCTCGATTTTGATGGGCCAGTTTAAGAAGGTTGGTGTACTGGAATCCTCTGCCACCTACTTTTATTTAGGTTCCACTTCCATTATAGAATGTAAATACATTTTAATAAAATTGTTTCTCTTATAGGGAAAATTATTTTGGACTGTGTATATTTTATAACTCATTTTTGGTTATTCTTATTTTAGAAATTCTTATTTTTCCTAGATGTTTTATAATGCATGGAAACTTAATGTTGGGTTTTCAATTGGAAATGTAGTGGATCCTTGTTTTAATGAGCGTGAAATTATTCCCACATGTTCACTTGGGATACCTTGGTTCTTGTTGTTAGCCCATGATGATCGATAAAGTAACTCAAGCCTTGTGGTGCAATGGTTACGGTGTATATTCAAGTCACTATCTAGTCTTGATCATTATAGGGTCTTTTTGAAAATGATAATGGTTTTATGATGATTTATACTTCATACTCTATTTTATTTAAACGAAAATTTTAGTATTTTATGTTGATTACCAAAATATATTAAGTAATAAAAAATATGTATTAGTCTCCCACTATTTTATTGCAACCCAATATCCATTATATTTTGTTTCAAAATTTTATATTGTGTGTATATTATATTACAAAGGATCCATATTACCCTTCTTTTAACCTAGAAATGGGCCTAACAAGCTATTACAATTTATATAAGTAGGAATAACATTATAAATGTATTATCTTCTAACTCTTTGATCCATTGAGTGTACTCCCGAATCCTAAAATACTAGTTTTTGATTTCCCTAACACTTTCTTTCAAGTTTTACTGCATCTCATCAAGGTGATCAACCCTTAATGAAAACTGGGTTAATTTTACCCAAAACACAATCTATAAATTCCCTGATAATTTAATTTCCCCCAATGGAGGGTTTCCATGTACTTTGAATTGTGGAAATATTTCTACCCATGTAGTTGAAGGCTATATCAGCATAATTTTTTGATTGAGGGATTTTAAATATTTATACATAATTTTCTATTTTATCATATTATTAAATTGTTAATATTAATTGGATTTTATATAACTGATTAACCATGCCTAGATAAATTTTACACATAATCCAATTTATTTTAATTCAATATTTAAAGATTATTAATTTATAAATTTATGTGATCATGATATTGAATCCATATAAAATTAACTATGAGACTTGATAAAAATAAAATAATAAAATGGGGGAATATCATGAAATTTTATAATTGCTATTTTATCTAACAGGTGATAAACAAACCATATAACATAGGAGAAAAATTAATAAATAATAAAATGGTTTGTGCCTGTGGTATTCTATATTGTCCCTATAATATTTTTTATTAGTTTTAACTCAACTCCAAACCTGAACTACATTCAATATCCTAGAAGCTCCATTTATTACATATTAATATCTTACACACAATTTAGGGGAACTGAAGGATTAGTTAGTGGGTTACATAAAATAAGTTGTGACCACACATGCCCTCAAATAATTAGAGGAGGGGATGACATTCAGGCCCTCTTTAAATTGTATACTAATAAATTAAAGGAAATACTCACATGTATGGGTCTGTTCTAAACTCATGAACATCAACACACATTCATCAAATACACATTTAAAATCTTGATGGAGTTCATTTTAATTCATTCTTAAATTAAAATAAATGAATCAAGTTATTCAAAATAATTATATAATTAATAAATTTATTCAATTTATATTAATTCCATCCAAATTTTCCAAGAAAAATGAATCATATGTAATATTCAAAAATTAAATAAATTAATATTATTTAAAATTAATAAATTAGATATGTGTACTTAGAAGAAACATCATGTACACATCCAAACAACTTAGAAATGTTTATGTATTATTTATTAACATTTTTTCTACCATACATGATGGAATATAAAATTATATGGTGTATACTATCATTGAATGACACACCAACACATGTACATTACATTACATGTAATTATAATAATGCACATATAGTACTTTATGTATGAGTAACATACAAATATTGTAATTAAAAATTTAATACAAAAATTATTTGAATTTATAATTAATTAACCTTTTATATTGAGTGTAATTTCATTAAATTACACATTTAAAGACATAAAATACATTTAATTATATCACTAATTTTCATTACATGTTAATTTGATCACATGATGTACATTGGGAGACATGGTGTGCACTATGTCTATATGTCATGTAATATATTCTTCTTATTTATTTGGCACATGACTAGGGAAATTTTATGGTTATTGTTTGAGATCATTTATAAGGTAAAAAGTTTGTAAACCAACAACATTTCATTTGTTTTCCATGTTTCATGTTTTTCAGTCACACATCTCCTGTAATAAAAACATTTTACATATTTTATTGTGTGTTTTTTAGAATTAAAACACATGGACTTCATGATAAATGAAGTTTCATCTACAACATATCAATGATCTATTCGATCATATCTAAGGAGATCAATACATCTTCAACACTTATCTTTTATCTGGATACCATCATTTCAGTTTTAACAGGGAGGATATTTCAATGAATATTTTTCATATAAGTTATAAAGACAATGAGTTTATAGTTGTTTCATTTATACTTATAAATTCCCCTTATATCTTTATGGATATAATAAAAGTATTCTTTAGACAAAGGCTAGATTATATTATTGTTATATTTATAAATGATATTATTATATATTCAAAGAGAAAGGAAGAACCTGAATATCATATTCAATTTTTTTACAGCGTTAGGAAAATATTTTTGTATTTTAAATTTAGATATTTTAAATCCTGGATAAAATTGTTTCATTCTTAGGTCATGTAATCACAAGAAATATAATATCAATAGATCCATAAAATATTAAAGTTATCAATAAATGGCACATACCAACCACAGTAACCGAGATTAATAGTTTTATTGGTTTTCAAATATATTAATGATGCTTTGTGATTAATTATTAAAATGGCAATAAAATCCACTAACCAAGTTGAAATTGAACGGAGTAATGTTTCTTTTGAAAGAGGAATGCGAAAAAAAATATAAGGAACTAAAGAAGAGATTGTTTACTACTCATGTACATATATTACCCTATAGTGGAGAAGGGATTTTAATAGAAAATGATGCTTAGAAAAAGGGATTGGGTTGCTTCTTTAATATTAATGATAAGTTAATTACTTATGGTTAATTAAAACTAAAGAGTTGTGAGAAAAATTACACAATGAAAAAATTATTAATGACAGTAGTGATATTAGAAATAAATATTTAAAAACATTATTTCTATGTAGAAATGTGAGATATATATACTAATTAGAATATATTAAAATATATATACACATATAATGAATTGAATTAGAAAAAAAGGATATGGATGGAGTTGATAAAATATTTTGACTACTCAATACATTACAACTCTCAAGAGGTAAACACAGATTCTAATTCTATGAGGAGTAAAGATTATGCTACTCCATCCTTGATGGGTATTTAAAAACACAAAATGATCATATATTTTTAGAGTATTAATATTTAAGTAATAATGATGGGAGATAAATCAACCTTACCAACTAACTTATCAACCTTCCATTCAAGTTTAGATAAACAAAGCCCATAAAGATGATGTTGAGTTACTTAAATAAGAAGTGAATATTTTAGTGTTAAAATTTTATAAATATGGAGTTATAAGTTTTATTCCCCAGATATGTGTCCCATAAAAGGAAAATTTTAAAAGGAATTTTTGGATGATTCAAATAGATCATCCCTATATATATCCAAAAATTATGAAGATATACATTATTCTTAAAAAAACATTTTTAATGAAAATATGAGGAGATATATTTTGGAATACATATCTCAACTATTAGTATTAAAGTAAGTTAAGGATGAATAAAAAAAATTATAAGGGTATATTTAACCCATTAGACAACAATGTATAGATATTGGAATACAACACATAGAATTTATAGTAGGACTCCTTAATACATCTTAAGTCCATAATGATACTTGTGTTTTAGTTTATTACCTAAAACTTTCATCACATTTATTTCAAATTACATTTATCAATTTAGTAAATTTCAAGGATATACATATGGGAAGATATAAGGGTTTATAGAGTACCCTTATCAACAGTATCTGATTCGGATCAGAGGTTGAGCACGAGGTATTCGAAAAATATTTAGAAACAATGGAGATGAAGCTTATCTTTCACACTATATACCATTATCAAATAGATGGTTAATATGAAGGGAAAATTGAAACTCTTGAAGATATATTAATATAATTTTTGATGGATTTCCTGGGATATTTGGTTCACCAACTCCCTTATCAGAGTACTCAAATAATAATTGTTTTCATTTAAAAGTCTGGTGAAAATATATAAGGCTCTGCATGGGAATAGATAAAATACTACAACATTTTTGAATGAAGTCAGAGAGAGAAATATGATAGGTGATAATTTTTTCTATGAAATGAAAGAGAGGGTTTAAACCATTAAACAATATATGAACATGGCACAAAGTATATATAAAATTAATGTAGATAATAATCAATGATACATAGTGTTTGATGTTGGTAACAATGACTTTCTTTGAATATATCTATGGAATCGAGTTATGATATTTGAGAAAAAAGGGAAGATGATCCCAATATACATTGATCCATTAAATATATTTTTTTATCATTTTGAGTTTTAATTCTTTCTCTTAGCACCCCCCCCCCCCCCCCCCGCACACACACACCACATTCAAGTGCACAATGTGTTCTATGTATCTATTCAGATGAATTAATTATCATATCCATCACATATACTAAGATCATAATTTATATGACTGTAACATGAAATTTAATTTTATGAACAAACTATTCAAATATTGCATCGAAGATACATTTATTTGAGAAAAAATACCACACAAATAGTCAATGTTCTGTGGAAGAATCATAAATTCGAAGAGGCTACAGGGGAAGCTAAGGATGTGATGAGATAAAAGATTCGTCATTTTTTTCGTTCAAGTAATAAAATTTCAAGGACCCAATTATTTTAAGGTGGTTGTATGTTACAACCCATGAATTAATTAATCAATTTTCCTTAATACCATGTGAGTAACATGTCTTACATTAAACATTGATATAAAAAATCCATGAAACCATAAAAAAATTTAAATATTACACTTATAATATATTTATTAAGTTTGCAGGCACCACTAGGAGTAAAGACACTACAAAAACTATAAAAAGGTGTATAAAAAATCAATTTAATATTATTCTTAGAAATAATATGTTTCTTAGAATTATTTTTATGTGCGAAAATATTATATGTAATTTATAAAATATTAATAAAATTAATAAGAAAAAATTATTCACATGCATATTATTATCATGATAAAATTAAGCAATGTGGTAAATTTCTTTTTAGGCATTAAGTAATGTTTCTAAATTAAATAATTGTTACCACGATAAATATTATATTTTTTAAAGAATACTAATTTTCTATATATTATGTATTTCTAAATTTTAATGAATTTATTTTTCTTAATAACATAATATGATATTAATAAAAATTTATAAATAAATTAAGACTCATTTAATTGGTAATAAATTTTAAATAAGATTAAGAAAACATAATTATTAAAACAAATTTTTCTACAAAAAAATAGTTTTCGACATATTATATGTTTTAATTTAAAAGTTAATTTTCACTTATTTATAAATTTAATTTAGTTTAATTGATCCCAAATTATGATTATTCATATTGAAATTATGTAATAATGGTCTTCATATAAATATTTAGCAATAAAATAATTAGTATGATTAATATTTAATCAATATTATTATGGCTAAAAATGGATAAATAAAGTATCATTAATTTTTACAGATTAAATGATCAATTTTACATTTTATAAAAAAAAATTAGTTATTAAAGTCTTTCCAACATGTATCAAATTATTTTTATCTATATAATTCACATAACCCACATAAAACACTATGGGATTCCATTATTACCCATGACTTAACACTAGTTTTCCATAAAAATGATCCTTCTTCTCAATAATAAAATGTGATCACTCCCACCCATTATATCAATATTCTCCAATCAGAATTCTTAGGTCCTGAATTTACCTTCCCTTTACCTCTATAAATTTATTCAAAGGTTCTCTTATGGTTCAAAGGAGTCCTTCCTAGATTTAAAAATCTTTATAGAAAGGTAATGATTGTCTTCATCCTCTTTTTGAATCAATCATTTATTTTTTTTATAAGAAATTTGATCTTAAATTTATTATGATTTAGTTTATTCATAATAAAACCATTACATCCCAAATGATTTCTTATTTATGAGATACTACCCTTCCCTCTCAATGAACCCATTCTATAGAAAAAATTTGTATAGTCATTATGCTATCTAAATTACTCATTGATTTTATCCCTCCTCTTTTTATTTAAAACACATCCTTTGTTATAATAATTTGTCCATATTATCATGAATCCATAGGTTTATTGTAAATTATTTACGATCATAATAATTCATTAGAGACTTTATTTTTCTCTCATTAATCAGTTTTATAATCCATTTTCTATAGTATTCATGCATCTAAAATCATTATTTGATTTTTCATCAATGTGTTATGAGTAACCAAATTTAATATAAATCAAGGGTATACATATAAATGAAGATTAAAAAATATTATGGTTATAAAAAATAATCTAAATTAAGTGAATAAGATATATATGTTTTTAATACTAGATGTTAGAGTGTGATCAATAAATAAGGAATTCAAGGTAAGAGTTTCATGTCCCCAAATTAATCTTTTATATGATTTTTATTATTATGAACCATGAAATATTTGATATGGTGTGATAATTTACAAATAAATTATAATTACCATATTAATGAAATTCATGGGGTCTAAAGATCCATATTATTTATTTTATTAAATGGATTTAGATTCAAATGATACAAAGTTAATAAGGTTCTTTATTAACTCACCTCTATTTATTGTGTTAAAATAATTCTTCATGAACTTGTTTCTTCTGAGTTAGATTTCTAAAAATCTATATTTCATGTGAATTTTTACGTATTTTTTAGGGTTAAATTTTAAATATTATTTTTAATAGTAAATGTTTTCAAAGTATTTTCACTTTTTATTTTAAAAAAATTATATCTTTTTAGGGATTTGATTATTAAAAAATTAAAAAAAAAAGTTTTCAAAGTATTTATACATACCCTTTTGAAATATTTATTCCTTTTTCAAGCCCCCATTATTGTTTATTATTTTAAAATTAAAATTATTCAATGTATTTTACCTTCCCTTTTTCGAAACATTAATTTTTTAAGTATCGAAGAATAAATATTATTTTCAAATTAAATGTTTTCAAAGTATTTTGAATTCCATTTTTTGAAGAATTTATATCTTTTTCAAGTCTCCAACATTAAATGCACTTTTAAAATAAAATATTTTTAAGGCATTTTAACTTCAATTTTTTAAAAACATTATGTATTTTTCAAGATACCATTTATAAAGATAATTTTAAAATAAAAAGTTTTCAAAGTATTTTTAGTTATCCTTTTTGATAACCATTATATATTTTAAATGCTGTTTTATTTGGAAATATTTATATTATAATTTTAAAAATTCTACTTTTTCAATTAAAAATCGTTTTTTAAATGTTATTTTTAATTCAATGATGTAAAATGTCTTGTAGAAACTTTTTTATTTTCACCTCTCTTTTCATCCAAGTTTTATCTTTCATGAGGTGATTTTTTTATCATCACCTATATTTAATTATGATATGATTCAATTTTTTAAAATAATTTTATTTCTTATCCTATGATCTTTTAAGCATATGTTATGTGATATTTGTTTTGGAATGTTTAAGAATCACCTTATTTTTTCATGATTTCATTAATATATGTTTGTGATTCATTTTATGTGGCACACATATGTATGGATGATAATGGTTAGGGTCATGTAGCACCATCTAATATAATAGTTTAATTTATATATCATGATATAGTCATGCATAGACATAATGAGTTTTTTATATTGGATTGGTCCGGATAAGTTTTCTCACGTTTTCAAATGTATACATAAAGAGTTTATTAAAATATGTATGGGAATATTGGTTTTTCATAGACATTATTTCATATAACTATGTTTTCACCCCATTTTCACGTTTTAATCATGAAATTCCATTTTTTCATGATGACAGTATATTGTTTTTTTTGTTTTCACCCATATATCATGCTCAAATGTTTTATGATTATTGATATGTATTTTGAGCCATGTCATATCATTTATTTTTTATCACTAAATGATTTTATGTGTCTATAAAAAAATAATATCTATAAACCATGGTATTAAAATATTTTAATAATATATTTATATCGTCATCATGTTCTCCTTAATGTTTATGATATAACAGTTTTTGATATGTGTTTCCATTATTATGCATTTAACCACACCCCATTATTACGTCTTTAGTCCCTAGACCATAAATATTAGTATTTAATGTTATATTTAATTATTGGTTATAGAAGATCATGATTATGATAATTGTTTTCAACTGTATAAAAATAAGATTTTTAAATAGTTAATTTCCAAGACACTATATATTTCGGCCCTTGGACTGTGAGACTATTATGAGACGTAATGTTTAAATATTATTTTTAATGTATTAAATAAGTCATGTTTACCATGGTTAACCTCAATTATATCCCCATTTAGATATTATAATGTTGATGATTTTCTAGAAAACATGCATCTTGGGGTAATCTCCCTGAAAAATATTGGTTGAGGATCAATTCAATCATCACTCTTGTGCATGATTGGTGGGACAAAGACTCCAAAACTATCTAGACACCCCAAATGGATATTATTTGGTTAATAAAATTATTTTTACAATCCATTATGGGGGATTAAATATGTAAATAATTATGTTAAGAAATATGATAGAACCTAACCTAATAAAACCAGGATTAAACTGAGAGTGATTTAGGTTAAAATAAAATCCAATGTAATTGTTTTAAAGAGTAAGATATTTTTTGGTAGATTTTTTCAGGAAATAATATTATAATAATTTTTTATGATTTTAATCATTTTATTTATCTCATTTTAGTTTTATTAATTGTTAAAAACTAAAGGAATTACATTAACAAAGGGTGTGAGAGAAAATGTGATGATTTCCCCAATGATACACCTAACGAGATATGAAATGAAATGATAAATATTATTCTTATTACAAAATAGATATAAATATTTATGAATATAAATTTGAACATATTTTTGATCCTAAAGGCTTAATATAATAGAAATAGAGAGTCTCATGTATGATCAGATAACAAATATGATAGAAGAAAAAAGATTTAATTTCATTCATATCAAAATTGTACTAAGAATAACCAAAGGGGAACGTATCTAATGATGTGGAATGTTATACAAGTGTTGAAAATGAGGTAATTGAGAAATGATTTTAAAATGAAATATAACTTCCTTGGTTAACCTAATGAAGGAAAACATATTTTTTTCCTGGTCGTACATATGAAATTAAGGTAGAAAACTCATTTGATAGTTTTTCTTGAGTTATACATTTATATTACATACCTCTAAAATATTTTCTTAGTACATGGTAATTGAAATTTTGTGGACCAAATATATTTAAGGGGGAGAAAATATAACACCCTGATATTTTAAATTTGTTTATTTCATTTAAAACTGAATGTGTTTAATAGCATGCTTCACATGGAACATCAAACCATGAAAATAATGGAAAAGTATATAAAAATTAAAATGTTGTCACTAAATTAGTGGGAAAAATATAATTAATAAAATATTTAAATGTATGTATAAATCAAAATAATATCCATTAAAAATAATAATAAATTAATAAAAATTAAATTAATGTTTCTAAATAACTAAGAAGATTGATTTATGATTTCAAATACAACCCTTCTAAAGTTGTTTTCTATGACATGTATTTTAAGAAAATAACTATATTATGATAAAATAACATGTTGATATTAATAATATATTAACACTAATAATTAATCTATAGGTAAAAAAATAATGAACTGTCGCTTTTTTTAAATGTTATACTCCCATGAATAAAAATTCATTATATTATTTTGTTTTTATTTTAAAGATAAATTTAAAAATTTTATAATTTTACTTTTAAAAAGTTAAATTAATTTACGGATTTATAATAGCATTATTAAATTAGGTTTCAAATATTTTATTTTTCTAAAATATTCAATTTTTAGGTGAATTGTGAAAATATAGTTTTTATTGAAACTATAACTATATAATTAAATATACAAGATAAATAAGTTTATAAACATTTTTATTGATAAAATATTTATTTTTGATATAATAATATAATTTGTTTTTTAAAAATTGTGTTTATAAAACCTATTCTTGAAAATTTATGTGTTTTATAAATATTTTATAATTAAGGTTTTTTTGGTATTTTATTTTAATTAAATATTATTTTGGTAAAATTGGGTTCTGGATTGATTTTATAGTCAACTAAATTTAGTTTTATTTATAATAAAATAATTAATATAATTATAATTAGTAAAATTATAATTTTTTCTGACACATAAATTTTATGTTTAAAATACACTATTTTAAAAAATGAGTTTTTACGTGTTACATATTCTCTTGTTAAAAATTAATTTTCTAACAACAATAAATTTTACCTGAAAATTTCAATTTAATATTTATAATCATTAGGTCCAAATTATTTAATTTTTCCCATTTTCTTTTTTGGTATTAAAATTAAATTACTATGGTAAAAAATAGTTACCATGGTAAAACCAACTATGGTAAAAGTGAAATCTCTAAGAGTAAATGACTTAAGAACAAGTTTAAAACATGTGTAAAAATAAAAATTTTAGGGATCATATACTCTATATCATCCTCCACCCCATTAGTTTCCATTTTTTATTCTTCTTGATATGTGAAAGATATTTTTTATTTATATTAAGTTGAGATATTTTAAAAAATCATTCTCACAACTTATATAAGGGGCATATCACCACACCTTCAAGAACACTATAAAATTTGGTTACCTATTTACAATATAATATTTTTTATATCCTAGATTCCATTTCATTTTTCTTTATTTTATAGTCATAATATATTTTCATAAGATCACAATTTTCAAGGACCCCTCTAAGGGAAAGCTCATGTCCTTAGCATGAGTATTTCTTAAGTTCTTTTCTTTTCATTTTTATTTTTACAAATTTATTTGTATAATTAACATATAACCAAATCAGTATTGTGTTTACACTTTATTTTATTATTCTACGAGAATAAAAAATAACCACTATTCCCTTTTTATATTATTAAAAATAAAACTATCATTCGTGTGTTTTGAGGACTACCGCCTCCACAAAGCAATAACTTATTTTTTTCCACCACTGACTATCTTTGATAGTTATACGGGTTAAATTGAAGAATAAATATGAAATATGTAACATAATTAATATCATTGTGATAAAAATTATAAATCAACTTATTTCTTACTCATTCTTCAAGAAATCAAAACATTAATAGTGTGTTGTGTGAACTACCATGTCCATAAAGTAACATATGTCGTTATTCATCTAATTTCATACTTATTTATTAAAAAATAAAAAACTATGATTCAAAAAAACAAATGTATATAAATAATATCATTATTAATATTTTATAAAGATATAATTTCCAAAATTAACTAATTTTATAATCAGAATAATCCATCAATTATATAAGCCTCCCTTGGATTTGGTGCCCTGTGACAGTGTTCTATTTCTAAATGGTTTCCAATGTGTTAATTACTGAAACTAGAAAACCCCAATGGTTCAATATCAATAGGGACCTACATTTAAGATCTAGGTTCTTGATAGAGATTTTGACCCATGATGCTTAATAACTCACATTGGTAGAGTGGATGGGAGGTCGGGCTCATCACACCCTTTTAGGGGAAAATTGTTTCCTAATCTGGGACACTCTTATAGATTTAAGATATGTTCATGGATCCTTCATTAATTACCAAGTATTATATGGGTTAACAAAAGATTATAAATCACTTTTTATTATGTGTGGAATCTATAATCATCTGTATGTATCTGAGGTTCTTCATCAATACATATGTCTGTATGTATTTAAGGTTCTCTATTGATGGTATCCTCTAATATACTACATAGATATTATTTGGTTGTTACTATGATGATATTGGTTTTCTAGCCACATAACGAGGCATTCTAGAGTTTATTTTCATCCAGGTAGACAAAGTTCAATCTAGAGTTCATTGTCATTTATGTAGAAAAAGGTCACTATAGAGTTTATCATTATCTAGGGATATTGGAATTGTTCGATTTTCGGGTCAAACCCAAAAATGAACTTCCTACATATCCCTGTGAAAGGAACCAAAACCCATGTAGTTATATGCCACTTAATGGGTCACTTCATACATTTTAAGGTCATTGAATGATAAACCAGCCGTATAGTTTAACATCAGGGGTAAAGGAAATATAGGAAAAAGGTACCTAGTCAACGTTTAGCATGGTACTTATGCTAAAACATCCCATGAAACATGGGATTGATTTGAGTTTCCAATTATAATTATACCCTACTAAGGATATTGCCTAGAAGAACATGTTTTTTTAGTTGTTGGGTTTTAACCTCTGGTATGCTTCGTGTGTATCCCATTTAAATGGGAATCAAAGACCATGTAGTTTGGTAAGTCCCATCGTGGGGTATGGACCTTTGAGGGGATTGATTTGGGGCTCATAACTATAGAGGATTCTTATATAAGTCGGGGGGTTTTATTGTGACTAACTTCTCAGGAGGATTTACCTTGAGATTTGGCTATAGGTAGACATCATTTGTATCCTATTTATAAAAAAAACCATAGTTCTCGTATTTCAGTCCTTCAGTTGGATTCTCTAGATTTCATGATCATCAATATCCTCTAATCCCATGTCAGTCAATCTCAGTGTGGGAAAAAAGGGATTCGGAATATTTGGAAAACCATAAACATTTCTTCATTTGTTGGTGGAAGATATTAGAGCTATGATATAAGAGTCTGGGGAAATGAAACTTCCCTCTCTTCAAATTATATTAGATGTGAATCTAATGTAAGAAATGAATGAAAGTGAATGATGTGGAGGTGGAGAGGAGTAGGACTGAAACCTCCCATAGGAAAGGATATGGTCTTACACCATGATGGGTGTCCTACAATTGGTTCCACATCAGGAAGAGGGTCACATTCAATGTTGAATGGAAAAGAAAGTATGATCCTTACCATCTATTTTGGGAACTGGAGGCTTCTATCCTTAGTGACGAGAAGGGGTGGACATAGTCAAAACACCAATCCCCTATATACGAAACTCACCAACATTATCCCTGGGGTAAGGTTCCTCATGACCGTATATATAAAAATATATAGACTCCCTAGGGATCCTAATCCTCTCATAGGACAACTGCAAGAAACCTCTAACCATAGAAATACACATCAAAATGGGAGACACTATAGCATACCTTTTCCCATGGTTTTGTAAGTCAATATGTCTTAGTGGATGATTTTATTTGATCCCTCTCAAACAAGGGAGCCCATGGATGAGAGAGCCAACCATGAATGGATTTTAAGAAGGACAGATGGATGGCTCTCACATTATACATGGTAGGGAGAACCAAGTAGAATCACATAGGGATTCTCCATGTAGGTAAGCCTAGGAAAACAGATAGCACCTTGGGAAACATACCACCTAGGTGGCTACACTTAGGAGATACCTTTATCAGGCCTTCAAGGATATTCACATGTGTTCCCAAAGGTAAGTAGCATAAGTCCCAAGTTAAATAAAGGTACCTCATGCTATTCATTGTTGATAATTTTTTAGGTGAATTACATTCTTATGTAGTGTTTACATTAAACATTACTAGGAATTAATTTCCATTATTCCCCTTTAATTACCCATTCTATAGGTGTTAGAAAATTAACTAGTAGGTTTAGGAATTAGGTGAAGTAATAGGGATATTATAGAAGAAATTCACCTTTGTGAAAATCATTTTTCTGAATAAAGACCTTAGAGGCCTATTTATAGGAAAATATGAGACCCTGAGCAGAAGAGTCAGTTCATGCATGTTGGTCGCATGCAAGTAGGTTGCACAAGGGCCTTGCGTGCCAACGGTTCTTGGGTTACCTAGGGATAATGGTTCTTTGGGGTCATTAAATATTTTTATTTCATCGTCTACTTTCTCTTCATTTTCCTCGGATATTCCACTTTGTTTATTTTTCATCCATGTGATAAAATTGAGTGTCATTTTTTCCTCATATTTCATGCTCGATAATGGTTTTCTAATTATAAATGCTTTCCAATGGGTTAATTCATGGAACCAAATATACCCAATGATGATATATCTATATGGAGCTGATTTTTAAAAGGCATGTTCTCATTAGGGATTTTGATCCATGATTTTTAAGAACTCATGTTGGTTGAGAGGTTGGGAGGTCAAGCTCATCACACCCTTTTGGGGGGAAATTATTTCTGACGGTGTGACTCTCTTACAGATTTATGATACGTTCATAAATCCTTCATTTAATCCCATGTATAATACAGATCAACTAAAGATTAGAAATCAATTATTAGCTTGTGTGGAATTTAGATTCTCTTCTATGTAACCATGGTTCTTCATAAATAGAGATATTTTTATATATATGAGGTTCTCCATTGATGGTATACTCTAATATAAAACTTAGAGATTATTTGGTCATTACTAAGATAATGTTATTTTTCTAGTCACATAGTAAGGAACTTTGTATTTTATTTTCAACCTGGTAGATGAATGTCACTCTTGAGTTTATTTTCATCTAGGTAGATGAAGGTCGCTATGGATTTTATCATCCTCATGGGAGACAAGAATTGTTTGATGTTAGGATCAAACCTATAAATGGTAATCCTTTGTATGTAACGCCCCGACCCTAGTTACCCAGAGTCGGTTCATTATTACATAACATTGGTATGATCACAAGAAAGATCAAATCTCAAAAGACCGATTGGTTTAGTAGTCTTGGAAACACTAGATATATTCATAAGTCTTACATTACATCATAAAATGAAAAACTACTACAACAACATATTGTCTCCATAATCCACACTCATATCCCCACATAATATCCCTGCAGGTCATTCATAATTTACTTCTTCACTTCCTGGGAAAAATAAAACATAGAAAAGGGGTGAGCTCAAATGCCCAGTAAGGATAACAATATAGCGGAAACATTCATAAATAAGAATAAACATTTAAGGCAATGTATAACTAAAACAAAAGCCTTTTAAACTTGAACATTTAACATAGTATGGCATTAATAAAATGAGATAATTCCATTTACTTATTCACATGGTTATTCTACTAATCGAATAATCACATGCAAAATCAATAACCACTTTTATAATGATGGAATGCATAATGCCAGACTATCATAACCACATAGCCAAGGCCTCGTGCCAAGACTACAAATAAGAATTGTCAAGACCTTGTGCCAAGACACTAGTTTGTCTCATGAGACCTACCGATGCATCGAGGAGCTATATCGGGCTCCACCCGTCACATATTAAGTCCAATGCATTCCCATATGAAAAGGTTTAAACATAACATAAACATTCGTATTAAAACTAGCATAAGAAATGTGAATAATTTCATCATAAACTATGAATGGTATAAAAATAGCACATCCACAGTCAAACATATCACAAAACCTTCAATACAATATAGAAGTTTTTTATCATAATAAATCAACTTCAAATAATCTTAAAATCCATCAAAGGATGTTGACATATATGAAATCAAAATTCTTTTTAAAGAAATATCTCCTTTTATTTTGAAATCATTTAAGATCCATATAAAATAAAACATTTTCTTTGAAAATATTCTTATAAGCTTTTAAGGGAAGCTTTGAAGATTTTATAACAGCGGAAAATAGCCGCACCCGCCGTATAAGTTAAAAAAAACATTCTTACCTTAATTCTGTCGAAAAGGTTAAAAAGGACCTTGTTTTTAAAACGACGGAAAGATTCTTTCATAAAACTCTTATAAAAAGTCAAACAAGGGTATAAATGACTTTAACCCATATTCTTGTAAATAATAAATATGTTTTGAAATACATTTCGAAGAAACATGGATGTGGATGATAAAGAAATCCCAGTAGATTATTACGTATAAACAACCTCGGATAATGAAGAGATTGTGAAATAACCCTTACCAATTCGGTAACTTATGAAACATACAACCCATGAAAGAGGTATCATACAATGAATATGTAAATACACATAAATTAGAGTTTATTACACAACGAATATAATTATAGGCAGTACATACACCACACAAAAGGTAATGGTGGAAATATGGCATGAATCTCACAGGAATAAGGAGTGAGATGAAAACCCCTTACCTTGTACTTTTCCTTGGTTGGGGTAGGTTAACCTCCTGTATAATGGTGAAATAATTGTTATTAAATTATTCAATAATCATATACATTAATATGATATCATATATGATCTTTTAATATTGATTTGATAATAATATCTTAGTATAATCGTTGTTTCGGGTGTTAACTTACTTGTTTTCTTTTATATGTTTTGTTAAGTAAGACATGTTTGTAAAGGATAGGTTTTATATTATTCATATCCAGAATGATATCAATTCCTTAAACATCATTTTTTAAATCATCAAATGATAATTATACTTGAATGGATACGATGGAGAATGAATCTCATCGCGTTCGTGGAGACGGTAGTCCGTACGTACGCACGAGCGACAATATCATTATTTTGATATTAAAATAATATATAAATGGATGGTATATCATATATACAGAATCATTAACATGTTATATTTATTATTTACATGAGTTACACATCATTATTATACCCAACCAAATAATATTATATTGAATAACAATTACACCACGACGTGGAGACGGTAAGCCGTACGTACGCATGTATGGTGACATGTTATTCAAAGGGTGGATAGAATACTGAATATGGTTGTACAATATTTATAATAAAATCACAGTATATATATATGATACTGGATTTATTATTTTAGAATGGTAACAACAAAGGAAGATGAAGTGGAAGAAGAAATGAACTTAGAAAAGTGTGGTGAAATCATTACCTCTTCTTCGGGTTCTTCCTTTTGATTTGATCAAAAGGGCTCCTTAGGTTGGCTTTCGGATCAAACTAAGGCCCCTAGGTTGTATTTAGGAAAGTTGGGAGAGTATTTGGGCAGAGTTTGGCCGAACCAAAAGGCTTTTATGGTGTGAAGAAATGAGAAGGAGGAGTGCCCTTTTATAAGAGGGGTGAGGGGCACCTTTGGAAAAGCTAGAAATATTTATTTATAATAAATTCATATTCGGTTTCTAATGGATCCAAAGTTGATTATTCAAAGGTTAAGGTGGGGATAGGTCTAAAACCACTCAACCAATAGAATTTAGACAGGTTTGGGTACTTATATTAACCTTATCTTTAAGTATTAACTCTAAGTTAATTAGTTTCACTTTTACAATGTCTCTTTGTATTTTTATATAATATGGTTAATAAACTTACTATATACAACAAAGAGACCCCCAAGTGGTCCATTAATGATGAACCTATCATGATATAAGTCTATTGTACGAACGTTAGATTTTTAGGAATTTAATATCAATTAATAATATAATATTTGTTTCAAGAACTATTTTATTTCAATTTTGACACTATTCAATAGTTGATTTTTGTGAAACTCATAACAGATTGATTACTTCGAAAAAAGTCAATTAACTCAATCCTAATATATCATATTATCCTAGAAAATTAGTTCAATTCATTAAAAGTTTCATATTATATTTATTTGGGTATTTATAATATCAATTATTTTAATTTTTCACTATTATAGTAATTACTGCATCATCATTGTGTCATAAATAAAATAAATTATTTAATGTCTAAAAATTATAAATAAAATATAAGTATGTAGGAAATCGTTTTATCTTTCTAATAAATATTTATAATCTAAAATCCAACATATATAACCCTATGTAACAGTTGTTTTTTTAAAAGATATATGCTTGTGTCATTTTTGTATTCATTTAACTTAATTAAAATAAAGTGTCATTATCACTTACAAGTGGATCCATGGGGTCCCAAAATCCACCCAAAGATTCCCATGGTCGACCATGTATCAACCAATAGGTTTAAGACACGTTTTAGGGTAATTTATTATTATTATAATATTATTTTTTAACCCTTATTTACCGGATTTACCCTTAACCATGGTAAATAAAATATTTACCGCAGTAATTATTCAAAATGTCTAAAAATAAAATTTACCTATTTACACAATTTGAACATCCGGATTCCAAATATGTAATCCATTTTTCTAAATTCAAAACACAGAAGTGGCAGAAATTAATTTAAAATTAATTCCCGCTGTCAAAACAAAAAGCGTGTTTTTAAGAGATAATAACTATCAAAAGATTAACACTTGTTTATGTTCAGTTTAATTATAAAATTATGTCCAATGACCAAAATTATATTAAATGGTAAAAATATATTTTAAATATACTTTAAAACCACTCAAATTCATAATTTATCACTATTAATTATTTTTATTAAAAAAGTTTTTTTTAATTAAAATTTAGTAATTTTCACTATTCATCAAAATATGAAAGTTATCCGAAAAGTACCAAAATTTCACCTTAGGATAAATTCGATATTCTGAATCCAGAAATGAAGTCCATTTTAAAATATAAAATAGATATAATTTCGAAAAGTAGGTATTACTATTCATAACGGCTATTTTGATTGGTTGTGGTGTGTGTTAAAACTCAAGGTTGCGTACAACACACGCTACTGTATTATTCAAAGAAAGCATACCGTGGAAGCTTGGGATGTTTCATTTTAAATTTTTGATATCCCCATTTAGTCAAAAAGTTTAAAATATTGTATTTGAAAAGGGTTCACTATTAAAAGTTGATAAAAGTGCAATACTGAAAATGAATTTGTTCTTGCATTATATCTAAGAAACTCATAATATGGATTCTAAAATTATAAGGATTATATAAAGTTTAAAATTTAGATAATACTATTCATAACCTCTTTTGAATGGCTTTTTTTTAAGCCATGGTGTGATTGAACTCGGTGTTGCGTGTAGTGCAAGTTATTGAATTATTTTGAAGAAATAACACACTATGAAATCTTGGGGTGTTACATTCTCCCCTCCTTCAATAAATTGTGTCCTCGCAATTTGAAATTGTTCTTCGAATATAAAAGGTTGAAAATAGAAAATATATTTGTGGGAAAACCCACATCAGAAATTGGTTTACTAAAAATTAGTCTTAATATGAGGAAAAGAGAAATGAAAGGGTCACCACCAAATTATGATCTCGATTCGGAGAACATTGGTGGCAATTAGAGACATATAATTGGAGGGAAAATGTAAATATGTATAGGTAGTGATTGAGGTCATCAATCACAAACAAGTATAAAATTGAGGTCCTTAAATTCATCAATCTATGATGATTTGAAATACCATCGGTTCAACAAAACATAGGGTATTAGGATAACACATTTTTGACGTTTCAAAATATCTTAGTTGAAATCCCACATCGAAAAATGAATTAATGAGGCCTCTATTTAAAATAAAGAGTCGAAAGTATGAAGATTACCGAAAATAACACATACTAGGGTTCCATTTAGTAAAATATGGATATTGAAGAAAAATCTAACCATCAATTATCTGATGGAGAGTGGTAGAGAACATGGCTATGAAAAGGCCAACAATCCCAAAGCCATAAATTAGTGATGATTTAAGGTACCATCTAGGAAAACATTTTTGTTCTAATTTGCTTTTCATAATATTGAGGAATTTTTTATGAGATTGGCTAAGATCATATGGAGATATACTTAATTTATAATTAGAGTTTTATCCATTAATAAATTTCTACCACAAACTCATCTTTCACTCTAAAAGATAATAGAATGTAAAAAAATTCTATTTACACTATTCGTATAGGGTTCCAAAATAAAAGAATTTATAATTCATCTAAAAGATCTTTTAATAAAAACTACATTATTTAATCCAGGAAATCTTGTGGGCCAGTGGTAGGTGATACACCCGTGTCACCCTTCGGTTGCAGGTTCAAGTCTCGCAGCCTTGCCGGACGCGACGGGTTGCCGCCCGACCTCCTGGTTGTCCTTTTATGGTAATCCAAAATAATCCAAACTAGAACTATCCAAAATACTTCTGTCCAAACTCACAGTCCAACATTTATAAGGAAGGTAAACATAATATAGATCCTTTTTACCCCGTAATAGAATATGAATACCTTCATCATGTATTACCATATTCCTTATTGATTAAATTCATGCTCCCTTATTCCATATAGAATGTTGGATATACTTCATTAATCCAAAAATGAATTAAACCCCAACAATGATGGAATATACAAATCATTAATCAGTTCCAAGGTAGTCAAGAATATCCAATATAATTTATCCAAATCAATCATGTATTATTCCAAAATCACTACCTTTGTATCAGAACTATATTATGATTTATCATTCTCTCAACCATATATTTTCCAAAAATTTATCCTGCTATTGAGTCACTTTTCATTGTTTCACACAATCTCTAGTCCTTAATGAAATAATACTGCAGTACAATCCTTATATACTCCATAATTATTATAACAAGTACATTGTTGATACAACACTCAATTGACATAATCAACATAAGAACTCTAATCATTCCTCTTCATCTGTGGTAGTATCATAACTTGATTATTATCCAATAGCATCATTTGCGGCATAGTCTGATGACTGGGACATAGGTTCGCGTAGTGTCCAAACTCCTTGCAAATGAAGCATTGTACATTTGAAACCATTTTCTTACCCTTGCAGTCACGTATTTTGTGCCCTTTTCCTCCACACTTATAACAAACTCCCAGTCCTTTTAGGCAAGTTCCAGGGTGTTTCTTTCCACAGTTATCACATATGGGAAAATTCTTCTTTTCCTCTTCCCTTTATCCATCTTTCTCTCTTACATCCTTTTCTTCTCTTGCTTCCCTTTAAAGCCATAGGACTCAGTAAACTCATTACTTATCTTATCAACACATGATATTATTTCTTCATATGATGATAATACATGGGAGACTATTTCTCTTATAAATTCTAGCTTAAGACCATGAAAGATATGATCCTTCCTTCTCTTTGGATCATGTGCATTTCTGGAGTTCTCATTCCTTCTATTGGGCGCCATTTCTAAACAATGGAATACACTAGATTAGTTTATGAATCAAAATACATAATCCCATACTTATAAAACACTTAATATAAATTGAACTATTTATGGATATAATCCATAATCATAAAAATGTTTTCTTTGAGGATGTATATACTCATAAACCCTTCATAATGATTTGTATAGAAAATGAGAGTTATCCTAAGCATATCCCCCGGGAGTGTCGTAACCAAGAGTGCAGCAAGACCCGTTGTCGTGCACCAATTCCCGTTCGAGTCTAGCTCAAAGCGGTGTTTTCGGGTTTTACCCCTAGGTACATCTGTGCTAGAGCCGCCTCTACCTGCTCGTATCCAGACAGGGATGTATTGCTCGGAAAACTCACAAAATCTCTACAATACCAAAATTCTAGGAAGTTCTTCTATACTAATCCTCAAAGTTCATCTTAGGTCTACGTGCTCTAATTAGAGTTTATCTAAATCTAGCTTCCAAGGTTTGTACTAAACTTCCTCTGATACCAACTTTAACGCCCCGACCCCAGTTACCCAGAGTCGGTGCATTATTACATAACATTGGTATGATCACAAGAAAGATCAAATCTCTAAAGACCGATTGGTTTAGTAGTCTTGGAAACACTAGATATATTCATAAGTCTTACATTACATCATAAAATGAAAAACTACTATAACAACATATTGTCTCCATAATCCACACTCATATCCCCACATAATATCCCTGCAGGTCATTCATAATTTACTTCTTCACTTCCTGGGAAAAATAAAACATAGAAAAGGGGTGAGCTCAAATGCCCAGTAAGGATAACAATATAGCAGAAACTTTCATAAATAAGAATAAACATTTAAGGAAATGTATAACTAAAACAAAAGCCGTTTAAACTTGAACTTTTAACATAGTATGGCATAAATAAAATGAGATAATTCCATTTACTTATTCACATGGTTATTCTACTAATCGAATAATCACATGCAAAATCAATAACAACTTTCATAATTATGGAATGCATAATGCCAGACTATCATAACCACATAGCCAAGGCCTCGTGGCAAGACTACAAATAAAATTTTGTCAAGGCCTTGTGCCAAGACACTAGTTTGTCTCATGATACCTACCGATGCATCGAGGAGCTATAGCGGGCTCCACCGGTCACATATTAAGTCCAATGCATTCCCATATGAAAATGTTTAAACATAACATAAACATTCGTATTAAAACTAGCATACGAAATGTCAATAATTTATCCATAAACTATGAATTGTATAAAAATAGCACATAAACAGTCAAAAATATCACAAAACCTTCAATACAATATAGAAGTTTTGTATCATAATAAATCAACTTCAAATAATCTTAAAATCCATCAAAGGATGTTGACATAGATGAAATCAAAATTCTTTTTAAAGAAATATCTCCTTTTATTTTGAAATCATTTAAGATCCATATAAAATAAAAAAATTTCTTTGAAAATATTCTTATAATCTTGTAAGGGAAGCTTTGAAGATTTTATAACGGCGGAAAATAGCCGCACCCGCCGTATAAGTTAAAAAAACATTCTTACCTTAATTCTGTCGAAAAGGTTAAAAAGGACCTTGTTTTGAAAACGACGGAAAGATTCCTTTATAAACATCTTATAAAAAGTCAAACAAGGGTATAAATGACTTTAACCCATATTCTTGTAAATAATAAATATGTTTTTAAATACATTTCGAAGAAACATGGATGTGGATGATAAAGAAATCCCAGTAGATTATTACGTATAAACAACCTCGGATAATGAAGAGATTGTGAAATAACCCTTACCAATTTGATAACTTATGAAACATACAACCCATGAAAGAGGTATCATAAAATGAATATGTAAATACACATAAATTAGAGTGTATTACACAAATAATATAATTATAGGCAGTACATACACCACACAAAAGGTAATGGTGGAAATATGGCATGAATCTCACAGGAATAAGGAGTGAGATGAAAACCCCTTACCTTGTACTTTTCCTTGGTTGGGGTAGGTTAACCTCCTGTATAATGGTGAAATAATTGTTATTAAATTATTCAATAATCATATACATTAATATTATATCATATATGATCTTTTAATATTGATTTGATAATAATATCTTAGTATTATCGTTGTTTCGGGTGTTAACTTACTTGTTTTCTTTTATATGTTTTGTTACGTAAGACATGTTTGTAAAGGATAGGTTTTATATTATTCATATCCAGAATGATATCATGTCCTTAAACATCATTTTTTAAATCATCAAATGATAATTATACTTGAATGGATACGATGGAGAATGAATCTCATCGCGTTCGTGGAGACGGTAGTCCGTACGTACGCACGAGCGACAATATCATTCGTTTGATATTAAAATAATATATAAATGGATGGTATATCGTATATACAGAATCATTAACATGTTATATTTATTATTTACATGAGTTACACATCATTATTATACCCATCCAAATAATATTATATTGAATAACAATTACACCACGACGTGGAGACGGTAAGCCGTACGTACGCATGTATGGTGACATGTTATTCAAAGGGTGGATAGAATACTGAATATGGTTGTACCATATTTATAATAAAATCACAGTATATATATATATGATACTGGATTTATTATTTTATAATGGTAACAACAAAGGAAGAAGAAGTGGAAGAAGAAATGAACTTAGAAAAGGGTGGTGAAATCATTACCTCTTCTTCGGGTTCTTCCTTTTGATTTGATCAAAAGGGCTCCTTAGGTTGGCTTTCTGATCAAAATAAGGCCCCTAGGTTGTAGTGAGGGAAGTTGGGAGAGTATTTGGGCAGAGTTTGTCCGAACCAAAAGGCTTTGAAGGTGTGAAGAAATGAGAAGGAGGAGTGCCCTTTTATAAGAGGGGTGAGGGGCACCTTTGGAAAAGCTAGAAATATTAATTTATAATAAATTCATATTCGGTTTCTAATGGCTCCAAAGTTGGTTATTCAAAGGTTAAGGTGGGGATAGGTCGAAAACCACTCAACCAATATAATTTAGACAGGTTTGGGTACTTATATTAACCTTATCTTTAAGTATTAACTCTAAGTTAATTAGTTTCACTTTTACGATGTCTCTTTGTATTTTTATATAATATGGTTAATAAACTTACTATATACATCCAAGAGACCCCCAAGTGGTCCATTAATGATGAACCTATCATGATATAAGTCTATTGGCCGAACCGTAGATTTTTAGGAATTTAATATCAATTAATAATATAATATTTGTTTTAAGATCTCTTTTATGTCAATTTTGACACTATTCAATAGTTGATTTTTGTGAAACTCATAACAGATTGATTACTTCGAACAAAGTAAATTAAATAAATCCTAATATATCATATTATCCTATAAAATTAGTTTAATTCATTAAAAGTTTTATATTATATTTATTTTGGTATTTATAATATCAATTATTTTAATTTTTCACTATTATAGTAATTACTGCATCATCATTGTGTCATAAATAAAATAAATTATTTAATGTCTAAAAATTATAAATAAAATATCATTATGTAGGAAATCTTTTTATATTTATAATGAATATTTATAATCTAAAATCCAACATATATAACCCTATGTAACAATTGTTTTTCTAAAAGATATATGCTTGTGTCATTTTTGTATTCATTTTAACTTAATTAAAATAAAGTGTCATTATCACTTACAAGTGGATCCATGGGGTCCCGAAATCGACCCAAAGATGCCCATGGTCGACCATGTATCAACCAATAGGTTTAAGACACGTTTTAGGGTAATTTATTATTATTATAATATTATTTTTTAACCCTTATTTACCGGATTTACCCTTAACCATGGTAAATAAAATATTTACCGCAGTAATTATTCAAAATGTCTAAAAATAAAAGTTACCTATTTACACAATTTGAACATCCTGATTCCAAATATGGAATCCATTTTTCTAAATTCAAAACACAGAAGTGGCAGAAATTAATTTAAAATTAATTCCCGCTGTCAAAACAAAAAGCGTGTTTTTAAGAGATAATAACTATCAAAAGATTGACACTTGTTTATGTTCAGTTTAATTATAAAATTATGTCCAATGACCAAAATTATATTAAATGGTAAAAAATATATTCTAAATATACTTTAAAACCACTCAAATTCATAATTTATCACTATTAATTATTTTGATTAAAAAAGTTGTTTTTAATTAAAATTTAGTAATTTTCACTATTCATCAAAATATGAAAGTTATCCGAAAAGTACCAAAATATCACCTTAGGATAGATTGGATATTCTGAATCCAGAAATGAAGTCTATTTTAAAATATAAAATATATATAATTTCGAAAAGTAGGTATTACTATTTATAACGGCTAGTTTGATTGGTTGTGGTGTGTGTTAAAACTCAAGTTTGCGTACAACACACGCTACTGTATTATTCAAAGAAAGCGTACCGTGGAAGCTTGGGATGTTTCATTTTAAATTTTTGATGTCCCCATTTAGTCAAAAAGTTTAAAATATTGTATTTAAAAAGGGTTCACTATTAAAAGTTGATAAAAGTGCAATACTGAAAATGAATTTGTTCTTGCATTATATCTAAGAAACTCATAATATGGATTCTAAAATTATAAGGATTATATAAAGTTTAAAATTTAGATAATACTATTCATAACCTCTTTTGAATGGCTTTTTTTTTAAGTCATGGTGTGATTGAACTCAGTGTTGCGTGTAGTGCAAGTTATTGAATTATTTTGAATAAATAAAACACTATGAAATCTTGGGGTGTTACATTGTATCCTTGTGAAAAAAATTATAAACCAAAAATATCAGTTCAACTCAATGGGAAACATCATACCTTTTAAGGTTGTTTCATGAGTACCCAATCATAGATTTTAATGTTATGTGGAAAGGGTGTGTAGGTAGAAGGTGTCAAGTAAAAGTTTAGTATGGGAATTATTCCAAAACATTCCATGGAACTCGTATGGGATATGCATTTCCAAATCGAATTATACTTTACTATGCATATGTCCTAGAAGAATAGGGTTGGTTTAGGGGTTGGGTTTGAACTTCATTGAGTCTTCCTATGTATCCCATTTATATGGGAAGAAAATCTCACATAGTTCAGTAATTCTCATAGGAGAGTATGTCCCTTTGAGAGGATTAAGTTGGGGATCATTACTAAAGTGGATTCCAAGATATGTTTTGGATTTTGATTGGGACTAACTTTTTAGGAAAATGTCTTTTGAGATTAGTCCTTAGGTAGACATATAATATATCCTGGTTATGATTAGAATCTGAGTTCTCATAGTTTATTCCTTCATGAGGATTTTGTGGATGTTGTGATCAAAACTAACCTTTAAGACAACATGAGTCATGATCAGTGTGAGAAACAAGAGGAAGTAAAATATTTTATAAACCACACACTTTTACTCCTTAACTAGTAAAAGAGGTCGGGGCTACTTTGGAAGAGTTCAAGGCTACGACAAAAGAGGTGGGGCTATGGAAGAAGACGTTAGGGATTCGACCCATCCCTCTCTTCACTTTACATTGTATGTGAGTCCAATGTAACGAATGATTGAATGTTATGAACAAAAAGTTGGAGAGATGAAATATTTCAACCTCCCATAAGAAATTCTAAGGGCTTACACCAAGATGGCTACCATGAAATTAGTTCCGCAATGAGAGGAGGATCCCATTCCATGTTGAATGGAAAATAATGTGTGTTCCTTACCCTCAACATTAGGATCCTTAAGCTCTAGAACATAGAGATTTTAATGGTCGTACATAGTCCAAACCTCAGTCCTCCAGACTAGAAATTCCTCAATACCATCCCTATGGTAAGGGTCCATGCGACCGTAGGTATAAAAATCTACAGATTCCCCAACGATCCTGATCATCTGGAAGGACAAGATTGAGAAACCTTTAACCATAGAAGAAAAATCCAAATAAGAGACACTATTGTGTGCCTTTTTCCATGGTTCTGTATGATATGAGTTCCTGGGGGTGTCTTTGATCTAATCCCTCTCAGACAAGGGATCCAACAGATAAGAGGGTCGACCATGAATGGCTTTGAAGAATGCATGATAGATTAATCATGCATGCTAGAAGGTACGAAGAACCTAGGAGGATCACACTAGAGGGGTTTTCCACATAGATACTCCTAATAAAATAGACACTACCTTTTGTGATGGACCAATTATGTGACTAATGTTTTGTGATACCTTTATCAGTCCTTTAAGAGTCTCCACAGTTGTTCCTAAAGGTATGTGATGTATTTCCCTGATTAAAGAAGGGGTACTCATGCTATTATTCATATATTAGTTGTTGGGTGAATGCCTCACATAGTTTTTATTTACTTTAATCTCTAGGAGGAATTATGTTCTATTATTCCCCTTTAATTATATCATCATTAGTTGTTAAAAAAATAGAGATAATATTTTAGAGGACTTGAGCTAAGCACTAGGGTGATCAGAGTATATAATTTCCTTTGGAAGAAATTTCCCATCAAAATTAATACCACTGATGCTTATTTATAGAGAATAATGGGGCCTTGAGTGAAGGTGTAAGTTTGAAAAATTATGTTACATTAACGTAAGTCGCACAGTGACCTTGTGTGCCAAAGGGACTTGGGGTACCGTGGTAAAATGGTTCTTTTGGGGTCTTGAGATCTTTGGCCTTATTCATCAACATTATCTTCTTTTTTCTATAAGATTTACCTTTATTTCATTTCCATCTATGTGATAAAAAAATGTTTCAACAAAATCCCCCCCCCCCTCAAGATTGCATTCGATCAAAGAAAGTGGTTCTAATCTTGAGTCAAAGGGAAGAAAAGGATATATAAGGCATAAAAGCTTCTGCACACATATGTTTGGTCAAGTATATAACATAGATAATCTTCTGTGATTATGAATATGGATATAATTTCAGTGAAAACTATCATGACTCTAATAATTCAAGTATTTTCATGCCAATCGTCCACATAGATCGTACGCTCAAGTACTCTTACTCAAGACCTTGTTCACAAAAACATTGTATGTATTTAGCTGAGTGATTCTTAGGCTTGGGTGAATAATTTGTGAGGGGATTTAAATTATTCTCTTGCACATGGAAATTTCACGAGACACTTGTTCAAATTTGTTTCTTTGGTAATTTTTCTTATTTTCATGACTTTATTTGAAAATGAAGTTACTCTGAATAGAATATTGATATTACTTTTTATGATTGATGGCCGCTAAAAAGACTTTTGTTGCTGATGAACTAGCCAGTAAGTGGATTTAGGATATTATGAAAATCGTATGGCATGATTATTATGGTATCTATAATACCACCCTTCCTGATCTGGAATGATTTTTGAAAATAAACCAATGATATTTTTTGAAGATAGCATATCTTCCACTTTACAATTATTACCATCTACGTGTAGTCCTTTTGTCAGTTCCAAGGAACCAACTCTTGGCCCCTTGTTTTCAAGAACATAATAATATCTCATTGGCCAATTTTTCTGGTGTGGATACATATATTAATGATGGTAATGAATCCATGGAATGTTGTATCCCTCATAGTTGTGTGCTATAGATTTGAAGCCACACATTGTTGAACTGTAGCCTAATTGCATTTCATTCATTTTTCTAGATTCACATATAGATCAATATACTGTTTGGAATGAAGGTCGGGACTTCCTCCCAGTATTATTGTTAAACCCGCATGGATTTTGGAATATTGGGTGTGCCTAACCTATTTATAGGTCAAAAGATAACTCGAAGGTGTTGGAATTTACATGTCTGTGTGGTTAGGGTAGACCTATCTAGATTGGAATGATGAAATTGTGCAATATTTATTAATATTATAGAGTCCACAGAAAAATTATTTTCATATTACACATGGAGAATTTGGGATCAATTTGTGGGAAGTTCAAAATATATTAGGGACTATAATCCTTAGAGATTTGTATAACGAATCCATCCCTCTAATGGCAACATGGAATGACCCAGATAGGATTTCATCTCTAGCGTGTGAGCTACTAAAAATAACTCACAATTACAAGAGGGAAAATAATTGAGTAAAAGGGGATATTCATTGAGAGACGTGGATGGTGGTTTCTATCATGAAAAAAAGGGGAAGGCCCCAATTTCAAGTGTTAGATGAGCAGCCCTAAGGCAGAAAAGAGATGTGTACTCGGTTCCTTCTGTCCAACATTAGAAAATGGATAATTTGAAAAGATGTGATGTGAAGTCAAGCCCGAAGTTCATTCCAAGACACATCGGCTGGAGTTTATGGAAATGTCTCTTAGTATCCATTTGATACATGTTTTTGATTCTAAATGCGGTACAAGGCCGGGAAATGTTTTTTTAGAAACCGTGCTGGAGGATAAGAAGATTTTGGGTTTTTCCACCCCTATTTTGGAAAAACAATTCATAGGATTCTACTAAATATTTATGTAGGGAATGATCCTTTCTTAATTTTTGGACCATTAAAGGTTTTGTGGGGATGAATTATATCTCATTTTCAGACTTTCGTCATGTATAGTGGGATCCAGGTCCTCGAGAGTAATTTTTGACCATAAATTCAGGCTATATATGGTAATTAACCACTATCCTTGAAACCTAATGAAATTAAAACAAGTATTATTTTATTCAATGATTTAAAATAATTCCCCTATGGGAATCCCCGAAAATGAAGTTTATTTATGAAGGAAAGACCAGTATTGAGTTGAGGTGATATATTCTAACACTCAGGGATGGGGTCTTAGTGACCAAGATTGATGGTTAGACTATATTCAATGCTAATGCTCTATATTGGTTTTCATTCCAGTTCAATTTCCTACAACAAATAACTATATCCCCCTTGGTACACCACATATTTGGAAAAGAATTCAATGGTTTCTCGATAGGTGTGGATGCTCGCATTTGTGGAGTTGACGGGGGATGTGATCAACCTACTTCATGATGATGTAACTAGAATACTAACCACCTGGTATTCCAAATCATGGATTGAATCATACCCTAAAGGTTTTGTAGATATGTTTGTTCATTGAGTTGGGGTAAAGAGACAAACCAAGAAAGATCCTTGTCATTTGGAAGGTGATTCAACTCTTTCAGAGGCTGCATAATTTGAGTTAGCTAGTGAGGATAATGAGGTTCCAAAATCATCTAAAGAAACACATTCTAGTTATAATCCACCAACTAGAATCAATATAGCTACACCAAATACATCAATTGAAGTTGAATCAAAGCGATTTAGTCACCAACACGTCGACAAGTCGCAAGATTCCTTTTCTCGTCCAAATTCTATGACAGAAAGGGTTGAGAATCCCATGAAATCTAAAGCTACATGGTCTTCCTTGTAAAAGAACAGAATGTATTCTAAATATGTATGAACAGAGTCTTTATATACATAGAAGTATTTATATTTTGATACTGAATTATTGTGGATGCTCTTATGTGTGTGTTTTCACATACCTAGAATAGGAGATCTCCAAGCCCCACTAGTCATGCTCTTTGAGGATGATCCTACTGAAGTCGAAACTCACATTCGGTAATTAGATATCCTCATTTATGCCACTAAAAATTGGGTTCCTTCCATGAGGTGAGTGGTGAATATGACATAACATGGAACTATTGAAGGTACCAATCATTCACCTTCTAATGAATTGAGTGAATTTGTCAATCTCGAAGACATAAGTTATCTTATTCTCAAACTCTTTTCTACTTTTCTTTTATATGTTAGTCAATTCATCATTGCTAAAGGTAAATACCATTTTAATTTTATATGGGATGAGGTGAAATAAACTGATATTCCATCACCATTGCATAGCCCTAGTGGTACACTTATTGGGATTACTGAGTGACTCCCCGAATTTGGAGAAGTATATCTAGACTGACAAGCCATGGATAATGAGATGGTCAGAGAATTACCAATTATTATACCTATTTTTGGATAGGTTGATGTTATCCCTCTTTTGAAGAAGATGAAGAAGAAGTAATATCAAATGGTGACATCCATGGCTAAATGCATTTATAGTATCGGTAATTCATATTGGTTTCTGAAACACCCCAAGCTTCCATGGAGGTTAATCTAGCCTCGACTAAGGAAAATTAAAAGCTAAGTGTTAATTTCACAATCTCTTTATTATCTGAGGTTGTTTGTATGTATGTATCTACCAGGAATTCTTTATAATCCACATCTGTGTTTCTTAAAAAATGTATTTCTAAAAATTTTATTCTATTTCCTAGAATATGGGTTAAAGATTCTTTTAACATTGTTTGACATTTTATAGAATGATTTGAATGAAATATTTCCATTATTTTTCAAACTAGGTACTTTATGACCTTTTGGTCAAAATTAAATAAATAATGTTTTTTTAAACTTATATGGAAGGTGTGGCCATTTTCTATCATTATAAAACCTTAAAAGCATTCCTTAGATGCTTATAAGAATATTTTAAAAATAAATTTTTTTTATTATAATTATGTGACTTTTAAATGATTTCAAAATATAAAGAGATATTTCTTTCAAATAGTTTTTATTCCATCTATGTTGACATCCTTTGATGTATTTTACACTTGTTTGAAGTTGATTTTTTATGATACAATCTTCCATATTGTATTGAAAGTTTTCTGATATGCTTGACTGTGGATGTGTTAATTTTATACAATTCATGGTTTATGGTTAAAGTATTAACATTTCTTATGCTAGTTTTAATAAAAAAAATTATGTTATGTTTCATCCTTTTTATATGATGAATGCATTGGACTTAGTATGTGACGGTTGGATACTGTTATATCTCCTTGATGCATCAGTAGATCTCATTTGACAATATAGTGTCTTAGCACAAGGCCTTGACAAAATCATCTTTGTAATCATGGAACGAGGCCTTGACTATGTGTTTATGATGTCTGGAATTATGAATTCCATCATTATGAAATTAGATATTGATATTAAATGTAATTATTCGACTGGTAGAATATCCTTGTGAATAAGTAAATAGAATTATTTGATTTATCTTTTCCATATTATGTTGATATTTAATTTTAAAAGTCTTGTGTTTTTGTCTTATACATTGCCTTCAATTTTTATGCTTATTTATGAATGTTTTGGTTATATTGGTATCCTCACTGAGCATCTTATCTCACCCCTTTCTTATGTTTTATTTTTTCCAAGATGTGAAGATGTATATTATGATTGACCTACAAGAATAGGATGAGGGATATTAGTGTGTTCCAATGGGACACAATGATGAATTTTTTATTCCATGATGTAATGTAAAAGTTATGTATGTATCTAGTACTTTCAAGGCTAGTAAACTAATAGGTATTTTGAGACTTGATCTCTTGTGATCATTTCAATGTTATGTATTAAGGCACCAACACTAGGTAACTAGGTTCGGGGCATTATAGTTGGTATCAGTGGAATTTTAGTACAAACCATGGAAACTAGATTAAAAAAACTCTGGTCAGAGATCATTACCCGAAGATAGAATTCGAGGACTAATATAGAAGAACTTCCAAGAATTTTGGTAATGTAAAGATTTTGTGAATTTTCCCAACAATACATCACTGTCTAGATATGAGCTGGAAGAGGCTGCTCTGGCATAGATGTACCTGGGAGTGAAAACTCTAACAAGGAGTTTCAGGCTTGACCTGGGGTATCTTGGTACACAAGAATGGGTTTTGCTGCACTCTTGGTTACGACACTCCTAGTGGATATTCTTATGATAATTCACATTTTCTTTACAAACCATTATAAAGGATTTATGAGTAAATACCTCCTTAAAGAAAAAAAATTTGATTATTGATTATATTCCTAAATTGTTCAGTTTATGTTAGGTATTTTACTAGTTTTGAATTATGTATTGCGATTAAAAAACCAATCTAGTGTACACTGTTGTTTAGAAATTGTGCCTAGTGGAAGGAATGGAAATTTTATAAACACACATAATATATGTAGCGATTTCCCTTCTACTAAAGATAATTATAGTGGAGTTGGTGATGCAACTGGTGCTGAACATCTTATAACCATACTCGGACAACTCACTCAGGTTATGAATAATAACCTTACCCATTTAAAGCACTCTGATCCACAACACGGAGGATAAATGTTAAACCGATTCATGAGGAAACAACCACCAAAATTCAATGGGACTACAAATCCATTTGTATCTAAGAATTAGATAAGTTCCATAGAGAAAATATTTTATGATTTGGGGAGTAGTGAAAGGGAAAAAGTTGTCATGGCAGTTTTTCCCCTCATAGGAGATACAGATCAATGGTGGTAATTAATTCAAAACCCAAAGGAGGATGAAAAGTTATAAAATAATGAATTATGGAAATTTAAAAATATTTTCTTAGAAAAATACTTCCCTCATGACCATCGACCGGATATGGAAATATTATTTCTGGGTTTAAGGAAAAATGAGGATAATAATTTCGAAAAGTATGAGGCTAACTCTACAAGGTTAGCAATGCATGCATCAGATTATATATGTAACCCAAGGAGTAAGATTGATCTATTCTTTGATGGGTTAAAACCACTTCTCTGTTGAGAATTACTCTCACAATCCTTCTCATCGTACAAAGATATTGTCTCATGTGCTATCAAGATAGAAAATAAATTCTCTAAGTCATACAACATTAAAGTAAAGAAGAGAAGATTAGATCTAATGAACACTATGGGAATGAAATTAAGGGGATGAAGGTTGAATTTTAAATTCATCATTCATTATATGTGGGAAGAAACACCCTGGTACTTCCCTAAAGGGAATGAGAGTCTGTTACAAGTGTGGTGAAAAGGCCACCAAGCTCACGATTTCAAGGGAAATAAAGAGGCTGTCAATGTTGAATGCTACAATTGTACAAAAATGGGTCATTATGAAAATGAATATCTAAAGTTCCATGGAAACATTCCTAATAAAAGGAAATACGTGAAAAGTACAAGTTTATGTGATCACTACTGCTGAGTTTGAAGCTCCAAATGACATGGTAACAGGTAATTTAAAGGTTTCGTAAAATTTAGCCAATGCAATATTTGATTCTGGACCATCACATTGTTTCATATCTTCCTAGTTTCCTAATAAAATTAGATGTTTCCAATTTGATTTAACAATGGATTTATCAGTCCAAACTCTTAAGGAAAGTATCATTGAAATAATGTTTTGAGAATCAATTCCCATTAGAAAATATAAACATTATTTATCTACATATCTCATCGCCATACCCATGGTTGAATTTGATATAATCCTCGAAATGTATTGGATTTTGTACCATGATGCGAAAATTTATTATAAGAAGATGGAGGTTACAATTTTAGATTATGATAAGGACAACCTTATCTTTATAGTAGAAGAGTCACCATCTAATTCTTATCTAGATCCACCCCCAGTAGCTCTACTAAATTCAATTTTTGGGGACTAAGAGATTGAAATAACAAAGGGTGAGGAATTAAATGTTCAAATAGAGGATGTTCCCATTGGGAAAGAGTATATTGATGTGTTTTCAAATGATTTACTTGGTCATCCTTCAGAATGATAAATTTATTTTTCCAGTGGTTTAATTCCTGGTTCAAGGCCCATATTGAAGACCCCTTATAGAATGTTTACTATGGAATTAGTGGAACTAAAGAAACAAATAGAGTAATTGAGTAATAAAGGATTTAATCTCCCTAGTATTTATCCATGGGGATACCATTTTATTTTTGTTAATAATAATGATGTATTTATGAGGTTGTACATTGACTACAGGGAGATAAATGTCATTATAATAAAGAACATGTATCCCCTACCTTGCATTGATGAATTATACGATCATCTTCATAGATCTCAATGTTTTTTAATGATTGACCTTCGATCTGGATATCATCAGTTGTGTGTAAAGAAGGAATACATTCTGAATTCAACATTTCATACCAGGTATAATCATTATGAGTATATATTAATTCCTTTTGGACTTACTAATTCACCCTCTGTCCCCACAAATTTAATTAATATAGTTTTCAAGGAATATCTTTATGACTTGTAGTTGTATTTATTTATGATATCTTGGTATATTCCAAAAGTTGTGAAGATCATAAAAATCACTTGTGCACTTTTCTAAAGACTCTGAGAAGAAATGAATTATATGGGATGTTTAGTAAGTGTGAATTTTGGATTCAAGAGATTTATTTTCTTGGCCATATTTTCTAAAAGAATGAAATCTCTATTGATCTTTCGATGACAAGAGAAATACAAGAATGGCTATCACCGACAAGTATAATTGAGGTATACAGTTTTATTGGTTTATCAGGTTATTATCGGTGTGTCATCTAGAATTTCACCCGATTGGAATACCCATTAACCAAGATCACATGAATAGGGGTAAATTTTTCATTGAAAAAAGTGTGTGAATAATGTTTTGAAGAACATAAGAGAATATTAGTCAATGTTCTTAACATGATTATACAATCATGTAATTATGGGTCTGTTATTTATAGTGATGCTTCATAGAGGGGACTTGGTTGTGAGCTTATGCAGAATGATAGACTTATTTCCTATGCATCATGACTGCTAAAAATTCATGAACAAAACTATCCCACTCATGATATTGAGTTAGCTATTGTAATCTTTTCTTTGAAGATATAGAGAAACTATATCTATGGTGAAAAGTGTGAGATATATACCTATCACAAGAGTTTGGTGTATATTTTCTCACAAAAAGAACTCAACATGAGGCAAATACTATGGCATTAACTACTCAAGTTTATTTATTTCATTATACACTACAACCCGGGGAAGAAAAATAAGGTGGTGGATGATTTGAGAAGAATGGATCATTGAGTTTTGAATAAGATGAGAGTTGAAAGGGATCCTAAGTTCATTGATCTAGTAAATATGGACATGGGAATAATCATGGAAGGTGAAACATATATACTTTTTCAAATGGTTTCCAAACCATCTTTAATAGAATGGATAAAGAGTTCCCAGACTGATGATGAGGAGTTTCAAAAAAAATGAAGCTGTGAACAATGGGTGATTGATCTACTTCATATATGAAGATGGAATTATGAAATTGGGGAAGTTACTTTGTGTTCCTGACATTCATGATCTAAAATGGGAATTATTGGATGAGGATCATATCTCCAATTTCTCTATACGCCATGGTATCACTAAGATGTATAGATATTTGAAGGAACATTATTTTTGGGACAACATGAAGAGGGAGATTACTGATTATGCGTCAAGATGTATGGGTTTTCAATAGTTTAAGGTTCGAAGACAACATCCTAGAGAAGTAATACAACCTCTTCCCATACCTGAGTGGAAATGGGATGATATTATGATGGACGTTTCATGGGGATACCAAATACTCCTAGAAGGAATGATGCAATATGGGTCATTTTTTATTATCTTACCATGTTAGCTCATTTTCATCTATATGGGAATATTTACCACATGAATGTTTATCAAAACTAAATATTAATTAAGTTGTAGGAATTCATAGGGTATCCCCATCGATTGTTTCTGATCATGATCCCCATTTTACATCAATATTTTGGAAAATTCTTTAGAAGGCCCTGGATACTGAACTATGTTTGAGTACTTCCTACCACAATAAAACTGATGTACAATCAGAAATTACTATTCAAACCTTAGATGACAGATTTATATCTTTCTCACATGACTTTCAAGGTATGTGGGATTAATATTTACCTATGGTATAATTTTCATATAATAGTAGCTTCTATTCAAGTATTTAGATAGAACCATATGAAGTGTTATGTGGAAAGAGATTTTTCACACCAACTTTTTGGGATGGTGTTGGTGAAAGAAAACTCTTAGTCCTAGAACATGTTGAGGAAACAATGAAAATGTAAAGATTATCCAAACCCACATCAAAGCAGATCAAAGTATGAAAAAGATATATGTCGATAATCAAAGGAAGGATTTGTAAATTCTAAGTATGAGATCATGTTTTTTAGGAATCTCTATAAAAGGGAGTTATATGATTCGGTAAGAAGGGTAAATTAAGTCCCAGATACATTGGAACTTTCGAAATTATATAACAAATTGGAGTTGTAGCTTTCCATTTGAAATTCCTCCAAGTCTTTCAAAAGTTCATGATGTGTTCCACTTATCACTGTTGAGAAAATATATTCCTGACCCTACACATGTACTAACCTATGAAGAAATTGAATTGGAACCTAAAATATATTATCGTGAGGAGCATATCAGGATTCTTGATACCTGAGAATGAGTGTTGAGAAACTGGATGACTCGTCTGGTAAAAGTTCTACGGAAAAACTATAAGATGGAAGAGGCAATGTGAGAACCTGAGAAACTTATGATTATGAACCACCTGAATATTTTTAAGCAGTAATATTATATAAATTTTTTAGGACTAAATTATTTTAAAGAGTAAAGAATGTTACTCCCCAAGAATCCACGGAGGTTAACCTACCCACAACTAAGGAAAATTACAACGTAAGAGTTAATTTTACAATCTCTTTATTATTTTCGGATGTTTGTACGTAAGTATATACAGGGAATTCTTTATCATCTACATATGTGTTTCTTAAAAAATGTATTTCAAATCAATTTTTTCTATTTCCTAGAATATGGGTTAAATTCATTTACTCCCTTGTTTAAATTTTTATAATTTTTTTTAAATGAATCATTCCATCATTTTCCATACAAGTTACTTTATGACATATTTGAAAAAATTAAGTAAATAATTTTTTTAAGTTATATGGATGGTGCAGCCATTTTTTCATTGTTATAACACCTTCAAAAATTTCCTTACAAATTTATAAGAATAAATTGGAAATAAATGTTTTCTTTTATAATTTCGTTACTTTTAAATGATTTCAAAATAGAAAGAGATATTTCTCTCAAATAGTTTTTAGTTTATATATTTCAACATCCTTTTATGGATTTTACACTTGTTTAAAGTTGCTTTATTATGATACAATCTTCCATATTGTATTGAAGGTTTTCTGATATGTTTGAATGTGGATGTGTTATTTTTATACCAGTCATGGTTTATGGTCAAAGTATTGAAATTTTGTATACTAGTTTTATTATGAATTTTTATGTTATGTATCATCATTTTCAAATGAGGAATGCATTGGACATAGTAAGTGATGGGTGTATCCCACTATAGCTCCTCGATGCATTAGTAGGTCTGATGAGACAAACTAGTGTCTTGGCATAAGGTCTTGACAAAATCTTATTTTTAGTCTTGTAATAAGGCCTTAAATATGTGGTTATGATGTTCGGAATTATGCATTCCATCATTATGAAATTAGTTATTGATATTACATGTGATTATTCGACTAGTAGGTTATCCATTTTAATCAATAAATGGAATTATTTGATTTATCAATGCCATATTATATTGTAGCTTAATTTAAGTAATTTGTTTTTGTATTATATGTTTCCTTAAATTGTTATCCTTATTTACGAATGATTCCCCTATATTGTTATCCTTACTGAGCATCTGAGCTCACCCCTTTCTTTTGTTTTATTTTTCCCCAGATGTGAAGAAGTATATTATGATTGACCTATAGGGATAGGATATGGGATTTGAGTTTTTTATAAGGGGACACAATGATGTTTTTTATTTCATGATGTAATGTAAAACTTATGTATGTATCTAGTACATCCAAATATACGAAAATAATCAGTCTTTTGAGAGTTAATATCTTGTGATCATGCCAATTTTATGTAATAATGCACCGACTCTGGGTAACTATGGTCATGGAGTTACAATTGCTTTCATATTTTCCTAGGAAAAATGTATACACTTTATTACATTATAGGAACTCCTACCATTTACTCTCTTAACGGACATAAAAATGAGTCTCTGAGGGTTTAGGAGGTCACTTCAGACCGAGCTCAAATTTCTACTAGTGAAAGGCCTCCCTTAACCAAAGTTGTAGTATGGGTCGATGGTTCATCATTTACTCCTATCATTGTTCCTACCACTATAGAGAGGGGGGATATTTTGTAATGTTAAAGTTTTTTCATATGATTTCACAGACTAATGAATGATTTCCATTATTGAAATATTTTATCTTTGTCTCATCCACCAGAGGATATTACAATAACGGATTTTGATCATGATGTTGTCATCGAGGAGGTTGTTCGGGGTCTTAGGTCATCAGAGGAGGGTTATGAAACAACCAATCCAAGTGTTCCCCTGGGTGATATTAACATGGGTCATGGGATTTCAACAGAAACCATGATAAATATTAGCATTCCTTTTGATGAAATACTAGTAGATGTTAATATCCATTCAACTTTAGAAGAATTTGGGATACTATATAATTAATAAAATGGATTTCAGTCTTTATTTTATATCCAATCATCCTTTTTATGCCTAATTTCTTAATCATGGGTGGATGGAATGTGCATCTCCATCCATGGAAATTTTTTCCATGATGGTTCATTGATAAAGAGTAAAAATCAATCTCAACCCCACTTTTTAGGGAGATCTAGCTCAGGTGGATATTGATTTTGGGATTCTTCCTGAGCCTCATTTGGAAGATCCTAGGAAGACCCAAGGGAGTTCCCCTTATCAAGAGCTACTAGCCTAGACTTCTAATTCTGGGAAGGCTAGGGTGGAATTCTCCCAAGGTGCTGACTTGTTATTAGGTAAGGATAACGAATTTTTTTGATTATTCCATATTCATTCTATTATCTTGAAGATAATAATGATTCTAATTCATCATTTAGAATTAACATCTTTTTTGTCTAGAGATGAGGTTAAGAATTCAGCATTCTTTTAACCAGTATTGGAAGGTGAGGTGCCCACTGTTCAATAGGGAATAGAGCAGGACACTTCTTTGACTGCACTGATCATGGAGTACATCTATCCTTCTGACAGTGACTCTAAATCAGATCTATAGTTGCAGAATCCTCTTCTCACCACACCTCTCAAGGACTAGTAGAATATATTGAAGATAATCTGTGAGAAACCCATTGAGGACCTTCCATTGTTAATCCAATGATTTTTAGTTATGTTTGGAATATTAGGATTTGGTTGGTTTGATAACCATATAATCCATGCTTCTATGAAGGAGACTATTTGTGGTTGGGAGTGATAGCCTATTCATTAAAAATAACTCATAAAGGATAAATATCTTTCTAACATTGATTACTTTCGAGCAGCATTATCCCTTATGGAGGTTGATACCAACAAAAAACTAGTGTAATTCAAGCAAAAAATCAAGGATATGACTATTAAAGTGTCATTCCTTCACCAATAATTAAATTACACTCTAGGAGAATTTGAAAATCTCCACCATTCATTGGGTAAATCCTAAACAGAAGGGTTCAGTTCCATTATTTCTATAATGGAAGCACCTTCTCGGGCTGAGGAGACTGAAGCTGGACAATTGAGTGATCTTCAAGAAGTAGTTGATGGGGCTCAAGAGGTTGATCCAAAGATGAAGAGTAATGTTGAAGGCCTATTTTAATATATAAAAGATTGACTCCAATGTTTTAATGTTTCCTTAGGGTATTTTTTGTTTATAAAAAAATAATTTTTCTTTCATTTTTCTATGTCTTCATCCTTACCTTTTTCAGGTAATCATATCGTCGAATCTGATTTTTCATAGCATGACATATTCATACCATCTAATAATAATTACTATGATAGGTATGGGGGTGTACTATTTTCTAATCCCAGAGGCCTAGTGAGCATAGTGTTACTATTTCTAGGGTCAAATGGAAAACCCCACAAACCTTATACCTTTTGTGTCATCACCCAAATTTTTTCATAAGCTGAATTTGAAAGAGACTCACTGAGAGAGACTTGGATTTTTCTTAGGATTCCATTTTTGATTTTATATCCTAACAATATTTGTTCCTTTCAAATTTTAATAGCTCAATATTTCTATAACCATATAGAGCATAAGTCTAGAAATGTAAGACTCAACTTTTGTCAAGGGTTCCCTTTGTATTTTTTCAGCCTGGTGAGTATTGTATCACTTTTTGTGGGAAGTTTAATGTCATTAATTCCAGACTAAAAGGGATAGTGTTTTAGTTGAAAAATCTTTGACCAATAATTTTATGTTGATAACTGAAATACGGATTTGTTTCTGGGAATGTTCAAATATTCTTCATATACATTTAAGGGGAATCTTAAGCCATGATAATATGGTTCCTGAATAGAAACCATGAACATTTAGAATAGAGGATTTATTTCCTAGTAATAGAGATACTTCTTGTTGAAAATCCCATAATGAGGGTTTTTTATGCAAGGCCAATTGGGTCACATACTACATAGTCAAATAGAGGCATCCTTAAGATGAAAGTCCAATTATGGAGGTCACTTATGAAAGGTCAATGGGGGAATGTACTGTATAGGTAGGTAATGGAGTTTTCAAGAATTTTGACATTATATTACTATTGGGTGAAGGAGGTTTATGTAGACCCAAATTTCTCAAGACCGAAAAGTGTGGTTTTTTCTGGTTATGATGTTTGAAAATGTAGGGAATACTAATGTCGTCAGAAGAAAGAAATGGGAAACCACTCATACGTGAATTTGATGTTTGAAGGATGGTATATTTTTTTAGATAACCATTGTTAAGGGTAGAATTCGCCTTTTTGATAAGGGTTTATGCAATCGTTCAGTTTGAAATCATGCAGTAAGGACATTATGTTTTTCAGTTTAAAGTCATGCAACAAGGACATTATGTTGTGCACTTTAAATTCATGAAGTAAGTACATAATGTTGTACAGTTTAAATTCATGTAGTAAGAACATTAGGGGGAATATAATTTAATCTCATTATCATTGACCTAAAATTTTTATGATTATTCTATTCTTGGTAATTTATTTTGAAATGTTCTACCATGTTCAGGTATAGAAGGAGAAAGTTGTAACATGTGATTTGTGGATTCCTAGATACAAAGGGTGGTATGGGAAAAGTGGATTAGGACAATAGAAAAGGTCTCTCCCAATAAAAAATTTACCAATGATTTAAACACCCATCATGGGGTCTATTTAATGTAAGTCCAACTGGGGAACATAATGCATAGTCAATATCGGCATCCTTGGGTTGAAAGCCCCATTGTGAGGGATTTTTTATACCAGGTCAACTGGGGAACATAATTTATTGTTAGACAAAGGATATATAAATAATTATGACATAATATCGGTAAAATCCAAAGGATGTTTATGGAGATTTGGATCTTTATAGGCATAGTGTTTTGTTGGTGGAGAAAAGTTTCTGAATACGGGACTTGTATTTCAAGTCATGATTTCCGAAAAATATAGGGGATTAGGCTTTCTATAAAGTTCTCAACCAAATTTAGGAAGTATGGTTCTTGTATTTTTAGTTCATACAAATAAGACCATGTGATTATAGAAATTATGGATAGTACATGGTCAAATGGACCTAGATTATTCTAGTATGCCTTGAACATGCAATGAGGGTAAATGTAAACCACTATCATGGAGGATTTTAGGTCAGGAGAAAGGAAATTGGGATAAATATGCAGAGGATGATTGATGATTTTAAATTGTGGGTTCCAGTATACCATCATCAAAAGATTCAAGTAACATAAGATGCTTCTCTAAAGAACATAGTTACCACTGGTTAACAAACCTGTAATGAGGGATATTTTATGAAAGGTCAACCAGGGTATGAACTACATAGTCAAACAATGGAATCGTTTGGATGACATGGTCATTATACGGTAAAATTATGCAAGGCCAAATGGGAGCATACTGCATGGTTAGGAAAAGGAGCTCTCAGGTTTCATAAATTCACCACCAAAAGATGAGAAATTGTTATGAAGAATCACTCAATATTCAAGATTAGTGGTACGAAATGAGAAAAGGGAATTGTTCAATTCATAAAGGATGCATTGGATCAATACTAGCCATGAATTTGGAGTCCCTTACATAGATTCAACTCATATGTAGAAGGGGGACTTCTCTTATTTCCTTGGTGTGTTATCTAAGGAGAGGAACCATAACAAAATCTTCTATATATATTTTTTTAATTGTATATAGGAGAGAGGGAATTTTATTTTACCCTATGGTTGGGGATAGGTATTAAGGCCTAAGATTCAATACGTATCTCAATGGGACTCAAATCAAGACACACATAGTTCTAGAGGTACCATACTATTTGAAGTCATTTGGTGAGGACATTGGTCATGCATTTCAACATCTTATAGAAAGGATGTGGGTTATTCTGAAGTGAAAAAGAATATTGTGGCTAGACCAGGGTGTAGAGTCCAAGTGTCACTACATATATTTTCGAAGCAAAAATCAAGTCACACGTAGTTGTAATACATATGGGTTCATACATAAAGTGATAACTACTATTGGATCACCCCATTGAGATATTAATTTTACATGGGAGAGTATGGGATTTTTTATGTTGTGTTGTGTGTGGTCCTGGGATTAAATATATGGGAATCACTACATATCTTAAATGGAAGAAAATATAGCCACACATAGTTTTTGAAGGACCGTGCAGTTTACCATCATGTTGTAAGGATTTATGGTGTGCCTTTTGATTTTTTGAATCTAGGACCAGAATATCATCAATTTGAATAGATATACCTTACTTATGCAGGTAAATCCTTTACCAAACTCCTGATCTCATGTGAGTTGTTCTCAGTGTGAGAAACAAGGAGTGAAAATATTTCTTCTACAATAAAAGTTAACACAGGTAAAGGATAATGGAATTTCAATCAAGTAGTGGCTAATCCATGAGAGAGGATATAGGTGTTTCTTTGTAACTCATAGGTATGAGAATCAATCCATACTAGTTCTTAGTATTTCCTATAGTGTAACGTCATGCGGTAAAGAAATTAAATTAATTGACATGAAAGGATGAGAACACTGTGGCTGAAACAAGGTGTAGTACACGAGCGTCATTATATATCTCATTGGGATGAGAATAAATCCACAAATGGTCCTTGATAGTACCCCTATGCAGATCATATTCATGCATTGGATGTAAAAGGTCTACGTGATTTTATTATGTATGGACTTGAGATTGGATAATCTCAGTGTCACTATGAATCTCAATAAGATAAGAATCAATCCACACATAGTTTTGTTAAGGTTGTTCCCCACACCAATCAATCTTTGATATGTAGAAGATAAATTTTTATAACTTCCCAACTAATGGAAGGGCCTAAGTCATGAAGTCTAGGTATCACCATGCATCTCATTGTAAAGAGAATCAAGGCATATGTCCTAGAAAGGTTTTTGTGAAGATCAGGTTCATGCATGGGGGGAGGTAATGAGAATTTAAATTTCTAAAATCATGGTTGTACCCATGATTGGAGATCCAAGCATCACTACATATCTCAATGGGTGGAAAATAAAGCCACAGATAGTTATTGAAAAATGATTCCTATGTAGGTTTTATTCATGAACATGGGGGTGAAGGGGACTTTTTAATCATTGTGGTTAGATCTGAGACAGGATATTCAGGTGTCACGATGTATCTTTCTAGGGTAACAATCTGTCCAAACATAGTTATTTAAAAGGGGTTTCATTGTAGGTTTCTTCCAAACATAGGGAAAAAATGGCGCCTGAGTGCCCCAAGGAAGTGAAAATGTTGTGAGTGATGTTTATGCGTAGAATCTAGCCATATTTTAAAGGACATTAAGGAATATCTACTCATTTTATTTTTGGGGATTTCATAACATCAAATGAGGGAGTTGTTAACCATACTATTTAGTGTCATTTTCTAAGTAAAATGGTGTTTTTTAGTTTTAGGTCACAGGTCTAGGACCACATGTCATGCATTTTGTTATCCTATGATAAGGATAATGATGCTATATAGTTTTACATCGTAAAACATGGACATAAATTGTGTTATTCAGTTTAACGTCATGCGAATAAGATGAACATTGTGTGATTACACAATGTTATCGTTTAAGAACCTCTCAATGATTTGAGTTGTAGTGAGTTTTCCATACATTGAGATTTAGTAATAAGCTCCATTAGAGTGGACCTTATGTATGGAGTATGGTCCTTCCCACTTTGGGTGAAGCATGGGTGGATTCATTCCTGGTATCATTATAGTCCTAATGACCAATACCAATTTGCTTTGTAGAAATGAATGGAGGTTTAATTTCTTATAAAAGTCTCATGTTATCTTATTATGATAGACTTCCAAGTGATTCAATGTATTCAATATCTTTTCATCCAATCACTCAAATTCGTCCAGTCATTTCTGTGATTTTTCATATGTAGATAACTGGTCACAAATTTCAATATGAAGAAATGGAAATTAAACATCAATGGAAAAGACAGATTTTGTTCCATACACTAATGAGTATGGGGTTTCCCATGTTGTAGTATGATTTTAAGTCTAATAATCCCATAAGGAATACAATATCTATTCATGCCAAGATTTATTATCTATATCCACCATCTATTGAATTATGTTTGATAGGGTATTGTTAAAATACTCTATTTATCCAATGGCCACTGCATGATAGTGGGATGAATAGTTGGATTTGATATTGTATTCCTGATAGAGATTTCCTACCTCAGTAGAACAACACTAATTGTTGTTGTTTTTCAATATGGCATGAGGGACAACAAATCCGATAATGATATTAGCTTTAAAAAATCTATCAATGCTTTTGGCTTCAACTTCTTTGAGGGGTATTTCCTTATAACATTGGGAGAAAAAATCAGTAGCAATAAGGATTTTCCTAAACTACATAGCTATAGCTAGAGGAACCAGTCCAATAGTATCAACTCCCCATGTGGAAAATGGCCAGAAGAATTCAGTTTCATGTAGAAACTCTAGGGTCTGATGGATAAAATTGGAATACACTTGGTAGGGTTGAAACTTCTTAGTGAACTATGTGAAATATTTCTTCATTGAAGGACAAGAAGTATCAAAGCCCTAAAATTTTATCATAAATCATATTCCTTTATTAGTGGGCACCAAAAGAATATGCATGTACTTCTTCAATAATAGAAATTGTCACTTTTCCATTAACACATCTGAGAAGGACTCCCTCAAATAATCACATGTATATGACATTCTAGTTATTTGGCCATCAAAAATAGTGAAATTAGTTACTCATCGCTAGATATATTATCTTCCAACCCTGTCTGGTGGAAGTAATTCTTCTTAGAGATATTTCATAATGGGATCCATATATTTTGGGGTTGGATTGTATGACTCAGGAATGAGGATGATTTCATTAATTTCCTTTTTTATAACTTGAAGAATAGGTGAAACCATGCGACGATGGGAAATAATAATCCATGTTTTACCCCAATTTGATTCTTCCAAAGATATATATGCATTTTCTAAAACAAAATCCTAGTAATTATACGACTGTGGAACATGATTCAATGTTGTCTATGGGGGTAATTCTGCCATTATCCCTCAGAAATAATCACATAAGGGAATTATATCTTCTTTTCTTATGGAATAATCCTAGTTGATCTTCATTATTATCAATTATAAATCACCCTTCACCAATAGGTGATTCACCAGTACAAAGAGTGTCAATTTCAAACCTACAATGGGAGCCTGATATTATGCCTTATTGTTGGTACCACCTTCTAATAATAAGTAGTATAGAAACACTTCCATCTCTGAGGATATAAGAACAATCCCGAACCAATTTTTTGAGCATAGGGACTTCCATTCTCTTCCCTGTCGGACTCCTGGAATCACTATCAAAAAATATGTCCCATGTTTTGGGGTTGTCCTGAAGATAGAATATTTTATCATTAGGCAGTTCAGTATTTAATTAAATCTCTTCTATAAATGGGTGCTTATCAAGGAAGTCTACCAAGTCCTGAAATTTTACTACTTTCTAAGGTAGAAACAGTATATCATACTACTGTAGAACAACTGCACATTGTTCCAGGCATCCAACTGGCATAGGATGACTGAGATAAACTTTAGTAGGTTATTGGGAGAAACCAATTGGATCTCATGGTTCTAAATGTAGTGTCTCAACTTTTTAATGAAAAATATTAATGCTAGAAAGCTCTTTTATATACCAGAATAATGAGTATCATCATCAATCATTGTTTTAATAAGATAATAAAACATGTTTTCACTCCCATCATAGATATTTTTCATGAGGAAAGCACCTAATGATACTTCTGATGCCATCACATACAAAATGAGTGATTTCCCTTCAACATGTGGCATCAATACTGGTAGAAAAAAATAGGCATTTCTTGAGGGAATCAAATTATTATTTTTAGTCATTGGTCCACTGATAAGTAACCCCCTTCTTCATCAATTTTGTGAAGAGTAAACACTTGCCTACGTGGTTGGATATGAATTCCTGAATATAGTCCAAGTTTTCTCAAAGTCCTCACAACTATATCATGTTTCTTGGATTTAAATTTCCATGGATATCATTAACCTTCTCATGATTAGATTTGATGCCACGATGGAAAACGATGAAGCTGAGAAATTATCATAAGGTTATCTTGAAAGCACATTTCAAGGGGTTTATCTTCAGATTATTATGTTGAAGCATACTAAAGACAATTTCTAGATCATTCTTGTGGTTTTTACATTTCCAAGAATTTACCACTATATTATCCATGCATAATTCAAAATACCACTCTAAGAGAGGGTTTCAAAATGTTATGCATAACACGTTGGTATGTGGAACTGACATTCTTCAAGAAAAATGGAATTGACCAATACTATAATAATCCATGATGGGATCTAAAAGAATTATCTTATTCATCTTTTGGGGGCATCCAGATTTGGTTATACCCTGAATATCGATCCCTGGTAAAGAGGGCCTAATAACCAGTTTTTTCATCAATCATGATTTCTGTAACTAGAAAAAAGAAATATTGTTTAAGAAAATGTCAATTGAGGTCTATGAAAAAGATCCAAACCATGATTTTCCTTTTATCTTTTTTACTGGTAAAATATTGGCCAGCCATTTTTGGGTACTATACCTCTAGGGTAAAATCAAACATAATTATTTTTTCCACTATGGCCTGAATCTTGGTGTTGTGGGTCAGGTGTGTCCTCCTAACTTCTTTCTTGTATCTCTGATGATATTTTAGAAAACTCCGGTGATGGATGGACACCTTAGAGTCATGTTCGGGAATCGTTGGGTAGTTATAGGAAAACACATCCTGGTGCTATTTTATGAATCAAGTGTATACCTCATATTCTTTGGGATTCATTGATAAACTAATTCGAGTGGGGTGAAGATCTTCTTTTATACACATATTTATTTCTTTGAGCTTGTCCATGGTAGTGAAGATTCCTTCCTCAAACTGTGGAGGGGCATCCCTAAGATATTATTCATCTTCCTCTTCCTCATGTTCTATTTATTTTTCTTCTTATTGGGAAATAGATGACAAAATAAGTTCCTCAAAGGGAAGTGGAGAGTCACCATTTGAAAATCTGGAGGATGAGGCAATAATTTCATGCTCACTTGGTGGTATATAGCCTTCTTTGAGTCTTGAATGGGAAACGAGGGGCTGATAATGAGTCTCTTTACTTCATCCTGTAGTTATAATGGCTTCTTCTAGTTTGGCTGATATAAATTCGATTTTTTGAAGCTTAGTGAATGGAATTAATAAATTTTCATTTAATCCTTTATTATCACATTGATAAATAATAACTCCTTCAATACCATAGGGCTCGACATTTGTGATTGATGTTATGGAAGATGGTGAATGAATTCATTAATTCTGGACCACCCTTCCAATTTGATTAATAGGAAGCATTTAATCTTCACTAAATTGTTAAAAAGGGTTAGCTGGGATCATCTCCAAGCCATTTGGGGCATTTCTTTGAGCGGCATTAGTTGCCATTGAATTTTTCTATTCATTGTGATAGAACTATGCATCGATGTATTGTGTTTTTTAGGATTTTAACAGGTCCTTTTCACCATACAATTCCCTAATTTAACCATTTATAGAATATTTTATGCATTTGGTTATATGAAAAAGGAATGACCGCATGATGATGTATCCATGGTATTCCCAGTATAACATTGAATGTTATGTCATGCCAAACTACCATGAACCCTAGGTCAAACACAAGATCTTCAAATTGATTTTTGCGTGTAATATCACTGAGAGTCTCTTGATCATTCTTGTTATAACCTTGAATCATCATATTGGAGGGAGATAAGTGAGATTCATTGAGATCTAGGTAAGGATATTTCTAGAAAAGGATGAGTTTTACTCTTGGTCTATTTTCGATGAAGGATCATTGGATATCAATGTCATTTAACATGTCGGTTATATACAAGGGTCTGACATGTCCTTGTATGATAGAATCCTCATCTTGGTTGGTGAATGATATGACCTCATAAAATTCTATAGTATCATTCTCCATAAGATATACTTCATAAATTGTAATCACAACTTCTAATTATTCATGGCATGAAAATTCCTCAATGACTATTTCTCAGAGGTCCTTTGATAGACTCCGAGTATCTCAAAATGATAACTTATATTGAAATTGGAAAAATTATTTCAACACATCATAATTTTTATTCAAAGTTATGTTCTTTCCAGAATGAAGATTCTCATTTATAGGCACTTTTGGAGCTGATGTTCCTGATGTGGATGGGTCATACCATGGTATAGTATCTAGAAGTGTTCATATTCTTATAGGATTGGGCTGATTGGGTTGGTCTACTCACTTGGAAGGATGTCGAATATTTTCTAACCGGTCATCGAATATAATCATGGCAGGGTAGACCCTATCAAGTGTGGAAGAAGAATTCATTTTTTGTCTTATTTATCTTACTAAAGAGATTTCCCATGAGTTTCACCTGAATAGATAGTTCAAAAGGGGGTTTGATTGATGTAGTGTCTCCTAGCTTGTCCAAGTATTCCCATGTATCCTCTACCTTAACAACCTCTTCCCTAAATTCCCCAATCAAGTATAGGGAAATCATTTTTTTAATCAGAATCACCATTTGAGAGGGGATCCATTATGTGAATACCAATAATAGAACCAGAGATCAACTCATCGTCTAATATAAATTCTGAATGATGGATCATCTCTTATTCTAATATTTAGTGGGGTGGTGCTCGGGCTTTTGGAATGGTTGTAATTATGTCTACTAAGGTCAGGGAAAACTTTGGTCTTAACAATCACTCATATTATTATAATATATTATTATCCTTCTGGCCATATCCCTTTTTTCAGTATTGGTCTTTAGTGGATTGGATTTTAGATGAAGAGAGTTTTGTTGTAGAATAAGGGGTTGAGGGAACAATTAGTTGTTTCAATTGTGGTTATATAATAGCATGAGTCTGGTTGATATTTTTTCTAATTATCAAGTCACCAATCATTTGCCTAATCTTTCTCTTAAACTCATTCCTTTCACCTTCCTTTTCTAGATTAGTTGTAGAAACATATGCTACCTGAGCTGGATAATTTTTCAGTTTCACTTTCCCATAGACCACCATCTTTTGTACGAGGTATTTGAAGAAAAAACACTCATAGATGGGGTTCCCTAACATTTTATAGAAGGGGAAATAGGTTGGGAGCTCTTAATCACCTTATCTTTTAAATTCCTTGGTATTTAGAAACAAAACTATGTTGTTTTCTAATTCCTAGATGAACTAACCAAGGACTTGGTCATTCTAAAAAACATAGACCTTGTTTTTCAACTCCTTAAACTATATCTACCTCTAATAACATTGATCATATTAGAATGTAATCCATATTTGTTGATTCTCAGGAGTTGGATACCAATGATATGGTGTATGATTTCAAATAGGATCATGTATAGGGGGTTTCTTATGTGTAACTATAGAAACCTATTTCTTTCATGTGACCTTTCCATGACTTTATGGGATTACCCAGAACTTGGATTTGGTCTCTATGATGGAGAATTCCAACTATGGAGAATTTTTTTTCGATCCCAAAACCCTATTGTGTATTTCATAATGATAAATGGTGTGTGAAAATCATCATGTATATTTTATAAACATATAAGAAACAACTCATATTGAGGGAGTGGTATGTTTAAGGATTAATTCAATACTTTCCACCAAAAAATGAAGTTTGAGACCCTTTTATTCTCCCTTTGTTTGCAGTTTGTGAGGGTAAAGACTATTGTCTTCTGAATCATTGATCTGAACATGAAGTTGATTTTATGATATAGATCTTCCCATCCACTAATCAATCAAGACTTCAAACTCGTGTACCATACAAAGGTTGGCCCCTGCAGTGATTGCCTGAAGCATTTGGTTTTCACTACTTCTTGTTTCTGTGGGGTCCCCATCATGGGATTGTAGTGAGAGATGAAATCTATAAAGTTATCTTCTGATCTATTGAAAATTAGAAATGTTGGATTCCCAATGTTTGGCAGAGGAGGGGTCGGATCTACCCATTCCAAGTAAGCCTTATTTTTTGCTATACTGGCACATGTTATTTGTCCATGGATTCTAATCAAATCAAACATAACTCTATGGTGTTCATAATAATTATAGGAATGTATGGTTGATTAAGGACTTGAATAGGTGTAGTGGATGGATACTAAATGGGTGTGGAGACTAGAAGGACAACTAGTGGCAGCACTATTGGTATCTTTTATGGGTATCCAGTAGGGGAATGACTGTAAGTATGTGCTTGACCATGTTCTATATTTGTACCCAAAGTAGGTAATTATTGATCTATTATTTCAGGATCTAAATATATTGGTGGTTGAAGTCCCACATCAAGTGTATATTCCTTGTCTACTTATGTTGTTGCAGAAAACCCTCTGTGTTGAGGTGTTCCAACTAGAAGTGTGAGTTGAGTGTCTGCTTGTACAACATATCTAGAAATAACACTACTGCATAGTATTTATGCAGTGAGTCTTCTCAACTGTCTCATTTCCTACTCTTGTTAATAAAATATTTCCTCTATCAAAAGGGATTGACCTTATCCAGGGGGAAGGTGAGACATGGTATGACACTTAACTTTTCCCCAATTAGGTACCTTTCAAGGGGTTAGATGTTTATTATTTTAGGGGATACCAAAATTTTGGGTGAGCCTCTATTTTTGTCTATGCACACCTCCTAAAATCATTTTGGTGTGGAATATGTCATGAACATGAACTTCTTCTTCAACCTCCTCTAAATTGGTGTCACGTTCTGGAGGGTCTTGAATGGTGTCATTGATGAAATTCACATATACATAGTTCCTAACATATATTATATTGTAATTTTTATGATATCTCTTTCTTCTGCACCCTCCATGAAACATGTCCCTCTTCATTGTTAGTTCCATAGGATTTTTTTGATGGATAGTGACCTCGAGGGAATTCCCAAAGAGTTTAGTTGTAGATGTTCAAAATTAATGTACCATATCACGAGATGGAAAAAATTGAGAGGATTAACTTCGTGGAATCATACCTAATTAGGGGAATACTAATTCTCACTATGGAGTGGATTGTTGAGGTGAAAAAGCTCCCATCCTAGAGGGATGGGTAATTAATGTTTTACATTTACAACCCTTTTGACTTGTTTATATGCTCCTATGGTTTGAGTTAAAGAAACCCCCATACCTATGGGATGGGGTCTTTCTTGAACTATTGTAGATAATATTACCATATATTCTCTTCTTATTTTACAGATTCTGGTCTTAACATGGATAGGGTACATTATTCAGAACTCACTTAAATCACCCATTTCATAAGACCATTGTATTATTTCTGACATTTTCTCAATCTGAAAACATTCATACTATATGAGGGAATCCTTCTCGATGATCTCATATGCTTGACACAATAGTATCACAACATCTTTATCTCTTTAGGCCTAAATTCATTTGGAGTTGTTCAAGGCTTGTTCTTGTTCATCATATCTTCGGTCATGAATAGATCCTATTTTTTACAGTTGTCTAGGGGAAATGAAATTTCATGATACCACCTTTGGTGGGTTTTGTTAACTTGGGAATGCAGTGATATTAAATGCTTCATATACACCCCATCCTCTAATATGAACACCATATGGGGTGTCTGTAACAAAAATCTGTAACTTCATTAACGCATTGAGGGTATAATGTTGAAGGGATACCTACTGCTTATCAATCATTGGACTTTATAAAGAAATAAGATATGCCATGTCAATTTGTCATTATATACCATCTATTACCTTGACATGACTCTGATACTCTTTATAAGTTAATAATTTTTCTTTCAAATGATGAATAGTTTTCTATCTATTGAGGTGAATTTCAAGCATACAATATTCTAACATCACCTTTAGTAATTCTATATTGAGAGGGGGATAAAGGCCAAAATTTGACCGGTATTTCTTATTTATCTAACTATTTTTTCATGTTGAGAATGTCTTCTTCCTCATTCATAAGAGGTTCCTCGACCTGGTCTGACCAGAGTGGACGTCTTCTTCTTTTTTACCACAAGAAGTGGGATTGGTTTGGATTCCTTCTACTATGATGGAAGGAAATTGATCCAAGGGTGGTTCAGAGAATAGCCATTTCCTTGGGTTGTCTCCTAGTTGAGAAAGTATTTCACCAGCCAATGGAAAGGCATCAGACATGAATGGCCTTGTATTTGCAAGAGCCTCATGATAATATTTCTTTCTCATCACTACAATGACAATTGGATAATTCTTTTGATGTTGTTAATCACTACTATAGAGATAACATTCACAGTGACTTCCAACATGGGGAGGACTATCATGGTGGATTACAGCAATGGGAGGACCCACATGCTCCATGGTATTCTGGCCACATGACGGATTGTAATGGATCTCATCAAGAGATAGGCTATTGATATCAAATAAATTGTTTCCATGAAGAAATCCTTCATGGTGAAGTGTCCAAAGAAGACCTTCATAATTATTTATATTACACCCATAATTTGGTAACGGGGGGTAGGATCTTGAGTTACAAAAGATAAACCTCTGAGGGCTTCAAGAACTCTAGTGTCAAGTGAAGCCAGGTAGTAGATTGTCTCTTTATTCTCCAATATAGTTTGATGATGATTATTTTTATAAGACTTTTTATGAGATATTAGGTCTAATTGTAGGAATAATTGGTCTTCATGGTCATGTTTTTCTTCTTACATTAGAGTGGCCATTGGGATACGTCGATTGCCTATAATTGGAGAGTGTTTATGTTCATGATCCAATTGTTCATATATTATGGGAGAGTTTTCCCTATGACCCTTCTGGATGAGAGCAGAGGTATGTGTCTGCTCTAGTGTGTTATGTTGATGAGCCACCCCATTTGTGCGGATAGAGTTATGTGTCTATCCCTTGTGGACTATTGTCTTCACCAAGATGATATATTGAAAATTATGTAGGATATGGCCAGGGATTTTTGTCTGTCATTTTACCAATTCTAATATATTCATGGTTACTTCAGTGAATTTAATGGAGAAATATGCCCATTCCGTATCTAAAATAGGTTTATTTGAATTCTTATTTCCTCCCTCCTCTATCATTAGAAAGTACTCATGTGCGGGGGAAGAGAGTTGGTTCTTCCCTCTGATTGTCAATGAGACTTTCTAAATGACTTTTTCATAAGCCTCCAGGTGAGTTTTTTGGATGGATTTATAAACGTTGGTCGGTGGGTGTGTGTGTGTTTTCCAACTATTTGTTTCCAAAAATGGTTTGAAGACTACTTTGAGTGCTTCCAGATGAGTCTTCTAGCATGAGTGATGGGTGTAGGACAGTGTAAGCTCCTGCCTATAGGTTTCCATTATATTTTGTTTGTAGGTGTATTTAAATTCATCCAGCTGATTCTAATGGTTACAAGAATGAAGTCTGATCGGTGTATGTGTTTGATCACTGCTTGCCACAAAACTGGGTTGGTGGGATTCTCCGAAGGGGGAAAAGGAAACAACCTTTTCCCAATTTTTTAATTGTTTTCCTTGTCGGGACGTCTTTCATTCCCAGGTTTTAAGTACCTGGGTCGGTCAGTTGAGGAAAAAACCCTCATCGTGCTGAGGTTTAACTATTGTGCAGTGTTGGTTGTAGTTATTGGTGGAAGGATCAATTGATAATAACCCTTATGCCTCCTATCCAAAGTCATAGGTGGCCTCTTATTCCAACTCCCTGGAATATGGGTGGGACTGATTGTTTCATTTCGGGGTTGAACTCCCTAAATGGTTGAAGATGGTAGTTGGCGTCATCTACTTTAGGAACCCTAGTCATTATTGACCATACTATTGGTGGTGTTGGCTAAGATGGAGGGATTTTCGGGTGACCTCTCATGTCAAGGTCATACCATTATCATGGTACTCTCGGACCAGTTAGTTTGAGATCCATCATTGAAGACGCTGATTCAGTGATTACATCCATCATGAAGATGAACATGTATTATAAATAGAAGTCAGGGAATTCATTGGTGAAAACCTTAATGAGGACATGGTTCTATGGAAGTTCTTGGAATGAAGTGCCTATATATACAACAATAAATAATAATAAACTCCCGAAAAGTAGAATCTTCATTTATTGAACAGTTTCGTGATTTATCGCCTTGTTTGGCCCTCATTTCCTTTGAGAATGGTAGGGGCATAGCAGGTAGATGACACTATCACCTTGGTTAAGGATTCACATTGGGTTCACTATTTTTTGTTTCCCTTGGATTTTTCACCCTATGATGGTTTTTTGTTTCCGAATAGTTTCCACTGGGTTATGTCATGGAACTAGAAACACTCAACGGTTCTATATCCAAAGGTAATTTCTTTCCAAAGGTAGGTTATCATTAAGGATTTTAACCCATGATGCTTAAGAACTCACACTGGTCGAGAGGATGGGGGTTCATGCTCATCACTCACTTTTGGGGGGAAATTGTTCCCTACTCTGGGACACTCTTTTAGATTTAAGTCATGTTCATGAATCCTTCCTTAATTCCCAAGTATGATATGGGTAAATCCAAGATTAGAAATAAATTATTTACACATGTGGAATTTAGAATCTCTGTATGTATCTAAGGTTCTTCATCAATAGAGATATATGTATGTAGCCACGGTTCTCCATTAATTGTATCATATAATATAATACATAGATATTATTTGGACTTTACTATGAAGATACTGATTTTCTAGCCACAAAGTAAGGTACTCTAATGTTTATTCGCATCCAGGTATATGAAGGCCACTCTGAAGTTTATTGACATCCAGGTAGATGAATGTGACCCCTGAGATTATCATCATCTAAGGAGATAGTAATTTTATGATGTTGGGATAGAACCCATAATGGGAATCCTGTGTATCATTCTTAAAGGAATCAGAACCCACATAGTTATTTGCCTCTTAATGGGGCACATCATACCTTTTAATTTCGTGTTATTAGGACCCAACTGTATAATTTAATGCCATGTGGTTAGGACATCTAGGAGGAATGTGGCTAGTCAAAGATTAGTGTGGGACTTATGCTAAAGAAACCCATGTAACTTGTAAGGGATATGAGTTTCCATGTTGAAATAGGCCCTACTGAGGATTTGGACCAAAATAATAATGTTGGTTTAGGAGTTGGGTCTGAACCTTAGTGGGGCTTCCTACATAACCTATTGGGATGGTAATAAAATCCCACATAGTTTGGGATGTCTCATAGGGGAGTATGTCCCTTTAAAAGATATGTTGGGGTTCATTCCTAATGAGTCTTTGTAGATAAGTTTGGGGGTTTATTAGGACTATCTTATGAGGAGGATGTACCTAAATCTCTTGCCTTAGGTAGGAGTCCTATGTATCTTGCTTATGATAAGAATCATACTTCTCATAGTTCAATACTTCATGTGGATTTTGTGGATTGTGTGATCATAATTAACCTATAAGACCATGTGATTCATACTAAGTGTGAGAAAAAAGATTTAGTGAAATATTTTACAAACCACACACTTTTCCCCCTTCACTGGTGGATTTGGTGGGGCTATGGAGGAAGAGCTTGAGGCTAAGACAGAAGAGGTTTGGCTATAGAAAAATATTTCAAGGCTACAACACATACCTCTCTTAAAATTACATGGGATTTTAGTCCAGGGTAAGGGAGTAATGAAAGTGAAGGACGCGGAGGTAGAGAGGAGCAGGACATCAACCTCCAACATGAAAGTCTAGGGGCTTACACTTGAATAGATTCCCTAAATTTGGTTCTAAAATATGAGGAGGGTCTCGTTCCATGTATAATGGAAAATTATGTGGGATCCTTACCCTCTCTATTAGGAACTGGTGGCTCCGAGCAGTAGAGAAGATTAGGACCAGACATAGATCAAACCCCGATCCTCTAAAACATGAACTCCTCAACACTATCCATAGGGTAAGGGTCCTGTTGTCCGTAGATATACAAATCAATAGATTTTCTCAAGATACTAATATTCTAAAAGTACAATAGAGAAAATAATATGACTATAGAAATACAAATCCAAATGGTAGACACTCTGGCGTTCTTTTTCCCGTGGTTTTTTATATTAGAAGGTCTTGATGAAGGATTTGATTTGATCCTTCTCAAACAAGGGAGCCAAAGTATGAGTGGTTCAGCCATAAATTGCATTTAATAAGGACTTATTAATGTATCACATAGGCTATAAGGTAGGGATATTCAAGTGGGATCATGCATGGGGTGATCCGTGTAGGTAGGCTTGGGTAAACAGATAAAACCTTAGGAGACAGACCACCTATATGACTACACATGGTAAATACCTATCTCAGGACATCAAGGGTATCTAGAGGTGTTCCTAGAGGCAAGTCATGTAAGTACCTAGTTAAATAAGGTAACGTCATTCTAGTCTTAATTGATTAGGTGTTGGTATAATGATTCCTGCAAGTTTATTTACTATAAAAACTAGGAGGACTTAAGTTCCATTTTTTCAATTTCATTCTATCTTTGGTATGTGTAAGAAAACCACCTAGAATCTTTTGGAGGGCATGAATAAAGTAATGCGGAAATCAGAGTATATATTTTCTTTCAAGAAAAAATATTCCTCCAAATTAAAACCTTAGTGACCTATTTATAGGAAAATATGGTACCCTGAGCGAATGCGGAAGTTCTTGCAAGTAGGTCACATAGGGACCTTGCACACAGATGATGCTTAGGGTACTTTGGGTGAATGGTTATTTTATGGTCTTGTGATCTTTGTATTTCTTCTTCAACTTTCTCTCTGTTTTCCTTGGGTATTTCCCTTTTGTTTCCTTTCAATTCATGTGATAATATAGAGTATCAGCAAATGGCATATCCATGTTTGAGAATTTTTAACCACCTAATTGAACAATGTTATAAATTAATAAAATGGATGACTGTGAGAAAATGATTAATGATAATATATGATATATGTAGGTAAATTAATATTTTAATTTTTTATTTATTGATAATGTTAATTTTAAACAAATTAATTAAGATACCAAAGTATGTTCATGCAAGATCACGGAAACATTATCATCAATGATTTCATATTTAAGTATCTTAACTAAACATCCCAAAGAATGAAATTATAATATTATAATTATTTATAAGAAATAAAATAAAATACCTTATATTATCTTTTAGTGGTTAATTTCAATATAATAATGTTGAAACCCAACTCTATTATGAAACTAGTTCAAAATGACCGAGATTACTCACACCTGATATTGAAAATTGATAATAACATAGTAATATACATATAGGGAATACTAATAAATGATTTTTATAAATGATTTTATATATAAATAAAGTTATTTAATATAATATTAATATATTTTTTTGTTTTTACATGAGTTTATAGAAAATTTGACAAATTGAAGAAATGGGAAAGTGGTTTAATTGTCTCATTTTCAAATAAATTAAACATTATTGATTTTCCACACAATGAATTTTTACATGGTGTAAAAACTAAAATAATTAGTTTTAAATCATGAATTATCTTTTATTCAGGTATATTTATGTTCAATATCTATCCCTCTCACTAAATTGGTCTTTATTAAAATATTATACTATCTGTAAGATTTTCATTGTCAATATTATTTTTAAATCAAGTTTGTTTTTGGAAGATAATACCTCAAGAGATTTTTTATTATTTATAAAATACCTCATCATTTTTTTATTCATTGGGTTATACTTTCCCCCCCAAAATTTAATTTCCATGTGACCCATATTTTACCCAAAGTGTTTTCTGTAAGTGAAAATTACCTCACCTCTTCCACTTAGTTGAGAACCTACCTTTTCTAGGTCCACATTCATTGAATGATTTTTCAAATTTCCTTATCTATGCCCCAATAATTTATTATGGTCATTTTCGAATAATTTTTCACCATTTTAAAATATTTTAATCAAACCTCTACAAGTGAAATTATCTATCATAACCTTTTTTATATAAAATCATCCTCTGTTATTGAAATGATTAACATTCCAATGTCTATCCAATGTGAACACTCTATATTCCATTAATTTTATTAAAAACTATACAACTAGATACCATACATATATTGATTAGGGAAATTATTGACTTAATTATATACCCCTTTCTCAATATAGTGTTTTTTTTAAGGATGGATACATATAAATTAATTCCATTTATTGATTGGTGAAATATTAAAAATCTGAATATTTTGTATTCGGATAAATAATTTTAATAATTACTAAGGAATTTTCTTTATGTATTTTTTTACAATAAACCTCTATTATCTATATAGGCTATGATCATCATATCCCGTTTATTTATATGGGTAAATGTATCGAAAATACATTTTTTGTTATTCTAATACTGTTGTTTATGAAGGAATATTAATTGTTTATGGTATTTTTATTAACAAATTTCATATTGTGAATTAATTGGACATTAAGATGTAATATGTGGGTCCATGTACTATATATCCCCTTGATGCAATGATTAGTCTCCTATGTCATAAGGTTTAGTTATTTGGATTATTCATACCCAAATCAAGCATGTTGTCTTGTTTGTGACCATGAAAGAGATAATTATATCATGGATGTAGCCATTCCAACAAGAATGATAACTTGAATGAGTCCTTGACTTTGAAAGATATTGATCATTATACATTCCATGGAAATAAATTTAGATATTTTTATCCATGTGATTGTTTATATTTATATTCCATTAATTTATTTATTTCAATATTATTTATTCAGATATATATAATCATTTTACTCTTATATATACCTTTAATATTATCCATTATATGATTTATTTTAATATATGTTTTCCCTTAAGTATTTTTTGAGATCACCGTTATTATGATTAAATTTTTCCAAGTTATGAAGAAAATTATTAAAGATTATATATTAAGAATAAAATTGAAAGTGTGGATAATTTATCAGATATGTTGAAGTCATATTATGGATTATGTAGTTTCTAATTTTGGGGGAAACTGTCTTTTCATTGAGAAAGACATAGCCTTTATTAGTAAATATTTTTTCATAATTAACTAAAGCTAAAAACAAAAAATTTCATGTGTATAAATTTAATGAAACATTTTCATTACATTATGTAATTATGGGATAGTTAGGTATATGAATATATATTTTTTAGAAAACACAATATGTAAAGTATGTGATTATGATCACTAGATCTGAGAGTGTAGGTTAGGGGTGTCACAATAAAAGTAACCACATAGAGGTGGAAGACGATGAATGAACTAGCCTGGTAAAGATTGAATAAAAGGAGGATCTAATGAGGACAACCATATGAGGGTGATAAATTCCCATCCCCACTATATATAAACAAGATATGCACATTATAATTGACAGTGACCTAAAATAAATATTATATACAAACATGAATGGTAGTAATCCTTTTATGGTGTGTTAATCACAAATCTATAAATATCATTGAAATTTTATTAGAACTATTGGACGATTATTAATCTCCCTTACAACTGAGACGTACTCTATATTAAGTGAATCAACCAAATGTATTGTGGGAATAAATTCAATAATTATCAATTAGAGGTGTGTTAATAAGTGAATGATTGAGAGAGAATGAATAAAAAAATCTATGTATATATAAATATGAGGTATGATAGTGGTGTTTATAACACATGGTTAAAGATATAAAAAATATGTTAGGATTATTTAGTTATAACAATAGAAGGATTTTTGAAGTGCACACACCTTGATCTACTAATTATCAAGGTGTCTCATATTTTTTATCTAATTGGGACCTTCAACTATTCATTAACATATTAAATGATTCAACACTCTTGGTTTAAAAAAATTAATTCCATTTTGATGGATAATAAAGGTATTACAAGGATGATTCAAACTACACCTTCTTCTACCATGTTGAGGGTTAAAATGTTGATTGGGAATATGTACTTTCTATCATTCACTAGAATGTATTATAAAATTCTACTTGGTTATTTTATTGATCGGTGTATAATTTAATGTGACAACTAAATAATTTTAATATCTGTTAGTGTGATTTTATTAGGAATTATTCAAGCTATAAAATTGACATTAGACCCTAAGACACATAATGATTTCAAAAAATTGAACGGCCCTTTCATCCATTTATATGAAAATATTATGAGTTAATATATATTAAAATGGATATTTTTTACACAACCACACGAATGCAACAACGAATGAAATAAATCCCAAATCTAATAGAATTTTCTTCTACAAATGAAAGTCTTTGAGATTTTTAAATATGATTGATTTTTTTATATTTCATTGATGAACAGTATTTTGATATGTAGTTGATTAAAAATATCAATGAAATTATTATATTCTAGTGTAATTTTAACTTGAAAATTTTTCATCAATATTGGAGATAAATATTATAAGGGTTTACCTTTAGTTTCTTGATTGGTTATTCTTTCTATTAAACATCTAAATTTATTACTTATTTTATTCTGACATCCACATGCATCAAATTTTTTAAATAATTTTTCTTCTTGGTTTTACTTACCTCATAATCATCTTCATCCTCGTATTATTAATGTAATTTAATATTGTATTTTTACATTATTACACTATTTAATCATACCATTGTAACACCCTAACATGATGTCATGAGGATTGATAGGACAAAAGGTGCCATAAGACCTCAGGAAACAACAATGGTTTGTGGCTAGTACCATGAATTTCCAAATTCATAACCAGGTATATATTTAACCAAACCCATTATAATAAAAAACTAATGATAAAAAATAAAAAACCTATTGACTAATATCATAAAACATACAATAAAAGATAAAATAACCAAGAAAAAATTTACTCATGTCATGTCATGTTATAAAGAATATATCAAAATTTTTCATAAATGGGTTGAATATATAAATGGAAGTCTAAAAAATGAATACATAAATCATATACATCTTTGAACAAAATATCCCATGATCTCACTATGTTAAAAGACCTCCTCAACCCCTTGAAATCTATCTCCATCTCAACTACAAATCAAAGGTATTTTTTCATTTCCTTCATCTCAAGGAATAACATTTTCATTCAAAATGATGTGAATGTAAAAATAATGGGTATAATACATATTAGAACACCCCCAATGGGACCTTAATGTTTTCCAAAAGTATTTATGAGTACATAGATGATAATCTAAATAATATAAACAAAAGATTATTGGGCATAAAACTAATACAAACAAGTTGATTCATAATGATCTTTCCTTGCTATCATGAAGCTCAAAACTACCTTTTTTGATAATTTCTAGGAACTCATGTCTACTATTCAATGATAAAACCATACATAATTGTATCAAGATCCATCACATAACATAATAACCCTATATAATCGCATAGTTATTCCACCATATTATGGATCACAATGTTAGATTTTGGTATGATGTTTTTTTAATTAATGTATGAAAACTTCTATAACAATGATCATTGAAATTGTCACGACCCCACCCTACCCGGGCTCGAGCCGCAACTACCCCAGGCCCGTCTCCGTAGGCCAGGGGCTGGCGACCAGCTCCGAAGGCACAATAACTCGCGGAGGCCTTTTTCTAAGCACCTGTACACACACACACACACGCAGCACACTCAATGCAAAAGTGTAGAGTAAAAGAAAAGGGCAAGCAAAGTAAAGGGAAACTGCTATATAGAGACCACAATGTGCATCGACCTCTAACAGTACAAAGTACAAACCTAGAAGAAAAAGGGGCAAAACACGCGCCCAACCGAAAAGTGCCACAACTCGGAAACAGGTAAACAAAAAGGAACTGCTGACGGGTCTCCCACCTGGAACCCGGCAACGACCACCGCACGTGGTCCAAGCTCCCAAGCTCCTACGCTCCACCGAAGTCACGCTCTACCTGTCTGTCGTCTGCAAGGGCACACCAAGTTCGGGAAAAGCCCAAGCAAGGGTGAGTATAAAAATACTCAGTAGGATACCCCAAAGGCTCGAGGGAGCAACAAAGGAGGTAACGAAGGGTGAGTGGTAGAGCGAACAGAAAAGTAGAGGAGTACAACTGAAAGTGCATTAAGAGTCCAGCTTAACCCAACAAGATAAAGAAGATAGACTCGTCCAGACACAAGGAGCTGGAAACGGTGAGAAGACGAACTTCCCGTCGAGTCTTCACTACCTATAGTAGTAGAGTAGACTCGTCCAACCACGAGAAGCTAGACACGGAAAGCACGTGGCATACCCCGCGCGTCTTCGCCTCTCCTGGAAGGAGAGCAGCCAAAACCCAAGGAGTGGGTACTCGTACGAGGTATATACATATATATGCTCTGCCAAGAAGTCCGAACAAGCTCGTAAGGGGATCTCCATCCCGTATCTCAGCCCAAAAAACAAGTAGCCAACAGTACCAGACATAACCATCATCGTCGCCCAGCATCCCGCACGTCTGCCCTGAACCGCAAGCCAAGGGGCTCAATCACCGCACCTTGACACTATCCGCCTTGGGCGGCACTGACTCGCCCACATGGTTTTAGATCGCGTCACAAGAACGCGTATCGGTGGGGAAAGTTCCCATCGTACTTGAGAGTTCTAGGGAAAGTCAAACCACACCTCGTCACTACCCTACAGTCGAGAGGTCTCCTCAAGACAAAGTCGTTCCATCACCGACCCGTACAATCAAGGGTCCTGCTCCAGTAATCACGGAGGTAAGCCACAGACTAGCCTAGTCGAGAGGACTGAGTCTAGAATGCCAACCGGTGTCCCCACTGCCCAGCCCTACTGGAGGGTAATTCATAACCAGATATCGGGTAACCCACCACCCAGCCCCATTGGAGGGTAAACTCTAACACATCATCAAGCGACCCACTACCCAGCCCTACTGGAGGGTAAACCATAACACATCATCCAGCGACCCACTGCCCAGCCCTGCTGGAGGGTAGACCTTAATACATCATTAGGCGACCCATTGCCCAGCCCCGCTGGAGGGTAGACCTGGAATAAGTCGACAGGAAACCCACTGCCCAGCCGTGTTGGAGGGTAGACCTAGAACTAGACGACGGGTGACCCACATCCCAGCCTTGATGGAGGGTAGACCCTAAGAGGTCATCGGGTGACCAACTTCCCAGTCTCTGCTGGAGGTTAAACCATAAGTGCATCGGGTGACCCACTGCCCAGTCTCTGCTGGAGGGTAGACCCTAATAGCATCGGGTGACCCACTGCCCAGTCTCTACTGGAGGGTAGACCCTAGAAGTCAGTGAGAAACCCACTGCCCAGCCTTGCTGGAGGGTAAACCCGAGGAAGTCGATGAGTAACCCACTGCCCAGCCCCGCTAGAGGGTAAAACTTAGAACTGCTCTGGCCATCTCTACAGGAGGGTACAACACTGGCCAACCGAACACGGAGTGGGTATCGTGCAACCACCCAACTCCAAAACAACTCTCTCCCAAAAGAGGTTCAGTGCCTGTTCCATCACCGGGTGTCACTAACACCACTACTGGCTGATCCATCGAGAACGAAACCAGGTGGAGACCACTCAACCCTACTGGTCAACAAACCAGCACTGAGCCAGGGGAAAACTCCACCCTGCTGGTCAAACAAACACACAGAGGGACCCTCTATGTCGCGAGAGGTCAAAGTACGCAAAGTAGAACCCGGCACGCACGTGGGTCCCAAACAACATGTGGCCCTATCTCAACCCCAACTGAACGCACCAATGTTCTCAGGTATGAAAAACCACATGTACCTCCAAGCATTTCTGTATACTCCCGGAGTATACCTCATTCCAGCCCAAAGGCTATCGTGCACACAGCACCCAGTGTCAACGCGAAGGTGTGACGTAACAACTCCACCTCAAAGGCCCAGGCACGGCCAACCACATCTCATGGACCAATTGTATCACTCTCCCAAGAGTGCGTGATCACACGCCAAGGGTTCGCTACAAATAAGGTAGGGTGAACCACCACTGGAGCTCCTTCCATGCTTCCACATTTAACAAGATCGTGCAAGAGGCTTCGCACAACCAAATGGATTGCACCATTGTAATCCTCGCAGAAAAACACGCGAGATCGACTACTTACTCGCCTCCAACGGATATCCGATGAAAAAGTCACCAACACCGCCTCACGCCCGAATGGCATCCCGTGATCCCGAGCCTTGGCCCCGAAAACAGTCGGGCGCATCGCACCATTGCGATCCCCTCGGGAAAACACTTCAAAATCACTACTCACTTGAGTGCAACGGGTATCCGTAGAAAAAGATGCATCCCGGCGCACCGCACAGAAGTGGTGCCACGTGGGACCCACATCCCGGTCCCGAAACACAACGAACGGATAACACTGTTGTGATCCTCTCGAAAAAGTACACGAAATGGACTACTCACTTGTCCAAAACGGTCGACCGGTGATAAAGCTGGAAATCACCGTCAACTCCCGAAACGGCCCTCACGGGGCCCGCACCATCGTGCAGAATTACAGCGGGCGGATTGCACCATTGCAATCCCTTCGGAAAAACATCCATAATCGACTGCTCGCACGCCCTAAACAGACGTCTGATGCAAAAGTCATGAAATGCTGCACACAGCTCAAACGACGGCCCGCGCGGGCCACGCCTCAACTCCGAATTAAGTATCCAAGATTGGACTCAAAATGACCATCTCAAAAACAGGATCACGTCACCACTAGCAGCGCTTCAATTGGACGTCGCATGGGGGAGTTACAACCGAAAACAATATTTGACAACAAATAATAATAATATCACTTTATATTATTATTATTTATTATTATCTTTTTTTTATCCCGGCCGCCACCCCGTTTTTTCTTTCCTGTGTTTTTTTTTCGTTTGTGTGGCCTGCTTTTGCATGTCAGAGTTGGAAAAGACCCGCAACAGTGGGTCTTCTTCTTTACCAGGGTCACGCGACCCTGGTGTTCCGGTGACCACTGCCCCGGCCGGCCACCCTGCCGGCCACTGCTCCGCAGCACGCCATCGGACGACCGCCGCCCGCGCCGAGGCCCGCTTCCTCCTCCGCTCGGCCACGCTCTCGGGTGCCTCTCCCTCGCCGACACCTGCCGTGCCTGCTCGCTTCAGCTGACGACACCGGCTCGGACCAGCCGACGACTGCCCGACCGACCGCCTCGGTGCCCTCTGCTCGCGCCTCCGCTCAATGATCCATCGGCGGGTTAAGGCGTTCAAAAATTGGGCGGTGAATATATGCGAAGAACGGGTGGATTTCGGATACATTCATAGCCTTTGAACACGGATGGATGACCGTCATCGACGATTGATAAAGGAAATGACGAAATAATACGAGCAAGAATGAATTTACAAGAGCAACATCAATCTGAAAACAAAATTGGAATAAATCCTACCTCAATTTGTTCGTCGGTCGATGACGACGCGTCCGCTGTGATTCCGCCTCGATCCGCCGAGGCTTCGTTGTCGATCTTCCAAAAGAGAGAGTATAGGAGAGGAGGATAAGAGGTTGGGGGAGGAGGACGGGTTCTCCAGGGGAGAAAGAATGGGTGAGGCGGAAGGGAGAAGGGAGGCTTAAATAAATTAAAAAAAATTAATCCCTTTAATAAATAAACTCAACCCAATTTAAATCCGCGCCTGAAACCCCAAACAAACTGAAAGTTAGGTCGCACCTAAGTTAAACACCACCTCCCAAGCACAACGGCGGTCTCGGAATTTTAATCTGAGGCCCCATTCAAAAGTTATGAAATTTAACGTCTGAAGCCGCTAAATTACGAAAACGCCCCTGGAGCCATTTTTCACAAACGGCCCGCGCCCGAAAAACTTATACCCCTCCTAGGGTAAATGGCACGCTCCGAACTCAACGGTGCCCTAGGTTTTCCAATCCGAGCCACCGTTTAAGAGATACTCGAGTTTCACCATTAAACGAAAAAATTAATTAAATAATTTATCCGTTTAACATTCCAGAAGTGGGTGAGGGGTCCAAACGTCCCGCGCCGACAGGTTTAATGTCGTTCCAAGGGTAAAAACCCCATTACGGACCCATCCGTACACTCGGATCCCTGATCTGGATCACCGTTTAGGATTTATTGCATTTATTTGACGTTTCCAGTGTGAACGCACTGAAAATTTATTTCCGGCCACTCCGGGGCTCGGAATCGCACGCCGTCTGAAGGCGCTGCTCTGGAATATAATCAAGAATATTCCAAAGTCTTTCGTAGAAAAAAAATGGTTCTTACATCATTCCCTCCTTCAAGATTTTCATCCTCAAAAAGCAAAACTAGGGAGCAAGACAGGGTACTAAGCCCACACCTGGGTTTCCCATACCCTGAAGAACCCACGCACGGCTCTGCGTCACCGCACGCAGAATAAAGGATTGATCTATTCATGCGAGGTCGGCCCTTGCCGATGTCATGCACCCACTCCAGACTTTGGGGTTAGGGCAAGGCAGTAGGGTACCTCGCCATCCCTTTGCACGGTCTCAAACGGCCCGAAGGCCCTCGGGGGTATCTCACCTCCCCGGTCAAACCTCTACGTCGCACACCGCGACTGGAATCACCACCTGCACCTGAAACAAGGCCCGGTGATTCCCTCCTTCATAATATCTATATGGTGAAACACCCAAGGATATCTGGTCATGCAAGATTCCACAGTTGATGTCTCTCTACCAAGACTCTCTTACACGCTCGGAAGCGAAGGAGCCAACACAATCAACTAAAGGAAAAGGTCTCACGCCTTTTTCCTTAACAACATAGGGTTACACCTGATGCCCTGCGTCACCCTAGTAACACCTCAAACAAGGAGCATAGAGAAAAGCCTTTCACAGGCAGATCCCAAAAATTCTACTATAAGAATTAGAAGGGTCGCATGGGGTACCTCTAGCCATCCCATGCTCTGCAAGATCGTAGACATCCAAAGATCGCGGGTGTTCGTGGTCCCAACTGTCAGCTCTCGGAGCCTGACGTGGACCGCCTAGTGGTGATGGGGAGATCTCGTAACTTCATCCCCCACATCCAACTCTTCCCGCTCCTCTGCTAGCACCACCTCTCTGGCCACTATTCCGATCACGGCGCTGCCTCTGCCGTGGTGGTGCGCCTACTGCCTACCCGAATCTCTCAGCAACTCGGGTCGGGCAGTCTCGTGCCAAGTGACCTCGCCCGTCACAAGCATAGCACTGGCACTCTCTGGGCTGCCCTGGTGCCCTTCGGCGTCACTGTGGTGTACGACCACGGCCCGGGATCCACTCACGAAAGGGCATCCTCGGCTGAGGCCCTGCGCCTTTTCGCCACAGTGGTATATAACCACGTCTCTGAAACCGGCAGTGGGAAGGCCACCTGCATCGAGGTCCTGTCCTCCGGTGCCTTCTAGCTACGGCAGACGTCCTGGCTCCATCGCGCCCACTTCCACTACCAACCGCAAAACATGACAGGAAGCCCTCTGTCACCAGCGTATGCTCTAGCACCCCGGAATATGTGGAAATGCCCAAGGGTACTATGACAGCACGAATCTCTCGGAGGAGACCCTACTCAAAATTTCGCGCTCGGAAGTTGTCGTCATGGACCAAGTCCGAGTAAAAGCGTGCACGGTCTACAAAACTAGTCGCGTACTCGGCCACCGTCATCCCTCCCTGCTGAAACTGTAGGAGCTCCCGAATCTGAACGGAGCGCAATCAGGAGGGGCCAAACTCCTCACGGAGCAACAACTGAAAGTCGCCCCAACGAAAGCGACGACTCGTCAAGAGACTGAGTCACCAAACTCCACCAACTATAAGCTACTCCACGAAAAAGGGTGGCTGTCAAAGCCACTCTCTGATCTGTCGGCATCTGCACAAGCCTGAAAAGGCGAACCACTGCCTCGAGCCAAACCTCTACTGCCTGAGTGTCTGGCTCACCACTGAACCTCAGCAGTCCCTATTGTTGGAACTCACGGAGCGTGCTCAACCCGTGCTCAAACTCAGCCTGCTCTGGCTGAAACTGTCTACTTCTCAATAGGTGGGGGAGCTGGTACCAGCCCACCCGGAGAAGGGGCTCGCATGATGGGTCCGGGACCATGGCCTCGTAGCTCATAGGGTCGTCGTCACGAACCAAAGCTGTTATCCGGGATGGCTGTCCTCGCGGAGACATCTTGAATATTATCAAGGAGTGTCGCGGTCAGATGAGCATATATGTATATACCAACAGCAACAATGGGGAGCTGACTCAATAAGGACAGTCAAAGACTCGATCCTATGTGATGCACAAACAAATTTTCCCTGCAAAAAGTGTCTCAGCATGCCGAGTCGACAAGCGGGTTATCAGGGACCTGGTGAATGGATACGTCAGCCGCTACACCATCACTGGACTCCCTGGCCTAAGAGCCGCTCTCGAGACACGTTCACACTATTTCCCTAAATCCCAACCAATTCCTCTTTTAGGGACATCCGCACAATGCACCAAGGAACGAACCAGCTCTGATACCACTTTGTCACGACCCGACCCTACCCGGGCTTGAGCCGCAACTACCCCAGGCCCACCTCCATAGGCCAGGGACTGGCGACCAGCGCCGAAGGCACAATAACTCGGGGAGGCCTTTGCCTAAGCACCTGTACACACACACACGCAACACACTCAATGAAAAAGTGCAGAGTAAAAGAAAAGGGAAAGCAAAGGAAAGGGAAACTGCTATATAGAGACGACAACGTGCATCGACCTCTAACAGTACAAAGTACAAACTGAAAAGAAAAAGGGGCAAAACACGCACCCAATCAAAAAGTGCCTCAACCCGGAAACAGGTAAAAAAAAGGAACTGCTGACGGGTCTCCCACCTAGAACCCGGCCACGACCACCGCACGCGGTCCAAGCTCCCAAGCTCCTACGCTCCACCGAAGTCACGCTCCACCTGTCCGTCGTCTGCAAGGGCACACCAAGTGCGGGCAAAACCCAAGCAGGGGTGAGTATAAAACTACTCAGTAGGATACCCCGAAGGCTCGAGGGAGCAACAAAGGAGGTACTGAAGGGTGAGAGGTAGAGCAAACAGAAAGGTAGAGAAGTACAACAGAAAGTGAAGTAAGAGTCCAGTTCAACCCAACAAGAGAAAGAAGATAGACTCGTCCAGACACAAGGATCTAGAAACAATGAGAAGAAGAACTTCCCATCGATTCTTCGCTACCTATAGTAGGAGAGTAGACTCGTCCAACCACGAGAAGCTAGAAACGGAAAGCACGTGGCATACCTTGCGCGTCTTCGCCTCTCCTGGAAGGAGAGCAGCAAAAACCCAAGGAGTGGGTACTCGTACGAGGTATATACATATATATGCTCTGCCAAAAAGCCCGAACAAGCTCGTAAGGGGATATCTGTCCCGTATCTCAGCCCAAGAAAACAAGTATCCAACAGTCCCAGACATAACCATCATCGTCGCCCAGCATCCTGCACGTCTGCCCTGAACCGAAATCCAAGGGGCTCAATCACCGCACCTTGACACTATCCGCTTTGGGCGGCACTGACTCGCCCGAACGATTTTAGATCGTGTCACAAGAACGTGTCTCGGTGGGGAAAGTGCCCCTCGTACTTGAGATTTCTAGGGAAAGTCAAACCACACCTCGTCACTGCCCTGCAGTCGAGAGGTCTCCTCAAGCCAAAGTCGTTCCATCACTGACCCGTACAACCAAGGGTCCCGCTCCGGTAATCACGGAGGTAAGACACAGAGTAGCCTAGTCGAGAGGACTGAGCCTAGAATGCCAACAGGTGTCCCCACTGCCCAGCCCTGCTGGAGGGTAATTCATAACCAGATATCGGGTGACCCACTACCCAACCCCGCTGGAGGGTAAACTCTAACACATCATCAAGCGACCCACTACCCAGCCCTGCTGGAGGGTAAACCATAACACATCATCCGGCGACCCACTGCCTAGCCCTGCTGGAGGGTAGACCTTAATACATCATCAGGCGACCCACTAGCCAGCCCCGCTGGAGGGCAGACCTGGGATAAGTCGACAGGCGACCCACTGCCCAGTCGTGCTGGAGGGTAGACCTGGAACTAGACGATGGGTGACCCACTGCCCTGCCTTGCTGGAGGGTAGACCCTAAGAGGTCGTCGGGTGACCCACTGCCCAGTCTCTGCTGGAGGGTAAACCATAAGTTTGTCGGGTGACCCACTGCCCAGTCTCTGCTAGAGGGTAGACCCTTATAGCATCGGGTGACCCACTGCCCAGTCTCTACTGGAGGGTAGACCCTAGAAGTCAGTGAGCAACCCACTGCCCAGCCTTTCTAGAGGGTAAAACCGAGGAAGTCGATGTGTAACCCACTGCCCAGCCCCACTAGAGGGTAAATCTCAGAACTGCTCTGGCCATCTTTACAGGAGGGTACAACACTGGCCAACTGAACACGGAGTGGGTATCGCGCAACCACCCAACTCCAAAACAACTCTCTCCCAAAAGAGGTTCAGTGCCTGGTCCATCGCCGGGTGTCACTAACACCGCTACCGGCTGATCCATCGAGATCAAAACCAGGGGGAGACCACTCAACCCTACTGGTCAACAAACCAGCACCGAGCCAGGGGAAAACTCCACCCTGCTGGTCAAACAAACACACATAGGGACCCTCTACGTCATGAGAGGTCAATGTATGCAAAGAAGAACCAGGCACGCACGTGGGGCCCACACAATGTGTGTCCCCATCTCAACCCCAACTGAATGCACCAACGTTCTCAGGTACGAACAACCACATGTACCTCCAAGCATTTCCGTATACTCCCGGAGTATACCTCATTCCAGCCCAAAGGCTATCATACACATGGCACCCAGCATCAACGCTTAGGCGTGACGTAACAACTAAACCTCAAAGGCCCGGGCACGGCCAACCACATCTCGTGGACCAATTATATCACTCTCCCATGAGTGCGCGATCAAACGCCAAGGGTCCACTACAAATAAGGTAGGGCGAACCACCACTAGAGCACCTTCCATGCTTCCACATTTAACAAGATCGTGCAAGAGGCTCCGCACAACCAAACGTATTGTACCGTTGTAATCCTCGCAGAAAAACACGCGAGATCGACTACTTACTCGCCTCCAACAGATATCTGACGAAAAAGTCACCAACACCGCCTCACGCCCGAACGGCGTCCCGTGATCCCGAGCCTCAGCCCTGAAAATAGTCGGGCGCATCACACCATTGTGATCCCCTCGGTAAAACACATCAAAAGCACTACTCACTTGAGTGCAACGGATATCCGGAGAAAAAGGTGCATCCTGGCGCACCGCACACGAGCGGTGCCACATGGGACCCACATCCCGGTCCCGAAACTCAACGAACGGATCACACCGTTGCGATCTTCTCGAAAACGTACACGAAATGGACCACTCAATTGTCCAAAACGGTCGACCAGTGATAAAGCTGGAAATCACCGTCAACTCCCGAAACGGCCCTCGAGGGGCCCGCACCATCGTGCGGAATTACAGCTGGTGGATTGCATTATTGCAATCCCTTTGGAAAAACATCCAGAATCGACTACTCGCACGCCCCAAACAGACGTCTGATGCAAAAGTCATGAAACGCTGCACGCAGCTCAAAGGACGGCCCGCGCGGGCCACGCCTCAACTCCGAATTAAGTATCCATGATTGGACTCAAAATGACTGTCTCAAAAATAGGATCACGTCGCCGCTAGCAGCGCTTCAATAGGACGTCACATGGGGGAGTTACGACCGAAAACAATATTTGACAACAAATAATAATAATATCACTTTCTATTATTATTATTTATTATTATCTTATTTTTTTTATCCCGGCCGCCAGCCCGTTTTTTCTTTCCTGTGTTTTTTTTTTCTTTTGTGTGGACTACTTTTGCAGGTCAGAGTCGGAAAAGACCCGCAACAGCAGGTCTTCTTCTTCACTAGGGTCATGCGACCCTGGTGTTCCGGCGACCACTGCACCGGCCGGCCACCCTGCTGGCCACTACTTCGCAGCACGCCATCGGACGACCGCCGCCCGCAGCCACCCTCGCCGAGGCCCGCTGCCTCCTCCGCTCGGCCACGCTCTCGGCTGCCTCTCCCTCGCAGACGCCTGCAGTGCCTACTCGCTTCAGCGGACGACTCCTGCTCGGACCAGCCGACGACCACCCGGCCGACCACCCCGGTGCCCTCTGCTCGCGCCTCCGCTCAGTGATCCATCGGCGGGTTAAGGCGTTCAAAAATTGGGCGGTGAATATACGCGAAGAACGGGTGGATTTCGGATACATTCATAGCATTTGAACACGGATCGATGACCATCATCGACAATTGATAAAGGAAATGACGAAATAATACGAGCAAGAATGAATTTACAAGAGCAACATCAATCTGAAAACAAAATGGAATAAATCCTACCTCAATTTGTTCGTTGGTCGATGACGACGAGTCCACTGTGATTCCGCCTCGATCCGCCGAGGATTCGTTGTCAATCTGCCAATAGAGAGAGTATAAGAGAGGAGGATAAGAGGTTGGGGAGGAGGACTGGTTCTCCAGGGGAGAAGGAATGGGTGAGGGGGAAGGGAGAAGGAGGCTTAAATAAATAAATAAAAATTAACCCCTTTAATAAAAAAACTCAACCCAATTTAAATCCGCGCCCGAAACCCCGAACGCACTGAAAGTTAGGTCGCACCTAGGTTAAAAACAACCTCTCGAGCACAACAACGGTCTCGTAATTTTAATCCGAGGCCCCATTCAAAAGTTATGAAATTTAACGTCCGAAGCCGCTAAATTACGAAAACGCCCGTGGAGCCATTTTTCACAAACGGCCCGCGCCCGCAAAACCTATACCCCTCATAGGGTAAACGGCACGCTCTGAACTCAATGGTGCACTAGTTTTTCCAATCCGAGCCACCATTTAAGAGATACTCAAGTTTCACCATTAAACGAATAAATTAATTAATTAATTTATCCGTTTAACATTCCATAAGCGGGCGAGGGGTCGAAACGTCCCGCGCCGACAGGTTTTATGTCGTTCCTAGGGTAAACTCCCCATTCCGGACCCATCCGTACACTCGGATCCCTGATCCGGATCACCGTTTAAGAGTTATTGCATTTATTTGGCGTTTCTAGTGTGAACGCACTGAAAATTTAATTCCGGCCACTCCGGGGATCGGAATCGCACGCCGTCCGAAGGCGCTGCTCTGGAATATCATCAAGAATATTCCAAAGTCTTTCGTAGCAAAAACCGGGTTCTTATAGAAATAGAAATTGTAGAACTAGATAGATACATATCATATGACCCCTAAAATGTCTAGAACAACATTAACTATAATGGATAAGTTTTAGAATTAAAAAGGGAACTTGGATCCAAACATATGATCTTGGGGATAACCCACATTCAAAATGAATTGATGCAAGAGGAGTTCCATACATGACAAAAATGTTTTTTAGTATGTAAAGTCCAAATAATAATATCATTTATAGATTATTAGTTGTAGAAGGATAGAATGAATCGTGTAGGATTAACTCATATTTTTTTAATAAAAGCATGGTTTTTCATAAGGGTTGTATAAGAATCATCAAAGGGGTATATAGTAATGATTTACATTGTTCATAAATTTATAAAACTTGATGTAGTGAATTATCCAATAGATTTGACAAGATATATGGTTTTTTAAAAATATTAGATATTGTTTGCATCATATTTACATGCTAGTTACTATTGATAAAGTCTATAAATGGATGGTATTAAGTCACTTGTTTGGCATACTGTGGAAGACAATGAATGTGGAAAAATCATTGAAGTTAGAGGTAGGGGTTATATTTGATAAGGGTAGTATACAATAATTAGTAGAGGAATAAAGTGATAATAAGATACTAAAAGGACATAGGATACTATAAAAGATCATATCTCCCCTAAATGTAGACAACACAATGGGAACACAAACTTTTGGACTTTGTTATGGGAATTATTTTAAGCAGTCTTGTTTTTTATATCGATAGTGTGTCAAGATACATAATCCATTGTAACTCATAGTTTTGGTTGGGTCATTGGAAGTTAGGTATTCCTTTTAACTCATTTGTACTCTATATTTTTTCTTCTTTAATGTGATGTTTTACTTTTATCTCACAGAATATGACATGGTTATTAATAAAATTAATCCATTTTTCATGTTTTTTTAGTTTTCTCTTCTAGTTCATTGAGCTTTTTGTAAAGAATTTTTTGTGTTGTTATGATTCAATTCAGCGATTAAGGTATGGGGGTTATAGGTTCTCGAAAAATTGACTTAATATTACCCTTACATTTATAATTCATCAAACGTTGTTATATATTTAATGTTCTAGGGGTCATATTCTTGATTGGTGGTTTATGGAACCATAAGTAGCATCAAATCACGGGTTGACTTATCATTACTGATTACCTTAGAAATTGTATAAAATATTGCTTTTGTAGTTTTGTATTTTATACCTTATTCATAGGTTTAGATCTCGGTTGGAGTGTGGAAATATAAATATGGACATCTATAATGCATTAGAATACATTCATGGTCTCTTCACACTGTTCAAATTCATTGGGTGCATATTCTGTCTAGAGAATAGTGTTGCAAGATAGAATTTCTATTTTAATGGAATTCAACCAGAAGTGTGGAAAAGGAAGAATGGTATGACTCAACATAACTTCAAATATATAGATTTTCAAATGGTATCTTCATATAATACGGATACAAGATCTAAATGAATAAATCAATAAAGTGTTTAAAGTAAAAAAAAAAGAAAATATAATAATGAAATGAGTTTATAAGACTAATATAAGTATGATATGATAGTTGGAATTGTTAATGATGATGTGGTGTTTTTTAGGGATGTTTTATAGGACCTGAATGGTAATTATAAAAGGTTTGAATCTCGTGGATTCATCTTTAGACCATGTTTCAGAAGTTGTGAAAAACTTATTACTAAATGTCATCCAGTCAACATGACTTAAATGATTTATATTGGAACCCTTGCTTTAATGATCAGAAAATCATTTTTCTTATAATAATAATGTGTTTTTTACGGTATAATTTTATAATATAAGTCAGATTAGTGAAAATTTGGTTAGGTTCTAGAAAGACTCACCATTGAAGATAATACACCACTAGGCATGACTCACTTTTAAGGAAGACTCACCTTAATAATGATAATTCTAAAAATTATTGAATACACCAACCATTATATATGCTTTTTAATTGAACCGATAAATTTTACTAAGTGTTGGAAGCACCTACCATCAGAGATGAGTCACTTTCATTATGAAATTTTAGCTATGTGTGGAAAAGACCTAACATCGTCAATGAGTAACTTTAATGATAGAAAATTTGATAAGTATGGTAAAGAATCACCACAAGAGGATGAATCATTGTTATAACATAGTCACTTCCATATTTGGTAGTTTTGATATGGCTCACCATTGAGAAAAATTACCACTTAGATGAGTTGTTAATGGCATGAATCATCACCAGCCTAATTTATCGCCAGTGTTGTGTCACCATTTGGAAGATTCAACACCACTATTTATATTTTTATTAATGATTACTCTTAAACTATTATAATGAAACACTAAATTTTGTTTAAGTTTTCTAGTATGAGGAACATAGGATTCAGTTGATTCTTCCTATATGCTATTGTTAAATGAAGTACAATACTCCCTTGGGTGGATACACACATAGGTAAATATTGACACATAGACATACAAGTGATAGAGAGATGTATAGATAAACGTGTGAAGTAATCTAAAATAATATTTCTTGAGAAATAAAGTGTTGTGGAGTGTTCCATACATGATGCATACTTACTTATGGTCAACTGTGTAATATTAAAGCACATCGAGTGTATAATTCATTCATATAGTCTGAACAAAATATTTCGCAACACCCCGCATTACTGAGATTTTCAGAATCACTACTCGAGCTCTTGTTCAGGCTACATCGAAGGATTCACAACATTTTGAGCACATCAAACTGAGCAACAATATCTTTTGCACATATTTTATTTTCTCTGTTTATAATTTAATTTTATATTTGGATCAGTTTGTGTTTACTATATATATTAAACTCGTGAACTATATCCTACACTTTAAGTGGAATATTCATGATATGTTCTCTACTCTCATTACATTTTTTTAACAGTGGGTTTTGGAAGGGGACAATGTGTGGAATGTGGTTGTTTATTTTAATGGTTGTTGTGGATGTGGTCATGCATGGACTAGATAGCTAGTTTGTTGTTATATAGTTGATCCAGGTTATGGACCAATGATTATTTTTTAAAATCTTCTTGGAAGTGGTTGATTTTAATTTATAGAGGATTAGGTCTCATATTGAGACTGGACCTCTTGTATTTTTTTCTACTGTTGTTTTATTTTGTTTTAAATCTTTACATTAAACTAAATATGTTTCAAACTAAAAAAAACTAAAATTTTGATAGTTTTTCTTAATTGGTGTTTATATAATGTTTTGATTAAGAAAAATTATTTAAAAATATAATGTAATTTCCATATATTTTTTTAACTAAGACATAATCAATCATTAAGAAATCTATTAAAAGATCATAACTTATATTGATCATCAATTTTGATTAACTATGATGTTTTAATTATGTAGTGGATCTTATATAAACCTATTTTTAATAGAAATTATTTTTGGTTAGTCAATTAACCCCCCCCCCCCCACTTGAAATACTCACTCCGACTAAGATTTGGTAAAATGGTGTTTTCAAAATATTTTCAACTGTGATTTTAGTTATGTGTTAAAGATATTAATTTTTTAGTTCTAAATTTAGTTTATTAAATGGATAATATACAATAAGGTTCTACTACCAATATTATTCCCTTATTTAATGTAAATAAATATTATCAACAGAAAATTCATATATAAATCCTGTCTTTTGATATTTGATTTTTTATAGAGGATAATTTTGAATTACATACGACTACTAGTGAAACTTGGGACGATTACACTAAACATCCTTATAATAATAATTTGAAAGAAATGAATTCTATTTACTCTTCATTTTGAGATGAATACTTTAATAGGATATCTACTTGTAAAGCCTCTTTTAAAATTTCTGATACATTAGTTATTTCTCAAGAAGAAACTTCTATTATTAAAGAAATGATATTGAGCTGTAATAAAATTAAATATGATACATTTATGATGAAACCTGATGAGATGATTTTTGATATGTATCTCAAGTTCAATGATATAGTTAATTCAATGAGTTCCTTGGGGAATCCAATGTCATAATAAAATTAAATTATGAAACTTCTAAGATGTCTTCAATAGTGATAGATAGGGAAATCAGTTTCAATAAGGGAGTCTTATGACATGAATAAAAAACCTGTCAATGAATTAATTTGGAATTTGATGATATATGAGGAAGATTTTAAATTTATTAGTGAATAGGATGATGACCCTAAGAGTAAATATGTTTCCTTTAATACTATTGCATAAAAACATAACGAAACGGAAAAAAGTTCTTTCTGAAAGATCTAGTGATGAGGAATCACCATTCAATAGATATAATGAAATAGCCCATCTACCCCAGAGGTTTATAAAATTATACAAGCAGAACAAATTATTCAAGAAACCAAGCTACAAGGTAAAGTATTATTATAGATATAATTGAAAAAATGACTAGAAAAGAGATGACAGCTCAAACTATATTAACTGTTATGAGTATAAGATAAAAATAAATTTTAAGGTTGACTATTCTAAGATCAAGTATAAGACAAAGTATGATGATATGGATATAAAGTATAAGAAATCCATGAATGACACATGGAGTTCCTCCAAGGATATCTCTAATGGGTCTAACTCAACTCATGAAGAGAATATTAATAGATAAAATATGTGCTTCATGAAGCATTTATTAGAGGTTCTTACTTTCAGTACTATAAATAATTATGATCTTTATAAAAATAAAAATGATGATGATGATATGTAAAAATAGGAAATTATTGAGTATTGTAATATCATTGAAGATAATTTTAATGAACTCAGTGAAAAATACAACGTTATGAAGAAACAACATGTTTTATCTTATAATACTAAGTCTGATATCACTATAGAAAAAGGGAAATATTCTCAATTGTTAAAGAAAATTGCAAAACTAAAATTTTCAAATTAAAATCTATTGAAATACTTAGATAGATTTACAAATTTAAGGGAAAGACTCACTCAAATTATATGAAAAACTGATTTCTCCTCAACATATTACATTTGTAGGTTATCAACTCATACAAAGAAGAGTAGTTAAGAGCAATTTTGTTCCTAAGTCAAATTTGGAAATTCTACTGCAAGTTGTTGATAGGGGACCTAATAATGATTTTATTTCAATGAGATTACAATAAGATTATAGGAAAACAATTAATAAAATATGGGTTCATAAGGCCCTAGTCACTGACATATCTAGACCTAAGAAAATATCAGTACAAAATTCATTCTTAGTATAAACCTTGTTTTATATAAAAACTTCTTGAAAAGATCCTATAGAAATATATGATACTTAGATAGTGATTATTCTATTTATATGACAGGATATTACTCTACCTTCAATGACCTTAAAAATTTTGATGGTGGATATGTCACATTTGGTGAAAATTATAAAGGAAAGATCATTGGCCTTGACTAAATCAGTAAAACCAGCTCAGTTTTAATTTCTGAAGTAATTTTTATTGATCATTTAAAATATAATATTCTTATCACTTCATAATTATGTGATGATAGTTTTCAAGTAAAATTTAAAAATAGTTTATGTAATGGTTTTAATTATAAAAAAAATCTTTAGTATTTACTACTTTAATAAATGAGAATGTGTGTGAAGTTAATCTGGATTCTTTGATTTCTCAAAATGTTTCTTGATTATGTTCCTAACATAGAGAATATTTTCTTTGGCATATGAAACATGGCCATTTTACATAAAATCACTTAGAACAATTATTAGAAAATGATTATTCAGGGATCTACCCAAACATGAATTCCCAAATGAAAAATTCAACAACCCTTATCAAAAATGGAAAAATCCCAAGATATATTTTAAGTTAAAGAAAGAAGTTTCAACTTCTCAACCTCTTTAGATGGTTCACTTGGACTTTTTGGACAATATAGAGTTTCGAGTTTAAAAGGGAATTACTATGTTTATGTACTATTGGATGAATTTACTGAGTATACTTGGTTATTATTTTTTGCTCACAAAATTTAATCTTCTTCTTATTTTACAAAGTATGATAGGTCTTCAGAAAACCTATGAGGACTTTCAATAAAGACCTTAAGAAGTGGAAATTGTAGTGAGTTTGAAAATCAGTAATTTGAATCCTTTTTCTCACAAAATGGTAGTACTCATAACTTCACTAATCTTAGTAATCCTTAGAGGAATCGAGTTTTATATAGAGAAATAGAATATTTAAATAGATGGATGGAACTATTCTTAATGAATTTGATTAACATGTCTACTTTTGGGAAGAGGCTTTGAATGCAACCTTCTATATAATAAATAGAGTTTTAATTAAGCTTATTTTATAGAAATCCCCTTATGTTATTTTATAAAGTATAAATACTAATATTATTTACTTTATTGTTTTTGGTTTCAAAGTTTTTATTCTACATAATAAGGTTAATGTTGACATGTTTTCCTCCAAAAGAGATAATGAAATTTCTATTGGTTATTCATCTTGAATAAAAACCTATAGAGTTTCTACACTAGTGCAAAAAACGTTTTTTACGTCACTATTTTTTACGTCAGTTATATATAACCGAGATGATAATCTGTGAAATGTAGTTTTTTACATTGTTTATTTTATAACCGACGTAAAAAATGCGGCGAGTATATTTTTAATGTCAGTTATTTTAATAACCAACGTTACAAATCGCGCGCGTTCTTTTTCTACGTCGATTATAAATTAATCGATGTAAAGAACCAAAGAGCGGGGTTTTTTACATCGGTTATTTGATAACCGACCTACAAAATGAGATGTCTACGAGTTTTTTACGTCGGTTATTTTATAACCGGCGTAATAAATGCGGCTTTTCAGGCCTTTTTGACGTCGGTTATTTTATAGCCGACGTAACAAAACAACCTGCATGAAGTTTTTTACGTCAGTTATTATATAACCAATGTAAAAAACTGTGATTTATGATGTATTTTTTATGTCGGTTATTATATAACTGACGTAAAAAACCAACACACGGATTTTTTTACGCCGGTTATAAAATAACTGACATAAAAAAAGTCGTATCTGATACATTTATAACATCAGTTATTATAATAACCGACGTTATAAATGTAAAAAAATATTTTATAACGTCGGTTATTAAATAACCGATGTTATAAATCATTTAAAAATTTAACGAGCCCCGTGGATTGTCATTTACAATTTTTCAATCAACAGTCCGGCAGCTCCTCTCTCTCGCGCGGTAAACCCTAATCGGATCATCAATCTCGATGCGTTAAACTCGTTTTTCCTTCATCGTTTATCATCTTTAATCTCCTTGGATCTATCATCTCAAGTCGCAACACTCAAGTAAGCCTTCCACGAATTTATTTCGTTTTTTTTTCGGATAGTCTATATTTATGTTTTGAGATTTTTTTGTTTGAACTAGGTAAGATTCTTCCATCTCAAACCCTCTTACCTCTTTTTTCCATCATCATCTTATTTATCATCCCTAGATCTATTAGATCGACTCGCAATATTCACGTAAGCCTCAACTACTTCTATTTAGTTTGTTTTTGTTTCGCGAATGCCCGACATTGATGGTAATTTTTGTTGTCATTGACAACTAATGATATCATTCACCTATATTACAACATAGAATGGTTATTGATTAAATGTATGAATTCGGAAATGATATTTCATGTGTTGTTGTTTCTTATGTTTATCCTATTTTATATGAGAATCTATTAGACATATAATGTAATGGTTGTTGACCTCTATGGCCCTTCAATTCATCGCTATGTCTCATGATTCCAAATAAAAATGGGTTCTGCGGAGGGCTTACCCTAGTATTTTTTTTAGGCCTTGGCCAAGGCCTTGACAATATGTTTAAGATTTCTATAATTATCCATTACCTAATTATGATATTACTTATTGAGAAAACTTGTGATCATTTGACTAGTTGAATATCATTTGTTATTTTTAATTATCGTACGATCATTTAAGTAGCCATATTTAATAATATTTAATTCCATCTATTTCATTCTGAAGTATATATTAAATGTATGTGTTTTTAGTTGTTCACCATGCCTAGTTTTTATATATAAACCATTGTTTGGGGGGTTGTTCGGGGGGTGGGGGCGGTCCAGAGGGATGGGGGGTGTCCAGGGGGTGTCCAAGGTGTTGGGTGGGTGTAGGGGTTGTACAAGGGGGTGGAGCCTGTCCAGAGGGTTATGGGGGTTTTCGGGGGGTGTCCAAGGGGGTAGGGGGTGGGGGTGGGGTCCAGGAGGGGTGGTGGTGCTGTCTGGAGGGGTGGGGTGATCTCTAGGGGGTGGGGGATGTCCAAAGGGTTGGGGGGTGTCTAGTAGGGTGTCCAAGGGGGTAGTGGGTGGGGGTGGTGTCTAGGAGGGGTGGGGGTGCTGTCTAGAGGGGTGGGGGCTGTCTAGGGGGTGGGGGCTATCCAGAGGGTTGGGTGGTGTCCAGGGGGTGTCCTATGGGGTGGGTTGGTGTGGGGGGCTGTCCAACGGGGTTGGGGCCTGTCCAGAGGGTTTTCGGGGTTGTCTGGGGGGTGAGGGGATGTCTAGAGGGTTGGGGGTGTCCAGGGGGTGTCCAAGGGGGGTAGGGGGTAGGGGTGGTGTCCAAGAGGGGTGGGAGGTGCTTTCTAGAGGGGTGGGGGTTGTCCAGAGGGTTTGGGGTGTCCAGGTTGGGTGTCTAAGGGGGTGGGTGGGTGTGGGGGGCAGTCCAGAGGGTTGGCGGGTTGTCTTAGGTGTGTCCAAGGGGGTCGGGGGTGGGGGTGGTGTCGAGGAGGGGTGGGGGTGTTTTCTGGAGGGGTGGGGTGTAGTCCAGGGGGTGGGGGGTTTTCCGAAGGGTTGGGGGTGTCCAGTGGGGTCACCAAGGGGGTAGTGGGTGGGGGTGGTGTCCAAGAGGGGTGGGGGTGTTGTCTAGAGGGGTGGGGTTGTCCAGGGGGTTGGGAGGGGGGTTGTCCAGAGGGTTGGGGGTGTCCAGGGGGTGTCCAAGGAGGTGGGTGGGTGTGGGGGGGCTGTCCAAGGAGGTGGGTGGGTGTGGGGGGCTGTCCAAGGGGGTGGGGGCCTGTCCAGAGGGTTTTGGGGTTTGTCCGGGGGGTGGGGGGATGTCCAGAGGGTTGGGGTGTCTAGGGGGTGTCCAAGGGGGTGGGGGTGGGGGTGGTGTCCAGGAGGGGTGGGAGGTGCTGTCTAGAGGGGTGGGGGTTGTCCAGAGGGTTGGGGTGTCCAGGGGCTGTCCAAGGGGGTGGGTGGGTGTGGGGGGCTGTCCAGAGGGTAGGAGGGTTGTCCGGGGGGTGTCCAAGGGGGTCGGGTGGGGGTGGTGTCCAGGAGGGGTGGGGGTGCTGTCTGGAGGGGTGGGGTGCTGTCCAGGGGGTGGGGGTTGTCCAAAGGGTTGGGGGTGTCCAGGGGGGTGTCCCTGGGGGTAGGGGTGGAGGGTGGTGTCCAGGAGGGGTGGGGGTTCTGTCCAGAGGGGTGGGGGGCTGTCCAGGGGGTGGGGGCTGCCCAGGGGGTTGGGGGGTCCAGGGGGGGTCCAAGGAGGTGTGTGGGTGCGGGGGATGTCCAAGGGGTTGGGGGCCTGTCCAGAGGGTTTTGGGGGCTGTCCAAGGGTTGGGGTTGATTCTCAGGTTTACTCCATTTTCTCCAATTTTCTATCAACCATGTAGGCACTATGGTTTTATTTGATTCAATGGAATTTAAAACTGTTATATCTAACTATATTTTGATTTAAAAATAATTTTAAATCATATTTTTTTAAATACCCATAGATTTTTTTTATATTTAAAAATTGTTTTACAATCAAATTATGATTTTTTTCATATAAACATATATTTTTCATATCTTAAATATATATATATTTTTGATATTTGTTATAGTTAATAATGAGTTGATGTTGGATTATGGCACATCGAATGAGCAATGAATATGAGGAAGGTGTTGATTACTTTTTGGAATTTACTAAATGAAATTTTCCAAGTAGTGACATTTTTTCTGTCCATGTCTGAAATGTTGGAATATGAAGATGTTGAAAAGTAGAGAGATAAAAGATCATCTAACTAGTCATGGTTTTAATCCGAGTTATAGCCCTTGGATTTGGCATGGTGAAACTAGACGGAATGTCACTGATGATGACAATTCGCTAGATGGTAACTCTGATGGAATTGAAGAAATGATTCGCGATATTGTAGCAGAACAAATTGAGATAGAACCGACAGTTGTGCCTCTATATGGTGATGCTAAAAACCCATTATATCTTGGTTGTACAGATTTTACAGTTTTTTCGACAGTGTTAAGATTGATTAACCTGAAGTAGAAACATGGATGGAGTGACAGAAGTTTTACAGAGCTGCTACAATTGATGAAAGACATTCTTCCAAAAGATAACGATCTTTCAGATTCACATTACAAGGCCAAGAAAATATTATGCCTGGTGGGATTGTGATACAAGAAAATACATGCATTTCCGAATGACTGCATTATATATAGGAAGGAATATGAATTTCGGTCAGAGTGTCCTAAATGTGGGACATCAAGGTATAAGGTGAAGGAAAAATCGCAGGCTGATGTAGAGATTACAAATCTCCCTTCAAAGGTATTTTGGTATCTTCTTATAATTCATCGTTTCAAACGTTTATTTTCTAATTCACATGTTTAATAAAGGATAATATGGCATGCTGATGAGTGGGTATGTGATGGAAAAATACGTCATCCAGCTGATTGTCAACAATGGAAGAAAATTGATGCGCAGTATTCTACATTTGAAAGTGAAATTAGAAATCTCATACTAGGGTTGTGCACAGATGGAATGAATCCATACCGAACCCTTAGTAGCACACATAGTTCATGGCCTGTTTTATTGTTAATTTACAACCTCTCTCCTGAAGTTTGTATGAAGCGCAAATATGTCATGTTGAGTATAATGATCTCTAGTCTAAAGCAACCCGGAAATGATATTGATGTTTACCTGTCCCTGTTGATTGATGATTTGAAACTGTTATGGGCTGATGGTTTTAGGGTGTATGATTCTTATAAAATGGAATATTTTCAATTGCATGCAGTGCTTCTGTTCACTATAAATGACTTCCTAGCATATGGAAATTTGTCTGGATACAGTGTTAAAGGGAATAAAGCATGTCCAATTTGGGAACAACAGAAGTCATATTATCAATTTCATCATGGGAGGAAAATAGTGTACGTGGTTCATCGAAAGTTTTTGCCTATGGATTGCCCTTATAGTAGACTAAAAAGGAATTCTGTGGCTCACAAGAATTTGATACTGCTCCAAAAACTTTATCCCATGATCTGTATTTTGAGAGGGTGAAAAACCATGATGTGACATTGGGAAAGACACAGAAATCTCGTAATGATAGACATATTTGGAAGAAAAGGTCAATATTTTTTGAGGTACAATTTTGGAGGTATCATGAAGTTAAACATAATATTGATGTCATGCACATGGATAAGAATATATGTGATTGTTTGATTGGAACATTGTTAGATATTAAAGGAAAGACAAAATATGGGTTGAATGCAAGATTAGACTTACTATCAATGGGAATACATTCGGAGTTAACTCCCACTCCTAAAGGAAGACGAACATTTCTTCCCCTGTCTTTTCATACATTATCAAAGAGGGAGAAAATTATCTTTTGTCAGTGTCTTCATGATATCATAGTGCCTCAAGTTTATTACTAAAATGTAAAAAAATTCTCATTGAAGTACTTGAAGTTGATAGGTATGAAATCACATGATTTTCATGTCATGATGCCACAAATTCTACCAGTTTCATTGCGTGGAATATTTCTCGTTCGTGTCAGAAAGACTATAATGAATTTGTGTTATTTTTTCAATTCAATTTGTAACAAGGCAATTGATGTGAATGCTTTGAACATTTTGGAAAAGGATGAAATTTTTATACTTTTTCAATTGGAAATGTATTTTCCTCCAACTTTTTTTGATAAAATGGTGCATTTTAATGATTCATCTGGTTCGAGAAATAAAGCTTTGTGGACCTGAATATCTTCATTGAATGTATCCTTTTGAAAGGTATATGAAAATATTAAAGGGGTATGTTAAAAATCCATCTCTACCTGAAGCCTCCATTATTGAAAAGTATATTTTTGAGGAGGTAGCAGAGTTTTGTACGAGCTACTTGGCTGCGGCGCAACACATAGGTTTGCCTCCATCTCGCCAAGATCGAGTTAATAATGAGGGAAAGTGAATTCGTGGCTTGAAAGTAAAATCATTGTCAGCTGAATAGATGAAGAATTTAGAATCATACATCTTTAATAACATAGCTGATGCTCACCCATATATCACATTGAATATTAATGAGTTGAAATAATGTCATCCAAAGAAGAAAGAAATGTGGATTTTGAATGAGCACAACAAAAAAATTTTGTCAGGGATTAAAAATACTTTTCTTGGTAGATCAGATGTATCAGATACATTAAAATGGATAGTGGGTGGTCTATGTTTAAATGTGATAACATGGTTCGGTTATGACGTTAAGGGATATATATTTCATACGAAAGCTTAGGACAACAGAAGTGCAGTTTAGAATAGTGGTGTATTGGTGTTTGCAGAAGCAATGCATTTTTCGAGTGCTAAGGACAAAAACCCAATTTCTGCATCAAGTGCATATTATGGATTGATTGAAGACATATGGGAGGTTGATTACTTTAAAATTAAAGTTCCTTTTTTAACTATAAATGGTTTATCGGTAAAAACAGTGTCAGAAACGATGAACTTGGAATGACACTTATTAATCTGAATAGATTGGAAGACACAGCTGATTCTTTTATAATGGCAACACATGCAAAACAAATTTTCTATGTAGTAGATCAATCAGAAATGCAGTGGGCTATTGTTTTACAAGGGAAAAAGAATATTTTGGTGAGGATGAACTTGACGAAGATGTTGAATTATGTGAGATCCCTACTTCCATGGAAAGATTAACAGAACATAATTATGAGCATGTTGAAGACATGGTTTTTTCTATAAGGAACAATCACGGTGAAGGAATTTGGGAAAACAATCCATTTGTACATTCCTAAAATTACAGGTAACATATGTTTATTTCTTGTTTAAATTTATTGTTTTCATAAATGTTAGATATTGTAAGTTTTTATTTATTAAAACATGTTTTAAAACAAAATAGGTATAAGTTTTTGTTTGTTTTATGTTTGTTTAGTTTAATTTATCATGTTTATAACCATTTCATGAATTATATATCTATTATTTTTGTTCAGTGACAATTACTTTACCATGTTTACTAGGTTTACCATGTTTACCATGTTTACCATCTTGACCATCTTGACCATCTTGACAATCTTTACCATTGTTTAACATGCTTACCACACTTTCCTATTTTCTGATTATAGTAGTATTAAAATATTTGAATTTGTATATTTGTGAACTAACGTTTGTTTTTTTTGTTTAAAGGATAATGATAGATCATTTAGTTGATCAACCACATGATTCTGGAGATGATCATATTAATCATACCTATGAGGATGAACATTCACATGCTCCTATTACGAAAAAGAGATCAAACGTTGGTAAACGTGGGTCCACGCGTTTAACAAAATTATCACTTCCTCGTACGCAGAATCAAAGGATAGTCATTGAGTTTGATAATGATGATATTCCTAGAGGTTCTAATGCAATATATTTTAAGAGTTTTGTAGCCACTCAGGCTAAGAGCAAAGTAAGCATTCTGTATAATGACTGGAGAAGTGTGGATAAAGCGATAATCTCTCAGTTGTGGGAGACGATTTTGGTAAGATCTTTTGTTATTGTTTGACTATTATTTTAATGTTTTTAGTATATATAATATTTTTAACCTCTTCTTTATTAGATGACATTTGATATTCCTGACACTGGAGGAGTCAGGAAGAAATGCTTATCTTTGGCTGCCAGGAGATGGAGGGATTTCAAATCAACCCTCTCATATGATTTCATTTATGGTCGTAGGAGTCATGATAATCCATGTCGTATATATCCTTTTATAGATGAAGACACATGGAGATAGTATTTTGAAAGTAGAAGAAAAGAGTTATTTTTGGTAAGGGAAATGTAAACATTTATAATCTTTATTATATAAATGATCTTATTAATGTTTTGTTAATGATTTCTTATTCTCAATTTACAGTAGACAAGGAAATCTCATCAGAAGATCCAATCTAAAAATGTATACCCTCATAGTTTATCTCAGGGAGGGTATGCATTTTTGGAAGAAAAAATGATGGCAGAAAAAATTCTACAACTAAGAGATGAGTCTTGAAGCTCTGGAGAGGTGTAACCTCCATCTCCTCCATCTAGACATGAAAAATGGAAGAGGGCTCGGAAGGGCTAAAAAGGGCAATATCTATCGGAAGAATCGAGAATCGTAGCTGAGAGGATTGTAAGATATCTATTTTATTTATTTAAGTTAACTATTTTCTTTATATAATTTCAATCATTATATAAATGTTCAATTAATTAATACAGGACTCTCTTGAGGAGAATAGTTCACAGGGGACCTTTACAGCTACTAGGAGGGAAGATATTTTATCTTTAGCATTGGGAAGGCCCGAACATCCTGGTCGTGTATGAGGATATCTAGCAGGTGTATCGGTAAGAAAAGTGTTACCACGTTCTTCAACTTCTAACATTGAGGGGGTCCATAAAAAAATAGAATCCTTGGAGGTTGAAGTTCATAATATTAATACGATGATGGAGGACAAGATTAGAGCGTCGGTGCAGTCTATGTTTGCAGACATGCAAAGACAATTTCAGAATGCAGCTCCCACCCCTCCACCTCCCCCTGCAGACCCCATTATTTATCCTCCACCTCTGCCAGTAGCTCCCACTCCCCCACCTCAGCCTGCAGACCCCATTTTTTATCTTACTCCTCCGCCGCAGCTTCCTACTTATTGCGAGTTGTATGTTGATGATTCTCAACATTATATAGTATCATATGGGTTGGTATATTATATAGGAGAAATAGTTCATCATCAACAATTAGAGGTAGAGAATCAGAGGGTCACTGTACAGGATATTATAAATAGATCATCTCGGGTACCATTACCTACAGATGAGGTGGCGACAGTTGGATATAGTATCGACCTTTTTTTAATTTTTCCATCCAGACTTCTTCAACTCATTACCATAGAGGTATGAATGTTATATCTTTTATTTTATTTTTTTATTAAATTTGTTTTATCATTTGAAAACTAATATATTTTTCAATTTATTTTTACAGGAATACTTCAAAGGTAAAGAAATACTGTATAGACAACAGAAAAGAAAAATGGCTATGACATCAGATACAAATTCTAGTAGTCTTGACAGATTGTAAAGATATTTTAATTTCATGGCGGGTCATTATGAGTTTCCAATGGAAGCCCATGTTTGTGGACGTGAAATAAGTGTGGGGATTATGAAAACTGATATCATGGAGCTTGTTACTGGAGATAAGTTGGGCATCAACGTGGTGAAAAAATTTTCCATGTAAGTCTTAACAACTTTTCCCTGCATTATATTTATTAAAAATGTATACTTATGTATGTTTTGTATTAGGTATATTTATAAAATTTGTGAGAGGAATGAGCTGACATATGTATATGGATTCATGGACCTACAATTGATTTCCCCTGAAGCACGTGCATTGAATGAGGAACAAAGAATGGTTTATATTGCTGAAAGACTTGAAAAGAATATAGTCACACAATGATGGATGATGCCTTTTTGTGAGAGGTATGAAACACATCTCTCTCAAAGATTTAATTATCTTTTAATAGAAAAAACCACTAACATTAAATTTCCTTTTATCAGTGATCATTGGATGTTAGGGGTTTTTTTCCCAAGGGAGAAAGAACTTTATTTGATATGCTTTGTCCATGATGATGTGTGGGAAAGTTTAAAGAATATATAGGAAAAGTATGTTTCAATTTTTCAATATTTTTATATATTATAATGAATTCTAAATTTACCCCATTCGTATTATTTTCTAATAGTGCATGGGCCTACTTTCAAAAAAACACAAAGAAAAGGAGTGCAAAGATCAAATATAGAAATGCGAAGGTAAATATCCTATTATAATTTGTACTTTTTGATTTATTACATAAAAATAATATATTGAATTTACACTCATTCAAATAGAATTTTCATGAACAACAAGGCATCATGAAATGTGGATATTATATGATAAGATTTATGTATGAAATAATAACAACTAGGACAGATGTGAATTTTGACCTGGTGAGATTTCCCCTTAAACTTTTTTATAATATTTCAATTTGATTTATTCATTATACACGTTAACTACTATCATTTTCATTTTTATTTTTTTGATGACCCTCAACCCTATACTACTGAAGACATCAAACACACACTTACAAGTGGAGTGGTGAAATTATTTTACAGGTTTGATTAAATTTTAGTTGTTAGTAATGTAAAATGTAATTTTGAATATTGTCGTTGTAATTGTGTATTTGGTAGTCATTTAGGTTGGATTTAGTTTTTTTGAAGTTTATAGTGTAAGTTTTGAATGTTATATATGTGAATGTTTAATTTTTCTCTACTTCTTGTTTTTGTCTACTTATGATGGTTTTTCTGGTATGGATTCTGGTATGGGGGGAGGGGTTCCAAGGGTGTGGGGGGTGTTCAGTGGGGTTGGGGTGTCCAGGGGTCTGGGAGGGCTATCTGATGGGGTGGGGGTAGTCCAGGGGTGGGAGGGTTGTCCAGGGTTGTGGGAGGTTTGTCCAGGGGTGTGGGACTGTTGTCCAGGGGGTGGGGGTATACATGAGGGTGGGGGTTGTCCAGGGGTGTGGTGGGGGCTCCAATGGGGTGGGGGAGGGCTGTCCAGAGTGTGGGGGGGTATACATGTGGGTGGGGGGTTTTCCTGGGGTGTTTGGAGCTATCCAGGGGGTCGGGGGTAGTCCAGGGGTGTGGTGGGGGCTTCCAAGTGGGGTGAGGGGGTGAGGGGTGCTGTTCAAGAGGGTGGGGGTGTAGAGGCATGTTTGGGGCTGTCCAGGGGGTTGAGGGGTAGTCCGGGGGTGTGTTGGGGGCTTCAATGTGGTGGGGGCTGTCAAGTGGGGTAAGGGGGTGTTGTTCAGGAGGGTGGGGGGTTGTCGAGGGGTGTTTGGGGCTGTCCAGGGGGTCAGGGGGGCAGTCCAGGGGTGTGGTGGGGGCTCTAATGGGGTGGGGGCTTTCAAGTTGGGTGGGGTGCTGTTTATGAGGGTGGGGGTTGTCGAGGGGTGTTTGGGGCTATCCAGGGGGTCGGGGGGCAGTCCAGGGGTGTGGTGGGGGCTCCAATGGGGTAGGGGAGGGATGTCGAGGGGGTATACATGAGGGTGGGGGTTGTCAAGTAGGGTAAGTTTTATATGTTATAAATGTAAATGCTTAAATGTGCTTTAGTTATTGTTTTGAACTCCTTCTGTTTTTGTGGTACGATTTCTTGATTTGGTTTCTGGATGATTTCGGGGGAGAGCAGAGGACTGCATTCAATTTTAAAAAAAAATGGCTTCCACGTCAGTTATTTTATAACCAACATGATAAAGAAATCTGGAAGGGTTTATCACGTCAGTTTTTTTAATAACCGACGTGATAAACACCTGTGGCATGGTTTATCACGTTGTTCATTTCATAACCAACATGATAAAAGGTCTGGGAAATGGTTTATCACGTCGAGTATAAAATAACCGACATGATAACCCTCCCCCCCCCGAACTATCTTAGAATGTCAGTTATTATATAACCGACGTGATAAATCATCTCCCTGGAGTTTATCACGTCGGTTAACTAATAAGCGACGTGATAAACAGGGGGCAGGGTTTATGATGTCAGTTAATATATAACCGACGTGATAACACCCCCCCCCCCCCCGCAGTTTTTTCACGTCGGTTAATAAATAACCGACGTGATAAACATCACGATGTTATGTTTTTTGCATCCGTTTTTAAATAACAGATGTAAAAAACGTTATTTATAACGTTGTCCGTATTAACATTGGCTAAAAACCAATGTAAAAAATGAAAAATAACTGACGTAAAACACATTTTATGCACTAGTGTTACTAAATGAAACAAGATTATGGAAGATTATTTCAATCCAATGTTTGAGGAGACATATCCCCATGAGTCTTATACCCCTTTATAAAACCAAGAGGATGTTTAATCCACTTTGATCATAAATTCTAAACCTTTCTATTCTAATCAGAAAAATGTAGACAAATCATCCAATTATGAGGAATTTCTAGAACCAAAACCTATAGAAGACCCTAAGATAAATAACCCATTTTTTCTATATATTTTAGGAATCTTAAAAACCATCCTTTAGATTTTGTTGTTGGAGGCTTAGATAGAGGTACACAAACTAGATATTCTCTAAGAAACATGTTTTAATATCAAGAATTATTTCCATAACTTAAAACTATGAACATGAATGATGCACTAAATGATGAATTTTGGGTAATGTTCATGGAATAAGAACATAATCAATTTGAAATAAATAAAGTATGGGAACATGTTTATAGACACAAATACACCATTACTATAGGAAATAAATTGATATTTAGAAAAAAGGTTAATGAATCTGGAACTATAGTAAGAAATAAGGATAGACTAGATGAATAGGGTTATAGTCAAGAAGAGGGTATAGATGAAGAAGAAACCATTTCACCAATTTCCAAACTTAAAGCCATTAGAATACTTATTTCCTATACAGAACATCTATATTTCAAACTATATCAAATGGATGTCAATAGTTCATTATTAAATGGATATATTGTCGAGGATATATCTATTGAACAACCTCCTGGATTTCAAAATCCTCATCTTTCAAATAATGTTTTCAAGTAAACAAAATCTTTATATGGTTTGAAAAAATCCCATAGAGCTTACTATGATAGGCTTAGATTTTTTCTTATTACAAAATGATTTTAAAAAGGCATAGCTGATCCTAGACTACTTTTAAAAACATCTCAAAATATATTATAGTTGTTCAAATTAATGTAGATGTATTAATTTTTGGATATTCTAAAAATTCATTATGTAATTATTTTTCTAATATTAGTGAAAATTAATGTAAAATTAGTTTTATGGGTAAAATTAATTTTTTTCTTGGTTTACATATTTAAAAAGATTAAGAATGAATTATCATAAATCTAAGTAAATATACTAAATACCTTTTAAAAATATTAAATTCAGAAAAAACTAAGAGAAAATATAATTATATGAGTATCACATGTAAATTGAACCTTCATGATATTGGGAAATCAATGGATCTGACCAGTTAAATAGGTATGATTAGAGGTTTATCTACTTAATTTCTATACAACCTAACATTATGTTTAGTGTGAGTATGTTTTCTCTTTTTCTTAAAAAACCCAATAGCGTCACACTTATTTACTATAAAAAATATATTCAAATACCTCTAGTATAAAATAAATTTAGGATTTGTTTACCTTAGAGGACAATCATTTGACCTATCTAGTAATTAATAATGTTATTTTGGTTGTTTCATGTTAGATATACAAATCACCTCTGGAACATGTCACCCTTTGGGAAAGTCATTAATTTATTGGTTTAGTAAGAAAAAAACTGATTCATTCTATACTATTGAGGTTGAATACATATATGCAGGTAGTTATTGTGCACAAATTTTGTGGATGAAACACACTTTTTTAGACTATGAATATCAATTATGACATGTAACTATATATTGTGAAAATATAAGTGTGGTAAATATTTCTAATAATCCTATATCTCACTCTTGAAAAAAACACATTGACGTAAGTCATCACTTTTTGTGAGATCATTTTCAAACAGGGAAATTCAGTCTTGAATATATTGGCACTCAACATCATCATAATGAAATATTCACTACTCCTTTGAATTTTCAGAGAATGAACTCCAACAAACATGAATTAGGTATGACTAATTTTGGTTATTTTTTATTTTTCATAACCCACCATTAGTGTTTTAACCACCATTGTAGTTTTAGACACCTTTGTAGTTTTACCTACCAATGAGTTTTACCCATTGTTGAGTTTTACCCAGTGTAGATTTTAACCCACCATTTAGTTTTACCCACCGTTGATTTTTAACCGCCATTGTGTTTTACCAACTGTTGGAGTTACCCACCATTAGAAACAATCTTCCTTTGTCAATTTTTTATTGTCAGTTTTTAAGCATCTATTTATAATTTCTTTTTAAAAGTTATTTTTTTAATTCTTATATGATTCAAACATTAATATGATTATTAATTTTCAATTTAAAAATTTCTAATATCCTTAAATGATATAAAATTAGACACTCATCTAATTATAAATTCTCTCACTCCCTTTATCCTTCCTCGAAAGTCATATCACAACCCTTTCTCTCCCAACTATCAGACTTCCCTCCCCTTCATACAGGACTTCTGATTTGATCAACATGGGTAGAGTAATTAGATCTGCTAAATCTTCTTTGGATGATTCATGTCCTTAAAATAAGTATAATGGGGAATCCAGTCATTCAAATGTTATTATTCTAGTGAATTTGGAGCTTCTGATGTGAGTTTGGGTGCCTAAAAAGAAGTTCATGTTCAATGGTTGATGTTAATAAAGTATTCGGTGCTCAAGGTTCTGCAAGACCAAGGATGGTTGGAATGGTTTTCAACTAACGAGAGACCCTTATATCCTATTTTAGTTCCCCATTTCTATAATTATATTGAGTTCAATTTTTAAGAACTTTCTGATGGGGTAAGAAGCAGAATAAATGGATGAAAATCTATCTTTTATTCATGATACTGGTCTAGATGACTGAGACGATCACATGAAGGTGTCTCAAATGACTATCAAAGAACTGTTCTTGATGATAGTGATAATTTTTTATTTGGGGATGCCATGGAAGAGTTGGCTAGAGATGGGATAGTGAGAAGACCAGTTTCTAATGACATGATGAAGAATGATTCCTTCCTTTCATGTTTATCTAAAGTATGTTGTTCCTAAGGAAAAGTTATTTCTCAGTAATGAGGTATCAAGATTTTTATCATTTGTTTATTATGAAAAGATTAGAAAGGATAAATTTTTGTAGATATTTTATGACTCTTATGATGGGAATGTGCAATCCATATTTTAAATAAAAATCAATTATTTATCCAATGTTTGTTTTTTCCATACCAGAGGCCAAAGTGTTAGTTGATAAATGTGAAAAAATAGAAGTTATGTGTGGATTATATTGCATCACAAGGGTCATTTCAAAAAGTATGAAGATTAGTTAGAACCCCTTGAAGAAACATTGGGTTGATGATGGTGAAAGGATTTATGAATAATTCCATATATTTGATCGTCCATCCAGGCCTAGAAATCTTGTGTATCCTTGATTAGATTTGGACGATGTGGTTGAATATTCATATGTATATGAGGATTCTACCTCAATAGATGCAGAGGAGGTATTTAATAGGGATTAATGTAGTGATCTAGACATTCTCTAAAATTCTCATACTATTTATTATGGTTCTCTTAATCTTTATAGGAATCTCCATATCTAAGGGACTCTCTTAAAATAAGAAAGTTTGGAATAAGAAACTTAGGTGTTTGGTGAAGTGAAATTCAAAATAACTTCTAAACCAATTGGAGAAAATGATGATAATGTTAATGGTGAAGATGATGAAGAAGAATAAAGATGTGAAGATGAGTAAGATGGTAATGAAGACAATGAGGAAGATGAAAATGGAGATGGGGAGAAAAATTATGGTGGTTCTGACCATGATAGTTTTAATGGCCACCCTAGAGTTGAGGATGTTGTGATGCATCAGGAACTTATCTCTTCCCTATGTTTATCATTTTTCTCTATATCTAAATGTACACTAAGCCAAGTTGAATATATTTATAGAAAAACATAGATGAGAAGTAAAAAATTAGATAGGGGATCCAATCCTGAAGCCTAGATAGTCATCATTCGAATCATATAGATGGCGTTCGTAGTGATCCTATAGCTGATGTACATATGCTTGATGATTTGACTATTGTTGAGAAGTCACTTGATGAGTAGATGGAGGTTGAGCCTTATTTTTTTGATAAAATAACCTATGTGAAGATTTCTGATGAGAAATTACATGTTGTAATTGTTATTATTCCTATTATTTCAATGCGTAAATTTTTTATGACTTAAGTTGTGTATGATGTCAATTTGAAAGACATGGATCTTGTAGAATATGATATGTTCCCATTGTATGTCATATTTTTTCTGGACTACTCAGATTCATATGATGATAGACCTACTATTTTAGATGTGGTGTATCCAAGGGGGTCATTAGTTTCCCAAATTATTGTTGCATGATAGTTTTAGAGGTTTTATTATGATGGTCCTACCATATCTGAGACTATAGATTAAAATTATATTGATATAGTTGTGGACCAAACCTTTACCTCTATAACCTTTCTTTCACTTGTTATTTCTTTAGTTCTAGATGTTGATATTACCAGATCTGATTTAGAATCCTTCATAGATAATATTATCTCTTATTTAGGTTCGATTTTGAAAAATCAAGAACCTCAAGTCACTAAGTTAAGTGAGAGAGATTAAAGGTATCTTTTTGGACTTTTGATACATCATATTCAGAAAAAAATGATTCATATCATTCAATAAGTTGAAATATATAAAAGTAGGTTATCTAATGAGTAAGAGACTTTTAGATCTACAATGGTTGAGACGAGATCTTACTTTGAAAATTATATGGTTTATTTTCGAGAGAGGGTATAGAATCTAACTTCTATGGATTCTACTTCAACTACTCCACATCCTCATCATGATATAGGTTTGATTATGCCATTTGTTAGGGAGGAGCATCATATTTTTTCATAATAGGTACTTGACCGTCCTCCGGAAAGTTTGAGGAAAATCAGACATAATAGTGATCATGTAAATATGATGGATAGAGAGTATATGAAGGAAATGAAATCCAATAGAGTGACAATATCAATATCTATAAATTATTTTATATCATGGATTTATAATAATAATGATATGAATTTTAATTTGAAGTTCATTTCTGAGAATATAAGAATGCCTCCATTATATTAGGCTTCTAAATAGAAAGTGAATCAGTTGAAGGTGATGACCCCAGTGCTCAAGTTATTTATGGATGAAATGAAATACTTCTTCAGTGTTATAGAAATGGTTGTAATATAACTATTCATTTCATAAATATCTTGAAGCCCTTTATTTATTTTTCTGGAAATATAGTGGTGTCTCAAGATTCCATTCCTATTACTATTCATCTCACCCCTATATATTTTGATACATATTTCTTCAAACAAAGTGAAACCAAAGATCCAAATTCACCCTCACCTTCTCATTTCCATCCATTCTCTCTAATCCTCAGAGAAGTCATCCAACATATCAGGCCAATCATTTTCAAAGAATCATTCTATATACCTTTTATCTCTATAGACATCCCTTCAATTACCTCAGCCTCAATTTTGATCCTTCTTCTTTGGGGAAGGGAAAATCCCCACTTGATCCTTCAAATTAGCCCAAAAATCAATGACATTGAGATTTTAGTCTTTTATAGAGATAATTCTGTATGAATGTTTTTTATATCTTTTTTTTGTAATTCAATTAACTTTTTTAATGGAAATTATCTTATTAATCCTACTATATTTCAAGTAATTTCCCAATTTATTCCCCATTTTTTATAATTCCAAAAGGGTATAATGGATCTATGGAATTTCCTCATTTCTTAATTCTTTTATAATAATGTTTATTTTCTACCATATTTTCTTTGATACTATCATTTTAATTAACTCTAATATTGATTCTTATTTAGCTATCTTTGATAATATTTTCTTCTTAATATCCTTAATACCATATGTATTTCAATTTATTTCATTGATGCCATCTATATTATTTTTAAAAGTTCCAAGATGATCTATTTTAAATCCACAGTATATGCTATTCATTTTTTAGAAAATGTCATGATTTTTTATCATCAAAAAGGGGGATATCATTGGAACCCTTGTTTTATTGATCAAAGAAACATATTTCTTATGATATTAACATGTTTTGTGTTTTATGGTAACATTTTATAATATAAGGTGGATTAGAATAATTTTGGATAGCTTTTGGAAAGGCTCACCATTGAAGATGAGTCACTGCCATACATGAAACACCGTTAAGGATATCTCACAATCAGTATGAGAATTTGATCAAGTGTTGAAAACATATACCATTAGTAATGACTCACTATGGAAACAAAAAAATTTGAAATAAGTGTTGGAAACACCTACTGTCAGAGATGAGTCACTATTAGTAGGAAATTATAGCTATGTATAGAAAACACCTACTGTCAGCAATGAGTAACTATCGGGATTGAAAATTGGCTAAGTACATGAATGACTCACTATCATGGGTTGACTCACCATTAGAATATAGTTACCTCGAAATATCGAATAGTGTTGATATAACCTACTTATAAGAAGACTCATTACTCAGTTGAGTCACCATTGGAATGAATCACCACCAAACTAAGTCACCACTAGTGTTGTGTCACCTTTCAGAATAATCACTTCCACTATTTATATTTTAATTAATTTGGAATTAAATATTTATATTAGCTATATTATCAATTTTAATAACAAGAGTTATTATAGTGATTTTTCTTAATCTATTATAGTGATTCATTAATGTTTGTGTTAGTCGTCCAGTACAAGGAGTAGAGGATCCAAATGATTCTTCTGGAATTCTATTGTTAAATGAAGTAGCATACTCCCTTGTGGAGATATAAATATGGAGATATAAAGACACATATACATACAATTTTTAGAGAGAGATGTACATTCACACAATAAGTGATATGAAACCATGTTTCAAGAGAAATAAATTTATGTGAAGTATGCCTTACAAGAAGAATCCTTACTTGTGATCAACTGTGGAATATTGTAGTACATCGAATATCTAGTTCCTTTCTACTATCAGAACAAAAAATTTAATGATATTATTTTTTTAATAATACCTTCATAATCATGACTCGATATTATATTCAAGATACATCCAAGGAGTAAAAATCTTCAGATCGCATCATACTTAGTAAAAAATATCTTTTTTACATATTTTGTTTTCACTTTTTATTTTTTATTCTTAAATTATGAGCAGTGTGTATTTACTATATATCCTAAACACATTCACTGTCTCCTGTAGTTTAACTAGAATATAATAAATATGTTCTCTACTCTCTTCACATTATATTATCCATGAGTTTTTGAATATTTCCTTTTGTGTAATGTTGTTGTTTATTCCCAAAATTGTTGTGGAAGAGGTCATGCATGGATTGGACATCTAGTTTATTATTATATACATGATCGAGGTTGTGGATAAAAGATGTTTTTATATAATATACTTATAAATGGGTGATTTTAAAGTGGATAGAATTAGGTCACATCTTGATACTAAACCTCTTGTATTCTTTCCACTGTGTGTTTTTTATTTTATTTATTTACATTGAAAAAATTATATTTCAGACTTTTAACAAATCCAATTCATTGAAAGTTTGTCTTAATTATTGTTTATATAAGTTTTTCATTAAGTAAACGGATTTTAAAACATAAAGGAATATACCCATTATATTTTAACTATGGATTAATCAATATTTGAGAAATATTTTAAAATAAAGATCTTATATCAACCTTTTATTTTGATTAATTGGGTTGTTTTAATTATTTGGGGGATTTTATTTAAATATAATTCAAACAAAAAATTTTATTGGGTACTCAATTAAGCCCCCACTTGTGATACTTACTCAGACCAAAAATTTTAATTTTGAGCCGTATTCCTCTTTTTAAGACATGGGATGCTTGTAATATTAATTCCAAAAATTTTGAGATGGGGAGAATCCTTCAAAATGGTCTACTCTTATAATCATAGAAAAGTGATATTTTAATCTTGGACAAGGAATGGATGATTAATGATTTTCTCATAAAAGTTTTCTCATTCCATGTTTTTGGATCATTAAAATATCTATAAAATGGTTTAAAATTATTGATTTATATATATATATATATCAAAAATGGAATGGTGGTGAAAATGTGAAAGAATAATTGTATCTAATATTGGTTTTCAAAGTTTCAATGTATACTAGATAGAGGAACTCTTGGAAATAAGGTGATGTGGAATGATAATATTAGGATCACTTATGTGAAATGGCTGATTGAAATGCAAGTTTCAAAGGGAAACAATAGTCATGAAATAGGGAGTATATAACTTATAAGTAGTATAACCTTGTGAAGTAGTATAAGATGATATTAATTGATGATAGAGGTGATAATGATTATAAATTTTCCCATTAATTCTCAATTAATGTAATTTTATTCATGTAACTTAATTAATTACACACACGGGAAGTGTGCACGTATCTTTTCATGTAAAAGTCTATTCTTTTTCTAGAATGTTCATCAAATAAAGAACCACAGTTGAGAGGGGACCATATTTTGTTGTAATTTTGTCAGTGTATTGGTTAAAATACGTTAATATGAGAAGTATTAAACCTATAACTTTATATAATTTATGAAATATAATCCATGACCATGTTGATTCTTGGAAGAAGAATGGAATCACAAATTCGTTTGGAATGTTTCATTATTTTGAGTAGTGGTGACATATTTTATTTTTTCAAGCATTAGAATAATAATGCCTGGAAGGTTATTAAATTCCATAATATACTCTATAATGGGGTGGGTCATTTGAGGTATTATAATAAAGAAAATAATTTATTGGGGATAAAGGACCATTCCATGTATATTATCTCTTGGATTGAAATTCAAGAGAAATATCTCGATTTTCTAAGAATTTCATCAATTTGAAGATATTTGTTTTTAGGGAGGTTATAAATGGAGATGGAACTATAGGAAAAATGGAATTTCCATGTAATTTTTTTATATTTTAATGTTTATTTTTTACCTCCATTTAAGTAGGTGGTTTTATAAATAATAGATTCGACATTTCTTAAATAAAACTAATGTCTAAACATTAACTAATGGTGAATTTAACTGGATATTAAATGTCCATTTTTATTAAATAGTTTTGAAGATAAATTTCCATTTCATTTTTATTATAAATCCAATTCGAAAAATATCACATGGAATTTTTTAAAAAAAATCATAAATATAAACATGAAAGTTATATTATTATCACTTGGAAAAATTCTTATAATGCTCTCAATGACTATTTTTATAAAAAATAACGTTGAAATTTCACCTGTAAAAAATTCTGTAAGACTTTAAATGTCGGTTTTTTGGTAAAAACCAACATTTAATGTCCAATAATTTTTATTCCCTTCAATTTATAGAAAAACTATCAAGTTGATATTTTTTTAAAAAAAATACATTATATTTCATTTCTAAGAGATGTTAAACGCAAAAATTCACCTATTTTGGTGAATTTGAGCATCAAAAAACAATTTTTCATCTATTATACTCATTTTATATCATATATAATTATAAAAATTTATTAATTCCATGGATATTTAATAACTAAATATTTAACTTTCATAATTAAATGGAAAAATTCATTAAATTCAAACCCAATATACTAATTTAGGTATATTACACAATGTTAAAAATTGAATTATTAGTTTTCAGACCATATTTTACTCAAACTAAAAGATATCCCGAAAATATGATAAACCAAACAAAAATAAAAAAATCATTCTAATTCAATTACTAAAAAATGTCATAATATGAAATTTTAAAACACACACCAAAAAATCCAATTAAATATTTTAAAACTAAACCATCCAAACATAACCTTTTTATGTAAAAATTTCAATCAATATGGAACATCATTATAGTAAGTCTAATAATGATCAATATTCCATTTATAATAAAATAAATCTATTCATCTCAATACACAATTGAAATTAATAATTCCAAATAAAAATACTTGCCCTTTTACTCAATATAAAATTTAAAATTCTTTAAAATGAATCACAAATCATTTTAATACATCATTAAACCAATGAAGTATATTTTAAATTTTAAACACTAAATTTTAGTTTTTAATTTAAATTTAGAATCAAATTATGTATTCAAACCCTATTTTGTATTGAAAAATAATTATATTTTGAGTATAAATTAATAGAAACCCATTAAGTAATTTTTAGAATATAAGAATTTAAATAATTTATCATATAAAATTGAGAAACCCAAACACCCATAGTGTTCATAAATTATTTTCAAAACATTTTATAACTCAGTTATATATATATGTGTTATTAAAAAACTGGACATCTATAACAAAAACTTAAATTTAACCCAACCCAAAAAAACATAATTATTGAAAGTATATTTAATTTATCTTTATAAATGAATTATTAACTAAACCAATTAAACACAAAAGTAATGAATATTTTTAAACATAAAACATTTCATTGAAATAGTTAATTCAATCATATCAAACACCTTAAATAACAAAATATTTAGTTCTTGATGAATATTTATTTAGAAATTTCAATATTAAACATAAAAATTAAAACAAAAATGAAAAAAACATCAAAAAAACATATTAACATATAAAAGTAAATAAAAAAAATGAAAGTTACACAATTATTTCCATTCCAGATGGTCTTACAATGAATAAATGAAAAATAAATATTTTTATATAACAAAAAAATTAACTAAAACCAAACATGAAAATATATTTTGAAAAATATTTCATAATTTTTTATAAAATATGGTCTATTTAGATACTAGATTATTTAGATCTGTTAAAATTATTAATCAAAAGTAATATATGAGAAATGTTTAAATTTTTATGAAAAAATTCATAAATTTTAGCAAGAAAACATGAATATAATTTTATAGTTTTTGGAAATTAAAAAAAAAATTGAACAATCATAAAAACTCTAATAAACTCAGGTTTTATAAAGCCTCTATTTTAATAATCCTAAATATTTTTGAAGAATTTCATGAATTCACTCAATATCAAGGTTATAGTAATTTATTCATAACATTTTTTAAAATGAATTCAATGAATATTTTTGGTTCTAACCTAAAATACTAAATTTCTAAACAACTCAGTCATATCCGTAAATAAATTAACAAATATTTTGAATTAAAAAAACATGTTCTCTTCCCAAAGAAAACTAAATGTGAACACTCATGACTCAAAAAAACATTAAATTAGTCATTTTATATAAGAAATACAACTAAATTAATATGTTCAAAAAATATTATTTCCAAAATATTTATTTTACAAGAAATAATGTACCATTTTTCCTTAAATCAAAAATTCATTAAACAAGCATACAACAATACTAATAAACTAGAAAAAATATGAATCAAAACTAAATATAGAATGTTTGGTTTTCAATTTGATGAATCTTATTTGTATATATCATGATGTTCCTTTATTGATGTCAATGTAACTATGTTTTATGATTTGTTGTGAGTAAACTAACCATTACCACATCTTCATCCCCTTTAGTTTTGTAATAAAAAAGAAATATCTAGAAATCATAACACATAGTTTATTTATAACAACACATTATATCCCCTAAAATAAAAATAATTAAATTAGTCCAAATCCTCATCAATAATATAAATGAAAAGGATACAATGTTTAATACTCTAGTGAAACAATATAACGATCATATGTTGTGAAATATAAATTATTAAATCATAAAAAATAAGTTAAATAATGTTTCCTAATTCCATTTAAATAGAAGAAACCATGTAACCATAAAAATTAAAAAATTAAATTATCTATACCATTTCAATAAAATTAATCAAAAATATAAAAACTACTACAATGAGAATCTTTCATTCTATAAGGGATGTAAATGTTGAGAAACTATAGATCGCAAAATAATATATCAAATTTGAAACTATGAAAAAATATAAGGGACCATGAAAGATATATTTTATGTTTTCTATGACATGGGATTAGTGATACCATTTAATACCTAAAAATGCATCTATATATGGGTATTATATTCTTGATTCTTAGATCCCTATGGAGAAATAGAAAAAAACAAACCAAAATTGATGATTAACACCAAAATATTTATATGAGAGAAAATGAAATTGATGTAATACTATATCACCATAGGATTTTGCATAACATTAAAAAATCATTTTTGTAAACTAAAGGAAAATAATTCAATTTAGCATTATCAAGAAAAATATTAGAAGAACCGGTGAATTTGATTGGAGTAGAAGGCACTCTGAGGGATAAGTGATACCAAGATGAAGGACAAGATCGAATATAAACATTGATATGATGTATTTGAATGTCTGAAATATAAACATCCACGTTTAAGTAATAATAATAACCTGAAAAAATATACATTACAAGGTAACCATTCAATCGAAATATTAAAATTTGGAAGTATAATGATTCAATTTATAGTAGTGGTTCTAGTTGGATAAGATAATATAATGAAGATGGGTAAGCTCTTCATTTGAATAAGACTCAACCACATTTAAAGTCTACAATAAAAAGGGATTTAATAAGATTTAATAAATAAAATATTTTGATATTTAACCTAAACTAATTAATATAATTATCCTTATCAAATATAGTCATCATCCCATTTTTTGATTATCTTAAATAAGGATATTAAAATAAATTAAATTCATTTCACCTATTATTTTTTATGATGCCACTATGGTTATGAAAATTTCACTTGAGAAAAAACCAACACATATTTATATTAAAAAATATATTATCTAATATAAACAATATATAACCATAATTTCACATAGTGAGTTTTATTTTGCTTCATTTTTGAAAATTGAACATTGTTAAACCTTTTCTAGAATTTCTATTTCTTAAATCAATTACCAAAAAATGTAAAAATATTAATAATTAAAATTAAATAACTTATAAAAAAAATTAAACATACTTATTTACCAATTTTTTGAAAGATTCATGTACTACACCAAATACACTAACATAAATCAAATAAAACCCCTATAAAATCAAACACAATAAAAAAACTAAAAGTAGAATAAAAATATATATATATCGATTTCTCTAACATAAATTAAAAGAGATGTAGTCGAGAAATCTGAAACCTGTAAAAGAAAATAAGATATAAAATATTTAATCAAAAAAATGATTGTATAATTAATCATTTTTAAACATAAATTAAAATATTCATATATGATAATTTAAACTTTAACTAATCTTAAAAAATAGTTTTCAAATAAGAAACCTATAAAAAGTAAAATATATAATCAATAAGAAAAACGATTGTCTAATTACTATTTTTTAAAACATTAAATAAAAAATACATCCATATAATTTAAATTTTTACCATACTTAAAAAATAGTTTTCAAACATTGATGATGGTTGGTTATTCAATTTTATATGACATGGATTAATTGAAAATATAAATTAACAAATAACTTTATATAATTAAAAGACATGATGTTTTAATATAAAAACAATAATAATTAATATAACTAACATTTTCAATTTCAATCATCAACCTAGTTTTTATAATCTCATACATGAATATTAAAAAAATAATTATATTAAAACCTTACTTTTTATGATGAATCATTGGTTATGAAACATTAACCTAAAAATAAAAACCAACACACACACACACACACACATATATATATATAATAGATAATATATAATATAATATATATTTAGTAATAATTTCAGGCAGTACATTTTATTTGGGTTCTATATTAACACTTTATCATTGTTAAACCATTTTCATGGACTTTATTTTTATATATAAATTATCAAAAAATGTATAAAAATAATAATTAAGAATAAATAATTAAGGAATAGGAAGTAAACTTACTTGTATAACAATTTGATAAAATATTTACATACTTTGAAAATTAAACTGACTTAAAGGAAAGAACGGCCTTTTCAAATAAAACACAATATACCAACTAAAATCATACAAAATGGTTATAAATACTCATTTATTTAAATTTAATTAAAATATATATACCAGATAATTTTAATAACAATAATACATAACAAATAGTTTGCAAATAAACTATGAAGATTGGTACATTCTTAATTCATATACAACTCAACATCATTGAAAATATACAATAAAAATATATGTTATAAGATTAAAAAATATAATATATTGATAATTATCATAAAATAATTAATATTACATAGATTATTAAATCTATACATTGACCTACTTTTGATTATCTCGCGCATGAATATGAAAACACAAAAACCCCATTCCACCATTCCTTTTTGAAAATTTCACTATAGGTATAAAACATTTACCAGAAAATAAATGGAAACATATATATAAAAAATATATAAAAATTATCTAATATAAAATATATTTTCCATTACTTCCATGTATTGGATTTTATTTTTCTACTTTGTCGACAGGTGATATTTTTTAATGTTTTTCCAGGACATGCATTTTCATACATATCAACTAACAAAAAAAGTATAAAAAATAATAATTAAAAATACAGAACATATAAAAAAGAATGAAACTTTCTCATCTAACAAGTTGCTAAAATTTTTACGAACACCGCCTAATAAAGAGAAGAACTAAAATAATGTGTATTTATTTGGGTAGAAAACACACAACATCCAATGAACTCTACAATATTAAAAATTCAAAATTAATGAAATTATAATGAATATTAGTTCATAAATATTTTATTTTTCTTATCCATAAACTAATGTAATAAAACATAACCTAATCATTGAATTTGATAATATATTGTTTATATATATGTGTGTGTGTGTAACTCTAGAAAAAGTATTCACATATTGAAAATTCATTGAAATGTATTCTGGATCAAGTGTCTCATTTTTAATAATAAGTGTGTGTAGAAACCTTATTAAATAATTTATATTGTAATTCACTTGAAATCATCATTATTTAATGAAATAAAAACTAAAACATAAATTTACTTAAATAGAAAAAACAGAAAGATAGACATAATGACCTCGTCAAAAATAATCAGATCCATGGTATATTTTTTTCAATATTCTTAAAGAATGGTCTCTTCCACATTTATAATACATCATATGAAACTCATATATATTATCCAATGAATATGAAACCTAGTATAATTTTTTATCCACCCAAAAATCTCAAATGTATCTATGTTTTTGTTTCCTAGACATTTTTTTTATTATACTAATTCTTTTTATTTTAGATATTGTTATATAGATTAACTTCTAGAACCCATTAATAGTAACTTTCTATAACATCCTAGATCCTAGTGCTAGCCAATGGTTCCCCAAATCTAGTTGTTCACAGAACCTTAAGCGCATTTTCCCAAACACCAAAGGATTCCTACTATCAGTGAAGGCCAAGGTGTGAGAATGGGGAAACTATGACCTCATTGGTAGAGTATACGCTGCAGAAAAATAATTGTAAATAATAACATAAGGAATAATACCATACACAAGAAGTAAATAATGGAATTATAATAGTAATAAAACAGATATAGCATATATATAAATGATTCATGTCACATATATCTAAGAAATCATCCAAAAAAGTCACAATGCTGGAAATACAATACATAAACCAAAGTATAGAAAAGCTAGTAAACTCAAACAGAATCTCTAGCCTCAGATAGGTCCTATGCTCTCCATCTCTAATAGAAATCAGGTACCTGATGAAGAAGGATTCTTTCCTTAATCTATACTTGCAATCATATAGTCTATTTAGGTCCAAAATCATGACCTAATAGGGTGTGAGATGAATCCCAATAGGAAACCACCAAAAGATCTATGCCTAACTGTCAATTAATATATATATATATATATATATCAGGTAATATGGAAAATGATGTAATAATCTATGAAGTGATCAAAGTAAGAAATCCTATAGTTTTCAATTACATTCACTTACATTTTGAAATTATTCAATCCATTAAATCATGTAACCCTAGGATCTAGCCTTATCTCTATATCCCTTCTGTAAACTTACAAAACAGTTGTCTCAAAATAAAATCTAAACAATCAAGTAATACTTAATCCAAGCTTGTTCTTTAGATTGGAAAACTCATCACAATTATACAATCATTCATACCCAACCCCTTGGGATTTTTTTAAAGTCTTTCCCCCCAGGTCTAATATAGCATCAATTCATTAAGCAATAACCCTTAGGGAAAGCTCTCACGGTCTAACCCCTTTGGTCAAACAATTATATATGACCACTTGGGAAGCTCTCAAATTCAATCCCAAACATTTATTGATGAACACCTGGGTATCTTTCATAGTCTAACCCCTTTGGGATGCTCTCATAGTCCAATCCCCTTTGTTCAACATTCACAATGCATATCAGAAGCATTTTATATAATAAGAAACTTCAACCTAAAAAACATGACATGGAAAACAAGGGAAGCCTAATAGGCATTCTAGACTAAACAACCATAAAAAATCAACCGTGGGAAATGCACCCATGGGGTGTCCTATTAACAAGGTATCTAACTTTACACATAGGATACAACCCTTAATTAATCAATCAAACCATAAAAGGTAATAAACATGTTTAAATTCCAAATCAAAAAATACCCAAAATTTGGGTATCTGTCACTTTTAGCATATATGATCTAAGAAAAACAACTAAAGTTACAAAACACCTACCTCGACGTTGTGCGATCGATATACGCAAATGTCATCCCTTGAATTGGCCTAAATTGGATATGATCTACAAAAAGGTGAAAACTCTCAACCTAGAATAACCCACAAGAGAGAAGGAATTAGGAATAAATCCTCTAGGGGTTTTGATAACTCATCTGCAAGATTAAAACTCACCTGATGGTGTCTCAATCAGAGCTCGGACGGAGAATCGGGAGGGGATCAGAGTTTATCGGCACTTCCGCAACACTCCTGTATGAAATACAGGAACAAGAAAATAGTTCTGAACATGATATGTGACCCCACACTAATATATTTAATAAAAATAAACATACATGGTGTGTTCATTAAATGTATATATTGTGTAGTATACTTAATAATCTCCCGACTTAAGCGGTCTACTAGGTCACCACATGGCCATGTACTCGGTTGTTACATGGCAAGCACGTGGCTGTATGCGGCAATCTAGGTACATGACATGGACTCATATGTACATGATGTGTACTTATAAAATCCATTTTCTTCATTTTTCTCAAAAACCACCTAAAAACAAGATCCATAGCTAATATGAACATCCATGTTCTTACAAACATCCCCCCTTAAATAAATTCATCCCTAAATTTCCCTTCTAAGGGTGGTGAATAATAATCTTCGAGAAACTCTTGACACACTGATTGTGTTTCGGTCTCCCTCTCCCAAGTCTCATATTGCACTCACCTTTGACTCCATAGCACCCGTACCAATGGAATAGACTGAACATAGAGAACTTTCATACTGTGATCCACAATTTAAAATGGGTTCTCCTCAAAGGATGAATCCACCTCCAACTCAACCTCCTCAGGTTAAAAAACATGAGACTGGTATAAAAAGTGATGATATAGCTGAGAAACATGAAAGAGTTTGTGCATAGCTTGGTACCTCTGAGAAAATTTCAACTGATAGTAAATTATCCCAACTCTCTCTGAAAACTCAAACGACTCGACGTATCTTGGTGAATGATTCCCATTTCTCCTAATCTTCTTATACACTATCCTCGGTGTGACACACAAAAAACCTGATCTATGACCTCAAAATATATGGGTCTTCTCCATTGATCATCCTAAGATACCTATTGAGATTGTGTAGTATCCATCATCTTCTGAATCAACTCCACCTGCTCAATGGTCTCAGGGATAGGGTGAGGTCCCAACATAGCTGCCTTTCCAACCTCCAGCCAACATAGGGTTGATCGGTATGACCTACCATACAAAGCCTCATAAGGTGTCATCTGAATCATGTCCTGAAAACTATTATTATTGGAAAACTCCACTAGTGGAATGTGTATCTCTCAAGATCCCCTGAGATTCAGGATGCGTGCTCGATGCATGTCCTCAAAAACAGGAATCGTGATTTCGAACTGACCATCTTTCCGAGGATGGTAAGTTATACTCAGAAGTACCTATGTACCCAATGCCCTTAGTATTCCCTAACAGACATGAGAAGTAAACCATGAATCCTAGTCTGAAATGATAGAGTGTTGAACCCCATGCTAACATACAATCTCTTAGATATAAAACCTCGCAAGCTCATCAACACTATAGGTCTCCTTGATCAGAAAGAAGTCTGTAACCTTCGTGAGCCTGTTGATAACAACCCAAATAACATCATTCCCTCAAGGAAAACTTGATAAACCTATCTCAAAATCAATTGAGACTTCATTCAACTTCCACTTCAGAATGGTTAGTTGTTTTAAAATCCCTTATGTTCACTGATTCTCTGCCTTGAACTGCTAACAGGTGGAACATCTCATAACAAAACTAGATATATCCATTTACAATCCTAGCCCCCAATACTAACGATGTAGATCTTGATACATCTTGGTCAAACAAGGATGAACATACCATAACAAGGAATGTAAGTCCTATAACAACTCCTCACATATGTCTGTTGACACCCATACACATCCATGAAAATGCAAAACTTCATCCTTGTGTATAGTCCACTCAAGAGTAGGGTCCTCATCGGACACACTCCCTCATAAGGAAAGGCCTTCAGAATCTTATAACTACCTCATTCTCACTCGATCTAGTAGAGTAAAGGTAACATCTATATAAGAAATAAATGTATTCACATGTTTTTCATACATCTTCAAATATATCTCAGTGAACAGATCCATAAGCTTCCGCTCACTACTGGCCTCCAAAACTACATATATCTGAGTCTTCTTACTCAAGGCATCAGCCATTACATTTCCTTTCCCATGAATGTAAGAAAGTTCAATGTCAAATGACTGAAGGTACTCAACCCACCTTTTCTATCTCAAATTCATATCTCTTTGATTAAAGATATACTTTATTATTTTTTTTGTCAGTGTATACAACAAAATTCTCTCCCAGTAATTAATGTTGCCAACAGCGCAAGACACACACAACTATGGCTAACTCGAGATTTTGTGTCAGGTAATTCCTCTCATGTGGCCCCAACTGTCGAGACCCATATGCAACTACTAATTACCACATAATAAGAACTACTACCATACATATACCTAATTCATTGTAGTAAATGGTTTAACTTTTTCCCAGCTCCAGAAAAATCAGGATCAGTGCTGAATTCAATCTCTATTTCAGCTCCTGAAAGGCTAAATCGTAGAAATTTTTCCACAAGTAATTCACACCCTTCTTAGTCAGGCCCATAAATGGCTCTAATAATCTTGAAATTTCCTTAATAATGTTTCTCAAGTAACCATCCAGCCACAGAAAACTTCATACCTCAACGGTGTTCTTCGGCTACTCCCAGGAAACTATAGCTCTCACCTTCTCTGGGTCTACTGATACTCTTCTCTCTGAGATGACATGAACCCAGAAGTTAATCTGGTGAATCAAAAAGTGACACTTTGATAGTTTATCATATAAATGATTCTCAATCAATGTACTCAATACGATCTCATGATGGATGGAATGGTTGTGTCAAGTGTGAGAGTACACCAAGTTATCATCCATGAAGACTACCACAAAAGAATCTATGGATGGAAATCTCAGTTCAAAAGTTCCATGAAAAATACCAATGTTTTTGTGAGACTGAACGGTATTACCAAATACTCATATAGACCTTATCTACTCTGAAATTCTATAATAGGTATATCTGATGGTCGAACATGAAAATGATGATATCCAAATCTCAAATCAATATTCGAGAACACCCGAGTACCTCAAATATGATCAAAGAGATAACTAATTATTGATAAGGGATATCGATTCATGACATTCAACTGGTTCAGCTTATGATAATCAAAACAATGTCTGAGGGTACCATCCACCTTCTTCGCAAAAAGGATAGGCAAACCCCAAGGATAAGTATTGGGTCAGATGACACCCTTTTCTTACAAATCCTCGAACTGCTTCTTGTGTTCCTACAACTCTGGTGTATCCATCCTATATAGAGGAATAGGAACCAGTGTCTCTCCTAGAAAAATCTTAATAGATAAATCCACCTCCTTCTCTAGAGGTAAACATAAAAAGTCTTTTGGAAATGCATCTCTTAAATGATACACCACTAGGGAAAATTCCATCTTTGAAGTCCATTAGTCATCTAGATATAAAATAAAAATATGGTTTTTGATTCATCCTAACCCATGATGCTCGGGTCTGGATCTGATTGCTTGAACATCCCATTCACCCATGTGTAGAAATGATCTACCCTATAGTGAGGTAAAACTCACCCTTCGACGATAGCAATCAACAAAGGCCTGAATGAAGAACACCCAGTCCATTCTGATAATAACATTGAATATTGTAATCTCTATAACATATGGTTACCATAAAAAGTGGGACCCACCTACCTCAAGAGGGAACTCCTTGCATTGACATACAGTAGCCATCCTAATCCCCAACAGAGTTTCTAGAATTATAACATCATCAGAAGTAAAGGTACAGAGCCCAACGATCTCCACAATAGAAACATATATAAATATTTGGAAATCCCCAATATCGAAAAAGGTAGCAGCTAAAAATGAAGCAACTAGAATTGTACATCTAACTGTAGAGGGTCTGGGATCCTGCTCATGCTGGGAATGCTCCATCGTAAAAGTCTGACATGTATCACAGCCCTACGACCCTTCCTGGCTACCCTATGATGACCCACCCTTCTATCGATGAAAACCTATCATTTGGCTACCATGTCCACGATCACCTCCTCATCTTGAATGGTCTGAATAAATCTAGTTCCTAGACTCATGAGAAACTAGTTTTGTTACTCCAGATTGTGTATTCATAACATATCCCCTTTCACTCATTACTGGTGATAGCATCCTATAAAAATTATTACTATAGCCCATCTTGCCGCAAGATTGGCACTCAACTGGGTCCCTCAGTGCATTGCTGTCTTGTATGCCAAATTTTTTCAAACTAGTAGTATACCACTTGGATACCTGAAGAAACATCCATGTGGCACTTCCTTCTACTGGTCAAAGGAGTACTAGCCCTGGATGTTGAAATTCCCAGGCTCGAAGCTCCAAACTCCCTCAGATTACACTCGGTAATCAGTGTCTAGTTTACTATAAAAGTCACCAAAGACAACCTGAAATCATTCACCTGTGATCAGATGTCATACATTAGACCATCCTCAAATCACCTAGCTAGTGATAACTCATCACCCTCTAAAACAGGTGTGAAGCACTGAATCTCTGTAAAGAGAGAAGAGTAATCCATCACTGAAAGAGCGCCCTGCTCTAAATGAATGAACTCCCAGGCTCATTCGTCCCTCAACATCTCGGGGTAGAAGTAGTCATAAAAGGTTCTTTATAAATCTTCCAAAGTCATATCCTAATGATTTCATTCAAGTGAGATAAAATCCCACCATCTCTTGGCGGGATCACGTAGCATGTATGTTGCGAGCATCAGCCTCCTCTCAAGAGGTGTTTATTGATTCTAGAATATAGAAAGCATAGCCTTCAACCATGACTCTACATCCTGTAGTCCTCCACCCCCAAAAAAATTTGGAGGATGCTCTGTGGAACCCACACGTCAACCCTTACATAGATAGGGTAGGATGTTGTTATCCCTGAAAAGTCTGCATCATCCTCAAAAAGCATTTACAGAATTGTGCATCAGTTCATGCGCTGGGTATAATAGCTAGTTCCAAAATAGGCACGACTTGAGGATCTTTTTGTAGTCCTTGATCTATAATTTTTGGTGTTTGATCATTGCACTGTACCAAGAGTACAACCTAAGGATGTCTTTGTGGCATGACTCTGAAAGGGAAAGTGTTCACCTCAGTACAAGATTTACAAAACTACAACATTGAAGTGTGATAATGGAACATGGGAAGTAAAACAATAAACCTTTACAAAAGAGGGTTACACAATGTGTAGAACTACTACATGGTGTGTTACCTTATACCTTATCATGGGCATGTAACTCTTCCAACTTGGTTGTGTAACACCCCATAAACATGGTGTGTTCTTCTTGAGACACGACATGTAGTTGAATACTCCCTCCAGCCCAAGTGCTTATACATGGATAGAACTACACGGTTCAGCTTGTGTAACACTGCATTGAGTTTTCACCCTAGACATATCATATATTGAAAATTTATATCCACCTATGTTGTTAGTCACAAGGCCGGATGCACAGTCGACTATAACATAGCAGGTTCTCCCAATACGTGGCGTGTTCTACCAAAAGTTTATGAACCCCGTGTCTCTACTCACACTGTTAGTCACACTACCAAAAACATCACGACATGTATATACAATACACGGCATGTACTTAAGAAAATTCATTTCTTCTAGAACAGAAGAACACATGGCATGCGTTCATAACATCACACATCGTGTTTTCTGGGTTTTTTGGAGAGTAAGAATTTTAAACTTCTCCAGAACTCTAAAATCATAACATTCTCCCAAGCCATGACATGTTTTGATTTGTGAGAGACCGTACTCTGAAAAAATCAATGTTTGACATCCTTATCCATAACGTATCTTAACATAATTCAATTAAATTTAAAACATGATCCACTAAATTCTGATCCAAGAGGGCCCATAACACCTTCTAGAATAAATCATGGTTTCCATCAAAATGAAACATTATACATACCAGTACCCTATCAAAAATAGAAAGTATTTCTATCACAGCATCAATCACAACAGTATGAAATCAGTAATGTACCCTACATGGCATGACAAGAATGAATGACATGTAATATTTAGAAAGTTCTTATATGATGCATGAGATGTAATACCCCCATATAATTTGGTTTCAACATAATAGAACCTCAATAACATCAATGATAATAAAACAAAACAAGTGAATCAACTAATGGTGAAATCAAATAAACTATAACAATAGAAAAAACAAAAAAAAATTAATTATTCGAGGTAACATGGATTTTCCTTATACACAAGGTAGATACTCTTGAGAATATATTTTTACCAACTACCTATCCCTTCCTATCAAGGATTATTGGCTCCAAATAGTATGGAAAATAAGGAAGGAAAATCCTTTAATACAACTTTGTAATGTCCTGGATCTGGGTGCTGCCCAAAGGTTCCCCGAATCTAATTGATCACAATACCTCAAGAGCATTTCCCCAAATGTCAGAGGCTGTCGACTAGAAGTGAGGGCCAAGGTAAGAGAATTGGAAAAATATTCCCTTATTGGAATATTATACATAGTGAATAAACAATATTAAATAATAGCATAGTATTAGTACCATACAACAGAAGTATATAGTGGAAGACTGATAGTAATAAAACAACTGAAGCACATTTATAAATGATGCATGTAATATGTATCTAGTAAAACATCTGAACAATTCAAAATGTTGGATATAAAATAAGTAAACCGAATTAGATAAAAGTATGTAAACACCAACAGCATCACAATCCTTAGCTTGGTCCCATGCTCACCAGCTCCAATAGTAATCAAGTACCTGATGAATAAGGGTGCTTTCCCTTATGTATACCTGCAATCATATAATATATTTGGGTCCAAAATCATGACCAAAATAGGGTTTGAGAAAAATCCCATTAGTAAACCATCAAAATATCTGTTCCAAACTATTAGTGAATACATATAGCAGGTAATAGGAAAAATAAAGCAATAAACTAGGTAGTACACAAAGTAAAAAATCATATAGTTTTCAATTAAATTCACATACATTTAAAAATTATTCAATTTATTGAATCATGTAATCCCATGAACTATCCACACCCTTATATACCTTGTGTAATGTAACAAAATAGTTTCATTAGAAGACCATATAAACAATCAAGTAATACTGATTCTAAGCTTGTGCTTTGTCTTTGTAAACTCATCACAGTTTTAAAATTATTCATATCTGACCCCTTGGGAAGATCTCATAGTTTATCTCCCATGGTCTAACATATAATCAATTAATTAACCAAGAAACCTCTTGGAAAGCTCTCATGGTGTAACCCATTTTTCCTAACATAGCATAAATTCATTAAAAATGATCGCTTGGGAAATATCACATGGTCTAAACCATTTGGTCCAATATTCAATTAATCAAATAACAATGATCACCTAAGAAGCTCTCACAGTCTAACCCAAACATTAATATATGACCACCTTGGTATCTCTCATAGTCTAACCCCATTCGGATTATCTCACATTCAAAACCTCTTTTGTTAACATTTACAATGCATATCATAGTCATTTCATATAATCAGCAACTCTATCCAAAAAACAATGCAAGGAAAACAAGGTAATCGTAAAATGAATTCTCAAACAAACATCCATAAACAATAAACCATGGTAAAGGCACCCATGGAGTGTCCCATAAACAATGAATATAAAATTACACATAGGAAATAACCCTTAATTAATCAATCAAACCATAGTAGGTAATAAACAAGGTTAAATTTCAAATCAAGAAATATCCAAAACATGAGTACGAACCACGTTCAGTATATATGATCCAAGACGAACAAAGAAATGCACAAACCACCTACCTCAATGTTGTGCAATCAAAATTCTTGAACGTCGGCCCTTGAATTGTCCTAAATAAACATAGATCTAAAAAAGTAAAAAATGATCAAACTTAAATAAACCAAAATAGATAAGTAATCATGAATAAATAATCAATAATTTTTGAGAACTCACTAGTGGGATTCCAACGCACACAATGATGTATCAATTAGTTCTTAGATGGAAAATCGGGAGGGTTTTGAAGTTTGTCGGCCCTTTTACAGTGCTCCTATATGAAATATGTGATGATGAAGATGGTTCAGGATATAACATTTGACCAAGATCTGATAAATCAAATAAAATGAAAACTATATGGTGTATTCAATAATTATATATGGTGTGTAGTATCCTTAACCGGCCCCCAACATAACTGATTTTCCAGTTCACCACATGGCCAGTTTGCGTCTTTACGTGGCAAGCTAGGCACATGAACTTTACTCAAAAGTACATGACGTGCACTTAGAAAATCCCATTTGCATGATTTTTCTCAAAAACAACAACCCTAAAACAAGATCCATACCTAAAATGAAGATCCATGTTCTTACATTTTCAACAAAATGTAAATAATATATAAAAACCAATTCATATGTCGTATGTGAGATAATGAATACATATATCCCGAAAATATAATAAATGACTCATACAATCTCTAAATATGGTAACCTCTTGGTATGAAATTTCAATATACTAGTTGGATAAATAATACCACATATTGATATTCTTACCTAACCTAAATTTATAGGCTGGTGATGTAAAAAAATCCCCTAAAATATTTACTACTCTGTACACTACAGTATGTATATGGGGATCTCCGTCATAAAGCTCAAAGTATAAGGTCGGTTGTGAAGAAAGAATTGGAGGATTTTATTAGGCAGTTTCAGTAGGTTATTCAAGTTGTGATTTTCTTTTTAATTATTCAAACATACCATTCATAGTTGATTGAATTTTATTTTCCATTTACTATTTCCAGTCTTTCAGCTAAAATTTTAAGGAATCTATTTCTGGGTATCTTTATTTCCTAGTTTGATGACAAAAAAATTAGTAATTCTGACACCCACCTCATATCCTCTTACATGGCCAAGGTGTTCTGGATTTCCTAAATAAGTATCTAGGATGAAAATCCTACCCATAGGGATAAAGGTCTCCAACATCGCTTTCTCCTAAATTTCATCATGAAATGAAAAAATAAAATTTTATAAGAGTTTTTTTAATTTAAAAAATTCAAACATATATGGAAAACAATACTTAATTTCTACGAATTATATCAACTACTTCCATATAATCCACTATAGAATAATTTTAATTTTTTTCTTCTATTATCCATTTTTCATGGTGGTGGATGGAGATGGAGGACTGAACTTCACCTCCTATGAACCAATTTAAATTGATCTATAAATGCATTAACAATTTCTACAATAATTTTCTCATCCATTAAATGATACTCACCACATGATAAAGTATGCGGGTATCCATTCTGTAACTCAATATATTGATGAGATCTTATCATGTACCATCACATAAAAATAAAATGATAAGTAGTTAGGTAATACAAAATAAAATTTACAACATAAAATAAATTTCATAATATAAATACCTCATCATGTAGGATGGTGAAAAATTTGTTCCATGAATATGCATCTAAAAACGATACTTGTGTCAAAGGTTTTCTTTATCTAACTTCCCAAAAACATAATTTTTTTTGATTTTATTAAGGATATATCTATCAAACCACCGCTAAAGATAGAAATATTTTCATAATTTCTTCCATTTTATCAAAATTGAATATCATCTATAATTGAATAAATTAAATATTAATATTTTAAATATATAATATATAAAAAAGGAGAAAATATATATATATATATATATATTTTATTATTATGGACTTCCAAACATTCTCATTCACCATCTTGTCAATGTACATCTAATTAGGATATTAAATTTTAATCCTATAATGATTCTACATGGTAATATGACTTGTAAACATCATTTCATTTGGGCTAGTTGGGTTAATATTATCTTCAAAATTAATATGTATACTCTAGTTTCTATGATCAAGTGATATATTGGGTAGATTTGAAATCCCATGTTTACAAACTCTAGAAATCAATTTCTCGATAGAAAAAGGAGAGGACACATACATTAGAGGTGCATCACTAGTCCTGAAATTATATTTTGTAATCTAGTTGTTTTAATTTATTAAATAATTATGTTACTGAATATTTAATAAAATGAAAAAAAATTAAATTTACCTTATTAAATGTTGTTATTACTCCCTTTTTATCATTGAAATATGAAAATGTAATGAAATTTTATGTTCCTGCATATTATTAGAAAAGTGAATATTTGAAAATGGTTGTTACCAAAATATGTATATATAAAAACTTATCACACATGTGTACGTTTCAATAAGTTAATGATTTCATTATTCTTAACCAAAAAATATGCATTTTAAAATATTAAATATAAAAATTAATTTTAAAATTATTGATAAATTAAAAAATCTATATGTAAATATTACAATGAAATTGGTTGTTTTCATAAGATTAACCAAAATAATATTATTTATGTCAGATTATTAATTCAGAAAATGTTTAACCAAAACTATTTAATATAAAATATTATATAAAAATAAAATAATTAATCAATTTATATATAACTAAACATCTAATAATTAAAAAATTAGTGTTTTCAAATATATAAATTTGAAAAATAATATAAAATATAAATATTTACTCAAATAATTAGGATTGTAATTTAGTGATTTCCCTTATCACTTCAGCATGATCATTGTATAGAGAAATGACTATGTCTAAACTATAGTCGTTGTTATCATCAAGAAATAATGTAATAGATGAATAAGACTCATATATATCCATAACATCGTCATCATTATCATCACCCAAATTACTTCTTTTACCTTGAAAAATGATTCATCAATGATCATTTGATAGATTAATGACATAAAGTATTTTATTTTCATGTGTCTCTGGGATAAATAGTTCCTCTTTGGAAATAAATCTTTTCAAATCATCTAGTGTAAACCCATAATCAGCATGTATCACACCACTATTACTATAAACCCAGTTATACATAAGAATTTTAACTTTAAATTTAGAATACTTTATTCTCCATATACCCTCAAGAACTCTAAAATATTCGGTTGTTGCAAAAATAGGGTTTTTTCATTAACACTCAACAAATGAAGCACATAAACAACAACCATTACCCAAATATTTTGATTGGTACTCTAATCATGTTAATTTTTTGTAAAAATGTGTACCCATTAATATCAAAACCAAACCATGTGATAACATAAGAGGCATTCCCCCTACCAACCATTTCAATGTTTCTGATGCAGGAATAATTGTGATAATTTCTCTTTAAAACAAGAAACAAATGTATTTTTATGTTTAATATCCTACCAATTTTTATATATTTTCAGATACATTATATGTAATTCATCAATATTTGATGATGTATATGGTTGAACCTCATCTGTGTTGTTTAAAATGTATAAATGTTTCTACATCACTTCATCATATGGAAAAAACTTTACCTTTAATCCTTGAATAACTTTACCTTCAATATGAACTATAATATGTCATGATATAGGGAGAACAATATATTTCACCTCATATAAATAATCAGTAAAACTCATTCACCTCTTTCGATACATATTATTTATATTAAATTCCTCTGGTTGATAGATATTTTTTACATACCCCTTTAGAATTTTCATATATCTTCAAATAAGATACATCCATTGTAAATAAGAAGGTCCAAATATTCTTATCTATAGAAATATATTAATTAATAGATGAACCATTATATAAAAAACTTTGTTGGTAAATACATTTCTATTCAAAAAAATTTAATATCAGATTCATCTCCAACACATATAACAAATTTTGATTGACTAATTTTTATCAAATAGATTTGAGAAAAATTATATAACCTGATGATTGTTTTTCAACAGGTGTTTGAAATATTTCACAGAGTGGAACGAGTAGCATATGTTGCATTAATACATGACAGTCATGATATTTCATACATATTACTTTAAAATCCTTCAATGATATAAAATTATTCATATTTGAGGAATATCCACATGGTGATTTAATACCATGTAGATACAGATAAAAATACAACTTATAAGTATTTTTTAATGTGTTACAAGCCGAATGTAAATGTGTTTTGTTTCTTTTCAAATTGTTAGCTAAATATAAACATATTCCCATGGATATTAAGTCCAATATGGAATGAAATTCATCTTTTTTATTTCCTCCTTTGTATAATAGAGTTTTAATGCCTCGACCCTAGAATACCAAAGCCGGTGCATTTTTTTAATACATTATCATGAGTACAAGGAATCAAGTCCTGAAGGACCGATTAGTTTAGTAGTCTTGGAATATTGATTACATACATGAACGTTACATTACATATTCAAATATAAAACACAACATAAATAATCCCTTGATAATTCCATAATTCCCCTAGCATAACCCTGCATATCAAACATAATACACTTCTTGGAATCTTGGGAAAACAAAACATAAGAACGAGGTGAGCTTCGATGCTCAGTAAGGGTAAATAATTGAGGGGAAGCTATAAAATTTTAATGCAATATGTGTAATAAAAAAACAGAATCTTGAACATAAACAAGAACATAATATGGAGAAAATAAATCAAAAATTTCTATATAAACATGAACATGGATATTTTACTAGTTGAATAATCACGAGTAATAATTATTTTCATAATGAGGGAATGCCTAACGTCAGAAATCATTACCGCGTAATCAAGGCCTCCTTCCAAGACTACAAATAAAATTTAGGTCAAGGCCTGGTGCCAAGAAACTAGTTTTTCTCATGCAACAGATTGATTAATCAAGGGGCTATAGTGAGCCCCACCCGTCACTTACTAAGTACATTTCATTACACATATGAAAATGTTGAAGCATAACTTAAACATTCATATCGAAACTAGCATGCGAAATGTCTATAATTTATCCATAAACCATGAATGGTATAAAAATATCATATCCATAGTAAAACATATCAAAACTCATTCAATAAAATATGGATGTTTTTTTTATAATAGATCAACCTCAATCAAGAATAATATCCAATAAATGATTTTGATATAGTTGAAAATGATCAGTAAAACTCGTTGAGTTAAATACCCGTTTTTCATGAAATCATTTAAAAGTCACAAAATTTATAAATGAAGACATTTAAAAGATATTTTTGAATAAAAGTGTCCTATACCACTTTGAATATTTTTAAATTAATTAATATTTTAAAACATACATGACCATATAAATAATTTCTTAAAACCATATTGAACAAATAGACATTAATGAGAAATATTAAGAAGAATAAATATTTAAAACTTTTAAAATGATGTTTTAGTAAAATATTAACTTAAATATAATCCTTTTTTAAACTCTTTTATGAATCATGGACATGGATAATTAATATTTCCTAGTAAAAACATACACATAAACAATCTCGGATAATAATGAGATTGAGAATTAACCCTTACATTGCACTTTCCTTTGGTCGAGGGTATGTTTAACCTATTTATAATGACCATAGTATTTTAATAAATTATACTCAAACCATATTCATATTTATTATATCATACATGATTCATTTATGACTTTATACTAACCACTTAATAATGATTTCCATGTTAAATTTACATTTTAAGTAATAATCGCTTTCTTTATCATACATGTTTTAACTTGTTATTATTTATAATATAATTTAGATCATGATTTAAATACTTACAGAATATAAAACATGATTTTTATATAATATATATTTAGAACAAAAATATGTATTATATATGTATATATATGAAATGGAAAACATTTATTATGGAGATGGTAGGTCGTACGTATGCATAAACGATGTTTTCAGTTTCATATCGTATTGAACAGAAGTAAGTGAATAAGATATATGTAAGTAAATACATACATATGTATATATATATATATATCCAATAGCATTATTATGTCATATATTTATAATCATCATTGAATGGTGAACCTGTAAATGAATCTCATCACGTCATGGAAATGGTAAGTCGTATTTATACACGAGCAGCGATATCATTTCCCTAATGATTAAAAGGTGTGGAATTGGATGGTATATTAATTGTACAAAGAAATTATAATTTTATTTTCATTATTTATATAAATATTACTCATCATTATATCCATCCAATTAACATTGTGTTGAATAACAAATTACACCACGGTGTGGAGACGGTAAGCCATACGTATGAACGCATTGTGACATTATCATTCATAGGAAAGATACAATAATGAGTATGATTTTACCATATTTATAATGAATTCATAGTATTTAGATGTTACTGGAGTTAATATTTTGGTATGGAAATAATAAAGAAATAAATTGTGGAAGAAGAAAAGCACTTTGAAAGATGTTATAAAATAATTCCCTCTTCTTTGGGTGTTTCCTTTGGGTTTGAACAAAAGGGCTGCATAGGATGGATTTATTCTCAAAGGAAGGCCTATTAGATTAAGTTACGTATTTTGGGAGGATATTTTGGAAGGGTTTGGCTAAGCCAAATGGCATTGCAGATGATATTCTGAGAGAAGGGGAAATACCCTTTTATAAGAGAGGTGCGGGTCACTTTACGAAAAGTTTGAAATATTATTTTATTATAAAATTATTTTCAATGTCTAATGGATAAAAATTGATTTATTTCAATTATATGGTGGTTATGGGTGGAAATAATCTCAACAAATAGGTATTATACAAGATTAGGTCACCATTTTTTCCTTATCTTTTAGATTTAACTCTTAGTTAAATAGTTTA